>CM051239.1:64850362-65565362 GCA_027917425.1 Gastrophryne carolinensis | reverse complement strand
ACTCGCTTTTAAACATGTTTCCAGGGTAACTAGAGGTATAAGCCTGATTCACCGCCCAGGCCTGATCCATATATATATTATTGCCGTGTAGGACATGAGCCTCACAAGAAGTGTAGTTCTGGCTCTCGTCAATATAAGTGCAATAATCAGTGGGCTGCATGCAGTAGGTGTTTACAGCAGGCTGGGGCATATCGAACATTTCTTGAATGCAGTAGTTCATTTTGATATCTGGAATCAGCTACTACTTTACATAGACGCTACACACATTCATGCATAGGCATAGAGGGATGGGAGGAAAATGAATAGCAAGCAGTGGATGAAATCTGCCTTCAAGCTCAACACCCTGAGTATGGTTTGGAGAAGCCCCTTTAGTGCTATGGTCCTATTTATATTCGTCATGCCACTGAGCAGCCAAACATGCTGGGAAAAGAGATTTATAACAGTTTAAGTTCCTAATCTATGAGCCACGGCTGCTCAGACAGGTAGCAGAGGGTATTAGTGACTTAACACATGGAGCAGCAGACACAACTCCTGTCTTGGTTGAGGTTTGGGCTGCCAGTTTGCCCGCTCATCTTCATGGTGACATATGAGTAGTTTTACTTTACGTGACTTCTTGAGGAGCAAAGCCTAAAAGAGACGGGGGCTATCCGAAATCCTAAAATCAATAGGCTGGAGTTTTTAGCTCTAGCTCTTTAAAAATTCAATAGGAGAACTTAGATGACCTATACCAGAACTGAAAAGGTAACATTGGAGTCATCTAATCCGTGATCAGTTCTATTGATTTGGTGTTACAGCATTAATCATGGGGACCTGCTGGCCAGTGGAGATATTGATTGGCCTTCATGCGTTGTCTTGGTGTCTCCCTTCTATTTTTAGTCATTTGGCTGTTATAATATATATGTAATAAATGTATATTTGAATGTAATATTATGATAAGTAATACTTTGCTGTAAAGATATTAAAAATAGAAAGTTCCCCAAGTGTTTCTTTTGAATGTGTCCGAGTAAGTACAGCAGAGGTATGTACTTATACAATGGCCTAAATAAAAAGCTGCATAGGGATAGGGACAGGTTCAGCGAAAAAACTAAACTTGCCCTCCTTGTCAGTCCAGTGTAAGCACGAGGAAATTCAATGTTGACTTCACACCACATATATATTTAGTAAATTCAGTGCCATGTGCAAAAAGTGCACTTTAGAGTACAAAGTGTACTTTGGGTGAAAAATACAATTGAAGTGCTCTTTTTATTCCTGGTGCTGAGTCCACCCCTAGATAGATTTATGCCAAAAAATATGTTTTAATTGGGTGGGCTCTGGGGGCTCAGGATGATATCTGTGGGTGACGCAGCGGATGTAGTCAACAGCAGGTTTGCAATGGCACAATGCAGATTTTCATGTTACCATCATTTTATTGTACTGAATCGGGGAGTCTCCCCAAAGGCTTGTTCCTGTTTATTGTCTCAATAAAAACAGATTATACAAAAAAAAGTTTTAAATCGAGTCGGAGTACGAAATGTTTTTCACTGTCTATATAGGGTTCTATTCAACACCAGGTGTAAATAGAGCACTTTTATTTTATTTTTCACCTAAAGTGCACTTTTTGCACAAGCCTTGTCAAGTAAAGTTAAACTTGACTGTAATCAATGCCCTGCAGCCCTCGTACCGTACCAGGTACTGTACTTCAATCATCCAGTCTGTAGGTGGGTGTGTGCAGTGTACAAGGCCAGAACGCTGAACATACACTGACATATACCACCTGGAAATACTGCACCTAAAAGAAGGGGAGCTTAGTGCCCCCTGGAACCCTGGTGTGAGGTCTGTAGAGAAATCCACCAACTTTTTTCTATTTTACAACATACAAATCTATATATGAGCTTTTAATAGATAGAAATTGAAAAAAGGGGGTCTTCAACCCAGCAGCCATTTCATTTCAGGTGCCATTTGGTGGGGGTCCTAGTTACAGTGGAGAGTAACATGAGGAAGTACAGTGTGTGAGTAGTGTGGTTGTAGATTAGCATTAAGTAGAATAGACACTGCTGGAATCTGTAAAGTCATTTCTGCAGGGTATTCCACTTCTAACAAAGAAGCTGAGTGAAACATTGGGGAGGTGCATATTCTTGAAGTGAAGGGGGTAAGGACTGAAGCCACATTTGAGGGGGGAGGATTGACACATGGGTAGAGGGAGGCTGGAGACAAGTTGAGGGGGTAATAGCTCATTGGATGTCGGGGGGGGGATGGAGCCTGTGGGAAGTCATAGGGGGTTGTTGTTGTTTGACGGTGGATGAAGGGGGCTGGAAATTGCAGACCTAGAAAGGATTAGCCTCTGCTGGGCATGAGGGGGAGTCTTAGAAGTGTGCGTATATGAGGGAGCCAAAAGTATGAATGTGCAGCTTCCATATGGGGGGGGGGGGGGGGGTGGAATATGTGGATGAGAAAACAGTGGTATTACCATTTGCAGGTAGAAAGCTTAAAGGGACTGTAGCCCCAATAGCAATAATAAGGCAGCTAATAAAGCAGCATATCTGAAGTTTGTACCATGTGTTTGTCCTCTATTTTCTGCAGTGTTAGGTAGAAGCCGTGATAGGGTTCCAAAGTTTGCCCTCCTTGCAATTTATTCTCTCCAACACCATGCAAAAAAGTGGTCTAGCAGCCATTCAGTCCCTGGGGCTCTGAGTGCAAGAGTGTATTGCAAGCCATAGTGGCCCTGCAGATAAAGCTGGGGCATGACATGACCTTTCCAGCTCAAGCATGACTCAGAAATTAAATTTGCTTAGAATTCATAAGGTATTTACATATAAGATGAGATTTTGAAAATGAGAAATGGTTATTCCCAAGTGGAATAAGGGGAGCAAGCTTCTTGCCTAAGCTTGCCAGGCTTGGACAGTTGTCTCCCTTGTATACATACAGACAGGCCAGACAGGCTTCTGTGCAACCTTGAAGATCATTATAGGCCAGGAAGATAAAATGAAGGGGCGGATTACTTGTCCATGTTCCTCTCCAACTAGAAGAGGTAGGAAACCACAAATAGGAGCAGCCACTATAATATTAGGAGGAATATTAAGCGGAATAGCAAAGAGGAATGTTGTTCCTCTCCGCAGGCAGTGTGGTGGCATCCGATTGATGGATTCCATGCATCACATACTGTACCTGTCCCATTACTGCTTCTGCATTCCAAAGGTCCAGGAGCAATCCTGAAATAAGCTGAGTATATTGAATCAATTGAGCCCCTCCCACAGGCAATTTCAGAAGAACAACACACATTTTTAGTGTTGTTCCCCTTGAAGCGGACCTTCACCCTGAATAAGAGCCTATAAGATCTTATATGTTTCTCACACCCTGTGCATACAGATTGCTCACATTAAAAATCATCCTACCTGCATCTACTGCATGTTATGAGCCTTTAAACATCCAAGATGGCGGCTCATGGGGCTTCAGGCAGCCTGCAAACAGGAAGTGTCTTCTGACTGTGTCGCTCTGCATTCTGGGATTGCTTCTTTTTCTGATCCCAGCTCTGCTCTGTCTGTGCAAAGCACAGCTATAACCCTGCTTCCCTGCACTTTATCCCGCTCTCCTCAGTGTGTGTGATACTTCTGAGTCAAGATGGCGGCTGCCGTATCCGAGAGTCCTGAACAGAGTTGCAGCCCGGTGAGGGAAATGAGTAAGTGACTAAAAACTTGAAATATATTCATTTTAGTGCTGGGGAATAATTTTTTAAGGATTTGGGCTTTTCATGAAATCATGCTGAAGGTCCGGTCCTCAATGGTATACCACTAGACCCGGTGACCATGTCTTAGAATGATCTGATGACCCAAGAAGTACTGACCTGCTTACATGGTAAAAAGCCCATCTGTCTTACCCAAACATCTTTAGCCGCACTAAGGACACAGAACAGTAATTCCAAATGATGCAGTCAGTTCTAAAAATGGCTTATGCAGGTCATTAGGGTGTGGTACGATCACAACAAATTTGCAGAGACACAGTGTAATGGCCTAGTTAAGAAAACAACATGCAAACTTCAGTTTTAAACTGAAGAAAACAGTTGCTCCGTGACAAGTCATTTTTTAAAAGATCCATGGAATATATGGCACAGGAAGAAATCTCCTTAACACCATTATTATTATTTGCACTCCAAATTGCCACAGCTGGCTGCGGTGGGAACTTACTGTATATCAAAGGAAATAAAGCACATTTTAACACCATATCATCCACAAGCAATTGGCCACTGACTTCAATCTCTATCAGCCAGCTTGTCATAGCAAGTCCAACAAAGGTAGCTGTCAGTCTAATGAATAAGTTAAAACTTGGCTTTTAGTTGTCCAATATAAAAACAAACAAGCAATCTCACCCAATCCAACACTAATTGTAATTGTAAAATAATTAGTGCGTACAAAGATTGTTCCGACATCGAAATGGAGTTTTAACTTGATTATCATCCACAGGCCATTGGCCACTGTCCTCAATCTCTATCAGCCAGCTTGTCATAGCAAGTCCAACAAAGGTAGCCATCAGTCTAATAAATAAGTTAAAACTTGGTTTTAGTTGTCCAATATAATAACAGCAAGCAATCTCACCCAATCCAACACTTTTTGTAAAAACATTAGTGGCTACAAAGATCATCCTGACATCGACATCGAGTTTTAACTTATGAATTAGACTGCCAGCTATCTTTGTTGGACTTACGGATCAGGTTTGTCAGTATTTCCCCATTAGTATGGCTGGTCCCACTTTAAGGTATTCACCAATAAAACCGATGATAGGCTGTGATCTTCAAGCAACACTGACATGTTTGAAGCCAACAAATGAAGCTGTATAACAAGTAAAACCATGAGCAAGCATAAAGAGGTACTAGGACAAAACATTTACAGTACCGAAACAATATCCAAGACAACCAATTATTTCCCTCTGCTAATGGGTGAGGATAAGAAAGCATTGTGCCCATGGCTCATGGGCCAACCAGAGAACCTCAGCCCTGCTGATTTACTAACCCCTATACCATTTGGTATGGGTCAGTTGCTCTTCCACGCAACAAAATACATTAATTTTAAATTTTACTAATTACCGGTCTGCGACTTCTCCTTTTTGTCCCCCTGTCCTCTGTGCTCCTCGGGCTTGACAGGTTTTCTCTGCCACACCCTGGGTCTTCTGCTTTGTCGCTGAGTCTTCTTCCTTCATTTGCATGGTCTCCTGAATGCAGTAGTGGCATCAAAAGCAGACATTGCCATCTGTTGAACGAGGGATACAGATTCCCCCTCTGGCAGCCAAAGAAGGAGGCTTTTATATCTCAGATTCCCCCCATGTGATCAAATACATCACTAGAGTGGATGGATATGGAGGGTGACTTCCTGGGGCATCTCCCTACATAAATCTCAGTAACATAAACTATGCCTCTCTAGTAAAAAAAGCCCCGCTCCCCCGGCATCTTTCATCACCCTTGGCTGGAAGTCTAGGATGGAGGATGGGGGATCTGTGTCCACCTTCACTCCAGATGTTGTTGAGGTATCTGAGATACCCACCCTACTGGCATAATTTTTACAGAGGTGGAACAGGACAGAGAGACACAGGACAGAGAGTGGGTTAAGGTAATTATTGTTAAATTAAGACTAATACAATTATTTTTGTGGTATCTTATTATTATTTTCTACTGCTTTTGAACTCGTAGGAACGCCTATATCAGTGGTTTACATGCATACTGAATTTACCATCTCTCACTGATGAATGTGGCTCTCATATTAAGATAGGTTGGGGACCCCTGCTCTATGTAATTGTTAGTTTAGGACCTCATGAATGTCAGCTTTCTGTTTCTGATACAGGCCCAAATAAAACACTCCTGTTAAAGGATATGGATGTCTTTTGTGTTTGCCTGAAGTAATTTCTAAATGATTCCTCTGTATTACACATGCTGTGAATATATATTTTTGTTGTTATATGCAGCTCGAAAATTCAGCAAACACACTTTTAATATAACACAGCACGGCTCTGCACTCAATTACAGCACAATTGTGATCAGCCAGCCAGAAATGTAAACAGCCGGACTCCTGCAAATGGAGCCCGACAGAGAAACGCGCAACATTTTATTACGCTTAGACCTTTTGCAAAAAATCTCTACAATACTGAGCTAATTATACTGTCCTTTTTAACCAACATAAGGGTCGATTCATGGCTGTGTGCCAAAGTAATGGTGCACACTTTTCATGCGCAAAAATGGTTTACTCACACTTTTCCCCTTCCTCCCGAGACACATTTTTGTGCGCTGTTTTTTGCACGTAAATTAGTGCATGGAGTACGATTTAATGTGCAAATTTATTCCCAAGAGTACATTTGTGTATGATTCATAGCTTGTTTTGAGGGCTGAAAAGTGTACACACATGTTTTTATTAAACTTTTTTTACAATATTATGAAAATAAAATTTGGCAACATCATTTAAAAAGTTGACAAATATAACATTGTTTTAATCTACAAACAGCAAAACGGTGGACATTTGGCCACAAATGTATTTTTTCCAACAAAAGGAAAAAAAATTGGTTAGTTGATCAATTATTAGGCACTAAGACACTAAACAAACAATACCAGGAAGGAGGGGTATAGAGAACATCTGGGACAAAACATTGGGAAACACAACACTGTAGGTTGACTGGAATTAGGATATCGCCGAATAAAACACTACACATAAAAATAAGGAGAACACAGGTGCCACAGGGAATCAGCTACAGATTGGAGAATGGAGATTCACCTCAAACACAGCTGGAGAGACAAATTCAGCATTGCTAAACAGTAAAGACGGGGGAGAAACATGGGGGCCATGGGGACCATAGGGACCAGTCAATGGCATTCCTGTGCACTGTGCCATGAATCATGCGCCAAGAAATTTGAGCGCAGTTACGATGTTTTTTGCACACAGCTGTGAATCAACCCTATAGTTGCAATAGAAACGTGCTGAGATAAATAAATATAAAAGAGCATTCATCCACAGTAGGAAGTATAACTACCAAGGCAATGGCAAAAATAAGGCAGCAAGCAGCTCATCTGATGCCTGTCCCATATGGCCCTCCATTTCCTGCAGCGCAGGGTAGAAGTCGCAGCAGGGCTTCTAAGCTTCACCTTTCAATTTCATTTCTCCAAGACCACCTAAAAACAGTGTAACAGAAACTCTTGGTCCTCTAATTGTTAGTGGGCCTGACTATCCACAGTGGACTCGCAGCTGCTCATGTGCCATGACATGACTCAGCCATGGCACATTAACTGAAGCAAATAAAGTGGCTATTTACATGTAATCATAGATGTTAAAATACTTTTACACCTAAGTGGGATAAGGGAGAGAAAGTTAGTGTGTGCCTGGACAGGGACTTTAATGGCCATCTAAGGATACTTTCACATTCTGCATTTCCACTGCAAACACAGCACACACTTCTGGGCATGGAGTGGACATGCTGCCCTGCACTGCATCATTGTTTCCTGTCTGTCACAATCAGGGGCAGCAGCGGTAGGGGCACCTGGAGCAGGAGGACGGGGTAGTGGTAGGGGAAGGACTCCCCGAGAAGACTAGCGCACACAGCAGCAGCAGAAGGCAACAGATCCTGCATTCTCTTACAGTCTGTTGCTTGCCATAGCCACCTTCTTGGGGTTCTTCAAGGTGGATGCAGCAGATGCCAGGCAAGGGCCCGTGACAGTGGTAAGAAACCAAAAGTGAAGAACCGTACATGTACATGTGCTTTACCTGCGATCCCCACAGACCTCTATAGGCTATGTTGTGGTTGTGCTACTGGACGCAGCACCCTGATGTAAAAAGGTCCATGTACTTTCATGGGCTGAGTTTTCTACTCCAACATGAAGCAAACCTTAAGATGTGAAAGGGGCCTTAGACCTAAGATCACAGAGTAAGTCATATAAAGCAGACTAACCAGGATAGTCTACTTGTTGGAGATACTATGCAGTAGCTTACAGTTTGTCTCTTTATGTGATCTGGATCTATATTGCTAGGTTTATTGCTGTTTACAATGATGACAATAGATGGCACTGTAGTACATATATCTATGTGTAGTCTCGGTTGTACATTCTCTGCTGCATGTTGTGTTTCCTGTACATTGAAGTGATCTCTATGACTTTTTTTCCTGTCTATGTTATCCACCTGACCTTCTCTTACTGCACTCATGTTGCAGTAAAGCCAGTTCCTGTTACACCGCAAATCTGGATTTGACTTTGCTGCACCCAGCATTCACTACTGCAATACTACTGACATTCAATATCAGCTGTGCTGTAGCACACCTGTTGCCAGCTGACATGGAGAGGCATGACTAACACACTTTCGGAATGATATTTTATCATCAGATGATCATTGGATTAAAAAAAGCTATTCTGTGAGTACTCACCTGTAGAATTGTTTTTGTTCTTGCATGGCACGGCCCGCTTCGGTATTCATAACAGTTGGGTTATTCCGCCACAAGGTGGCGCAGTGGTACTGCAGAAAGGCTGTGGCTTGTCCCGGCTCCCTATAAAAACTGGCTTAACCATAGAGTTCCCCAGCGTACACAAGCAGTGAGACAAGAAGCCGGGAGAGAATAAGAAAAAAATGTAAAAAAGGTAAAAGACCCCAATTGACTTGGAACAATCACCATAAAGAGGCAACCAAGAACAACGATAACAAGGGTGGGGTGAAGCGGGCCGTGCCATGCAAGAACAAAAACAATTCTACGAGTGAGTATTCACAGAATTGCTTATTTCTTTATTGCATGGCACGGCCCGCTTCGGTATTCATAACAGTTGGGACATCCAAAAGCAGTGTCCAGAGTAGGGTGGGATCCCCAAAGAGTAACGGGCAGTAGTTCAAGTCACTACCGCCTGAAGCACCTTGCGGCCAAAAGCAGCATCTGCTGAGGCCTTAACATCAACTTTGTAAAACTTAGAAAAAGTATGAACAGAAGACCAAGTAGCGGCCTTGCAAACTTGCTCAACAGAAGCTTGGCGCTGAAAAGACCAACAGGCAGCAATAGCACGAGTAGAATGAGCAGTAATCCTAAAGGGAGGTTCCTTTCCCTTAGCAGAATAGGCTTGAACCACCACCTGACGGATCCAATTGCTGATAGTGGATTTAGCCGGAGGCAAACCCTTTCTAGGTCCAGAAGTGAGAACAAAAAGAGCATCAGACTTCCTGAAAGGCTCAGTGGCGACCAAATAAAACTTCAGAGCCCTGACCACATCTAGGGAATGCAGAGTCCGCTCCTTGGAATTAGCAGGATTAGGACACAATGAAGGCAAGACAATGTCCTGATTAAGATGAAAGGCAGACACAACCTTTGGCAGGAAGTCCGGCTTGAGCCGAAACACCACCTTATCCTGATGCCTCTCAAAATAAGGAGGTTTGATGGAAAGTGCCGCTAGTGCAGAAACTCACCTTACAGAAGTGATAGCCACCAGAAAGGCTACCTTAAGGGTCAGAATAGACAAGGTAGCATCACGGATAGGCTCAAAGGGAGGCCCTTGCAGGGCAGACAACACCAGATTACAATCCCAGACTGGCAGCAAAGGCTTACGGGGTGGACGCACATGAGAAACACCCTGAAAAAAGGTTTAAACCAACCGGTGAAATGTAAACAGCCGGACTCCTGCAAATGGAGCCCGACAGAGAAACGCGCAACATTTTATTACGCTTAGACCTTTTGCAAAAAATCTCTACAATACTGAGCTAATTATACTGTCCTTTTTAACCAACATAAGGGTCGATTCATGGCTGTGTGCCAAAGTAATGGTGCACACTTTTCATGCGCAAAAATGGTTTACTCACACTTTTCCCCTTCCTCCCGAGACACATTTTTGTGCGCTGTTTTTTGCACGTAAATTAGTGCATGGAGTACGATTTAATGTGCAAATTTATTCCCAAGAGTACATTTGTGTATGATTCATAGCTTGTTTTGAGGGCTGAAAAGTGTACACACATGTTTTTATTAAACTTTTTTTACAATATTATGAAAATAAAATTTGGCAACATCATTTAAAAAGTTGACAAATATAACATTGTTTTAATCTACAAACAGCAAAACGGTGGACATTTGGCCACAAATGTATTTTTTCCAACAAAAGGAAAAAAAATTGGTTAGTTGATCAATTATTAGGCACTAAGACACTAAACAAACAATACCAGGAAGGAGGGGTATAGAGAACATCTGGGACAAAACATTGGGAAACACAACACTGTAGGTTGACTGGAATTAGGATATCGCCGAATAAAACACTACACATAAAAATAAGGAGAACACAGGTGCCACAGGGAATCAGCTACAGATTGGAGAATGGAGATTCACCTCAAACACAGCTGGAGAGACAAATTCAGCATTGCTAAACAGTAAAGACGGGGGAGAAACATGGGGGCCATGGGGACCATAGGGACCAGTCAATGGCATTCCTGTGCACTGTGCCATGAATCATGCGGCAAGAAATTTGAGCGCAGTTACGATGTTTTTTGCACACAGCTGTGAATCAACCCTATAGTTGCAATAGAAACGTGCTGAGATAAATAAATATAAAAGAGCATTCATCCACAGTAGGAAGTATAACTACCAAGGCAATGGCAAAAATAAGGCAGCAAGCAGCTCATCTGATGCCTGTCCCATATGGCCCTCCATTTCCTGCAGCGCAGGGTAGAAGTCGCAGCAGGGCTTCTAAGCTTCACCTTTCAATTTCATTTCTCCAAGACCACCTAAAAACAGTGTAACAGAAACTCTTGGTCCTCTAATTGTTAGTGGGCCTGACTATCCACAGTGGACTCGCAGCTGCTCATGTGCCATGACATGACTCAGCCATGGCACATTAACTGAAGCAAATAAAGTGGCTATTTACATGTAATCATAGATGTTAAAATACTTTTACACCTAAGTGGGATAAGGGAGAGAAAGTTAGTGTGTGCCTGGACAGGGACTTTAATGGCCGTCTAAGGATACTTTCACATTCTGCATTTCCACTGCAAACACAGCACACACTTCTGGGCATGGAGTGGACATGCTGCCCTGCACTGCATCATTGTTTCCTGTCTGTCACAATCAGGGGCAGCAGCGGTAGGGGCACCTGGAGCAGGAGGACGGGGTAGTGGTAGGGGAAGGACTCCCCGAGAAGACTAGCGCACACAGCAGCAGCAGAAGGCAACAGACCCTGCATTCTCTTACAGTCTGTTGCTTGCCATAGCCACCTTCTTGGGGTTCTTCAAGGTGGATGCAGCAGATGCCAGGCGAGGGCCCGTGACAGTGGTAAGAAACCAAAAGTGAAGAACCGTACATGTACATGTGCTTTACCTGCGATCCCCACAGACCTCTATAGGCTATGTTGTGGTTGTGCTACTGGACGCAGCACCCTGATGTAAAAAGGTCCATGTACTTTCATGGGCTGAGTTTTCTACTCCAACATGAAGCAAACCTTAAGATGTGAAAGGGGCCTTAGACCTAAGATCACAGGTTAAGTCATATAAAGCAGACTAACCAGGATAGTCTACTTGTTGGAGATACTATGCAGTAGCTTATAGCTTGTCTCTTTATGTGATCTGGATCTATATTGCTAGGTTTATTGCTGTTTACAATGATGACAATAGATGGCACTGTAGTACATATATCTATGTGTAGTCTCGGTTGTACATTCTCTGCTGCATGTTGTGTTTCCTGTACATTGAAGTGATCTCTATGACTTTTTTTCCTGTCTATGTTATCCACCTGACCTTCTCTTACTGCACTCATGTTGCAGTAAAGCCAGTTCCTGTTACACCGCAAATCTGGATTTGACTTTGCTGCACCCAGCATTCACACTCTGCAATACTACTGACATTCAATATCAGCTGTGCTGTAGTACACCTGTTGCCAGCTGACATGGAGAGGCATGACTAACACACTTTCGGAATGATATTTTATCATCAGATGATCATTGGATTTAAAAAAGCAATTCTGTGAGTACTCACCTGTAGAATTGTTTTTATTCTTGCATGGCACGGCCCGCTTTGGTATTCATAACAGTTGGGTTATTCCGCCACAAGGTGGCGCAGTGGTACTGCAGAAAGGCTGTGGCTTGTCCCGGCTCCCTATAAAAACTGGCTTAACCATAGAGTTCCCCAGCGTACACAAGCAGTGAGACAAGAAGCCGGGAGAGAATAAGAAAAAAATGTAAAAAAGGTAAAAGACCCCAATTGACTTGGAACAATCACCATAAAGAGGCAACCAAGAACAACGATAACAAGGGTGGGGTGAAGCGGGCCGTGCCATGCAAGAACAAAAACAATTCTACGAGTGAGTACTCACAGAATTGCTTATTTCTTTATTGCATGGCACGGCCCGGTATTCATAACAGTTGGGACATCCAAAAGCAGTGTCCAGAGTAGGGTGGGATCCCCAAAGAGTAACGGGCAGTAGTTCAAGTCACTACCGCCTGAAGCACCTTGCGGCCAAAAGCAGCATCTGCTGAGGCCTTAACATCAACTTTGTAAAACTTAGAAAAAGTATGAACAGAAGACCAAGTAGCGGCCTTGCAAACTTGCTCAACAGAAGCTTGGTGCTGAAAAGACCAACAGGCAGCAATAGCACGAGTAGAATGAGCAGTAATCCTAAAGGGAGGTTCCTTTTCCCTTAGCAGAATAGGCTTGAACCACCACCTGACGGATCCAATTGCTGATAGTGGATTTAGCCGGAGGCAAACCCTTTCTAGGTCCAGAAGTGAGAACAAAAAGAGCATCAGACTTCCTGAAAGGCTCAGTGGCGACCAAATAAAACTTCAGAGCCCTGACCACATCTAGGGAATGCAGAGTCCGCTCCATGGAATTAGCAGGATTAGGACACAATGAAGGCAAGACAATGTCCTGATTAAGATGAAAGGCAGACACAACCTTTGGCAGGAAGTCCGGCTTGAGCCGAAACACCACCTTATCCTGATGCCTCTCAAAATAAGGAGGTTTGATGGAAAGTGCCGCTAGTGCAGAAACTCACCTTACAGAAGTGATAGCCACCAGAAAGGCTACCTTAAGGGTCAGAATAGACAAGGTAGCATCACGGATAGGCTCAAAGGGAGGCCCTTGCAGGGCAGACAACACCAGATTCAAATCCCAGACTGGCAGCAAAGGCTTACGGGGTGGATGCACATGAGAAACACCCTGAAAAAAGGTTTAAACCAACCGGTGATTGGCAAAAGATCTTTGGAAAAAAATTGCCAGAGCTGAAACATGGCCTTTTAGGGTACTAAGTTGAAGGCCTTGATCCAAACCATGTTGCAAGAATTCCAGAATCCTGGGAATAGAAAACACCTGACAGGGAAGATACTTGGACTCACACCAGGCAATGTAAGCATGCCAGACCCTGTAATAAATAAAGGACGAGGACTTCTTCCTAGCCCGAAACATGGTATCAACAACAGAAGCAGGCAACCCCTTTTCCATCAATATGGAGGTTTCAGCAGCCAAGCCGTTAAAGCCAGAGTTTGTAAATTGGGATGGTGTAGCTGACCCTGGGTGAGAAGATCTGGAGCCTTCGGCAAGACGTGCCGGTCTACTGCCAACCGCACGACATCTGCGAACCAACAAGGGGCCACAAGTATGGCTGGTACCCGCTCCTGGGCTATCTTGCGCATGACCCTGCCCAGGAGAGGAAATGGAGGGAACACATAGAGAAGCTGAAAACTCCATCCAAGGTATTGCCAAGGCATCCGTGGCGAAGGCCAGAGGATCCTGAGACAAATCTGGAAAGTTTGTGATTGTGACGGGATGCAAACAGGTCCACGTCCGGCTGACCCCAGCGGTGACAGAGGGAGAGAAACACCTGGTTGTTGAGAGACCACTCTCCCAGACGAGACGTCCCACTGCTCAGGGAGTCCGCCACCTGGTTCTCCACCCCTGGGATGTAGACCGCTGAGATGCAGACAACATGCTGTTCCGCCCAAGACAGAATCAGGGACACTTCCTTGAAGGCTCGCTTGCTCCGAGTCCCTCCCTGATGGTTGATGTATGCAACCGCCGTCTGGTTGTCTGAGCGAATCTGAACAGCCCGACCCCAGAGGTGAGTGGATAGGCGAGAAAGAACCAACCTGATCGCCCTCAGTTCCAGGACGTTGATGGAAGCATGGGCCTCTTGTGGGCCCCACCGACCCTGGAACCTCAGGGACTTCCAGAAGCCTCCCCAGCCGGTCAGACTGGCATCCGTGGTGACCGTTTCCCAGCACGGGGGCAGGAAGGACCTGCCCTCCAGAAGGTTCCTTGAGTCCAGCCACCACGAGAGAGACTGTCTGGCCAGGGGAGACAGAACAAATTCCTGATCCAGGGACACAGGGTCCCGATCCCAAACTGACAAGAGGTGCACCTGAAGAGGTCTCATGTGAAACTGAGCAAAGGGGACTGCCTCGAAGCAGGACACCATCAGGCTCACCAACTGCATCCCCTGACGGATGGAGGGATGAGGACACGACAGCAGAGCCCTGCAGCTGAAGACCTTCCACCTTCTGCTGAGGAAGGAACACCTTGACCTGAGAGGTATCCAGCGTCATGCGTTGATCGCCCAGCCGAAATACTCTAGAGTGGATGTCACCATTTGAGTGTCCCGCTCGGCCTGAGGAAAAGACTCGGCCACAATCAGGATGTCGTCCAGCTAAGGAATGATGCGGATGCCCTGGTTCCTTAGCAGAGCCATCACTCCCGCCAGCACCTTGGTGAACACCCGAGGTGCCGAGGTGATACCGAAGGGTAGAGGCACAAACTAGTAATGCTGACCCTGCAGCTCGAACCTTAGAAATCTCTGATGACCTGGGAAGATAGGCACATGAAGATAAGCATCCTTGATGTCCACAGTGGTCATGAAGTCGCCTGGGCAAAGGGTACTGACAGCAGAGCGCAGTGTCTCCATGCGAAAATGCTTGAATCTGACAAATTCAAAGGAAAAAGAGAGGACACAGTCCCCAAACTACTTACCCCCTCAGAAGCTAGGACAGAAATTCTGCATCCCTATTAGGCTCACCATAAAGCCTATGGCCGGCTACCCTTTGTGGTACAGGGTCTGCGGCTTGGAGCAGCGCTCCAGGAGCACTTGACCCTAGTGCTCTTCTATCCTCACCCGATCTGTCAGCCGAGGCTGGGAGGCAGTGAGGGTCCAGAAACGGATGGAAATAGACTTGCAGGCAGAGAGAACACTGGGGAACTCTATGGTTAAGCCCGTTTTTATAGGGAGCCGGGACAAGCCACAGCTTTTCTGCAGTACCACTGCGCCACCTTGTGGTGGAATAGCCCAACTGTTATGAATACCGAAGCGGGCCGTGTCATGCAATAAAGAAATAAATTTGCAATAAATTTCACGTCAGAATGAAAATTATTTACATTAATTACAAATAAAACACAAAGGAGCATTTGTAAAAACAAAATAACAGTGTTATTTTTACACCTGGAGCTTAATTGACTCAATGAAAGGGAATGTCACTTTTTTGTCCAAAAAGAGGCAGCACTTTTTCACCTGATGCTAAACTGAAGGGATGATTCAGCAACTGGCCTAAAAAGAGAGCTTCTATTTTATTCTCGACTACTGTGGTTGGTTGCAAATCACATCACAAGGCACACCCAAAGTGCACCTTGCTTTACCAAAAATTTGCATGACCCTTATTATCATGACGCACTCTACACCAGTAACAGAGGAACTAGCCATCCTATAGAGAAACCCATGTTACCCATGAACCTGACAGCATGAAGAGTGTGTTCCAAATGTAAATGATTATACGCCAACTCTGCCACTTGAAAAAAAGTTGGAAAGCTCCCCACATTTTAATACATAAAGTAAATGTACAATATTTGTATTTGATTACTAAATAATTTTATGTAGTACACAGTTTTGCACTGAACTCAAGATGAGACCCATGAAGCACCCCCAACAAGCACTACTTACCTGCCATAATTACAAACCTGTTAGTTTCACTCTCTATTTGGGTCTAATTTCAGCAGTATTTTTATTACTTTGCTGATAGACTCTCCATTATTACTTATTGGGAGTCTGTCAGGGAACTCCAACCCTGGGAATTAGCTCCAAAGTATGGCTAAGAAGAGATATGGAACTGGCATTAGCTGCCAGAAGTTTAACAGATAGGATTTAGAATTTATTTTCAAACTTCTTCAAATTTATGTTTTGTTACAAAGTTAAAACAAACATCCTTTTGTGTTTTGTAAATGGTTATGATACCTTATATTCTATCTGTTCAGGATCGATTGAGCACCAGGTAAAAAAACAAATGTTCTGTTTACATTGGGTGCTGAATTTACAACCGGGTGGGACATTGTTGCTTGAGCATTGACCTTTACAGAATTGGTGGAGTTATAGAATGGTTGGAAAAACCCAAGTGTCCTATTTTTAAGAAAACATTCAGCTTTGCTATGCAGAAGAATAAAAAATACAATATTTACTTCTCAGGGTGTCAGTTTAACAGTTGCCAAGGAGACAAATTGAATCTTGAAAACATTATTTCAATTATTCAATACTATTTGTATGACATTTCCATTAGATCAAAAACAAAACTATACCATGGACAAGGAACATCTACAGTAAGATGTTCGAGTCTGGTATTGTCTATGATGGAAGCTGAATCCTCATGACTGGACTAATGGCAATCATAAAAAGCAATGCAATCTTTACAATCTCATCAGGGCACCAGTAAGAGTGGACTTAAACTCCCCCTTTAAACCCGGGTAGGTCCTGGTCCACAGGTATCCTAACCCACCTCCCCCTGCTACTGGGAAACCTCACAGTAACAGGTATGACTCAACAACACCTCCCTCACTAGGCAAATTGTAGCTGTTTCTGGGCCCCTTATCATACAAAGCTCCTAGAGTAAAGCATAAGAATTTCTTTACTGTTGACAGAGAGGGTTTAGGGCCTCCAAACCAATCTATGAGGGGCGTTCAAAACTTACTAGGATGTTTTTGTTCAGTGTTCTGAGATCTGAGCCTGTCTGTGCAGGTTGAGACAAGTTTGCAACACATACAGTAGCAGTTCAGTCAAGTGAAAGCCCTGGGAGTGACAGGATGGCAAATGCAGTACAGTGCAAGTCTACAAAGAAAGTGATGAAATTGGAGCTTCATCCTGCAACTTTTGCAAACAAAGAACATAAGGCTAAATAAATCAATGAAATGATAATTGCTGTATATGGTGATGCAATGTTCTACTACCAAGTAAAATTTTGGGTCAAGTTGTTTAATTGGGAAAAGGAATAAACTCAAGCTGACCTTGATAATAAGTTGTGGGGGGTTGAAGCATCTTAATAGGAAATGTGACATAAATAGAGGCCGTGATCTTGGAAAATCATCAGATCAAAGTCTAGAATTCATGCCACACAAGACAATTATTACTAAAGACACCCATGCTTCAACAATGAAGAAAATACTTAAGGCAATTAAAGGGAAGTGCTGTGTTTCATCAGGTGTGTTACTGCTTCATAACAATGTGTCTGATCACAAGTCTCGCAAATGCTGCTATCAGGGAATGCAGCTTCCTGGAGTTTAATCACCCACCCTACAGTCCAGACATGGCTTCCAGTGATTACATTCTCTTTCTTACCTAAAGAAAATTCTGCATGGGTAATGATTTCTTGATGATGTTAGAGTCAAAGAGGCAGTAACAGGGTTACTACTGCAGCAAGACATTTCCTTCTTTTCTGGGGGCATCTGAACATTGAAGAAGATGAATAATTGTGTTGAAGTCAAGGGGGATTACACTGAAAAGTAGAACGTTTCAGAAAAAGTTTTTTTGATATTCAGGCAGAAAACTTGTTTAACGCTTCTCATGTAGCTAAAAAAATAAGCCACGTGTGATGGGACAGACTTCTCCTTTGCACATAACAACCTTCCTTTTGTTGCCCCCAGCTCCTCAAAAATACTTATCTTTCCAAAGAAGGCTCTATTAAACAAAGGACCAGAATAAACCTACACATGCTACTACAGCAGATGTCTCCCACGGGACTGGGTGCTATAGTATGTGTTGAGGTATCCAGCCCCCAGTTTGATAGGACCTCAACAGAAAAAGCTCAGTATCTCAAAACTCTAGAGTTGGAGGTGGTGAAAGTGGGCTGATTAGGTTCAGATCCAACTTACATGAGGGATGGTATAGCTCTGCTTTATCTATGCAGTTAAAAATATCCTACCTGCAACAGGTATTCCTTAGGTTGTAGGAAAATGGCTCTACCTCAATGAAAAATGTCTGCACCTCAAAATCAAATCGGATATGCAGGTTTTCAAGATCAATATACAAAAATACAAATGTTCAAAAAGGTATAAGAAAATAACATTTTCTGAGAAACTTTAACTTTCTACTTTCTAATCGTATCCCCATTTGCATCCAGTTGAGGTGGAAAATTAAATATTATAATTAGTATCAATTATTAAGTTCTAGCCCCCTGTATGCCATCTCATACATTGTCAGTGTTTATGGGGATTTTCACCCCTCCCTTCTCATAGGTTTAAACCATTACCAAGAATGTTATGTCTGCTTGATGAGAAACATGTCTTCATGTCTGAACTACACAGTCCATATGTGTGAATCTGTATATGTTTGAAATATCCAATGGACATCTGACATGTGTCCAGGCATCCAATCAGAATAGTCATTTAAGCTTCTTTGTCTAAAACTGTATTTAAGCAAGCCGTTGAATTTGGGCAGAGGCAATTGAAGTAGCAGGCCCCCGGTTGACCGAATAAACATTGCATTTCCTGAAGACATTTTGCTTCTGAATGTTTTTTCCATATCACAGTGATTGGAAGACCTGTTACCGCATCTTCAACTGCATTATACCAGGAAATTGTTGCTAGTGCAGACATTTCTACAATTTACAAAAAAGAGAAAGTAATAACTGGGAGCCAGTTCTGGACTGTAGGGTGAGTGGTTAAGCTCTATGAAGCTGCATTCCCTGATAGGAGCTTGTGATTTGCAGAGCATGTTAGTTTGTGCATTGTTGTAAAGTAGTGACGCACCTGCCAACAAATTCTCACTGCACTTCTCTTCGATTGACTCGTAATGCCTTCATTGTTAAAGCCTGTGGGTGTCTCCAGAAATTGTTGCTTTATGTGGCATGAATTCTAGTAATAAAACACCTTCTGCATCCCAAAAAAAGTGTTACCATGACCATGACCTTTCCAGTTGACTGCTGCACACAAAATGCCCTAGGGGTTTGTGACCCTTTGTGCTTCCATTGCATTGACTCTTGTTTGGTCTCAGGATAATGCTGGTGGACCCATATTTTATACCAGTAACACTCTCACCCACCGGGAACTGACTTTTGACATTATCAGACCATCATAAATGATACTGGAAACTATGAGCTCCAAATTACAGCACATTTCCTCTGAAGATGCTTCAACAGTTCGCACTGAGGGGTCATCTTCAATTGGTTCCCAACCACATTTAAACTGCTTGACCCAAAACCTTACTTGGTAGAAAGTTACCATTCTACTGAAATAGAAGCTTTCCACATGAGACAGAAATCTCACCACATGGGGTGGGGATTTCACGTAATTTTAGTAAATTAACTTAAAGGTTTAAATATACAGTATGTAGACATTTACACTATAGTGTTTTTGGTCATAAAGCAATTACACTCTCCATTGTTATTCTAGTAAATTTATCTCTGCGATTAGGTTTAGCTTGGCTGTTTTAAGGTAGACTCAAAGTGGACCTATCACCACCCTGGCTGGCCCTGGAGTATTTAAAGCCTCCACCTGGGTTCTCGCTGGAGCAGAGGACTGGAAGAGGATGCTGGGCCCCACTGCCTCCTCCCACACCACCAACACCACCGCCTTCTCCACCTCGCCTCCTGCTGCCAACACTGCTCCTAACTCCGGATGACTGCTCCACCTTGGATTTGGCGAACAGGAAACAACAGTGCGGTGCAGGGTGGCATATAGTGCTGTTGCTGCACCATACCTGGATTTTCTAGGTATCTGGGATGGGGCGAACCAGACCGAATCGGCAAAAACCAGGTCGAATCTATGCTCTACCTGTATCCAAAGCCCAGACTTTGATTTATCACTGTGGTAGATCAGAGCTAATCAGGACAGAGCTATTTACATTGAAAAAAACTATTAAAAAATATGATTTGAACCCCGCAGCACAGTTTTTGCACAGCCACAAGGGCAGCCATTAGAAATAAGCAGGGTGTAGGTGTAGATAGTATTTACATGCTTGAGGACATCATTATGTTTGTTTTATCTTCAGATACAACATCTAATTAATAAAAAGGAACGGTGCTTCTTGACTCGGCAGGTTGAGTTAAAGGTTAAAGCCGTAATCGGCGAGCATCTGTCAAGAGGAGGCATTCTGAGGTAAATAAGCGCTAATTCTAAAGAAGCAAAGTGCTTAAGGCCAGTTTAACTTTTTCACAAGGTAACAGCTTTTTAGAAGGCTTAATCCCAGCTTGTCTGACCTCAGGAGGGAAAATGTAAGTCTTTTCTAGACAAGTGCCTGTTAAAAAACATCCCATGACTTTTACAGGCAATTAAATTATGTTTTAAGAGGGTCTGTCAGCTTATCACAGCAAATGTAACCTTCAGTAGTAATTTGTAGCACCACTGGAATATCATTCTTTAGACCGGTCGTATATTTGTGGATGATCCACCGGCATGGATCGTAGTGATGCCTTTTCATATCTATAGCTTGTAGGAATAAAAATAATATATGACACTTGTATCTATTCTAAATAATAGTTTCCATTTTTTCATTGAAATGACGTAAACCTAAAGGAAATAATTAGTCAGGGAGCAGCTCACTAGATGCCTGTCCCATGTGCCTTTCCTTCTTTTCTGCAACACTGGGTAGAAGCCATTGCAGAGCTCCAGAGTTTGACCTCCTATCAATTCCATTCCTCCAGGACTATGCAAAAAAGTGGTCTAACAGCCCCTCTGTACCTTGTGTGACCGAGTGGGGGCAAGGTCTCTCAGGTCTGCCTGGAACAGTGAGCGTTCAGACTAGGCCCGCACATGCACCAAGTGATTGATAATTGAGGTATATATGGAGGTTCTGGGGTGGGGGGCTTCACCCAGTGAGTTTAGGAACAGGCTCATTACAATATAGGATGAGATGGAGAGGTCACCAAATTCTAATGGATTACCCTTGAGACAGGGAGCAGGCAAAACACTTTCCATAAGTTCATATTCAAAATTTACTATTAATAGGTGTCATTAATCTTTCTTTTTATGCCACTATCTCACATCAACATACATTGTACCGATACCACATACACAAACATTGCAGCTATACCACATCAATTTATGGTACATTGCTGCTATACCACATAAACTGTCACTATACCACATCCAAAATCATTGCTGCCATACATACCACAGCTATGACATGTCTACATACATTGCAGCTATTAACCCATCTGCATACACTAATGCTATACAATATCCACATACATCACAGCTATGCCATGTCTCCATACATTGCAGGTATAACACATCCACATACATTGCAGCTACACCATGTCTACATACATTGCAGCTATGTCATGTCTACATACATTGCAGCTATGCCATGTCTACAAACATTGCAGCTATGCCAGGTCTACATACATTGCAGTTATACCACTTCCATATGCATTGCAGCTACACCATGTCTACATACATTGCAGCTATGTCATGTCTACATACATTGCAGCCACGCCATGTCTGCATTTATTCAGCTATGCCATGTCTACATACATTGCAGCTACACTGTAGCAACACCACACCCAGTATAGAAAAACGCTAAGAACATTGTCAAATCCGTTTAGCACACAGCATATTGTATATATTTTGTGAATAATAGTGGCCTGCAAACATGTAAACTAACCACAGGAATGGCACCCACTGACCCTTAACAAGTTTCAGTTTGGTTATTGGGAATGTAGGTCAGCATGCATAGTGCATCACATGGTGCTCAGTTTAATGGCTTCTGCATGTGATGCTTTCCATAGTAAAATTTTATAACAAGCAGTTAGTAAAACAAATCCACTATTCCCCAAAAAATAATGATATTACATGTGATTAGACATGAATGGGAATTTCTGAACACAATAAAATCTAAACGCAGTTACCTTTCCTATCCAATTGCCACCCAGATTTATAGGCGGTGCTGAGATTATTTATTTCCAAATGACTCCATTCAGAGCTTGATTCATTTAAGTATGATCCTGGCAGGTTGTCGTAGCTTGTTGTTTTCCCATTTGATAAATCACAGTATGTATAATGCTTTGCCTCATCTGCCCAAATGTTATGGGATGGGGATGTGGGGTGAAATTCAATTTTGCCTTTCCATTCCTCTGGACCCTTTCCAGACCCATGGTGAAATATCTTCGGGTTGACCTCTGGCATGATCAGCATCTTGCTCAGCTGAGGTGTTTTGGCCAATAAAAGTTTTGCTCTCTCATAAGCTTTGTTGCTGGCCTGCATCACAATCTGTCCGTTATTTCTCCATAGACATCCAAGTTTGAATGTGTAGCTCATGTTCTTCACTGACTATGTATCTTCTACAAAAACCTGGATTCATGTGGCACTATACTTCCCTAATGCTGCTACACATTATCCTGGCCTGCCTGGAAAGCTCCTGCCATTTATGAGCTTTTGCCCCATGATCACCTAAGTTCCCCTAGGTCGATGCTGGTCATGGACAATATTTAGGCTGTAGGAACTTAAAACGTTGAGGATTCATCCTGGTGTGACTGCTCTTACCACGCATTGACCTGGCTCAGACTCAGTTCACTCAAGTGTGACATTCTCACTGCCCGGCAGCCAGCTCCATGCACTGCAATTACCTCCAGAGATAGAGAGACAGACAGCATTTTCCTAATGCACTGTCTGCAGAGACATTTATTTTATTTGCTTTAGTTGCTATGTGGCATGTACACTTGCTATTTATGGTAATTTAATCCAGGTACTTTCCAGTGACATCATGTTCCTGTCTCAAAAAATGCCATTACTGGATGCTATTTTTTTTATATAATAATATTGATTTTCAAACGAATAACATGGGGGTACAAAAGAAAAAAGGAAGGGGGAGACATAGGGGAACAGTAAGTAGAGCACACATAAGTTCCTGAGACAATTACAAATGCAAAGTCATATCTAATTTGATAATAGCATCTCGTAAAAACTTATAAATATTGCTACACATAAGAATAGAGACAGCTACACTTGCTTGTAGTTAGGGACATCTTCAAGGGACCTGAGGGCTCTTTCCATAATTCCTATTAGGGACTCTGTGGACTCCAATGGGACACTCATCATGTCTATTCGTGTCTGCATGTTGGAGATGGCCTTCGGTGATCACAATTTGGTTCCCGGATCCCTTTGTACCACAAGGTGTATTGTGTCTATATTGTGCTGAGAGGGAGAGGGGTAGGTCTGTAGACCTAAGAAAGAGGGGAGGAAGGGGGAAGGGGAACGAAGGTGTTAGTGTGGGCAAAGGACTATAGAGGTGGAGTGGGGTAGTCCCCTATGCTGTTTCCATAGTCTTAAGCCTCTTTGCCTTCCGTGTTGGCTCCTGCTGGTGACGGCTCTGGCCCTCAAGGCACAAACTTCCCGCAGGAAGGTAGAGGGTCGATCCTATGCTAGTTCTTGTGCCTGTCCAATGGTATGGAGCAGGTCCACAAGGTGAGTATCCCGGTATACTATCCACCCTGTCCAGGTCATCAAAAATCGGTTTATAAGGTCACTATCTCTAGCTATTAGGTCTTCCATATATCGGATCCTCTTAAGCTCCTGAACCCACTCCAACAGTGTGGGAGTGTCCTGTGTCTTCCAATGCCTTGGGATAATAGCTTTCATAGCTGAAATGAAATGTCTCAGGATGCCTTTTTTGATTCCAGACAATGGGCCAGGGATAAGAGACAGTAGTGCCACCTGGGGTGAATTGATTATCTTGGAGCCCGAAATGTGCTCATATATTGCAAAAAATTGGTCCCAACCAGATATGTGTCATGTTGCCCACATCTCTCTGACATCGCCAACATTCAAGTGTATGTCTGCCGGGCATCTATACCACCTTGCAAGCACCTTATAATTTCTCTCTTGGGTGGTGCTTGCTATTGACACGCCCAGGGTACCCAGATAAACTCTGGTGAGGTCTTCTTCAGAGATTTGGGTTCCCAACTCCTTTTCCCATTGTCCAATAAATGTAGGGAGTCCCAGTTGGTTTGTTCTTCGCAAGAGTGAATAGAGGTTAGATACTACGTGAGTGGGAGGGTTTTTCTGAGTAATTAGGGACTCAAGTTCTGTTGGCTGGCTTTGCGATATTTCCACCAGGTTATTAGTAGTAAGAAAAGTGTGCAGCTGTCTGTGCAGCAGCCAGGAAATATACCTGCCCCTGCCTCCTGTTGCAGGTCTCCTGCTGTAGGCACTCTCCCTGTCTTTAGTATTTGATCCACTGTGGTATTTGCAGAGGCCTCCCATATAAGAAAGTTTCGAGAGGATAGCCCCAGTTCGAACGCAGGATTGCCAGATTTTGAGGTGAGGGGGCATGGTCAGCGAACCATTTACTCTGAAGGGGGTCCCAGATCTCTAAGAGATGTCTCATGAGAACCGGTGTGGATTCTTTTTGTATTTTGGAGAGGGGAACAGCCCAGGCAACCGAGGCAGGGTTAAATGGGGAAAGCGACTTTTCAAGCTGTACCCACAACTTATCTCTATGCTTGCAAGTCCAGTCTACCACTCTCTGCAAAACCGCAGCTATGTGGTAACCTTTTAAGTCTGGATGGACTACACCGCCCTCCTCTTTGCTCCTAGAGAGAGTCGAAAGTCGTATTCTTGGCTTAGTAACCCCCCAGACATATTTGGAGAATGCTGACTTCAACTTGCGAAAGAAGCTATTGGGAATTTTTATAGGGACCGCTTGGAAAATGTATAGAAGCTTTGGGAGGATATTCATTTTTAGGCTGTTAATCCTGCCAAACCAGGAGATTGGTTTCTTTGTGTAGGAGTCTAGGTCCGCCAATGTCTTGGCAAGGATGGGAGAGTAATTTGGCTGCTAAATTTTTTGTTATTCTTTTCAAATTGCAAAGATTTGCTGATTTTGGGTTATGCTCCAGTTTTTATTTTATTAGCTGATTTCTAATAAAAATATATAAAATCTTTGTTAAAACAGAGATATTATTTGTGTCACGTGCCTTTTTTAAGTTTAAAAGATTACTGGAGACAGGGCCGGCTCCAGGTTTATATGGGCCTTTGGGCGGCATGGCATCAGTGGGTCCTTTTGTGGTGGAGAGTCGCGGGTCAGGGGTCTATAAGTTCCATGGCCAAAACTACGAAGAAATAATAAAAAGAAGGGGAGTCCCACTTAATATTATGATGAGCACTGCCAGTCCTTTACTGGCGTCCAGCTAACCCAATTATATCAGTAAAGGAAACACTTAAACATGGTTAATTGCCGGAACAGGCTCAAAAACATCCCATAGCCTAATAGCCATTACAACACTGACATTTATTGATCATAGAAAAATCATGGCACTATAAATGGTACACACACTAAATAAAAACACATTTACAAGGTGAATCTAAAAAACGGGGGCCCCCCCATGCATGCAGCCTCCTCAGCCACACTCTCATCCCACTCACTCCTCCTCCTCACTAGCTCTAGATGAAACTATTAAGGGATATAAATGGACATGACACCGCCGGGTGTGTAACTTGTAACTATGTCCCAACGCCGTGTTAATCTGACTCAAAAAGTGTTCAACACCTAAGTGGACTCGGCTGCCACCGTTGAATGAGCAGGACTAGGGTTAGCCTTAAAATGGAAATCCACCGTTGCAGGCCTGTTAGATTGGGGGATCCCTTCTCTCCTCAACTGGTACCACAGCAGCTCTATTTCATTTAAAGTCATCCAATTATGGCTCAACTATCAGCCTTAGTGTAACACCTTGATGATAGTAACCGTCCACCGCTGCATGAGATAAATATGCCTTTGAAAATGCACTCTGACAGATACTTAGGTGCGCTGTGCGGTCCCGTGCTCTGATACTCGTGGTTACGCTATTCCGGAAGCAGCCTCCATGCTTGAAACATCTCAGCAGGTTGATTTCAATCCTCTGTACAGTGACTCATGCTGCCAGCGTTAGTCAGGCACATCCGCGGGCTGGCGTAGTCCCAACAGCAACCGCGCACTTAAACAGGCATCTCAGCGAGCTGGCGGGATTTCAGCGGCGTCAACGCTTACACAGAGCCGGAGGACGGAGGAGCGGGGAGAATAGTGGGCCGTTCGTCCGCCGCCCCTTTTTTCTCTCCGCCCACCGGAGCTTCGTCAGGATTGGTTTCTTTGTGTAGGAGTCTAGGTCCGCCAATGTCTTGGCAAGGATGGGAGAGTAATTTGGCTGCTAAATTTTTTGTTATTCTTTTCAAATTGCAAAGATTTGCTGATTTTGGGTTATGCTCCAGTTTTTATTTTATTAGCTGATTTCTAATAAAAATATATAAAATCTTTGTTAAAACAGAGATATTATTTGTGTCCCGTGCCTTTTTTAAGTTTAAAAGATTACTGGAGACAGGGCCGGCTCCAGGTTTATATGGGCCTTTGGGCGGCATGGCATCAGTGGGTCCTTTTGTGGTGGAGAGTCGCGGGTCAGGGGTCTATAAGTTCCATGGCCAAAACTACGAAGGGCTACTTGCCCTTCAACCCCCTATTGAAGCTGTTTTTTAGTTTGGCCCCACATGAATGGGCAAAGCACTGAGGAAGAGGGATGGACAAAACAGGAAGGGAATGGATGGATAGAGAGATAGCTGGGAGGAAGAGGGATGAATGGGCAAAATGAAAAGGACAGGAATGGCTGGGTAAAGCTGGTGTGGGGGGGGTAGATGGGGGCAGAACTGGAAGAAAATGGATAGACTGGCAGAGCAGGAAGGAAAAGGGGTAGATGAGCAAAGTTGGAAGGACAGGGATGGAGAGGCGTATAGCTGAGGGGATATGGAAAAGCTGAGGGTTGAGGGGTGGATGGGACAGAACTGAGGGGACAGGGTTGTGGGGCAGAGTGGAGGGGACATGGATGAATGGGGCTGAGCTGGGGGGACATGGATGGATGGGGCAGAGCTGAAGAGAGAATGCTGACTTCAACTTGCGAAAGAAGCTATTGGGAATTTTTATAGGGACCGCTTGTATAGAAGCTTTGGGAGGATATTCATTTTTAGGCTGTTAATCCTACCAAACCAGGAAATAGGTTTCTATGTGTAGGAGTCTAGGTCCGCCAATGTCTTGGCAAGGATGGGAGAGTAATTTGGCTGCTAAACATGGATGAATGGGGCTGAGCTGGGGGGACATGGATGGATGGGGCAGAGCTGAAAAGACAGGGATAGATGGGGCAGAAATGGGGGACATAGATGGATGGGGCAGTGCAGAGCTGAGGGGACAGGGATGGATGGGGCAGAGCTGAGGGGACGTGGATGGATGGGGCAGGGCTCAGGGGATAGGGATGGATGGGCAGAGGTGACATACAACCAATGGGGCACAGCTGAGGAGATAGGGATAGATGGAGCAGAAAGACAAAGAAAGGAAGTATGTGCACTGTGTAACTTGCATTACCTTCTTCCAGAATGTGCAACATTTTCTGTTTCAATGCTGGGGCCAGGGAGCAGGATGATGACACGTCATCAACACACAAGCCAGTGCAGGGCTGAGCAGGGGTTAAGGGGCGGGGTAACTGCACTACCAATGAAAGAGTGTGCAGCTCAGCCTGGTTACAAGGTTAGTGACGACCCGGCTCGCTGCACTTTTGACCCCTCAATGGGATGCCCCTCTCTTTATTAGACACACAAGTTAGCACAGCAATCAGTATTTCTCCTTAGTCCTCCACCTGCCCCTAGGCTGCAGATGATTGAGTGGTGGGTATAACCCCTGCACTGGCCTCCTCTAGCTTGACACCTCCTCAGAGCATTCAGTTCCTCTTGGTTACCCCTCTACAAGTGGCCAGCACTCCAGGGCCGACTTCCCATGCCCGATTACCACCCCGCGCTGTCAGTAACCCTTTAGCTAACACAATATTGTGATCCCCTAGTTGTATTGCAGCAGAGTGGGTCAAACATGTTGTCTCTGCCTTAGCCGATCAGATGATTAGCAAGCCAGAGTGAGGAAGGCTCTGATCTGTACATCAAGTGCACCAGTTGATGTACATTGCTAAGGTTGTTGCTATGGCAGAACTGAGTCATACAACCACACTGTATGCATTGTATTGGAGCAAGATGTTCTGTGATTGACAACATGGAGAGCTCTATTTTAGCCTATCACTAACAGAGGGGGTGTCAACTTGACATGAGTGTTAGGATTGAATTGGTGGCCCTGATGATGGGGAGACACTGGAGACAGGGGAATATGAAGAAGAAATTCCCTTTCATTTCTGTGATCAAAGAAAGAGACTGCGCTAGGCAAACTGCCAGACAAATGGAATGGAACTGATCAATCCCTTTAATTTGCACAGTCTGAAGCAAAGGAGAGAAGGATGGGAAATTATCAAGATCTTTAGGTATGTGGAATAAAGTTCAGAAGGAAAGTGCTGTTGCAAGTAAATACTTTTACTGTCATTGACCTGAAACTAGTTAAAGAGAAGATTAAGAGCAATTCCAGAAAATATTGTTTTATAAAAGTAGTAGATAGTTGGAACAAGCTTCCAGCATATTTGTTATAAGCAAACACCTATCCTAAGGTAAAGAGAACATATACATTAGATAGACCATGCAGTCTCCTTCGGCTGTTTCTATGAGACAAAGAGCTATCTAACATAGGGTGGAAAAATTAAAGTCCCACATGCCGTCTGCATGCTTCTTCCCCAGCCGCGGTACACAGGCCCTTCTGCCCAGTCACGTGGAAGCAGGCATCCTCATTGATTGGCAGCAGAGAGTGTATCATAAGACTGATCCTTATACTTCCTATACTATCCTGTGCTGAGTTCAATTCAATAGGGTTGATTCAGAGAGACAAAAAAACACTTACGTTTTTGTGTCGATCTGTTTTTTTAAAAATTTTCTCGCTCTTGTATGAGTGTACGAGCGATTCTAAGCATGCATTGCAAGCCTTCTGTAAAGTCTTCGTCCGCTCGTTTGCCAACGAGAATGTCATTTTCCAGCTTTCGTTTTCCGTTTATGTTACTCATGTTACAACGTAGGCTTTCGTTTTTGCCCTTTTTCCATCGTCTCCTCCCACAAATCCTTTATGTTTCCCGTTAGATTCTGATTTCCTTTTACAATAAATAATCGTCCAGATGAAAATCCTTACAACCTTACGCCTGCGCACTACAAACTTAACTCATTAATGTGCTTGCCTACATATATGGTTCACTAAATTTTGCTACAATGCTTAGCTAAATCACTTTGTCTCATTCTTCTTGCATTTCCCACCCCTAAAACTTACCCAAATCACTTCGCGGTCTCATTCTTCTTGCATTTCCCACCCCTAAAACTTACCCAAATAACTTCGCGGTCAGTATATTCTTGCATTTCCCACCCCTAAAACTTACCCAAATAATTTTGTGGTCTCATTCTTCTTGCATTTCCCACCCCTAAAACTTACACAAATCACTTTGCGGTCAGTATATTCTTGCATTTCCCACCCCTAAAACTTACCCAAATCACTTCGCGGTCTCATTCTTCTTGCATTTCCCACCCCTAAAACTTACCTAAATCACTTCGCCGGCTCATTCTTCTTGCATTTCCCACCCCTAAAACTTACCTAAATCACTTCGCGGTCAGTATATTCTTGCATTTCCCACCTCCTAAAACTTACCCAAATCACTTCGCGGTCCTGCGAATCTTCATCTCGAAATATTTATTGCCCCATTTGTTTTGTGTTTTTTTAATCAGAAATGCCACTTTGTGTTGGCCTTTTTATTATATTATATTATATTATATATTTTATTTATATTCTTGCATTTCCCACCCCTAAAACCCAAATCACTTCCTGGTCTCATTCTTCTTGCATTTCCCACCCCTAAAACGTACCCAAATCACTTTGCGGTCAGTATATTCTTGCATTTCCCACCCCCTAAAACTTACCCAAATCACTTCGCGGTCCTGCGAATCTTCATCTCTAAATATTTATTGCACCATTTGGTTTGTGTTAAAGGAAATGACACAGAAACAGTTTTTTTTTTTTTAAATCAGAAATGCTACTTTGTGTTGGCCTTTTTTTTTTGTTTAAAATATTTTGTAGAAAAATGTAACAATTTTTTTTCGGACTAAAAAATAACATTTATAAATTTTTAAAATGTTTTAAAAATTTAAAAAATGTAAAAACTATATACATAGCAATGGCAGGACCCAGAACATTATTCTTCATCTGTGGTCCCCAACGAGTCGCGCAGCTCCTGCATCTCGGCCACCAACGCAAGGACCCTGGCACTCATTTGTGCCACTCTGGCATGTGTGGTCCCTGTATAAAAAAAATACATAATTTGTTGGCAAATACATGTTTATCAGCCGTGGATGGAATGTTTATTAGGTTGAAAGCTAACTCATGAGGCCATATGTAATTATGCTAAGGAATTGATCAAAGGAAGAGTGCATATGTCATTATGCTAATGCCACTGACTATGGCTTTAGGTATCTTGGTGATCATGTCAATACCCACATACTCAAAATAATGACATTTCAACTTACTTCGTTGGTGGCCGAGGTCTGCTTCGGGGACCACCCTCCATTCTGGGACCTGCCCCTGCTGGGAAGTTGAGGCTGTAGAGACATGTCAAATAGGGTCACTTCTAATGTTTGAGTCAACAGTAAGCAAATGACAATTTGAATGTGTGTGTGACATCACCCACCTTCTCCATGTGCCTCTTGGGCCTGATCTGCTGCAGTCCATGCTCCAGATCGTTCACCGGCTACAGAATAATCTAGAAAAAGAGATTAAGGGAATCAGCTTTGCTTTTAATAGCATGTATGTGTGTGCGGTTACATTAAGAGTCACATACCAGAGGCTAATGGCTCCGTCGCTTGGTACGACTCCCTGCACGCGCAGTGATGCACCTCCTCTGTAGAAAGGTCCAGGGGCTGGTCGGAGGCTGCTACAGAGGAGGGGTAGGAACGTCGCCCTGGAGATCCACCACCTTCACTTTCTGCTGCAGATTCATGCAGCACTGGTCGGCCTGTGTGCCTCCGGGTGCGTCGGATTTGGTACTCCATTTCCAACACTGAAAAAGCCAAGCATTTATAAATAAAGGTCTACCTTCTGTATTATTTACATCTAGCATGCAATCGCTATGTACTTACTTGGGAAATGGAGCCCGAAAAATCCCGTACCCGGGGCATGTGTAGTCGCTTCAGGTCCGACCAATGCTGCATGATCTGCGTATGGGTGAAGGTGGTGTCCGTCTCCTGCTGAATCGGGGAAACGATCTCCAGGGCGACGTTCCTCTTCTCAAACGAATTGGGCAGGTAGTCGTACCTGCGCTGAAGCATCGTCTAAAAAACACAAAATAGAAATAGTTGTTAGCTAAAACTGCATACAAATATGTGTCGCAAATCGATCAGTTGACTAAATGACATTCCCAAACACATTTCTAGCCTCAAACTATCCTTCTAGATGGAAGTGACTTGGTTCACACATGTGCGCACTTACTTCTGTTTGGCACAGAGTTTTACAAACTTTTAAACAAAACTGTTTCTTTCTGCGCTTCCTTAAGGCCTAGGCATGCATTTATATGGCAAATCAAAGTCATTACAATACACTTACGAGCATAATCAGCTCTTGTTGTTGGAGGGTGAAGATCGTGGGTGCCATCTTTATTCTTGTCCGCAGCAGATAAGTAATGCCCCAGCGGTTTCCGGGTTCCGAACGGCCGTACGCATGCGTACGCATAAGCGTCATACCCATTCATTAGGATTTAAAGGGTCCTGGATGCACAGCTCATTCTCTTTGTGATTTTCAACATGCCACTGAAAAAAGCCATCGCTAAGGCCACACCAGCCAAGGAGGCCACCAGCAAAAGGCCCCAGCGGCCTGAGGAGCCTTCTTCCTCACGTCCGACCACTCGGTCACAACTACCTACTCCCAAGGTTCGGGAAACACGCAGCCAAAGTGGCCAACCCAAGGCGACATTGGCCACCAAGGCCGCAAAACCCAAACCAAACACCAAAGCCAAGGAGGGAGCAGCTAAGAAGAAGCCAACAACAACAAAGCAGGCAGGTACGCCGGCTAGAAAGGCCACTAAGAAGCAGAGGGTGAGAAACCCCAGCCCCCAAAGAACACCCTCCTCCCCGCCCTAGCACATCACTTCATAAACCACGCTCTACTGGCAAGGCCAGTAAGAGCCAGCGTGGCAGAAGCCCCAGCCCAACCAGCTCGGCCTCTCTTGAGCCACGTGGCCAAAGTTCCCATGGGCAACAAAGCACTAGTGGCAAGGCCACCAAGAGGCACAGGCACAGAAGCCCCAGCCCAGCCATCTCTGCCTCTCCTGAGCCACGTGACCAAAGCTCCCATGGGCATCGAAGCACTAGTGGCAAGGCCACCAAGAGCCACAAGCACAGAAGCCCCAGCCAAGCCAGCTCTGCCTCTCCTGAGCCACGTGGCCAAAGCTCCCATGAACATCAAAGCACTAGTGGCAAGGCCACAAAGAGGCACAGGCCCAGAAGCCTCAGCCCAGCCAGCTCTGCCTCTCCTGAGCCACGTGCCAGTACCTCCCATGGGCATCGAAGCACTAGTGGCAAGGCCACAAAGAGGCACAGGGCCAGAAGCCCCACACCCCCAAGCACACCCTCTACTCCTCGGCCACATTTGACACCAGCACAGGTGGCAACCACCGATCCATATGCCACATCCACGCCTGGAAGTTTGGTGGCCACCCAGGCAAGGACCCCCAGTCCGATTGCAAGTCCAGTCCATTCGTTTTCAAGCCACCTGTCGCACATTTCTACAACACACAGCCAGCCCAGAATGTCCCCCGAATTGCCTACATACAGAAATGAGCCAGAACAGCAAGCAATAGGCCGAACATTGCGGCGAGGACAGTTGAGTGGCAGGTTTGGTGAGGCCAAAACTCTCGCATTGGCAAGTGGGCTCACACTCCATTATGACGAGCTATATGGTCAGGTCAATGCAGCGGGGGAGGAACTTAAAGATGTGGAGCAGATACAGGGCAAAATATCTGACCTGAAGTATGCAGCACGGAAGAAACAGAATAAACGGCGCAATTACAGGCACATATTTGAGTTGTGCATTTTTCTGCTTGTTGTATTGACCACAATGCCCTAAATTTGCAAACCTCTATTTTTCAGCTTACAAACTGGCGGAGGCTTCCCAACAAAATAAGTATACACGAACTGAGGAGATGGTGCTGGCGTTGATACACCCCGTCGCATTAGAGGGCCTCTCTGGCAGACGGGACACGGACATCCCGACCATTCCTGCAGGTTAGTAATGTTAGTTTGTATGTGAAATGTTTTAAACTTGTGAAATGAGGCTCACAGGCAGATATGAACACATGCCCCTAGGGAGTGGCTTTGAGGGGAGGTTTCAGTTTTAGCTGGGTGTTTAATATCTGCGGAATGGTCATTTTACATTTTTGCAAGCCATACACCACCTTTGACAGTATTTCTGGTCACTATTAAAGTCTTTATATTAGCAAAGCACTGCCTCTTATGTGAATCTAGTCAATCATATACAATACTTCCTTCTTTGTCTTTATACCACTTGGGTTTTAGCTGTGCTTTGGTCTAAAATACTTGATCTGGGGTCAGGGAAAGGTCTACATAGGAAGAATGGCCACCAGCATACTCTGAAGACAAATGCTATTTGCAAGCTGAGTGTGGGCCCCTAATAGCCCTTTAGGGATGTGTTAAGCCTCATAACACGCAGTACATGCATGTTTGGACTATTTAAGGTGACCAATGTGTATGTACAGGGTGAGGCATACATATAACAGATACTGACATTCATAGTGGAGGACACCTTGTCCCGCTGTTGGAGTTTGCATTCCTGCTTGGCCACGTGTTTTTTAAAGCATATGTAGTAATCCAGATCATCAATGGATTTTTGTGTGTTTACATGCCTTCTTATTTTAAACACAGCCCAGCATCAAGCCTCTGCAAGTGTGGAAGCCTCATCCAGTTTGACCACGCCGTCTACTTCTGTGCTGACTACGAGCCAGGAACAGATATAAAGGGTAAGTGGAGTTTGATGAAACTGCTGATGCATGTGAATGAACATGGCTAATTTGCATAACAAATATATTTAGGGCCCAAACTGAACCTTTTTTTGCACATGTCCCAATAAACCCACAAACTGATGGAGGAAATCCAGGAGATGGAGGAGGATGCCAGCTTGATGGGACCTTCAAAACTGATCCCACTGGAATCTAACCTGCCACTGTCCCAACATGCTACTGCACCAAATCCTCTGCAGCAGCGTGAAGCTGGACGCATGCTGCCAGCCCATCGTGTGCAGCAGGCTGAGACTGAGCCTACAGTCCCTAGTGGTAGCTCTGCCGCAGAGGATTTGCTGAGCACATCTGCGATCCTTGCTCGCCCTAGAGGTCCAGCATCTGCAGGCACTCAAACCTGGGGAATTGGTAGACGTAGTCAGCAACGTCGACCAGTTTCCCAGGGGAGGCACGTGCCGATCCTGGAGTCAGCGGGGCGCAATGACAGCCATTTCTTTCGGAAGGTGACTCAAAGAACCGCAGAGCAGCTTACTGCACAATTAGAGACATTAAATAATACATTCACCACCATGCTGACTGAATTTAGGACGAGCAACAGCCACATGGCCACCTTAAATAATAATTTCACTGCCATGCTCGAGGAAGTTCGAACAAGCAATAGACACATGTTGGAACAGTGGCAGATTATGAATGCCACACATGCCCAGGTGATGGGACACCTCCAAGGCCCACCACCAGGGTTTTATGGGCAACATCCATTTTAACAGCTATTTGACCTGTATCTTCTCCACATCTTTCCTCTACATCCCCACTGTATTGACCTGTCTGGTGAGCGCTACCAAGATTGCCTTTTTTATGGCTTTGTTTGTATGATTTTGAATGTCGCCCATATAGCTCATTAGAGTGCTGAGATACCCCACTAGCCAATGCCTGAGCTAAAGCCTCACTGAAGCTGCCACTCAAGCTGCCACCCTGCAAGCTTGGGCCTAATGAAATTGTGTCTGGCTCATCCTGTTTGTTGGCAAGATTGGGGGACATTCTGGGCTGGGAAACTACTACCTTGAACCATGGCAAAGATTGAACTGGACTTGCATTCGGACTGGGGGTTATTGTTTGTGTGGGCCACTGACTTACAGGTGTGGATGTAGCATAAGTATGGCTGCTTTCCACCTGTGCCTGTGGCAAATGTGGCCAAGCAGGAGAGGGTGTGTATGTGGCCCTATGTATTACTGGCCAAATATTCTCATGCAAATGTTTGCTCCCTATGTCTGTTTATTTTATTGGTTATTGAAACTTCGGCCTGGAGTGCGTTACTCCTGGGTGTGGCCAATTGCTAGGTGCCATGAGTCTGCACCAATGTATATTTCTGTTGTACTATGTATGTACATGAAGTCTGTGCCCTTCAACTCCAAAGTTTCAAATTTCAATAAAATATATTGAATGTGACTTTAGCTGTTGTTGACTAAGTTGATGCATTAATGTTTGGGTTCTTTTGAGATTACTGAAGGTTTTTCTAAACAAACATGCCAAAAAAATGCATGAGGCTCAGATCATGTGTCAACATTTTAGTAATTAATTCATTACTATATTTTTTCAAAAATAATACAAAAGCCTTCACAAAGGCAAATTAAAGTAAAAAAAACAATTACATGCAACAAACACAGGAAAACCAAATTAGGCAAAATGGGTGCTTATCAAATTGGCCCAAATAGCTTGGCCAGAGGCACTAGGTGTGCCACGGTAGTTCTCTTCTGGGTCCTGGCTGGGTGGAAAGGGGGGCAGATCCACATACCGGGGGACACGCTGCATTATGACAAAGTTGTGAAGGACACAGCTGGCCAGTATGATATCGATGACCTTGTTGGGGTCATACTAGAGTGCCCCCCCGGTATGGTCCAAACACCTAAAGCGAGTTTTTAAGAGGCCAAAGGCCCTCTCCACAACGGCCTGGGTTTTGCGGTGCGCCCGATTGTAGGCGTCCTGGCCCGCATTCTGTGGCCGAAGGACGGGCGTCATCAGCCAGGGAAGTAGCGGATAGCCGGAATCCCCTGAAAGAATAAGAAAATACTTACATAAATTACACATTCAAAACAAAAATTTATGGACAAGCGGTCGTTCACCCTGACTAAGAGCCTATCTTATATTTTAGCCACACTCTGTACATACAGATTGCTCACCTAAAAATCAGCCTAACAGCATCTACTGCATGTTCTAAGCCTTTAAACATCAAAGATGGCGGCTGAGGGCAAATCAGGCAGGCTGCAAACAGGAATTGGCTTAGGACTGTGCTGCTCAGCATTCTGGGAAGTCTTACCATTTCAGGACCCCAGATCTGCTTTGTCTGAGCAACGCACAGCTCTAACCCGCCCCCTGCACTTTATCCCACTCTCCTCTCCTCAGTAAGTGTCATGCATCTGAGCAAAGATGGCGCCGACCCTATCATAAAGTCAAGAACAGAATTGCAGCCGAGTGGGGGAAAGAATAATAAGTAAGTTACTAGAAACTAGAAACATATTATTTGGAAATGCTGGGAAATCAGTTTTTAAGGGTTTGTGCTTTGCTAAAGATCATGGTTAAGGTCCGGTTTAACATGTCATCAAGGGGTAAAAAAAGCCATAGGTTCGGACATGGGTCATAAACTATATTCATAGGCATACATTGAAAAGTGAATGACATAATTTGCGTCAACTTACCAAGGAGCCATCCACCGGAGAATTCTCCAGACTCAAACCGACGGTACAATCCAGATCGTCGCAAGATGTACGCATCATGGGATGAGCCTGGATACCCGGCGAGGACACTAAGGAACCGCATGTCCGGGGCCACTACTGCTTGGACATTCAGTGAGTGGCCCATTTTGCGGTTCCTTGGAAAAAAACCAAGGAAAAAAAAGGCAAGGTAAACTCATAACACCCTCCAAAAAACATGTTGGACAATACAAATAACACAAACTAAGTACATAAGTAGTTTTAAAATAAAAAAGGATATGTATGTTGGATCAAATAAAGATTAACATTCGAATGACTAATTAAGGTCCACATGAAAAGGCCGACATTAAAAGCATATAGCTATACACGGTCAAATGGATCACAGGGACAATTTACAAGAAGGGATTAAGATATACACTGTAAGCTGTTTCACAGGGACAATTTAAGAGGAGGGATTAAGATATACAATGTAAGCTGTTTTACAGGGACAATTTACAAGGAGGGATTAAGATATACACTGTAAGCTGTTTCACAGGGACAGTTTACAAGGAGGGATTAAGATATACACTGTAAGCTGTTTCACAGGGATAATTTACAATGAGGGATTAAGATATACACTGTAAGCTGTTTCACAGGGACAATTTACAAGAAGGGATTAAGATATACAACGTAAGCTGTTTCACGGGGACAGTTTACAAGGAGGGATTAAGATATACACTGTAAGCTGTTTCACAGGGACAATTTACAAGGAGGGATTAAGATATACACTGTAAGCTGTTTCACAGGGACAATTTACAAGGAGGGATTAAGATATACAATGTAAGCTGTTTCACAGGGACAATATACAAGGAGGGATCAAGATATACACTGTAAGCTGTTTCACAGGGACAATTTACAAAGAGGGATCAAGATATACACTGTAAGCTGTTTCACAGGGACAATTTACAAGGAGGGATTAAGATATACACTGTAAACTGTTTCACAGGGACAATTCACAAGGAGGGATTAATAGATAGTTACAATACAGTTTGTCTAAACTATATAACAAAATGACCGATTGAACTTACCTATAGATGTACTTGTCGGCTGCAGGAGGGACCAATGCAACGTGGGTGCAATCAATCGCACCCATGACGTTGGGCATGTCGGCGATGTTATAAAAAGCCAACTTAAGAGCGTTCCAGGCTACCATGTCGTCCGGAAATGAAATATATTTCTGACTAATAGTAGCCATGCCATCCAAAAACTTGGATAGCGCGCGGCTCAGCGTAGGCTGTGAGATCCCCACGGAGAGGGCACCCAGCCTCTGGAATGAGCGTTCGCCAAAAATTGCAGGCAGCCAAGCATCTTGGTCATACCTGAAATTGCTTGCCCCTTCCTTGTGGTGCGGCCTAACCATGGCCACAGCTCACTATACAACTTATGGAGGGATGCGTGATTAGGTCTGGTCAGCTCGAACAGCTCAACGTCATGCATGCCATCGATATGCATGCGTCGCCGCCGGTGCAATCTGGCCTCGGCCCTGCTGACACATGAAATGCCCTGTAGCTGAAGGCGCTCATATTCCTCCACAAAGCCGCAAAACATGGTCAAAGCAAACAAGCCGACTGCAAAATGGTCCCGTAAGTGGATTGCAAAGGAAACGGTTTTATAGGGTGGTGGTTCGTCGGCAATCAGCTCTCTGAATGAGATGCAAGCACATAACAACAACGTAAGTTATCTGAACGAATGAAAAATATCAGATTTTGATGGGAAAATGATCCGAACTAACGCAAATGATCCGATTTAGTTTCGTTCATCAAAAGCGCATATACGCAGTAGCGGGAACGAACGTACGAATGGAAAATGGAACAGAAAAAACTAAAAAAATGACAAACACACACAAAAACATACACAGACTGCTACGAAAATCCAGACAAATGTGTCTCTGAATCGAGGCTAATGTGTGGAACTGAGCAGGGAGCGGTTGGGGAAGCCCAATGATGGTACCAGGCCCAATAGAAGAGAACAGGAGCCTGCAAGGCTTGGTGGGATTGAGCCTTGGGGCTGGGAGGTAAGGGCCATTTATGTTTTTTAAACTGCCCTTTAACCCATTTAATTTGGGCTTTAATTTTTATTGGTAAGAAATTGTGATCGTTATACCTATGTGTGTTGTGGTAAAAATGCATAGATGTGAATATGTCCATTGAAAACAATAGACAGGATTGATTTTTTGCATCTGTGTACTGCGCAAAAACACAGTGCTAATGCATAGGTTGGAAAAACTTATTTGTTCTATAATTACAGATAAACAAAAAGTGATTAAAAATCTCACATATTTTAAAGACAACAATATCCTAACAAAATGCAGCGTGTCCCTGCTTCTCATATTCCGGGCCATTTGAGCTTATGAGTGATGTTATTGGCTCATAATTAAGGTAATCAGACAGGTATTCAACATCTTGCAGGAGTGGAACAATCTGGACAGCCCGGCTTCCATCAAGCAGGCTCACTGTGGGGGGCAGGTGAGTCTTTTTTTTAATGGGGGGCTAGGGTTTAGAATGGGAAGGGCCTGGCACAATTAGTGATTAGTGTCTCGAACCAACACCCATTTCCTAGCGTGTATGTCTGGCTGCATTGAGAAATGCTGGGGGTTATCCAGCTCACGTTTTGCTCCCTGCAACACCCAAAATTACCTCTCAAGCATCCCTCCCTGCAGAGCCCAAAATCCTTACCTTATCCTAGATCCTCGGCCGAAAATGCAGCCCCGCGGCTGTCGGTCATGTAGGCCAGCCTTTTTGGTGGCTGGGTATGAGGATTCCACTCCGACACGTGACTGCCAGTGGACATCGTGGGGTTGCATTTCGAGGCTAATGTAAGATTTTGGCCGCTGCAGGGGGCGATGTGTGAGGGGGGCTCCAGCAATCTCAATGCAGCCGGAACCACACCCATTAGTCAGGAAATGGGTCTGGGACCCCTATGAGTCTCAAATATCGGTATTTTACTCGGCTTCTATGCTAAATAGCACTCAGGATGAGGAAAAAACCTTTATCCCTGAATTAGCCAGAGCCACACTATAGGCTCATGAATTATTAAGCCTATAGCCAGTAGACCCCCTAAACCTTATTATTTTTATGCAGTGTGCAAGTGGATCCCTCTAAAACAGGAATGCACAAAGTTTTTTAGTCTAGGGGCCACATTGTCATATTGTTCCACTTCAAGGGGTCACAAAAAATGTAAGCTGTGAATGCCTTTATGTATATGCAAAGGTCAGCAGAGGTGGCAGGAAGGTGGGGTAAAATGAAGTGGAAGAGGTAAGGTTACCAGAGGTGGGTAGAGTTGAGTTGAGAAGGAGTGGACAAAGGTAAGGCAGGGAAAGGTCATTTCAGCAGAGGTTAAGTGGAAAGAGGTGAGGTGAGCAGAGGTAGGTAGAGTTGAGTCGAGGTGAGGTGGGCAGAAGTGAGAAAAGAGTAGCAATGGACAGAGGTGAGGTGGGTAGAGGGGTAAGGTAAGGCAAGGAGAGGAGAACTGAGCAGATGTGAGGCAGGTAGAGGTGAGGAGGGCAGAGCTGAGTCACGAAGAGTTGAGCAGAGGTGAGATGAGCACAGGTAAGATAACAAGAGAAGTAAGATAAGATAAGTATGACAGTAGAGAAGTGATGGATAGAGGTGAGGTGGTAAGAGGTGGATAGAGATAGGTAGAGGTAATGGGAGTGGAGGTGGGATGGGACAAGGCAGAAAGAGGTAAGCAGAGGTAGGCACAGGAAAGAGGTGGGCAAAGGTGATGTGGGCAGAGGTGAGCTGGGATGAGTCTACTTGGGCATCTTCAGATGCAGCCAGCACAAACACTCCAGTAGCACATGTGTATCACCTACCTCTACAGAAAAGTTTATAGCTGACTTTCTGCTTGGAGACACACTGCTCTCTAGTGGTCAGCCACATGCACTGCACGGAAAGCTCTGCCTGCTAACTCCTTAGGGGCGCTGGAGGCCGCAAGTGAAGGCAGTGCGGGCAGCAGGTTGTGCATCCATGCTCTAAAACATAAATCGATTATCTTTGAGGGAGGCGCAGCACTGCAAATTGTAGGCTGGGCAGTTCTCACGCAGCCTGGCTCCTGCATTCTGCTCCCCATCATCCACATCTCAGGCAGGTGCCATAGGCACAGTGGCGTGCTTAATTACCATGCAAACACATGGGGCCCCCACCTGCCAGGGGGCCCCTAAAGGCAGGGTCAGATCAATGGCAACTTATTGTTTAAGTAAGTAAATAACGGCGTTTGACAGGTGGGCTGCAGTGAGTGAGTGGTGCCGTGTAACACAATGTAGAGTGTGCAGCAGATAGGAATCCACTGTACACTTACACGAGCTAGCTCCTGCAGTGCACTCAGCTCCATTCAGTTATACAAGATGCCGTGATATAACAGAAGCTAGTGAGCAGAATGGTGCAAAGCGGGCCACTGGTTGCATCTCACCTCTTGCTGGGGGCGTGCCCAGGCCAACCAATCATAAATGGCTGCCCCGGGTATGGGTCTAGCTAAAAGTATAGCGAGGATGTGACCTGCACCCGCACCTAACTGCAAAGTTAGGTGAGTGGGTGCGGCGATTTAATTGGGTTTCACATAGTGGGGCATCCTAGTTTGTGATGCCACAGGGAGTAGAAATCAGAAGCCCATATGGGCAATTCCCAGGCAATTTCCTATGCCATGGATGGACAACACCCTGGATTCGCTCGCGCTCCCACAGTGCATGAGCAGGCCGCGGCTACATCCCTGACAAGGTGTGGTAATATTATACTTGCATAGGGCCCCAGAAATGATAAGCCTGTCCCTGCATAGGCGTCTCATGATAGCTTATGCTACTAGTGTAGACCATGGAGCCAGGGTAGGCATGCTTCCCACTTCTTCACACACACACCCAGGAAATGGCAGGAGGGATTTAAGGTACCAAGAAGGAAGTCCAGTACAATGGAGGGGGTGTGACACTCTAGAGGGAAAAGAAAAGTTTGCTCAGTGTCCCCTGTCTCTCTGAAACCCAGTGTGATAATACTGTTTGCCTGAGCCAAAAAACAGCCCTGACATTACTCGCTATTCCACAACCCCCAATTGCGACAGCAATCTCAAAAAACATCACACAGTCCATGCTTTTTGCAGACAGGCATCTCAAATCTGGTTCAAATCAAGTGTGTGTGTGTGTGTGTGTGTGTGTGTGTGTGTGTGTGTGTGTGTGTGTGGTTGCATCAAGGGAAGTGGAGGTAAAATTGACTGTTTGTGTTCTGTTCGTCCTCAGACCTTCAGTTGGAGGGGGGGGGGGGGGTCATCTGACATTGAGGCTGCCCAGCACCACTTACTAGCTGGGAAGAGCATGTTCCATTGGCCCCATTACTTACTTCCAGTTTCCCTATTAGGGTTGTGGTACCACCTAAGCTTAGCAGCCTGTGATGTTTTCAGCCAAGCTGCCACAGCTCCCCCAACCTGCCCAGCTCCCACTGGGGGGGGGGGTGGTGGTTTGAGATTCAGCTGGCAGCGGGTGGGATGTGAGTAAGTATCAGGGCCAGGGTACGTGCTTACCTGTATGGCATGTGGTGCTCGGCATCTCTCAGTCTTGTCTTGGAAGACCTATATTAATTTTTGAGTCTACATTAAAGTGGAACAACAGTCAAAAATGACTTAAACCAGACCAACACAAAAAACAGTGCTCATATACATCCCTTCCCAGGGCAATTTAGATTGCTGCACATCCATATTCATTCACCATTTTCTAATTCCTGCTGTAGTCAATTTTAGAAACAAAATGGCGGCTCATGCATTTGCAGGCCACCTGCCAACAGGAAGTGCTGCTGGGCTTCCTGTTACTGTGCACTGTCAGTGATGTCAGCTGAATCAGCTGAGATGCTGGGAGAGCATGGCTGAGATGCTGGGAGTGGAAGCTCCAAAATGGCCGCTTCCTCTCTTTTCCAGTGTACCAGGCTGTTGGTCTGGTTTAATTGTTTGGAATTAGATCTTTGGACACATTGAAATATGCAGTTTAAATCCAAGTGCAAATACAAATACTTCTATAGGGCTTATTCTCATGGCGATACATTAGTCTGCTAAATGAATATTTAAGTAATGTAGTGAGGTGCCTGAGCACATTAAGTTTGAGATTCTGCTATGGCCTTGTTTTTATCGTCAGGCACAAAGCATCGCTCAATAAAGAAGACCTTTACCCAGTGGCCTTGCATTGAAGCTAACATTAAAAACCATGAAAACAAAAAACAGGTTATATCATTAAAAATGATGAGTGTCTATTTTATAATCTAATGTCGACACCACCAGTCAATAAAAAACACTTACTTCTAAACATTCACATTGCTGCCCTGATTTAACATAACAACCATGAAAAGGAGAATAAAGATTACTCTGCCAACTCACAGTACAGCGCCTATTCATGGAGGCACCAGGCAGATTTGTTCGGCTCATGCTGAAGTAGATAATGTAGACTCTCTTTATTGTGCTATGACAAGGTTTGGTGGCATTGGGGAAAAGTTACAAAGGCTGTTATATTAGTTTAACCTTCTTTCTGCACTGTTTAGAGGTAGAAAATACTTGCTTTGAAAGCACAATACACTGAAGAGTCATAGACATATTGCTGGTCATAAAGAGACATTACATAACAATCCTCTTGAACTACTACTACTACTACATGTGCCACGTATCGCCATGTGAGCGTCTGTATAGCAGCGCTTGAAGTGACCGCTAGTAAACGCTATAAGCGGGTGTCAGGCAATATAACCTAGCTTAGGGGGCGAACAAGTGACGCTGTACTAGCCTGTCCAGCATTGATGAATGTGATGTCTGTAGGGAGCTGTAGAAGCGCTCTCCCTAAATCACTTCAGAGCCAATCGCGAACGACAGGTGGTGTCCTGAGGTCAAAGTACCCAAGACTACATCTAACAACAGGACAATGCTGCAGCGAACAATAGGTAACGCCAGTTAAGTGTGACCTGGACTCGGCGCTGAAGCCCATATTGAAGAAAAAAATACACACAACTAGCATAGAGTGCCAGACACGGTGTGATCAAAGTCTGTTTATAAACACATATACACCAGCACCAGAGCGAAAACATATGGAATGACATTGTTTTAACACTGTGACAATGATACTACAATGTCAGACCTGCACATACAATTCTGCATGAATAAAAAAAAAACAATAAAAAAGTGTTTGTTTGCAGGGCAGGAGGCCACACAATGATTTGAGCCAAAAGTTTACTATAGCAAAACGCTATTGAAACACAACCAAATGAAACACCATTGAAATGTATGGCAGAGTGCTACTGAGCAACAAGTACTACATGGCGCTCTGAACCTAGAGCGCCGGCGCTATACACTGAGCTACCGCTAGGGATACATGTGACAACGCCCAACGTTCACCTGACGCTACGTGCTGCTACATGGCACTACCTGACGCTAGCGTTTCTTAAATAACCCCCATTATCTCCTTAGCTTGCTTGGTTGTCTTGTTTTCCTATGGTGTGGTGCGGGGATTGTGCTTGGGCCTCCTAGGCACCGCCATATTTCTCATCTCAAGAGGTCCCACTTCCTCCTTCCTGTGCCCTCTTCCTTCCCCTGTGCGATCTAACTCTCACACGTGCAGCACTAGGTAAGCTCAAGAGCATGCCTAAGCCTCCTTAAAATCACTGATACGATCCTGTGCGCAGGAGCCACTATACATTCAATTGTTTGCACTTGCTTATCTTTGCTGTTTCAATAGTTTTTATTTGTAAGATATGTTACATAATACAATAAAGGAATGAAATACAAGAGAAGGCAGCAATCAAAGATGTACAAAATAAAGACATTACTCTCCAATAAAATAGGAAGCATAATGATAAAGAAAGGAGGCCTTAATAAGCCTTAAGGTAGACAGTTGCCAAATCAAGCGATATATAAGAAACAGAAAAAAAAGAAAACAAAGAAAATGTATAAAACTCAGCAAAAATGCACCCGACCCATCCAAATTAAAAATAAAAGGAAAAAGGGAGAGGGGAAGGAAATGGGGGAACGGATGGAAAGGAGCTGTGTGCCTAGTGCTATACTCCACTAACTCATTACCAGGTTCTTCACCCAGCGTCAACATCAAGGTATGCCTTCAAGGGATCCCATAATTTGGTAAAGGTAGGCAGCCTATCCAGCAGAATGGCAGTCAATCGCTTATTGACCATCACTTGCGTATCTATTCTTTATGTTTATATTTACAAGGATAATTTGAAAAGGGTTGCAATGCTTATGGACTTATTTGCCCAACTCACCCAGAGCCTGTGCTGGAATTCACATGTAACCCCTTTTCACTTCCTAACTACCAATTCTGCCTTGACCCTTTTCTCAAAGCTGGCCCCTCTGTAACCCCCCCCCCACTCCAGCCAAGACCAGTCTACGTTTTTCCCCCATTGGGGGTGTGGCCATGGACTGGAGGGGGCCAGTAAACTCCCAGGCTTAATTTGGTCCCAGTCCATCCCTGTTTATAAGTAATTATTCTTTGTTACACTGAATATTTGCACTGTACATGCTTTATAAAATAGTTATGGTTTATCAAATAAATACTTAAAGTGGACCAAGGGCATCCCCGGAATCGGGGTGCCCCAGAGGCAAGAGCGAAAACCCACGATAGTCAAAATCCTGGGTTTTGGTCCATTATAAAAAGGGGCTAATAGATGGGAATTGTATGCTATTTATATTATTTAATTCATATTATATATATATACAATTTCTATGCTATTGTCCTGATTCAGAGCCTCTCTCGCACGCATTTCCGCCAGGTGAAATGACGTCAAAGGACCGTATTTGGTCTCAGAGCCTTGTTTTTTTGGCTGAGTTGTCCTTTTCGTGGGAAATTATGGTATAGGTAAGCCAAACCGAGTGTTCGCCGCATAAATATGTCTCAAGGCATCTGTGCATGCATAATTTAATGGGTTTAGCCTGTGCTTGCACGTGATTCTGAGCTCTGATTTGTGGGTTTTCAGACCTATAAAATCTGTAGGTTTCTGGTTCAAACTTACGCCAGCGAGAATACATGAACAACCTCTTTTTGATATTGGAAATGCAGCCTACATCCTCCACACCTATGATGGAGCACCTTGACGAGTTCTGTGAAGAGTACGTGCGTCTGCAGTAGTGAGGGCTGTTAACCATGTACCTTCTAGAGATTAGGCATACCCGCCATCACCTGGATATTGATTACACGACCGATCAGCTGGTGTTCAGATTGACCTGACTAAGCCGCCTTTCTCTTGAGAAGCTTTACTCAGAATTGCGGCCATGGTTGGCGTCTGCCACAAGAAAGGGGCATCTAATTGGAAGAATGCCTTCAACTTTTAGTGAATGGCTCCTTCTAGAGGCTAGGGGCTAGTTGGCATATCCCAGCCTTTGCTGAGCCGCCCCCTGACTAAATTTCTTGATGACATGGCTGTCCTGCAGGAGAAATACATCTCTTTTCCAGACAGCATGGCAGCCTGAAACGCGGTGGGGTAAGGTTTTTATGACATTGAGAATATGCCAAGTGTCATGGGTGCCATTGATTGTACGCTTGTGGCCCTGGTTCCCCCAGCTGCTCAGGAGAATATATTTTGGTATGTTTAGGTCCACATTGCTCCTCCTTCTTGCCCACTCTCCCACCAAACAGCTTCCCTATGTCCAAGTCTATTTAGGTCCACCTTGCTCCCCCTTGTAGCCCAGCCTCCTCTCTTGAGGCTAGCCTAACTTCCCCTTCCCCAAAGCAGCTTCCCTGTGCCCCAGACTGTTTAGGCCCACATTGCTCCTCCTTGTTGCCCACTCTCCTCTCTTGAGGTTAGCCTAATGTCCCCTTTCCCCAACCAGCTTCCCTGTGCCCCAGTCTGTTTGGGTCCACATTGCTCCTCCTTGTAGCCCACTCTCCTCTCTTGATTGTAGAATCAGGCTTTGATGTAAAACCCCGCCCCTAAGTTGATGTAGTAGGGAAGTGCATCCCCCAGAGGTTGGCAAATGCAACTGCAGAATGATGTCAAACCACAAATGACTGTGAAAAGCTACTGCAAGAGATAAAGCTTTCAGAAAGATTTCAGCCTTTAGCCATCAAGCGCTCTCGTTGGCTAAGACAAAGAAAGGGCAGCTAAGAAAAGCCAAATGGTCAATGCTGGCCTGTGATGTCCAAGTTTTATATTTTGGCCCACTGTGTATTTGAGTTTGACACCCCTGGGGTGGAGGATTTGAAAATGGCCTAAAATGGTTAAGAACCACTAAAGCATAGCTAAAACTTCACTGCAGCAGTGTTGCAGACATGCTCGGTTTATCAAACAAATGCATTATTCCCTTTGTAAATCACTCCCATGACTGCATGTTAAAGTGGACCAACAAACAGTGCTCATGTGCATCCCTCCCCGAGGCAATTTAGATTGCTGCAGATAAAAAATAATTTACCTTTTTCTAACGCCTGCTGGGGTAAATTACAAAAACAAGATGGCTGCTCATGGGCTTGCAGGTCACCTGCAAACAGGAAGTAGTGCTGGGCTTCCTGTTACTGTGCATTTCAGTTATGTCAGCTGGGAAAGGAAGCTCCAAAATGGCCGCTGCCTTTCTTCTCCAGCTGTGCCAGGCTGTTGGTCCGGTTTAAAGAGAGCGCCCCATTAATAAATCACTGTGAATCTGATGAGGGAGAGAAGTACAAGGTGAAAAAAGTATTTGCTGCTGCTGCAAGAATTTCTTACAAGATTATCTAATATGAGAAGTCAGGCTCAGCTTGAATCTTCTTCCCTAAAAAGACTTCTCAGTAAGAGATTATTATGATTATTATTATCCTCACAGTAATACATGTAAAATCTATTTATCTAGAAATTGCCATGTTATGGGATTAGCAACCCACCAAGATTCACTCTACATCTCTTGCTGCTCGATTAATTACCCTGCAACTAACTTCTATAACTTTGTAATGCCATATCTTTAGGTTTAACAAATGTGGAGATTGCCATCATTCCATTAAAGAACCTCTCCGCCTGATGTGGAGATCTCTCCGTGTTTTATTAAGTAATTCTCCAGACGAGATGCATGGCGGACCTAAAGGGAACCTCAAAGCCAGTGGACCTGCTACCCAGTGAGGGACAAAAAGGGACAAAAGAATGAAGACACACAGGGATGAGTACTGTTACATTTAAAGTGGACCAACACCCAGGATTTTGACTATCCTGGGTTTTGGTCCACTACCGCGGGGCACCCTGATCGGGGGTGCCCCGCTATGTGAAACCCCCCAATTTGCCCGACCTCGCTCCTACGGCGCATGCGCGACCGCTCGTCCAATCAGTGCGCTAGAAGCCGCTGAGGTACGCGCTTCAAAGCCATGTCAAACCTCAGCGGCTCCGAGCACGCTGGCAGCCGCATCTTGCGCTTCCCTCTAACATTTGTGAATGGCCGGCACGGGCACGCGTCCTGCTAGAGAGAAGCGCGAGATGCGCCCGCAGCCCGCGCATGTGCCGTTGGACTGGGATACAGGTACGATTTGCTCGCGTCCTGGGGCTTTCACACATCGGGGCATCCCGATCTTGCATGCCCCATGGGGAGGGATTGGATCGTCCCAGGAATCTTACAGATTCCCGGGCCGATCGGGCTGGGTGTTGGTCCACTTTAATACAAATGTTTTGTTGTGCGTGGTGTCTTATTTTGTTTTACTAATTGTGAACCGGTAAGAGGTCTAAGGGAGGAAGCCATGCTTTTTTAAAGAAATGAATATAGACACAACCACTAGTATTTTTTATTGCAAAAATAAAACATGCAGGAATGCAAGGCGTACTTCTGGCAGACATAAAAATTACAAATAAAAACTAGTAAGAAAAGAGAGTTTCAAAACACGCAGTTTATACACATGCACTTATTCAGATGCACTTTTTGTGTGTTTTGTGCGAACTGATAAGCACAAAATAATATGCAAAATAAAAAAAAGTGCTTTGCTGATTCACACAAACCTGGAAAAAGTGAAATAAAAGTGCATTTTCCACAACAAAAATGAGCAAAACGCATGAACTTTTTAAATGCATTAAGCCCTTGATGGCACTCTCTTTTAGAGGGGTTATTTAAGAAAGGATAACGCGAGGTAGCGCTTCGCAGCGGCAGGCAGTGTCTGGTGAACGCTGGGCGCAAAACCACATTTATGAAAGCGAATCTGGTGAGCTCCTCTAACAGCGCCATGTAGCGTCCGATGTCTTATTACGCTCAACTGCCGATACCTGGCGTTAGTAGTGAATCAGCCTCTAAGTCTGAATTAGAAGAGTGCTAAGGCTAATGAACACCCAACACCATGTATACAAAAAAGTGAATAATTTAATATTTGTGATGCCATATAAAATATACAATAATCAGTATGGAGTATGGTTATTAATATTGTAAAAGGAGCTGATACATGAGGTGGTCAAAAATGATGCAAAGTACATATAAGCAAGAGGGCCTGTGTCATATATGCAGAGTACATAAGTAAACAGGATTGGTTCTCACTTCATAGTGATAACGGTGTGTAAGACATATGATGACACATAGGCCCATAGAAAATACAAACCAGGCATCATAAATATTAGCAATATAGTGGGAGATAAAGCTTAATAAGAATAGCAAGATGCAGTATACCTAATGTGGATGACAGCCTGGACCCTCAACGTTTTGGTAGAGCACCTCCGTGAGGAGGGAGAGCTCTAATCTTAATAGCACTCTTCTAATTCAGTATATGGTCAATGGTGCGCTGAGCAGACACTTATAGCTATACCTTGATCCCCGCCCATTTTTCTTACTACTCCTCATTTATATTGATGTTCCATTATGGTGTGCAAACATAACCTGATTTACTAATATTTGTTGTGTTTTTTCTACTCTCTTCTAAGTCACCTTATCTAGTTTTTCACAAGGATAACGTGGTGATGCTTTACAACCATCATTTGTTCAAAAGTTGGTTTCCTCCTTTAATAACAGTAAGGATACTGACCAGCACCAATGCATCCAAATGAAAGACCATTTCCTGGACATGGGCCATGGCTTGAAATATTACATTATCACAATGGTGGTTATAGAAGAGATACATTTTCGTTTTTTTTTCATTCTAGAAGAACCACCCAAGTGTTTTAAAGCAAATTAATTTAGCAGCTGGTGACACCAGCCTATTCATCTATGGGCTGTTAGTTAATGGACCTTGGAGGAACGGGTCTACAATACACAGTAATAAGTCCACTGGCGCTATTCTGTCTTTAGTACAAACACTTTATTGTGGTCAATGTTTTAGGAGTCACACAGATCCATGTGCCATAGATTCTTGTTATGTTAACAGTGTGACACCACTATGAAGTCACTAGGAGCCAGGCAGAAGAGAGGGTGGCGAGGTCAGTGGCAGTGAAGAAGGCAATGAAGGCAAAAAGTGGCAGAGGAGGACCTATTGGTGGCAGCAAATATTATGGGATGTGGCATATGACATAACAGACTGCAGAAGGGCCTAGTGAGACCTTCTTGCCCAAGGGGCTGCATAAACCTGATGCCAACCCGGCCTGAGGACCAGGGCCCTTCCTGGTGCACAGTTGCCAGGAAGGGTTAAGATCCACTGTAATTGGCACATCATCAATCTGCAACTGAAATTTCCATGACGCTTTGCCTTTTATTTGATATTTTCATGGTTACCATCGAAAAAAATCACCCGAGCTGACCCAAATCTTTCTGGATTAGGTGCTTGTGCGATCATATGAAAGAGGACGTGGATTTAATGGAGCGCTATCAGATACATCCAGATGGCGTAAATAATCTGCATAATATAAAGCTTTAGCAGAAACAGATACTAGAGGCAGCTAACTTTTAATTGGCAAAAAGTACGGCACAAAATGTGCTGCCCCGCTTCCACTAAACTAACTCTGAGGTCAGAGGCTTGCAAAACGCTGCAGATTTAAAGCATGAATATTAGAAACACGCTGCTTTAGAGTTTTGCTCACATTTTTCCAGTTTATAAAACATAAGTCTTTGGACCGTTGTTGCGAGTTTATCAATAAAATCAAATGTATCACATTTTTTAATTATCATGCTTTTGGTTTCTGTTTCTTAAAGCTCAGTGGCCAAATTCTTTTTTTCTGCGTTCTGCTGTATAGGAGACATCACAAGGTGTGTGTGTCATTTGTGTTACTGTGAGCCAATTAAAACAGACCTCTATTTGCTCACCCACTCCTCACCTGCTTCCTTGCCGCTGGGCGAGTACAAATAGCAAAGTGTCCACCATGCATACCTGATTGGCTGCCAACAGTCACATGGGGTGCCAGACAATGAGAGAGCACAGAAGTGGGTCATTTGCCATGTCTGATCTTCCGTCTGGGTCCATTAGTCTCATGGCAGCAGAGTATCCAAAACCAGAATGCCACCCTGCTGTGGGGTGATTCAACTTCCAGCCATTTTTAAACAGAGGTCCGGGATAACCCCTTCCTGGCACAGTAAAATTTGGCATTAGAGTAGTTTGAATGACTCTAAGGCTCTGTTTACACCTCTGGGCTTTCTCTGCGTTTTTATGCCGTGTTACAATACAGCTACAACACAGAGGAAATATTGTACATTATTCTAGATGGGAAAGTTCACATTATCTGCAGGTCAGGTCAGTTACATGTAGGTCAATAGATGTTTATAGCAACACATGTAAAATGCATGTAAAACGGAGTGTACCTACATTACATTTGCTTTGCATTGCAAAAAATGGTTTTCTTTTAAAAAATGCAACGCAAAATAATGCATCAATGCCCCTCTGGTATATTAACAAGACGCCTGCTCTTAACACAACGGAGAGGTCCTAAGAGGGATACGAGTCAATTCTGCACCAGGTGAGAAAGCTCTATAACTTTTTAGAAGAAAAAAACTGACATTCACTTTTATTGTCAACCTAGGGGCTGATTCAGCAACCATCTGGTTTGCTGAATCACTCCCAAGGTATACAAAAAGTGAATGGCAGTTTTCTCTCCTAAAAAATTTAGATTTTTCTTACCTGGTGCTGATTTTTTGGGGATTTTTGGTGTAAACATAGGAATCCTTTCTCTGCATTTAAATCAGTGCAGTGAGTATAAACATGTCCAGAGCGATGGGCTGTTCTAATTATGCTCAAGGAGCAGTTGGGGACTAGATGCCTTGCTCAAGTGCTCTTTAGCCATGTCCTATACTATCTGAATATGTTAGGAAACCTTCAAAAAATACCTTTTTTTTTAAACTGCACCCTTCAACATAGGCAAAACCACTTTCATGAACTTTAATTAACCCTTTAGGTGCTTCACAGGAATTAACACATTGCAGAAAGCTACATGCAAGTGGTTAAACGACACTTAAAGTGGACCAAAACAGGATTTTGACTATCCTGGGTTTTGGTCCTTTCCCCGGGGCACCCTGATCGGGGGGCCCGCTGTGTGAAAACCCCCAGATTCCTGGTCCTACGGCGCATGCACGGCCGCTCACCCAATCAGCGCATTCGGAGCCACTGGCATCATGCCATCTAAGACACCGGTCCAAGGCCAACGGCTCCGAGGGCGCTGGCGGCCGCATCCCACACTTTCCTCTAACAGGGAGCATGACTGTGTCGGCCATTCACAAATGCCCTGCTAGAGGGATAGCGGGGATGCGGACGCAGCCCACGCATGCGCCGTTGGACCGGGAAGTGAACAGGGTGACCTAGTGGGTTTCACACAGCGGGGCATCCCGACTTTGGATGCCCTGGGGGGAGGAATCGATCTTATACATTCCAAGGCCCATCCAGCTGGGTTTTGGTCCACTTTAAAGGAAAAAATAAAAAAGATACGTACTTACCTTACCTCCCTTGCACTGGATTTGCTCAGGTCTGGTACCAAAACCCTGCTGGATCGGTCCATTCCCTCCCCGCGGGGCATCCAAAATCGGGATGCCACTGTGTGAAACCCCCAGGTTGCCGGCTACACTTACCTGGTTCTGGTCCAACGGCACATGCACGGGCCGCGGCCGCATCCCCGCTATCCCTCTAGCGGGGCGCGTTTCCGCGCCGGGCATTCACAAATGTTAGAGGGAAGCGCGAGATGCGGCCGCCAGCGCGCTCGGAGCCGCTGAGCTAAGATGTCTCTTAGACGTGCATAGCTCAGCGGCTCCGAGCGCACTGATTGGATGAGCGCCCACACATGTGCCGTAGGACCGCAGTGAGGTGCGTTTATTCGGGAGATCTGGGGGGTTTCACATAGCGGGGCACCCCCGATTGGGGTGCCCCGGGGGAGTAGACCAAAACCCAGGATGGTCAAAATTTTAAAGATTCTTTCTGCCTCTTTAGTTGTGTCAGATGCTGTTACGGCAGAGAAAGTATACCCCTCTGCATACATTGAAGAGTTGTGCGGCTAAGATGCAGCTTTGCAGCATGGCTCTGCTCCAGACTGTGGTTAGAATAGAAGTCCGGAAGGAAGGTCCCTAAAAGCACCAGACATGGACAGCGCTGCTGCAGGGACAGATCTTTTCAGATGCCTAAACCTACACTTGTTGTTTAATCAGCCTCCCGGTCAGTGGGCCAATTGTTCTCTGTCCATGGCAGTGGAGATTCTGGATGACCAGGCCACAAGCTCACCCCCTCCCTTTATTGGGGTTCAGTATATGATGTAAGTCAGGAGATTTTCTGCTTTGTGATTGCTGGAGCTGGCAGTAACCAGCTTCTATGCCTCCCACACTGCAGAAAATATTTAGCAAAGCTTAATGTCACACAACTGACTGTCATACAAGACGTCTACAGCAGAGCAAGCAAAACCCTGGGCACAGCAAGCACGGTGGTCGTGAAACAGAAAGAACTTAACCTAACCGATCTGCTGCCCTCCCTCCGGTTTCACCTTTGGGTGCTTTGGGTCCCTCAGATTCCTGCGACCATCTCGCATTTCAACAGGCACTGGGCGCAGCCCTCGACCTCGCACCTGCACAGTGCCCGTGAATGGGATGCAATGGAGCCGCCTGAAATCTCAAGAGACCTTCGCTGAGCAGTGCAGGATGTTTACGAGCGCAGTCACTTGCAGACGGCTAAACCGTCCGCAGGGGTGAGGATCGGGCCCTGAAGCAGCCAGATGTCACTGCAGCACTCAGCGGCGACATCCAAAAGGGAAGTAGGGGCTGATGGAGGGAGATCGGCCACTTTTTATTTTTTAAGGTGGACTTCAAGAACCCATTCCTCCCTTGTTAAGTCTTATTTAGAGAGGACCCCACCTACCTATAAATAGACTTATCTGCTTGGTGCTAGATGCCCAGCCCCAATGCAGAAATGGGGTACTTGGGGTCCCAATTCTCTTTGGATTTGTGGCAGCTGCTGCCAGTGAGGCGGAGATTGTGACCAAATCCTTGCCCAGCTGCAGTGATTGGCTGACTAAGCAGCCATTAACACTCTGCAGTAGTGTCACTTCTTGGGCACCCAACCCCGTGCAGGTATTTTTTTTTTCAGACTTGAAATGGGAGGGGGTGCCTTGGTCAGACCACGCTTTTAGAATAATTGGTATATTTGTCTAGAGTTCAGCTTTACAGCCTCCTCCTCTAACGATCAGAAATCTCCTGCTGGAGCAGCTAATCCCAAGTGGGAGTAAGGAGCGTCAGGCAGGACTTGGAGGATTTGCTTTTTAGTTTAGTCATTTATTAGGACAAAGGAAAAGTAAGATGGAACTAAGCTCACCTGAAGCAAGTCCTATGTGGCTCTCTTTCATTTCCTGCAGTGTGCTGTAGATGCTGTAGTAGTTTCTACTTTCCAATCAATTCTGCCAAGACCTAACTCTAATGTGGTGGTCGCATGTCCACCCCTGTCCCTCAGTGCTCCCAGCGTGAGTGGAGATCTTCATGCCACAGTAGTTGCACTTGCTGGAGTGTGGATGTGGGAAAATGGAAAGAAAATGGGGGGCAAACTTTGAAGACCTGCTACAGCATCTACAGCGTGTTTCAGAAAATGGATAAGAAGTACATGAGACAGGCTTCAGATGAGTTCCTTACTGCATTATTATTCTCATTGTCTGGATTGCACCTTTAAAGTGGACCAAAAACCAATGTATAAGATTCCCGGGCCGATAGATTCCCTCCCCCGGGCATCCAAGATCGGGATGCCCCGTTGTGTGAAACACCCCAGGTCGCCCGTTCACTTATCCTGCTTCCCGGTCCAACGGCGCATGTGTGGATGTGTGAACCGCGGTTGCATCCCTGCTATCCCATTTGTCGAATGACCGATGCAGGCACGCCCCCTATAATAGGAGTCTAAGGCCGAGCACACAGATTGGACGAGCGGCCGCACATGCACCATAGGACCCGGAAATGGTGAGTTTGGGGCGATCTGGGGGTTTCACACAGCGGATGAAAGGACCAAAACCCAGGATAGTCAAAATCCTGGGTTTTGGTACACTTTAATGTGGGGTGGAACTGTAAAAGCAATGCAGCAGAGCCTGAGCTGAGCAGGAGGAACGCCTTGCCCCCACCCAGACCAGATAGCACAGATCCATTTATAAAAAAAAAACTTGCCAAATTAGAAAAAAAATCTGCTGTATCTAGAATAACAGAGCTTTGGGCAGCATTTCCTCCTGAACACCCCAAATTCTGATCATACCAGGGCCAGCCTTACACTTGGAGTGATCAGGGCAAGAGCAGAGTCCCCAGGACATAACCTAAAAAAGTCGTCAGACCATCTAGGATGACGAGTCCTGTGCGGCCGCTCCATTTGAACACCCCAAAGACCAGCCGTGGTCTCAGCTTCTGGTCTATCACAAGTTTTGGGGCAAATAAAAGCTGATGTCATTGCTCAGTGACAAAAGAGAGCAACTGCCTGCATGATAGCAGCCTGTCTGGACAAGAAGGTTACTGAGGTGTCACCTGGAGGTCTCATGCAGGGTTAGTACACCACAGACTGCAGAACTATAAGAAGCATACACTAGAAAATGAGGAAAGATAAAGTGTAGACGTTAGTTGTTATCACCTCTGAGATCATTCATTCCCAGTCAGGGCGAGGCCTGCTGTTAGATGTGAACAGATGTAGTGAGGGACATTTTACTCGGCTTTTTGTTCTAGCTTCCTATACCCATTCTCCGTCAGCATTTTTGGCCACGTTACATTGCTCAAATATGCCTGTGTTTGGCTTGGGTGCAGTTCAGCCAAGGTTCTCCAAATAATCAGGATGTAGGAAGATTCAAATCCAAATACCATTCAAGTCTATGGCTTGTATATTTTGGTCTTGGCAAGCAGCCAGATTGCATCAAAGGAAGGACCACCAGTTGTCTGAGGCACATTATGCCAGGTATAAAAAAAAAAAATAATCACAGGTCCCCTCTAGCCAAATATTTCAGGGTAACAGTATATTTCCCTCCTAAAAAGAAATGATGGCAGCTGCAATGCAAAAGGTGAGGCCCAGAAGGTGGGGGCTGTTATTTACCTGATTGGGGGGGGTTCGACCCTTTCCATCTGTTTACAGCAGGGTATGGGGCATCCTCAGGTAGACTAGCTTCCATTTATAACTTCTATATATGTCCCAAATGTGGGGCTCTCATACTTTACAGTAGGACAGCTTTTTCATAGTAGTATCCTGACATGGCACATGGTTTACATGCATTTGCAAATGTGTGTAACTTAGACTCCTGTCTTAAAGTGGAACAAAACCCAGGATTTTGTAGGACACACACAGGGGAATGCCGATCGGGGGGTGGCCCGCTGCATGAAACCCCCCAGATTGCTGAAGTTTATTCACCTCGACCAATCAGCGTCACTTCGTCTAAGGCCAGCATCCCCAGCTACCCTTTAACAGGGAGTGTGCCCGCGCCAGCCGTTCGCAAATGCCTGGTGCGGGCATGTGCCCTGCTAGAGGGATAGCAGGGATGCAGCTTGTGCATGCTCCGTTGGACCAGGAAGCAAGGTAAGTGTATGGGGCGACCTGGGCGGATTCACACAGCGGGGCATACCGATTTTGGGGGAGGGAATCAATCTTTTAGATTCCCGGACCGATCACGGTGGGTTTTGGTCCACTTTAACCAAACGTTCCTCATTATTAATGATCAATACTGAACATGTCTTACATGTCAATTTTTTTTAATTCAATCTGCCAGTAGGAGGCAATGTTTTTAAACGGAGGAACTTCAACATAATTTGGGCTGCATTCACTAAGATATCTTTTCTCCTTATATTTGTCAGTTTGCTGACAGCAAAACATAGCATGAAGCTCCTCAATTCAAGATTGTAAAAAAAATAATAATCCAGGTAGACATGTTTCTTTTTTTCAATTGAAGGAAAAAGAACCAGGGGTGACAAGTTTTGAACGTTCCATTGCGCTTTTACAAGGGAGATCTGCTGAACTCCAATAGAGTAGTTAATGTTGCTGATCCCCACAGGCTGACAGACATTAGAATTGAGCAGATTACCCCTGTAAAAGTGGAATGGTATGCTCATCACCCCTCATGGATTTGGTTTCTACCAGGAGAAGAAAATCACAAGCTTGCCTGGATGTACAAGCGATCCATCCTCTCACTATTTACTTATGTTTATTTGCACTTGCGAGCAACATCGGTATCACTCGGCTCCCTTCGACCGTGCGTGGCCCCACACAGTTGTGGCGGGCAGGGTTGCATGCAGCCGATGAGGAAAGCGGGCAAACTCTGGGGGGTTTCACACAGCGCGGCGTCCCAGTTCAGGACGCCCCATGGGGAGAGAGTAAGATTCTGGCTTCCCCCCCTCACTAGAGCGCTGCTGAAAGCTGGGAAGTGCAGCTGACACTCAGGCTGCAATGTTAGCAGAGCTCTAGGGAGCCATGCTGCCAGCTGCCCACCCCCCTCTAATGGAGTTTCCTCCAGTGATAGCTGGTCCAAAGACCACTATACTAGTTCACAGGGTAAAGGATCTGAAAGCCATCTGCCCAACATGCTGGCAGGTAGCTTGCCCTATTACCCGCACCCTAACTGCCCGGGGGGGGGGGCAGAAGAGCCAGCTACCTGTAGACATGGACCCGGTGCTCTTCCCGGAAGAACACAGAGGCCCAGAAGAAGGGCATAGGGGCTGGTAATTCACCAGGGCTGGGGGCTGGCTGCTGGGCCCCTTGGCTCAGGACTTACCAGCTTGTCTATGCTTGGTGTGCTGGGCTGGTTAGTGTCTTGGAAGAGTGGCCTCATGCGTTTTTGTAAATTATTTTTTACATTAAAAAAATTATTCACACAAAATGAAAAACAAAACCCCACTCACAGCAGCATAAAGAGGCCCCTGCAGCCCTCCCACAGCAGCCCCCTAGCCCTTATAATGATCATTTTACACCACCAAAGTTTGGGCCTCTATTGACATCTATCGGGTTTGGGGCTCAGGGTCAAGTTTGGCTCTCGAACTGAACTTTCCACTAAGGTTCTGTCGACCCCAAACTTCTACGGGTTTGCTCATACCTAGTAATAAAGAGATTCTGATTCCTCTGTGTAATGTATCCGCAGATATAATATGGGGTCGATTCAGAACCTGGTTAGAATTCTCACTTGCTATTGACTTCCATTGTCTACCGGATTTAAATTTTTACCTGGCTCAGCCCCAAGGTAGACAATGAAAGTGAATGGCAATATTCTCTCCTAAAAAAGGAGCGAGTATTCTCACCTGGCTTTGAATCGAACCCTATGTTATCAAACATATGTTGTACATATATACAGAACAAGATTTCAGAAGAATGGCAGCAGTCCTCTTTCATTATGGGGGTGATTTACTATGTTCACTACAGCTTGACATAAAGATATGTTCGCCGGACACGTGACGCACACGTGACAGACCAGCGGGTAAGCAAAGCTTACAGCAGCGAACACCAGTGAATACAGACTTCCGCAATGCATCTTGCTTTGTTTGCGCTGCAATTTGCTGCGAAAGTCACAGGTATTTACCTAAGTGGTTGAAGAATGCCAGCAATATGCCGGCAAATTCACGTGGCAGAATTCTTTAGCAAAAAACATGAAATCCTGTTGAAAGCACACTTTTATAGCATATGTCGGCATTGGCGAGGTCTCAGAATATATGGGGGTGTCTTGGGAGTGTATAGAATAAAAGTTTACTTGAAAATATGAAAGTCATGTAAAATCATTATTATTAGTTGTTTTTCACATACTGTGTAACTTTCTAATGTTTACTCTCGAAAAATAAGATAAAGATGCTAAAAAAGTGACAGTATCTCCCTAAATAACACTGATTTCTATAGGATTAACCACTAAAATGTGGCAAAATGCAAAAGGTTTAGCATTCACCGAGCCAAACTGAAGTAGAAGTAAACCCAAAAAACATGGACAATGCTGCCGGAACATGCAAAATTGCACTTGGTAAATGTGTAGATGAATCATTTCGTAAATTACCCCATAATATGCCAGCTCCACGAACTGATCAAGCCCACACGTCCTATAAACTTAGAATAAAACATTCACACAAATACATAACAGAATCTAAAGAAAAAGTTTAGCGAATGCCATCCGTACCTGACATGCTGCTAGGCATTATGGATAGGAAACGTTGCGCATTCTTCTAAGCATCATCAACAACCTGGGAACAGAGAGAGGGTTAAGAACAATGGCTACTCTACTACTGTGCTGGTTATCATAAGGACAAGTCATATGAGAAATACAATCTGGTAACATGGGAAGTTACTACTGTGCTGGTTATCATAAGGACATCACATATGAGATATACAATCTGGTAACATGGGAAGTTACTACTGTGCTGGTTATCATAAGGAAATCACATATGAGATATACAATCTGGTAATATGGGAAGTTACTACTGTGCTGGTTATCATAAGGACATCACATATGAGATATACAATCTGGTAATATGGGAAGTTACTAATGTGCTGGTTATCATAAGGACAACACATATGAGATATACAATCTGGTAACATGGGAAGTTACTACTGTGCTGGTTATCATAAGGACATCTCATATGAGATATACAATCTGGTAACACGGGAAGTTACTACTGTGTAAGTTATCATAAGGAAATCACATATGAGATATACAATCTGATAACATGGGAAGTTACTACTGTGCTGGTTATCATAAGGACATCACATATGAGATATACAATCTGGTAACATGGGAAGTTACTACTGTGCTGGTTATCATAAGGACATCTCATATGAGATATACAATGTGGTAACACGGGAAGTTACTACTGTGTAAGTTATCATAAGGAAATCACATATGAGATATACAATCTGATAACATGGGAAGTTACTACTGTGCTGGTTATCATAAGGACATCTCATATGAGATATACAATCTGGTAACACGGGAAGTTACTACTGTGCTGGTTATCATAAGGACAACACATATGAGATATACAATCTGGTAACACGGGAAGTTACTACTGTGCTGGTTATCATAAAGACATCTCATATGAGATATACAATCTGGTAACATGGGAAGTTACTACTGTGCTGGTTATCATAAGGACAACACATATGAGATATACAATCTGGTAACATGGGAAGTTACTACTGTGCTGGTTATCATAAGGACATCACATATGAGATATACAATCTGGTAACATGGGAAGTTACTACTGTGTAAGTTATCATAAGGAAATCACATATGAGATATACAATCTGGTAACATGGGAAGTTACTACTGTGCTGGTTATCATAAGGACATCTCATATGAGATATACAATCTGGTAACATGGGAAGTTACTACTGTGTAAGTTATCATAAGGAAATCACATATGAGATATACAATCTGGTAACATGGGAAGTTACTACTGTGCTGGTTATCATAAGGAAATCACATATGAGATATACAATCTGGTAACTTGGGAAGTTACTACTGTGCTGGTTATCATAAGGACATCACATATGAGATATACAATCTGGTAACTTGGGAAGTTACTACTGTGCTGGTTATCATAAGGACATCACATATGAGATATACAATCTGGTAACATGGGAAGTTACTATTGTGTTGGTTATCATAAGGATATCACATATGAGATATACAATCTGGTAACTTGGGAAGTTACTAATGTGCTGGTTATATTAAGGACATCACATATGAGATATACAATCTGGTAATTTGGGAAGTTACTTCTGTGCTGGTTATCATAAGGACAACACATATGAGATATGCAATCTGGTAACATGGGAAGTTACTAATGTGCTGGTTATCATAAGGACAACACATATGAGATATACAATCTGGTAACATGGGAAGTTACTACTGTGCTGGTTATATTAAGGACATCTCATATGAAATATACAATCTGGTAACATGGGAAGTTACTACTGTGCTGGTTATAAGGACATCACATATGAGATATACAATCTGGTAACATGGGAAGCTACTACTGTGCTGGTTATAAGGACATCACATATGAGATATACAATCTGGTAACATGGGAAGTTACTACTGTGCTGGTTATATTAAGGACATCTCATATGAGATATACAATCTGGTAACATGGGAAGTTACTACTGTGCTGGTTATAAGGACATCACATATGAGATATACAATCTGGTAACATGGGAAGTTACTACTGTGCTGGTTATATTAAGGACATCTCATATGAGATATACAATCTGGTAACATGGGAAGTTACTACTGTGCTGGTTATAAGGACATCACATATGAGATATGCAATCTGGTAACATGGGAAGTTACTACTGTGCTGGTTATAAGGGCAACTCATATGAGATATACAATCTGGTAACATGGGAAGTTACTAATGTGCTGGTTATCATAAGGACATCACATATGAGATATACAATCTGGTAACACGGGAAGTTACTACTGTGCTGGTTATCATAAGGGCAACTCATATGAGATATACAATCTGGTAACATGGGAAGTTACTACTGTGCTGGTTATAAGGATATCACATATGAGATATACAATCTGGTAACATGGGAAGTTACTACTGTGCTGGTTATAAGGATATCACATATGATACTCAGAGGAGTAGAGAAGCGTCCCATGGCTTGTGCCTTATTCATCTTTGATAAGAGAAATGGGAGTGTGAGCAGCTGATTGGCGGCTGATTGCGTTGCGTATGTGTTTTATGATCGCCGGTAGGGTGAGTTTTTATGGCGATCTGCGGGATTTCACATAACCAAATCGGATGCCCTGCTGGAGAGGAAAAATACCTGGGATAGTGAACCTTTTACCTATAATTAAAGGAGGCAGAGGCTTTCTAAACCTATTTGAATTAACCCCTACATGTCTGCTTTTGTTTGCGTGTCTGTTTTTTTTGTCTGACAAGTGTTTTGTTTTTTATACCAATAAACAACCCTTCACAGGTGATTTTATAAACATATCCTTGAGTTTGAATGTGCCTGTTATTTTTGTTCACATTAAAATGTATTTAAGCAAAAGGCCGTGAGTGAATTGCTACCATGCTGCCCTTGTGCTGTGATGGGTGTTTTAAAGTGTTTTTGTACTTCAACAATAACTGTCATCATCTCAACACAGAAATGACATTTTATATTTACACAACTAACAGAATAAAATTCAGCCGTGCCTGACAGTCTCCGAAGTAACCCCCTGCACTTCCTCCCTCCCCATGCGCTATAGCGCGGGGGGGGGGGAGCTACAACAACAAATAACAATTTACCTCTCTCGGGATCCTGCATGGTTACCCACGCTCCTGCAGCAGTCAAACAGATCAGCATCCTCCACTCTAGGTCTTACTTTGCTGCTTCCAAGCTCCACTTAAAGTGGACCAAAACCCCACCGCGGTCGGGAATCTATTCCGTCCCCCCAGGGCATCCAGAATCGTGATGCCCTGCTATGTGAAACTCCCCAGGTCGCCCCATACACTTACCTCGCTTCCTGGTCCAACGGCGTATGCACGAGCCGTAGCTGCATCCCCGCTATTCTTCTAGCAGGGCGAGTGCCCATACCAGGCATTTGTGAATGGCCAGCGTGGGAACACTCCCTGTTAGAGGGAAGCAATGTGGCTGCCGAAGCCGGAGCGGCTGGCCTTAGACTAAGGCTTAGCTGGCGTGATGTCAGGGGCTCCAAACGCGCTGATTGGATGAGCGGCCACACATGCGCCATAGGACCGGGGAGAGGTGCGTTAAGTTTGGCGATTTGGGGGGTGTCACACAGCGGGGCATCTCCGATCGGGGTGCCCTGGGGGAAAGGACCAAGACCCAGGATAGTCAAAATCCTGGCTTTTGGTCCACTTTAACAATTCTTTCGCCTAGGATTGATTTACATTGAAGAACCCAGAACTAAGGCAGGGCTCCCCTTACAAACTACTCACTGTCTCCATTTCTACTACTCCACATGCTAAGCATGACTCAGGGCACCCTACAAAAAGTAGAATGACCTTTCCCCATTTCCATTAGCAGTCTATAGAGCCAGTTAATCCCTATAGCGGCATTACCTCTTCTGCCATCTGATGTCCAGATTCCAGTACAGGCTGAACTAAAGTCTCGTATTCAGCCCTACATACTATATTATGTTATCTACTACTATCTAGCTTTTCCCACTGTAGTCTATGGAGATTAATTCAGCCTTTCATACTATGGCTCTTATTTATGAAGGAATAGCGACAGGTAGCGACTGGTGAGCGGCCGGTAATGACGGGCCCCGCCACGAGAACGCCGGCTCCCCACCACAATCACACATTTATCAAGCCGATCCTGCTTAGCGACTGAGAGAGCGCCAGATAGCGAATCATTCATCATTATTTCAGCCTCACCCCACAGCGCCAGCGAGCGACCTTGAACAGCGACAGGTAAGACCTCTCGCTACCTGGCGCTCTCCAATGCATTTCAATGGAGAAATCTTTAAATACTCATAATTAATTGTTATTAATGTTTTTTTTTTTTAATGTCAAAAATTCTGTGACCACTTCTGCAATGTTAGATTTTTTTTTTATGGTAAAAAAAAAAAAAAAAAAATTTGTGCAGAATTGATATTACAGGTCTGATATTAATGTATTCATATTACAAAATGTTTTTAAAAACTTTGGTTTTTTTGGTTTCCAAAAATATGGTTGTTTGGGGGTTAAAAAACTACTTTTAACCCATCGCCACCAGCGCTCTGGAGTTTAAACATGCATTTCACAGCGCGAGAATTTTTGGAGCGTGATTTTTTGATGAATGTGGTGGGAGCCGGTCGCTCTGACCGCTCGCTATCATGCACTCCCATACAGCGCGGAACCTGTCAAATAGCGACTCGTCACCCCGTATTCAACATTACTGCACACCGACTCAGTCGCTATCAACAACCGAACAATGGCCAAGCACAGCGACTACTAGCGGGCGCTGTGAAAATACCGCTACAGTCGCTCAACTGTCGCTACCTGCCGCTATTAATGAATCGGCCTCCCAGTTACTATGTAATCATACCTCCCATGTGTCCATGATTTGGAGGGACTGTCCCTCTTTTAAGTATCTGTCCCCCTGCCCCTTGTTGTTCTCCTTTGCCCCCCCCCCCCCCTTTGAGGTGTAATATGCAGATCTGCATCAATAAATGATTCGTTGGTCTGTTCATATTGTTGTAACTGTTACATCCTATCCCCTATCCATCCCTCAATGAGGGGACGTGGCCTAATTTAATGTCATTTCATATCTTTGTCCCGGGTGCCAGAGAGCTTAGCTGTGCCTCTGATAGGGGGTCATGCTATATATTTGGTGCAGCCAGAGTGACTTGCACTGTGTATTGCAACCTGCATCCTGGTGAACTTTTTAGCTTTTAGACACAAAAAAAGTGCTAAATATTTTTTCTACCTTTATTCCCCCCAAAATTACCTGTACCTGTGATGGGGCATTTTTACAGGTGATGTGCATCATTTTTCCAGTGAGGTAAGGATATTTGTTTTTAAGTTTGGAAACAACAGACCCCTATGGGCTATGCAGAAATATCAGGTGAAATCTTTAGCATAGGCCATAGGGTGCTGTTATTTCCAAAGTTTAAAGTGGACCAAAACCCAGGATTTTGACTATCCTGGGTTTTAGTCCTTTCCCCAGGGTTGCCCTGCTGTGTGCCCATGCCCCGCCATTCACAAATGGCTGGCACGGGCATGCGCCCTGCTAGAGCGATAGCGACAGCGGGATGCGGCCACGGCTCGCGCATGCGCCGTTGGACCAGGAACAAAGGTAAGTGAATGGGGCGACCTGAGGGGTTTCACACAGCGGGGGGAGGGAATCGATTGGCCCGGGAGATCGGGCTCAGTTTTGGTCCACTTTAAAAATATATATCCTTACATCACTGGAAAAATAATGTACCTAGACTGTAAAAATATGACGTCACATATACAGGTGATTTTTTGGGGAAAATGTAGGACAAATACATTTTTTGCACTTTAAAAGCTCACCAGGATGCATATTGCAATCCACAGCAGAAGTCACACTGGCTTCACCAAATAATGCAATCCCACAGACTGTCAGCAGCTGCACATTTTAAGGCTCTTTATTGCATCAAGCGCCTAATATTAATCAAATATTCGGTCATCAATCGGGTTAGACCTATAATATACATTTCACAATAAAGAGAAAGGAAACAAGTAATCCATTGTGCCATCTTGTGGACATTTGCGTTATTGCATTTGTGTTATGTCAATGGATATAATACATGACATTTAATAGTAGCAATAACTGTAGAGGCCACCAAAAACTTCTATTCATTTTCCCGAACCAAGAAATGTGGTAATACACTATTCAAAGCAGAAAATAATGTATATGTTCCATAGATTACTGCTGCAAAATCAATTTCTGGGGTTAGGTCCCACCCCAAATTCTATATGGACCTAGCGTTCCCACCACACCTCAGAATTTATCATTAATTATGTTTATTGCGTCTTCATTAAAAAACAAATGAAGACGCAATAAACATAATTAGTGATAAATTCTGAGTGATAAAGGTCCATATAGAATTTGGGGTGGGACCTAACCCCAGCAATTGATTTTGCAGCAGTAATCTTTCATAGGACCTATAATTCCAAATAACCCCCTCAGATCAATAGAGACACATACAATAATAACAAAAATGGTTTAAAAACTTCCTTGTGGATGGGTTGCCAATCTTTAGGGAGAGACCACAATGCATGTGGCCTGTCCTGATATAGACTAACTATATGTCCCATAAACAATAAACCATGTGATTGTTTTTGAACAATCACATAGGTGAGAATAATTGCACTGGAAAACAGTGGTTGAGCTCTGGTAGTTATGTCTTGGACTGGTTGATAGATACCATTGTGATACTGTAATGTTTTCTGTGTTCCAGTGTGTTTGTTTTTAGTTTATTTTGGCAGTGTGCGGGGAAATGAACAGTGTGTTACTGGCTGATGCCCGAACAGCCAAAAGGAAACAGACTCCTCATCATCTTGCCAGTACAAAAAGAAGGAAAAAGCAGATTGTGTCCATGTCATTAACTCCAAGAGCAGACTTTGTCTTATATTTTAACTCCTTTCCAGAAGTGAGACTATGGGGGTTATTTAAGAAAGGATAGCGCCAGGTAGCGCCTCGTAGCGGCAGGCAGCGTCTGGTGAACGCCGGGCACTGTACGCAAAACCACATTTAAGAAAGCGAATCTGGTGAGCAACTCTAACAGCGCCATGTAGCGTCACCTGTATTAATCCAGGCGTTCATCGTATAGCGCCGGCGCTCTAGCTTCCAGAGCGTTAGGTATTACCTTTCGCTCAGTCTCGCTCTTCCATACATTTCACTGGGGCTTCATTAGTTGTGTATAAATAGCGTGTTTGGCAATTACATTTTTTTTTTGCTCAAATCATTGTGTGACCTCTCCTGGCTGCAAACAAACACTTTTATACATTTTTTGGACTTTTTATATTTTTGTGCAGGAAATCCAAGGTTAAGGTAATACCATTTATTGGCTAACTCATTTAGATTGAAAATGCAAGCTTTCGAAGCTGTTCAAGCTTCTTCTTCAGGCATAATACAGATCTGTGACTTAGACACACATTTATACAAAAAAACTACAAAGGAGTGACCATTGTTTTTACGCTGACACACATGAAGTCGTAAAATCGTATACTGTGAGATAAGAATCAGAGGGATTATAACAATTAATGGTGGGCTGATAAGAATGAAAGGGGGAGAGAAAGTGTGTGGAATTTGTATTGCTCTCACACCAGGTCAGACAGTCTGTTTAATATCAGACCTTGTGATGAGTCTTGTCTATTCAATCCATGTCATAGTGACACATACAATTATTGTCCCTGTTTAGCCCACAGTCCATCGATTTAAAGATTTGGATGCATTTGCACTCCCACTCCAATCTCTCCTTTTGTGAGAGGAAACCCCCCTTAAGCACTGTGAGTTTGAGATCACATAGGCCATGGCCTGGTCTGCAGAAATGGGCTGCAACAGGCACATCAGTTTTATTATTTTTGATTGTGAACCTGTGCAGATTTAGTCGCTTTCATAGTGCTTGTACACAGGTTCACAATCAAAAATCTGCTAATACCACTTTATAATTACATAACAAAATAATTTATTGTAAAGTGTGTGTGTGTGTGTGTGTGTGTGTGTGTGTGTGTGTGTGTGTGTGTGTGTGTGTTAAAATTAACCTCAGAGGTCCCTAATATGGTCTATAAAGCATAAATCCCTAATATAGACTATAAAACATAAATCCCCAATATAAGCTATAAAGCATGAATCCCTAATACAGTCTATAAAGCATGAATCCCTAATATAAGCTATAAAGCAGGAATCCCTAATACAGTCTATAAAGCATAAATCCCCAATATAAGCTATAAAACATGAAACCCTAATACAGTCTATAAAGCATGACTCCGCAATATAAGCTATAAAGCATGAATCCTTAATACAGTCTACAAAGCATAAATTCCTGATACAGTCTATAAAGCATAAATGCCTAAAACAATTTATAAAACATAAATCCCCAATATAAGCTATAAAGCATCAATCCCTAATACAGTCTATAAAACGTTAATCTCTAATACAGTCTCTACAGTATGGATCCCTAATACAGTCTATAAAGCATAAATCCCCAATATAAGCTATAAAGCATAAATCCCTAATACAGTCTATAAAGCATAAATCCCTAATATAGTCTATGAAGCATACATTTCTAATACAGCATATAAAGAATAAATCCCTAATAAAGTAAAGCAGAAATGCCTAATACAGTCGATAAAGGAAAAAATCCCAATAGAGTCTATAAAGCATAAATCCCTAATATAGTCAATAAAGCATACATCCCTAATATAGCCTATAAAGTATAAATCCCTAATAAAGTAAAGTATAAATCCCTAATAAAATAAAGCATAAATCCCGAATAAAGTAAAGCATAAATGCCTAATAAAGCTCATGAAACACACATTCCTAATAAAGTCAATAATTTAGTTTAATAGCCATTTTACATGATGAAATACCTTCTCCAGGTGGTAACATTTGTCAGCTTAAAAAGCAAGAAAGTGATTTATTTATGTCCTCCCCATTTTAGCTCCTTTGTGACTGGCTTGCATAGGGAGGAAAAGCCGCTATACTTCTAAATACCTCTACATCTGAGCAGTGAAAATAGTGATTAAAGTGGACCAACACCCAGGGGGGATCAGACCAGATCCCTCCCAGCAGGGCATCCGAAATCGGGATGTCCCGCGGGGTGAAACCCCCCAGGAAGCCCACAATTCTACCTTTTCCACGTTCCAGCGGCGCATGCGCATCCGCCGCCGCCTCCCGCGCGTCCCTCCCGCGCCGGCCGTTTGTGAGTGTCTGTAAGAGGGACGCGCGGGAGGCGGCGGCGGACGCGATCTGCTTGTCCGATCGGGGTGCCCCACCGAAGTGGACCAAAACCCAGGATAGTCAAAATTTTCTGTGCTGGTTAAGCGTTTGGACCAGCTGCTGGTGCCAGACCTGAACTGTCTGTCTGTAAAGCTGCAGCCGCACTGTCATCAGTTGTGGCCCCTGGCAACCATAGAGAGTTGGGAGAGTTGAGTTTGCTTTGTCCGCAGTGTAAGCTGCTGGCTACTTCGATCACATTTGAAGTGGGAAGTGAGGCATTTTATGGGGGTTATTGAAGAACGGCTAGCGCCAGGTAGCGCCTCGTAGCGGCAGGAAGCGTCTGGTGCACGCCGGGCACTGTATGCCATACCACATTTAAGAAAGCATCAGATGTATTATTAAAGGTGGCTCAGCGTACAGCGCCATGTAGCGTCACATGTATTATTACAGGTGGCTCAGTGTATAGCGCCGGCGCACTAGGCTCAGGAGCACCATGTAGTACCTGTCGCTCTGTAGCGCTCTCGCGGACATTTCAATGGGGCTTCATTAGTTGTGTATAAATAGCGTGTTTGGCAATTTACATTTTTTTTTTCTCAAAACATTGTGTGACCTCTCCTGGCTGCAAACAAACTATTTTATACATTTTTGGGACTTTTTATATTTTTATGCAGAAATGTATGTACAAGTCTTTTATTTAGTATGTTGCCCCAGTGTTAAAACCATGTCATTCCATGTGTTATCGCCTTGTTACTGGCGGATATGTGTTCAAAAACAGACTTTGATCACACAGCGTCTGGCGCTCTATGCTATAGCGACCAGATTTAGAGCGCCGACGCTCTGTGTGTTTAGTGTTTTGTTAAATATGGTATGGAGCGCCGAGTGCCGGACACACTGAGCTGGCGCTACCTTTCGCTCGCCGCAACGCTGTACTGGTGTTAGAGCGCCCAACACACATCACATTCATCAATGCCGGCCAGGTTACTAGAGCGACTGAGACACTCAGTTATAGCGCCCGATACCGGCTTACAGCATCTACTAGCGCTCTAAGCACTGCTGTACAGACGCTCATCTGGCAATACCTGGCGTTAGTAGTGAATCAGCCTCTAAGAGGCTCTAAAGTTGGGCGATGTAGCATAGAGCACCAGACGCTGTGTGATCAGAGTCTGTTTTTGAACACATATCCACCAGTAACAAAGCGAAAACACATGGAATGACATTGTTTTAACACTGTGACATTAACACTTTAGTGCCAGACCTGTAATGACAATTCTGCATAAAAATATAAAAAGTCTAAAAAATGTCTAAAAGTGTTTGTTTGCAGCCAGGAGAGGCCACACAATGATTGGAGCAAAAAAATAATTATTTTAATTGCCAAAACACTGTTTAAAACAAACAAATGAAAGTTCATTGAAATGTATGGTAGGGGGCGACACTGAGCAAAAGGTACTACTTGAACCTAGAGCGCTGGCTCTATACACTGAGAGGCCGATTCATTAATAGCGCCAGGTAGCGACAGTTGAGCGACTGTAGCAGTATTTTCACAGCGCCCGCTAGTAGTCGCTGTGCTTGGCCATTGTTCGGTTGTTGATAGCGACTGAGTCGGTGTGCAGTAATGTTGAATATTGGGTGAGGAGTCGCTATTTGACAGGTTCCGCGCTGTATGGGTGCGCATGATAGCGACTGGTCAGAGCGACCGGCTCCCACCATATTCATCAAAAAATCACGCTCAAAAAATTCTCGCGCTGTAAAATGCATGTTTAAACCCCAGAGCGCTGGCGGCTATGTGTTAAAAGTAGTTTTTTAACCCCCAAACAACCATATTTTTGGGAACCAAAAAAAAAAAAGATTTTTAAAGAATTTAGTAATGAATGAATACAATAATATCAGACCTGTAATATCAATTCTGCACACATTTTTTTTTTTTACCTTAAAAAAAAATTATCTAACATGGCAGAAGTGGTCACAGAATTTTTCACATTTAAAAAAAAAAAAAAAAAAAACATTAAAGTGGACCAACACCCTGAGGTGATCGGCCCGGGAACCTACAAGATTCCCGGGCCGATCACCTCACACACCGCGGGACATCCGAGATCGGGATGTCCCGCGGGGTGTAAACCCCCCAAAACCCCCGAAAAACCTTACCTCTCCAGTCTCTGAATGGCCGGCGCGGGCGCGCACACGTCAAGAGTGACGCGAGGGAGGCGCCGACGGGCAAGCTGCTTGTCCGTCGCTGTCAATCAGCTTGTCCGTGGCGGGGAGAGGTGAGTTTTGGGGGCTTTCTGGGGGGTTTCACACAGCGGGGCACCCCCGATCGGGGTGCCCCGGGGAAGTAGACCAATAGTCAAAATCCTGGGTGTTGGTCCACTTTAGTAACAATTAATTATGAATATTTAAAGATTGCTCCATTGAAATGCATTGGAGAGCGCCAGGTAGCGAGAGGTCATACCTGTCGCTGTTCAAGGTCGGACGCTGGCGCTGTGGGCTGAGGCTGGAATAATGATGAATGAGTGGCTATATGGCGCTATCTCAGTCGCTAAGCAGGATCGGCTTGATAAATGTGTGATTGTGGTGGGGAGCCGGCGTTCTCATGGCGGGGCCCGTCATTACCGGCCGCTCACCAGTCGCTACCTGTCGCTATTCCTTCATAAATAAGCGCCTGAGCTGCCTGGATTAATACATGTGACGCTACATGGCGCTGTTAGAGGCTCTCACCAGATTCGCTTTCTTAAATGTGCTTTGCGTACAGCTCCCGGCGTTCACCAGACGCTGCCTGCCGCTACGTGTCACTACCTGGCGCTATCCTTTCTTAAATAACCCCTATAGTTTATATTTTTTTTGGGGGGGGGGTCTATTCTTTCTTTTATGTCACTGCTTTTCTCTTTTTCTTTCCTGCTTTCTTTTTTGCCATTCCTTTAGTTCTTTACTTTGCTTTCCTTAAGTCATTCCATTTATCCCTTTTATATTTTAGCATTCCTTCTATTATTACTTTCTATTATTTGGAACTATTTGCCAATACATGCTATTCATTGCCATGCCCTAAGGGCCCTAAGGGTATAAACCTGGAGCCGTCCCTGTGAAGAGGTACAGGGCAATATATGGGTAATGGACATCAGCACTATTGGCTGGCGGGGGGCAGATATTTTTCCTTCCCACAATAAGCGCTATTTTGCCCTGCTTTTTTCTATTCTGTTTGTGCTGTGTTTATTAGAGTTACTGAATGACATCAGCAACACTATTCAGCTCTTATGCTTTGTACCAAGCGCGCTTCAGCAAGCAGCTGTTTTTCATTGCCAGTGCATGAAGAGAACTTTTGTGTACTGTTTTGCTCGTCGCCATATTTGATTTCTCTTTCTCCATTTTAACGTCTTTTTATAAAGAAGTGCAAAACTGAAGTGACAGATGTTTAAAAACTTTTAATACAACACATAATTGTTAACGGACAGTAAAGTAGATGAGATGTGAGGAGTGAAAATCGCACAAGCCACATTATATACTGCGCAGCAACAAAAAGTAGCACATTCTTGAACATTGCCGTTCATTAGAAGTATAAAAGCAGAGTGGAGGGGCCTTAAAAAAAAAGAAAAACATTTATAAATTGAAAAACTGATAAACGTGTTAATTGCAGAGAACAAAATGTGGCGCTTTCAAACTTTGCCCTATTGGTGGTAATTGAGGTAATAGGGAGCCTTATTTATGTTATTTTGCTGCGTCTGGAGGCAGGCAGCGCTCTGTGTTCGCTGCCTCTCAACCGGCCGCTGGGTACGAGCGGGAGAAGGGGGGGGAGACACATCGCTCTCTCCCGGCATCAGGTTTGTTTTACATTCCAGAAGAGGAAAACAATAAGGCAGAGCTCCAAAAAGCTGACAAAAAGGGAGTTTTCCTTGGGCAGGCTGATTCATTTCTAGTGCCAGGTAACAGCAGATGAGCGTCTATACAGCGGCGCTAAGAGCAACTCTGATCGGCCGTGAGTCGCTATTACAAAGCGCCTCAGTCGCTGTAGTAACATGGCCGGCATTGATGAATTTGATGTGTCGCTATAACACCAGTACAGAGCTATATGGGAGCAAACGGTAGCGACTGGTCAGTGTGAGCAGTGTGACTCGAACCATATTCATCAAAAAATAGCCTCACACAACGCCGGTGCTCAAAATTGTGTCGCTGTAGCGCCAAAAGCTGTGTGATTAAAGTCTGTTTTTGAACACATATCCACTAGTAACAAAGCGAAAACATATGGAATTACATTGTTATTACATTGTGACATTAACACTTTAATACCAGACCTGTAATGACAATTCTGCATAAAAAAATAAAAAATCTAAAACGTTTTCAAAAATGACTTTTAATAGGCCAGGAGAGGTCACACAATGATTTGATAAAAATATATATATATATTAAAAGAAAACCCTGTTTAAATAGAAGAAAAGTAACGTCCATTGAAATGTATGGGGAAGCAACAGGTAGCGACAGGTAATACCAGGGCCCTTATTTAACAAGGGATAGCGTCAGGTAGCGACTGGTGAGCGAACGGTAATGACGGGCCCCGCCACGAGAACGTCGGCTCCCCTCCGCAATCACACATTTATCAAGCCGATCCTGCTTAGCGACTGAGAGAGCGCCAGATAGCGAATCATTCATCATTATTCCAGCCTCACCCCACAGCGCCAGCGAGCGACCTTGAACAGCGACAGGTATGACCTCTCGCTACCTGGCGCTCTCCAATGCATTTCAATGGAACAATCTTTAAATATTCATAATTAATTGTTAATTTTTATTTATTTTTTTTAATGTGAAAATTTCTGTTACCACTTCTGCCATGTTAGATATTTTTTTAAGGTAAAAAAAAAAATAAAAAAAAAATTTGTGCAGAATTGATATTACAGGTCTGATATTAATGTATTCATATTACAAAATGTTTTTATAAACTTGTTTTTTTTGGTTTCAAAAAATATGGTTGTTTGGGGGTTAAAAAACTACTTTTAACCCATCACCGCCAGCGCTCTGGGGTTTAAACAAGCATTTCACAGCGTGAGAATTTTTTGAGCGTGATTTGTTAATGAATATGGTGGGAGCCGTTCGCTATGGCCATTCGCTATCATGCGCTCCCATACAGCGCGGAACCTGTCAAATAGCGACTCCTCACCCAATATTCAACATTACCGCACACCGACTGAGTCGCTGTCAACAACCGAACAGCGGCCAAGCACAGCGACTACTAGCGGGTGCTGTGAAAATACAGCTACAGTCGCTCATCTGTCGCTACCTGGCGCTATTAATGAATCGGCCTCCAGGTTCTCTGAAAGCCAGAGCGCCGCTGGGATCTGCTGAGCTGTCTGTTATTCAAGTTCATCAGTCTGCATTGTACCCATACCTACTAACGGCCGTAGTGGAGAGGGGAAAGGAGGACTATCTTGATTATTTGGATACCTGTCTTTTTTGATCTTGGATCTTTGTGAGTGCATTTTATCATTAAATACATTTTCATTGTGAATTTTAAGCTGGGTTGCACTAGATTTGTGTGTCCTCTTTTTACATGTGGTCTGCATTTGGTGACGACGGCTTGAGATTTATAAGAAAGTCTGTTTAGGAGCGTATGGAATCCAATTATCGAGTTAACAATGAAGTTTTAAGCTGATCTCAGCTAATGTTAAGGCGCCACTCTATCTATGCTCTGGTAAGCGCATTTTTTGCTTAGAAGTGAACACGCGTGCTTTATTTGGCTGTGCATGCCCTTTGGGACACCGGACTTTGATCCATTGGAGAACACTTTTCGTTGTGAATATCCTTACACCAGGAGTGGTGCATGGACTGTGGGACGGGTGCGTTAGATTATGTGATGGACTTTACCCTGTGACGCACCGTACAAAGATATATTTTTCTGTTTGCATGCTCTGTGTCTTGATATTTTACTATGGCCCTTATTTATGAAGGAATAGCGACAGGTAGCGCCTGGTGAGCGGCCGGTAATGACGGGCACCGCCACGAGAACGCCGGCTCCCCACCACAATCACACATTTATCAAGCCAATCCTGCTTAGCGACTGAGATAGCGCCATATAGCGACTCATTCATCATTATTCCAGCCTCAGCCCACAGCGCCAGCGTCCGACCTTGAACAGCGTCAGGTATGACCTCTCGCTACCTGGCGCTCTTCAATGCATTTCAATGGAACAATCTTTAAATATTCATAATTAATTCATATTGTTTTTTTGTTTTTTTTTAATGTGATAAATTCTGTGACCACTTCTGCCATGTTATATTTTTTTTTTTTAAGCTAAAAAAAGAAAAAAAAAAAAGTATGTGCAGAATTAATATTACAGGTCTGATATTAATGTATTAATATTACAAAATTATTTGTAAAACTTGTTTTTTTTTGTTTCCAAAATTATGGTTGTTTGGGGGTTAAAAAACTACTTTTAACCCATCGCCGCCAGCGCTCTGGGGTTTAAACATGCATTTCACAGCGCGAGAATATTTTGAGCGTGATTTGTTAATGAATATGGTGGGAGACGGTCGCTATGACCAGTCGTTATCATGCGCTCCCATACAGCGCGGAACCTGTCAAATAGCGACTCCTCACCCAATATTCAACATTACTGCATATCGACTGAGTCGCTATCAACAACCGAACAACGGCCAAGCACAGCGACTACTAGCGGGCGCTGTGAAAATACTGCTACAGTAGCTCAACTGTCGCTACCTGCCGCTATTAATGAATCGGCCTCCCCCTGTTTGTGGGACTTTTTTGGGATTGTGAGTCTGGCACGTTGTAGCATTTTATCCTTTTAACCTTTTTCTTTTAGGCATATTTTCAGTAGCGCGGTGTAATTATCTCTGTTTTTTACATGTCTGTGATGATGAATTGGTCGCTACGTGACGCTGTAAGAGGCGCTCACCAGAATCGCCTTCATAAATGTGGTATTGCGTGCCGCGGCCGCGTTCTCCTGACGCTAGCTGTCGCTGCCTGCCGCTAGAAGGCACTACCTGGCACTATCCCTTGATGAATAAAGCCCATTGTCTCTCTTCTCACTGGCATATCCAAATTGTATCCTATAGGGTGCGGTTTACAAATGTGTTAAAAAAATAAATTTCCACATTAGAAAAACCTTGCACCTTGCCAGTAGTACTTTGCCATCACAAGACCAAGCCACCCAGCTTTCTTGGGTGTTAAATAGGAAATGCTCCTCAAACTGGGTGCACAAGTATTCAGTTCAATGGCAGCGAGGATCTCAAAATCATATCAATCTCCCCAATGTGCTGAGCTCTCCACCACTAATGTCTGCAGCATTTACCACCATTGTTTAGTCTTGCATTTTGCATTAGATGTTTTTTTTTTCCCCTATAAAGCTAAAATTGCAATAACATTAAAAAGCAAAATGATCTGTTATTTCCATTCAGTTTTTTCTTCATGGTGCACAACATTTATAATCCTTGATTTATATGCTCAGGATGTTGGCAGCGATATGATATTTAAATGAGGAAATCACAGTAATTGAGGCTTAAAAAGCAGAGCAAACACTCCAGGTAAAAAGTACGGCAAGAACATAATGATTTCCTTATTCAAAGCAAACTGATGTTGTATCCAGGTCATTAAGGGGTCACAGAATGGTAGAATTTGGTGAACTTCTATATAATGAAGAGATTTTAAAGTGGACCTACATCCTAATGCACATCCTTCACTAGTGATATACCCCAGTGTCTTCCTTGTGCCCCCTGCCAGTTCACCTTTACAGTTTCTACTATGCTGCCACAAAGTGAGGCCTATAGAGTGATGGTCGCTTCTCAGTTGGGATGCTGACAGGCAGTAAAGCAAGACTGCACCTCATCTGTAAACTTCAGCTGATATTTGTAAAAGTGAGTCAGAGGGGAGCAGGGAACATGGCATAAAAGACTTCATTTTCAAATGTAGGTCTGCTTTAGACGTGTCTGCCCCATGCAGAACATGCTTGGAACCCATTGTCATTGAAGTCATTATATGTCCCTTAATTCTACTTCCAAATGAACCCTAATGATACAAAATGTCATCAAAGTCATCCCACATCCATTTTATGAGAAATAATAGATGTTTAGTGCAGTGTATTTGGGGGTATCCTGGTTGCTGATGTACCTCCTCGCACATTGTCACCTCCTAAGCCAGATTTTGGAAGTGGACCCCAGTCTCGCCAATGGAGCAGTTATGTGCGGTGCCTGAAAACACTTGCAGAGGGGTATGCGCGGGGCATCAGCAATCGGGATGCCACCCTTGTTCTGCTTTAAATCAGAACCTACACGTAGATGAAAGCAAACCTATGTCTGGCTTTTCTTGACCTAGTTAACCGAATCTCCCACAGTCTCTCAACCTAACAAAAATAATTATTGTACCATTCCACCGCTGGGTCCCCATGCAACAAGGGACTGGAGGCTGCTGCCCACACTGCACCTGGTGGTGCATTCTACTGAAGTGCTGGACACTCACAATGTGATAACTGTCCTCAGAGCACCAAGAGGAAACCTCTTCCAGGAGCTTTAGCAGGGTATAGGTCTACTAGCATCATAGGATTGAGTATCTCATTCCTTGTATTATTCTGTACCTATATGATGGTAATAATACAATTCTAAAAAGTGGGTGTCAAACCATTAACATTGGCCTAGATGGGCTAGAACAGCCATACTCAATTGGCATACCGGGGTCCGAATGCGGACCTCGGCGCCAGATTTTCGGACCCCTGCCATGAGAGCCCTACACTCAGTTGGCCCCTTAGCCTTGCCCCAGCCAATCCAGTCTCTCTGCTCCATCCATTCCTGTCCTCCCAGCTTTGCCCATCCAATCCCTGTCCCCTCAGCTTTGCCACATTAACTCCAGTCTCTCTGCCAAATCCATTCCTGTGCTTCCAGTTTTGCCCATTCAATCCCTGGCCCCTCAGCTTTGCCAATCCATTACACTTTCCTCCAGCTCTGGCCATTGACCGCCCCCCAGCTCTGCCCATTCATACCTGTCTTTCTAGTTCTGCCCATCCATCCCTTCTCTCCTTTTCTGTCTATCCATCCTTATAGCGCTTCTCCCATTTATTCCTCTCCTCCATCCTCTATCCATCCCTATTACCAGACCTCATTGGCAGTAACATTTTGGTCAACCCCTGTACCTGGCCTGCACAGAATGCCAGGGGTTAAAAGCAAAGTGCCGCAGGCCAGAGATGTAGGTTCTGTGGGGTTCTGTTTTTCCCCAGTGTGCAATAGGATTCTTGGGATGACACCCGCCCCCAGTGCACTGATTTCTAACTATCCCTCCCCCTACCTCTCACCGGATGTCTGCAAATGGACCTTTACAAGAAGTGGTTGAGTACCCCTGGGCTAGAACGTGATATTGATAGGGTATATATGTGTATATATATATATATATATATATATATATATATATATATAAAATAGCTGACTTTTATTCTTCACATGAAGGTACACAGTTGAGTCCTGACAGTGGCGCTCCATTGTGCGGAGACTAATGTAACTGCTGTTTTCGTTTCTCCAAAGCACCGGCCTGAAAACCCTCCCTGCACTGGACTGCACATAGTTGGGGGTCATTTAAGCACCAGGATGGTGTATATAAAGCTGGCTGATGCCACTGTAAATTCGAGTTGAGGGCAATGTTGGGTAGGTGACAGTAGATTCACTAGTAATCTTCTTGCTCTCTAACACTGCAACTCATTATAGCTAAGGGTGGCCCTGTTACATTCCCTCGCCTTGCCTTGTATTTGAATCCAACCAAATTTTATCGCCAAAATCCGGGTCAAATTTAACCATGAACGAAACCTGAACCAAAATACGAGGTATAACCTTTTTTTTCAATTTGTAACAGCTTTTAGATTAAAACTCTCATTATATTTGCAGCTGCCAGATCTGTGGAGAATTGAAATGAAAGTGAATTGAAATTATCATCAGCTGGAAGCCACAGATGTAATCACTTCCCGTGATAAAGTTACCTGTCGCCTATATGCTTTAAATATATTGTACATTTCCCTTAGCTGACATGAACTTATAGAAATCTTTTTATAATATAGGCTATTTATCACCTGGCTTACTTGATGTAGAGGCTCATAAACAGGGCCAGCTCTAGGTTTGTGGGGGCCCTTGGGCAAGAGAGTCTTAGTGGGCCTCAAAGTAGTATGTCACATGAAGTGCCCGTTTTTCTCTGCTGCCACAAATGGGTCATCTTCTGCTGCTGATCACCCTTCAGTCCTTATTGCCTTTCCTATAGCCACCAATCATCCTATAGTCCTTGTTGCATTCTCTACTGCCATCAAGCACCCTTCATCCCTTACTGCTTGCTCCGCTGCCACTAAAGACTCCATCATTGCTGTCATTTGTCACCTGGTTCTCGCCACCTTCTGAGCTTCCATCAATATCCCTCCATTCCATGCCACCTTCTCCAATGTTGCTGATCATCCCCTGTTGCTGAGGGCAGCCATGAGCGGGTCTGCACACAAAACTTTGCATTCAATTGTTTGGCTCCACGATAGAATAATAACATGGCCAAATACGAGCCTGAGTGGGCCCCTGAAGATGCCAGGGGCCCTGGCAATTGCTCAGGTTTGCCCTGTGCTGGCACCGACCCTGCTCATTACAAGGGACTATACCAGTAAAAGCTGTCTGGACAGCCGACAAAATGCCTACTTATGCGGTTTTATTCAGTAAAGAGATGGTAATTAAAGCATGAATTGTTCTGAGCAAATGTATACTGGTAGCAATGTTCCTGACTCATGATGTTTGGTGCAAACGATGTCGGTGAGGTATTTCAATCAGTCATACTGGTTGGGCATTAATGATACATACTGGTTGGGCATTAATGATGCATACTGGTGGGGCATCAATGGTGCATACTGGTGGGGCATCAATGATGCGTACTGGTGGGGCATCAATGATGCGTACGGATGGGGTATCTATGGTAAATACTGGTAGGGCATCAATGGTGCATACTGGTGGGGCATCTTGATTTGGCCCCACAAGTTAAAAGTCAGCTGGAAGCCCAAAATTGGGATTCTGGGGTCCACTGCCTTCTCAGTTGAACACCAGTTTGCCGGACAGGAATATACAAACCCAAAGAGCCTTTGACGGTCATGAGGGTTGCAAGCCTGGTGATTTTGAGACATTTGTCACTTCCATGTGGCTTTTCACATGCACCTCCAAGTTAGTTTGTAGATTTAGGAGAGGTGGCTGGGTAAACTGCCAGTGTCTCTCCAATATGTATTGGTGGTTAAGGTTTTATAAGGAACACAACTGGGAGTCGGCTCATAAAGAGTTGGAACCAAAGGCGGGGGCCATGGTTGAAACTTTCGGCCTTATTTATCAAGGGATAGCGCCAGGTAGTGTCTCACTAGCGCCAGGTAGCGCCAGCTATTGGCGGCTACCGACTCCAGAACGGCAGGCGGCGGACACAATCACGCATTTATCACGCTAAATGAGGCTAGCGCCGGCGAGAGCGTCACCTAGCGCGGGATTCATCATGTAGCGGACTGCAACGAACAGCGCCGCTGCTAATCCCATCACAGCGCCAGGTATGACCTCTCGCTACCTGGCGCTCTCCAATGCATTTCAATGGAGCAATCTGTAAATATTCATAATTAATTGATATTATTGTTTTTTTTTTTTTTTTTTAACTGTCAAAAATTCTGTGACCACTACGGCAATGTTATATATTTTTTTTAAGGTAAAAAAAAAAAAAAACATTTGTGCAGAATTGATATTACAGGTCTGATATTAATGTATTCATATTACAAAATGTTTAGAAAAACTTGTTTAATTTTTTAATCAAAAAACATGGATGTTTGGGGGTTAAAAACTACTTTTAAGCCATCGCCGCCAGCGCTCTGGGGTGATTTGTTAATGAATATGCTGGGAGCCGTTCGCTCTGGCCATTCGCTGTCAGGCGCACCCATACAGCGCGGAACCTGTGAAACAGCGACTCCTAACCCCGTATTCAACATTACCGCACACCGACTGAGTCGCTGTCAACAAGCGAACAACGGCCAAGCACAGCGAATACTAGCGGGCGCTGTGAAAATCACGCTACTGGCGCTCATCTGTCGCTACCTGGCGCTATTACTGAATCGGCCTCTTTAACTGCCAGCCTTCCTAGCGATTTTGTCACACTCACACACACTGTTGGAAGGCGGTGTTTAACCATTTTGCACTATATATGTTTAACTGTGATTTTTGCAGGGAAATATTTTTTCTGCAGAGTTTGTGCTTTAACATTACAATGTTTTTTTGTAACGCTTCATCAATATTTTTGGGTAAAATATGTGGAAAAAGCAAATTAAAAACTATTTCGTAGTGTTTTTTCAATAAAAATTGTGTTTCAAGAAAACCATATTTCAAGTAAAAGCCCCATTCCAATGGTACCACATATGTATTGGTAGACACCCGTTCCTGCCCAGGACACGCCCCAAACTGGAAAGAGTATTTTATAAGGTTATCAAGGGCTAAACCCTTAATAAAGGTGATTAGCACAAGCCAGGAGCAGCGCAGAGGATCGGTGGCAGTTACCGAACATGCAGCTACATACATTTCATGTGCTTGGCAGTTAAAGGGTAAACCTGGCATTAATGATTGCTAAAGACCATGCTCACACAAGAAATCCTTCAAAACTGAGAATAGAGAGACTTTAAAACAGTTTTTCTTACCTCAGAGAATCCTAATTTATAAAAAAATTCAGCGTGTGGCAGATGAGGGGCTCGCCAGAGCCGCTATCTGTGCCCGCACATGTGTGCCATGGGGAGCGAGGCAGCGATAGGTCTGCGCTACCTCCCAGACGCCAGACGGTGCAGCGCAGTGCTTATCAAAGCCGATGCAACTGTGACCTCTAACACTGGCTGGGCGTGCTGTAAACCCCGCAGCGGCACTGTGTAAAGGAGATTACAGGGTGACAGTGCCCGTTGTGATCCCCGTTTTTAGGGTCAGGCTTTATTTTCTAAAAATAAAGGGAAAAGCAAAGGGGACACTTGAAAGATACAACACAGCTTCTTCACAGCCAAAATCACAGCAGTACCACACAAAAGTCCCTAAATGCATACAAAAATACAAACAGCCCAGGAATTCCATGGCACATGCGCCAGCCCAATAAAAAAACTAGGCTTAAATAATTATAACCATCCAAGGCCACTGAAATGTATGTGATAAGGCCAAACAGTGCAGGGTGAGAGCCTAGTCTTATGTGGCAGTGTAGGGAACTCAGCTTCGATACTCATCTCATCGCTGGCGCTGTTGATGGATGGGACACTACCTGGCACTATCGCAGGCGCTCTGGCTTTTTTACTTGATAAATGCACCTATTGCACTGGGACCTGGCATTCACCTGACACTCATCTGGCACTATGTGGCCTTAGTGTTTCTCTAAGTGGACCAAAACCCCGGCTTTTGACTATCCTGGCTTTGGGTCCTTGCCACTGGGGCACCCCGATCAGGGATGCTCCACTGTGTGACACCCGCCCAATCTCAATCACCCTTAACCTGACTCATTTGGTACTACATGGCCTTAGCGTTTTTTTAAGTTGACCAAAACCCAGGATTTTGATCATCCTGTGTTTGGTCCTTGCCCCCCGGCACCCCAATCGCAGATGCCTCAGATTGCACAATCTCACTCACCTTTCCCTGGTCCTACGGCGCATGCGCAGCCTCTCATCCAGTCAGTGTGCTAGGATCCGCTCCCACCCCTTCATCCAATAGGTGAGCAGATCTGAGTGTGTTGGCGGCTGCATCCTCCGCTACCCTTTAACAGGGAGCTTGCCTGTGCCGGCCATTCACAAATGCCTGGTGCGGGCACGCTCCCTGCTAAAGGGATAGCAGGGATGTAGCCGCTGCTCACGCATGCTCCGTTGGACCGGGAAAGAAGCTGAGTTTCTGGATGACCTCGGGGGTTTTACACAGCAGCGGATCCTGAATCTGTATACACTGGGGGGAGCAAGTATTCCTGCCCTGGAGGCTCATAGACTCCAGGGTGGGTTTTGGTCCACTTTAATTAAACCCCAAAGTTTTCCATGCGCTGAACACTTATAGGAGTACATCTTTGTTATCCATGTTTCTAAGCGTCTAAGCGACCGCCCTGCCCCCGCCCCCCTCGTCTCTGTATCCGTTGCCATGACTGCGCGCTGTTACACAGCGTTGCGATGTGGGGCGTGACATCGGGGGCGGTCTGGGGGCCGGGCGGGGGCATGGTGACGATGTCACTTGCGGATAGGCGTGGTCTGACGTGGGCGCTGGGCGGGTTCCGCTTCCGGCGTGGGGGCAGTCGCCGGCCGGGGCTGTCTCGCGCTGAGGGGTGGGGCGGGTACGTGCTGGCGCGTATCCCCGGTCTATTTAAGGAGGAATGTGGGCAACATTGAAGGTGGCACCTTGAGGAAGTGACAATCCGTCACGGAACGCGTGGGTGATTGATTGTCCCACTCAGCAGGAAGTTATTTCCCTTTTTCACTGAGGTGATTATTTCTTTGTCTGTTCTGCATTTTTTGCACATTTACATTTAGCACTTTAATATTGCACATAGGCACTTTAGATTATATAGATAGATGCATCCATGTGATGCTACAATAATGAATTAAGCACAGATTGTTAGGCTGGGTTGGGCTGTGTATTGTCATGTCTTTTTTTTAAATGTTTGTGATGGTTAATGTATTGTGTGTATTTAATGAGATTTCTTGATGAATTAAACTATTGATATTAACTAGTGATGGTGTTGGTTCATTAATTGAGGAGGAGTGGTGCCTTTAGTTTGGTGCCTGTTCTTGTGGTATACTGGGCCACAAGGTATTTTGTTTTGTATACCATGTTTCTAAGCGTGGTCCCTTGTCCTACAACCTCTCCTCTAATCGAGATAAATTTCTAGTATATATACTGGCGACCAAAAAATCATTGACTGAACTGTTTATATAATTCAAGACCCCCATGAAATATCACTGCTCCACATTCTCACACCCGAAATCACACAGACTGGCATGGAGGTCCACTGTTGTACTAGGTCAGTCAGAAGGTATATAAGGGAATCATGTTCATAGGTTCTAACTTTTCTATTTCTTTCTCATTAAAACACTGCCAGGAAACATTCATGGGTAGGGAAAGGATAAGATAAATGTTCCTGAAACGCAAAGATTAAAAAAAAATAAATAAATGTACATATCTTTAATTTTGGTACAGACTGTCCTCATTTAAGCTTTGATGTAAACAGAGATAAAACACTGGGGATAATGTAGATGTAATCTGTGACTGTTCTGCCAAACTTTGTCTCTGGAACACTGAATACATATATAATTTAGCTATGGCTTGAGGGCCTGCAAAAAGCAGCACAAAGTAAAGACAGATTGATGCCAGTGAGCACATCAAAAGAATATACTAAACTTGGCACTGAAATCTTTAAAGAAAAGCTGTGCTCAGGAGGGTTCCGGATGACAGTGACAGGCCGCTATTGCAAACAGCAGGCACTGGAGATGTCTATAGAAACCGGTCTCATTAGAACAAATAAATAGGAATTGCTTAGTAAGGGTTAAATGCATGTGCTGATACTTCAGAGGGTCAAATGAATCAAACTGGAGAATACAAGACATTATTTAAAGTTGATATATATTAAAAAAAATGGACTAGTCCATTGATATGGGGTGCCCATGTGGAGAAGGATGGTGCAGTCCTTTTCATCATCAAGCAAACAGTCCCCTGAGAAAGGCCCTAAAAAGTAGTTTTTCATATAAATGAACAAACCATCATATCTATATTCAAAAATCACTTTAGATCCCTTTTAACAATAGCCCCCCGGGATTACTAATTTGTGATGTCTCTACAGTTAGATATCCCCCAGTAAACATGTCTCTTGGAGGAGGTACAGCCGCCACATTTGTGTGTAGCAATATCTTGTAACTAATCGAATGGAGTCCTTCTAGGAAAAGAATTGTATCTCTCTTATGCAGGGCTCTCTAATAGCACCAGGAGGTAGGTTAGTTTAGGCCCTTATTTATGAAGGAATAGCGACAGGTAGCGCCTGGTGAGCGGCCGGTAATGACGGGCCCCGCCACGAGAGCGCCGGCTCCCCACCACAATCACACATTTATCAAGCCGATCCGGCTTAGCGACTGATATAGCGCCAGATAGCGACTCATTCATCATTATTCCAGCCACAGCCCACAGCGCCAGCGTCCGACCTTGAACAGCGACAGGTATGACCTCTCGCTACCTGGCGCTCTCCAATGCATTTCAATGGAACAATCTTTAAATATTCATAATTAATTGTTATTAATGTTTTTTTTTTTTATGTGAAAAATTCTGTGACCACTTCTGCCATTTTTAATAATTTTTTAAAGGTAAAAAAAAAAAGTACAGAATTGATATTACAGGTCTGATATTAATGTATTCATATTACAAATTTATTTAAAAAACTTGTTTTTTTTGGTTTCCAAAAATATGGTTGATTGGGGGTTAAAAAACTACTTTTAACCCATCGCCGCCAGCGCTCTGGGGTTTAAACATGCATTTTACAGCGCAAGAATTTTTTGAGCGTGATTTGTTAATGAATATGGTGGAAGCCGGTCGCTCTGACCAGTCGCTATCATGCGCTCCCATACAGCGCGGAACCTGTCAAATAGCGACTCCTCACCCAATATTCAACATTACGGCAAACCGACTGAACGGCCAAGCACAGCGACTACTAGCGGGCGCTGTGAAAATGCAGCTACAGTCGCTCAACTGTCTCTACCTGCCGCTGTTAATGAATCGGCCTTCGAATTTGTGATGTCTCTACAGTTAGATATCCCCCAGTAAACATGTCTCTTGGAGGAGGTACAGCTGCCACATTTGTGTGTAGCAATATCTTGTAACTAATCAAATGGAGTCCTTCTAGGACAGGGGTGGGCAATTATTTTTTCCATGGGGCCACATGAGAAACTAAAAATATTGTGGAGGGCCGCTGAGCTATGGGCCTCTAAGCGACGTCTAAGCTCAGAAGCTCTGAGTGCGCTGGCGGCTGCATCTCGAGCTTCCCTCTAACAGGGAGCGCGCCCGCGCTGGCCATTCTCAAATGGCTGACACAGGCACGCGCCCTGCTAGAGGGATAGCGGGCATGCGGCCGCAGCTCGTGCATGCGCCGTTGAACTGGGAAAGAAGGTGAGTTTATGGGCGACCTGGGGGTTTCACACAGCGGGGCATCCCGATTTTGGATGCCCCGCGGGGAGGGGATCTATAAGATTCCCAGGCTGATAAAGCAGGGTTTTGGTCCACTTCAAACGTTCTGATGTGATAATTTCCCAGCCAATCAGAGAAGCCCTTGGCTTCTGGCAGTCTGGAAGGAGAGCTCATATCAGCTGGGGCAAAGTGTAAGAATGGTGGGCAGCAGGAAGGGGGCATGGTGAGAGCATGATGGACAGCAGGAAGGGGGCATGGTGAGAGCATGGTGGACAGCAGGAAGGGGGCATGGTGAGAGCATGGTGGACAGCAGGAAGGGGACATGGTGAGAGCATGGTGGACAGCAGGAAGGGGGCATGGTGAGAGCATGTGGACAGCAGGAAGGGGGCATGGTGAGAGCATGGTGGACAGCAGGAAGGGGGCATGGTGAGAGCATGGTGGACAGCAGGAAGGGGACATGGTGAGAGCATGGTGGACAGCAGGAAGGGGGCATGGTGAGAGCATGGAAGGGGGCATGGTGAGAGCATGGTGGACAGCAGGAAGGGGGCATGGTGAGAGCATGGTGGACAGCAGGAAGGGGGCATGGTGAGAGCATGGTGGACAGAAGGAAGGGGACATGGTGAGAGCATGGAAGGGGGCATGGTGAGAGCATGGTGGACAGCAGGAAGGGGGCATGGTGAGAGCATGGTGGACAGCAGGAAGGGGACATGGTGAGAGCATGGTGGACAGCAGGAAGGGGGCATGGTGAGAGCATGGAAGGGGGCATGGTGAGAGCATGGTGGACAGCAGGAAGGGGGCATGGTGAGAGCATGGTGGACAGCAGGAAGGGGGCATGGTGAGAGCATGGTGGACAGAAGGAAGGGGACATGGTGAGAGCATGGAAGGGGGCATGGTGAGAGCATGGTGGACAGCAGGAAGGGGGCATGGTGAGAGCATGGTGGACAGCAGGAAGGGGGCATGGTGAGAGCATGGTGGACAGCAGGAAGGGGGCATGGTGAGAGCATGTGGACAGCAGGAAGGGGGCATGGTGAGAGCATGTGGACAGCAGGAAGGGGGCATGGTGAGAGCATGGTGGACAGCAGGAAGGGGGCATGGTGAGAGCATGTGGACAGCAGGAAGGGGGCATGGTGAGAGCATGGTGGACAGCAGGAAGGGGGCATGGTGAGAGCATGTGGACAGCAGGAAGGGGGCATGGTGAGAGCATGTGGACAGCAGGAAGGGGGCATGGTGAGAGCATGTGGACAGCAGGAAGGGGGCATGGTGGGAGCATGGTGGACAGCAGGAAGGGGGCATGGTGAGAGCATGGTGGACAGCAGGAAGGGGGCATGGTGAGAGCATGGTGGACAGCAGGAAGGGGGCATGGTGAGAGCATGTGGACAGCAGGAAGGGGGCATGGTGAGAGCATGTGGACAGCAGGAAGGGGGCATGGTGAGAGCATGTGGACAGCAGGAAGGGGGCATGGTGGGAGCATGGTGGACAGCAGGAAGGGGGCATGGTGAGAGCATGTGGACAGCAGGAAGGGGGCATGGTGAGAGCATGTGGACAGCAGGAAGGGGGCATGGTGAGAGCATGTGGACAGCAGGAAGGGGGCATGGTGAGAGCATGGTGGACAGCAGGAAGGGGACATGGTGAGAGCATGGTGGGCAGCAGGAAGGGGACATGGTGAGAGCATGGTGGACAGCAGGAAGGGGACATGGTGAGAGCATGTGGGCAGCAGGAAGGGGACATGGTGAGAGCATGTGGACAGCAGGAAGGGGGCATGGTGAGAGCATGTGGACAGCAGGAAGGGGACATGGTGAGAGCATGTGGACAGCAGGAAGGGGGCATGGTGAGAGCATGGTGGACAGCAAGAAGGGGGCATGGTGAGAGCATGTGGACAGCAGGAAGGGGGCATGGTGGGAGCATGTGGACAGCAGGAAGGGGGCATGGTGAGAGCATGGTGGACAGCAAGAAGGGGGCATGGTGAGAGCATGTGGACAGCAGGAAGGGGGCATGGTGGGAGCATGTGGACAGCAAGAAGGGGGCATGGTGAGAGCATGTGGACAGCAGGAAGGGGGCATGGTGGGAGCATGTGGACAGCAGGAAGGGGGCATGGTGAGAGCATGTGGACAGCAAGAAGGGGGCATGGTGAGAGCATGTGGACAGCAGGAAGGGGGCATGGTGAGAGCATGGTGGACAGCAGGAAGGGGACATGGTGAGAGCATGGTGGGCAGCAGGAAGGGGACATGGTGAGAGCATGGTGGACAGCAGGAAGGGGACATGGTGAGAGCATGTGGGCAGCAGGAAGGGGACATGGTGAGAGCATGTGGACAGCAGGAAGGGGGCATGGTGGGAGCATGTGGACAGCAGGAAGGGGGCATGGTGAGAGCATGTGGACAGCAGGAAGGGGGCATGGTGAGAGCATGTGGACAGCAGGAAGGGGGCATGGTGGGAGCATGTGGACAGCAAGAAGGGGGCATGGTGAGAGCATGTGGACAGCAGGAAGGGGGCATGGTGGGAGCATGTGGACAGCAGGAAGGGGGCATGGTGAGAGCATGTGGACAGCAAGAAGGGGACATGGTGAGAGCATGTGGACAGCAGGAAGGGGGCATGGTGAGAGCATGTGGACAGCAAGAAGGGGACATGGTGAGAGCATGTGGACAGCAGGAAGGGGGCATGGTGAGAGCATGTGGACAGCAGGAAGGGGGCATGGTGAGAGCATGGTGGACAGCAGGAAGGGGGCATGGTGAGAGCATGTGGACAGCAGGAAGGGGGCATGGTGAGAGCATGTGGACAGCAAGAAGGGGACATGGTGAGAGCATGTGGACAGCAGGAAGGGGGCATGGTGAGAGCATGTGGACAGCAGGAAGGGGGCATGGTGAGAGCATGTGGACAGCAGGAAGGGGGCATGGTGGGAGCATGTGGACAGCAGGAAGGGGGCATGGTGAGAGCATGGTGGACAGCAGGAAGGGGACATGGTGAGAGCATGGTGGGCAGCAGGAAGGGGGCATGGTGAGAGCATGGTGGACAGCAGGAAGGGGACATGGTGAGAGCATGTGGGCAGCAGGAAGGGGACATGGTGAGAGCATGTGGACAGCAGGAAGGGGGCATGGTGAGAGCATGTGGACAGCAGGAAGGGGGCATGGTGGGAGCATGTGGACAGCAGGAAGGGGGCATGGTGAGAGCATGGAGGACAGCAAGAAGGGGGCATGGTGAGAGCATGTGGACAGCAGGAAGGGGGCATGGTGGGAGCATGTGGACAGCAGGAAGGGGGCATGGTGAGAGCATGGTGGACAGCAAGAAGGGGGCATGGTGAGAGCATGTGGACAGCAGGAAGGGGGCATGGTGAGAGCATGGTGGACAGCAGGAAGGGGGCATGGTGAGAGCATGTGGACAGCAGGAAGGGGGCATGGTGAGAGCATGTGGACAGCAGGAAGGGGGCATGGTGAGAGCATGTGGACAGCAGGAAGGGGGCATGGTGAGAGCATGGTGGACAGCAGGAAGGGGGCATAGTGGGAGCATGTGGACAGCAGGAAGGGGGCATGGTGAGAGCATGGTGGACAGCAGGAAGGGGGCATGGTGAGAGCATGGTGGACAGCAGGAAGGGGGCATGGTGAGAGCATGTGGACAGCAAGAAGGGGACATGGGAGCATGTGGACAGCAAGAAGGGGACATGGTGAGAGCATGGTGGACAGCAGGAAGGGGGCATGGTGAGAGCATGGTGGGCAGCAGGAAGGGGACATGGTGAGAGCATGGTGGACAGCAGGAAGGGGACATGGTGAGAGCATGTGGACAGCAGGAAGGGGGCATGGTGAGAGCATGTGGACAGCAGGAAGGGGGCATGGTGAGAGCATGTGGACAGCAGGAAGGGGGCATGGTGAGAGCATGTGGACAGCAGGAAGGGGGCATGGTGGGAGCATGTGGACAGCAGGAAGGGGGCATGGTGGGAGCATGTGGACAGCAGGAAGGGGGCATGGTGAGAGCATGGTGGACAGCAGGAAGGGGGCATGGTGAGAGCATGTGGACAGCAGGAAGGGGGCATGGTGGGAGCATGTGGACAGCAGGAAGGGGGCATGGTGGGAGCATGGTGGACAGCAGGAAGGGGGCATGGTGAGAGCATGGTGGACAGCAGGAAGGGGGCATGGTGAGAGCATGGTGGACAGCAGGGAGGGGGCATGGTGAGAGCATGGTGGACAGCAGGAAGGGGGCATGGTGAGAGCATGTGGACAGCAGGAAGGGGGCATGGTGAGAGCATGTGGACAGCAGGAAGGGGGCATGGTGAGAGTATGTGGACAGCAGGAAGGGGGCATGGTGGGAGCATGGTGGACAGCAGGAAGGGGGCATGGTGAGAGCATGTGGACAGCAGGAAGGGGGCATGGTGGGAGCATGTGGACAGCAGGAAGGGGGCATGGTGAGAGCATGTGGACAGCAGGAAGGGGGCATGGTGAGAGCATGGTGGACAGCAGGAAGGGGGCATGGTGAGAGCATGTGGACAGCAGGAAGGGGGCATGGTGAGAGCATGTGGGCAGCAGGAAGGGGGCATGGTGAGAGCATGTGGACAGCAAGAAGGGGACATGGTGAGAGCATGTGGACAGCAGGAAGGGGGCATGGTGAGAGCATGTGGACAGCAAGAAGGGGACATGGTGAGAGCATGTGGACAGCAGGAAGGGGGCATGGTGAGAGCATGTGGACAGCAAGAAGGGGACATGGTGAGAGCATGTGGACAGCAGGAAGGGGGCATGGTGAGAGCATGTGGACAGCAGGAAGGGGGCATGGTGAGAGCATGGTGGACAGCAGGAAGGGGGCATGGTGAGAGCATGTGGACAGCAGGAAGGGGGCATGGTGAGAGCATGTGGACAGCAAGAAGGGGGCATGGTGAGAGCATGTGGACAGCAGGAAGGGGGCATGGTGAGAGCATGGTGGACAGCAGGAAGGGGGCATGGTGAGAGCATGTGGACAGCAGGAAGGGGGCATGGTGAGAGCATGGTGGGCAGCAGGAAGGGGGCATGGTGAGAGCATGTGGACAGCAGGAAGGGGGCATGGTGAGAGCATGGTGGACAGCAGGAAGGGGGCATGGTGAGAGCATGTGGACAGCAGGAAGGGGGCATGGTGAGAGCATGTGGACAGCAGGAAGGGGGCATAGTGGGAGCATGTGGACAGCAGGAAGGGGGCATGGTGAGAGCATGGTGGACAGCAGGAAGGGGGCATGGTGAGAGCATGTGGACAGCAAGAAGGGGACATGGTGAGAGCATGTGGACAGCAGGAAGGGGGCATGGTGAGAGCATGTGGACAGCAGGAAGGGGGCATGGTGAGAGCATGTGGACAGCAGGAAGGGGGCATGGTGAGAGCATGTGGACAGCAGGATGGGGGCATGGTGAGAGCATGTGGACAGCAGGAAGGGGGCATGGTGAGAGCATGTGGACAGCAGGAAGGGGGCATGGTGAGAGCATGTGGACAGCAAGAAGGGGGCATGGTGAGAGCATGTGGACAGCAGGAAGGGGGCATGGTGAGAGCATGTGGACAGCAGGAAGGGGGCATGGTGAGAGCATGTGGACAGCAGGAAGGGGGCATGGTGAGAGCATGTGGACAGCAGGAAGGGGGCATGGTGGGAGCATGTGGACAGCAGGAAGGGGGCATGGTGGGAGCATGTGGACAGCAGGAAGGGGGCATGGTGAGAGCATGGTGGACAGCAGGAAGGGGGCATGGTGAGAGCATGTGGACAGCAGGAAGGGGGCATGGTGGGAGCATGTGGACAGCAGGAAGGGGGCATGGTGAGAGCATGGTGGACAGCAGGAAGGGGGCATGGTGAGAGCATGTGGACAGCAGGAAGGGGGCATGGTGGGAGCATGTGGACAGCAGGAAGGGGGCATGGTGAGAGCATGGTGGACAGCAGGAAGGGGGCATGCTGAGAGCATGGTAGACAGCAGGAAGGGGACATGGTGAGAGCATGGTGGACAGCAGGAAGGGGGCATGGTGAGAGCATGGTGGACAGCAGGAAGGGGGCATGGTGAGAGCATGTGGACAGCAAGAAGGGGACATGGTGAGAGCATGTGGACAGCAGGAAGGGGACATGGTGAGAGCATGTGGACAGCAAGAAGGGGACATGGTGAGAGCATGTGGACAGCAAGAAGGGGACATGGTGAGAGCATGGTGGACAGCAGGAAGGGGACATGGTGAGAGCATGGTGGACAGCAGGAAGGGGGCATGGTGAGAGCATGGTGGACAGCAGGAAGGGGACATGGTGAGAGCATGGTGGACAGCAGGAAGGGGGCATGGTGAGAGCATGTGGACAGCAGGAAGGGGGCATGGTGAGAGCATGTGGACAGCAGGAAGGGGGCATGGTGAGAGCATGGTGGACAGCAGGAAGGGGGCATGGTGAGAGCATGTGGACAGCAAGAAGCTGGCATGGTGAGAGCATGGTGGACAGCAGGAAGGGGGCATGGTGAGAGCATGGTGGGCAGGTACATGGTGAAAAAGAGACAGCAGGCAGGAAGGGAAAACACAAGCAAACTACATAATCTTTCTGAGCAGACTTACTGATGCTCTGGAGCCCCTACTCTGTCCTTCCAAAGTCCCCAGGTCTCTATCACCTGCTCATCGGGTCTGGCTTCCTCAGAGGAAGGGAGAATGTGCCAGACCCGACGAGCCGAGCGGCCGATCAGCTGCTGCTTAACCTAAGCCTCTCACACTGTACACAGGCGATCACCTAAGCTAAGCAGCAGCCGATCGGCCACTCGGCTCGTCGAGTCTGGCATGTTTTCCCTTCCTCTGCGTCTCTTACTGGCCAGCTCAGCCCGGGCCGGTAAGAGCCTAGCAAAGGGCCGTATACGGCCCGCGGGCCGTACATTGCCCAGGTCTGTTCTAGGAAAAGAATTGTATCTCTCTTATGCAGGGCTCTCTAATAGCATGAGGAGGTAGGTTAGTTTAGTTTCCCTCTGAGTCAGGACCATTCCTAGCCCAGGCTTGAAAAGAAGAGTGTAGGTCCATTTAGAGATTGGCCTTGAAGTAGCACAAAACCCTTTTTGGGTCCCCCCATACTCCCCACGTGTAGCCATGGAGGAATGTAATTGAGCTGAGAATACGCGTCAGCTTCCTGCAGTCTAATTATTGGCATTGCCTGCCAATGTGTGACTGATATGGTGCCTGATATGAAAGCTCATATAACACGGGGAGACTATAACATGGGGAGCAGGGGGAACATGGAGCAGGAAAACCGGAAGAAAGAGAGGGGAGGCAAAGAGATAGATGGAGACAAAAGGGCAGAAAAAAGGTTCAAGCAACATGAAAAGTTAAATTAAGCTGCAGCTCTGTTTGAATGATACTGAAAGAACTTTGAGCCCAATTTAACATTAGCGCCATCTAGCGCCACTTGACACTCAGGGAGGCTGATTCATTACTAGTGCCAGGTATCGGCAGCGTCTGTATGGCAGCGTTTAGAGCGACCGCTAGTAGACACTCGAGTGCGTGTATCCGGCGCTGTAACAGAGGTCCGCATCGAGGAATGAGATGTATGTTGGGCGTTCCAACTCCAGTATAGCGTTTCAGCGAGCGAAAGGGAGCGCCAGCTCAGTGTGTCCGACTCTCAGCGACTCACAATTTATTCAACAAAAAAACAGAAACACACAGCGTAGTCGCTCTGGATCTGGTCTCTATAGCATAGAGCGCCAGACGCTGTGTGATTAAAGTCTGATTTTGAACACATATCCACCAGTAACAAAGCGAAAACACATGGAATGACATTGTTGTAACATTGTGACATTAATACTTTAATACCAGACCTGTAATGACAATTCTGCATAAAAATATAAAAAATCTAAAAAGTTTTCTAAAATGACTTTTTCTAGGCCAGGAGAGGTCACACAATTATTTTAGAGAAAAAAAAATTAAAAAACAAAAAACCCTGTTTAAACAGAAGAAAAGGAACGTCCATTGAAAAGTATGGGAGAGCGACAGGTAGCAACAGGTAATATTAGGCGCTCTGGAAGGTAGAGCGCCGGCGCTATATGCTGAGCCACTTATAATGATGAATCGTACGCTACATGGCGCTTTTAGAGTCACTCACCAGATTCGCCTTCATAAATGTGGTATTGCGTACAGCGGCCAGCGTTCACCAGACACTGCCTACCGCTACGAGGCACTACATGGCGCGATCCATTAATGAATAAACCCCTTAGACTGCTAGCGCTTTGCGTTTCTGTGCTGATGGCTATGTGCTTTGCGCATGCCTAATTTTTTTGTATGGATCTAGAAACCGGTAGTACCAGGCGTGAGCGCCGGAAAATGGGGACATTTAAAAAAAAAAAAAAAAAAACTGCATCCACTGGCGCTCAAAATCCCTGGTGAAATATCTTAAAAGGCATTTTACAAGGATGGCAGCAAAATGACAATGTGCAAACACCAGGAATGACACGGAGGACTCTTGAATGACATGACACAGGTTTTGCAAGTGTAGAAAATAATAGCACAAAACAGTCCACACATAAAAAAGAACTCTAATGTAAAGGGACAAAAAAGGATAAAAATTAAAAGCCTCATTAAACTTTATGGGAGAATGACACGGGGAGGCCGATTCAGTAATAGCGCCAGGTAGCGACAGATGAGCGACAGTAGCGGCATTTTCAGAGCGCCCGCTAGTAGTCGCTGTGCTTGGCCGTTGTTCTGTAGTTGATAGCGACTCAGTCGGTTTGCCGTAATGTTGAATATTGGGTGAGGAGTCGCTATTTGACAGGTTCCGCGCTGTATGGGAGCGCATGACAGCGAATGGCCATAGCGAACGGCTCCCACCATATTCATTAACAAATCACGCTCAAAAACTTCTCGCGCTGTAAAATGCTTGTTTAAACCCCAGAGCGCTGGCGGCGATGGGTTAAAAGTAGTTTTTTAACCCCCAAACAACCATATTTTTGGAAAAAAAAAAAAACATGTTGTTCAAAACATTTTGTAATATGAATACATTAATATCAGACCTGTAATATCAATTCTGCACAATTTTTTTTTTTTTTTACCTTAAAAAAAATATCTAACATTGCAGAAGTGGTCACAGAATTTTTGACATTTAAAAAAAAAAAAAAAAAAACATTAATAGCAATTAATTAAGAATATTTAAAGTTAGCTCCATTGAAATGCATTGGAGAGCGCCAGGTAGCGAGAGGTCATATCTGTCGCTGTTCAAGGTCGCTCACTGGCGCTGTGGGGTGAGGCTGGAATAATGATGAATGAGTGGCTATCTGGTGCTATCTCAGTCGCTAAGCAGGATCGGCTTGATAAATGTGTGATTGCGGAGGGGAGCCGGCGTTCTCGTGGCGGTGAGCGTCATTACCGTTCGCTCACCATTCGCTACCTGGCGCTATCCCTTGTTAAATAAGGGCCTAAGTGCATGGTGTGATGTTGCACTGTAGGGAACACAGCGCCGGCGCAGTACTGTTAATGCATGGGGAGTTACCTGAGGCGCTAATTTTTTAGAGCGGGAATGGCAGAAAAAAGAAAAGTAGGAAAGAAAGAATAAAGAAAAGGAATTACAGGATGAACTGATGAAGTAAAGAAACATAAATAAAGAATAGATGGAAAGAAAGAAGGACTGACAGAAATAAAAGAAGGAAAGAAAAAAAAAAGAAAAGGAATTGCAGAAAGAACAGATGAAAGAATAGATGGAAAGCAAATGCATGGGGAGTTACCTGAGGCGCTAATTTCTTTTTTTATGTTAAATACGATTCTGGTGACAATAGCAAAACATATCACAAGTATTTGCTTATCTCTGTTTTATGCACTAGAAGTGTAAGACACACAGCACATGTCCTGAAAAAGCCAATGTGCGAAACACACCTACACCTATGGTGCTGTCTTGCTACAATTGAGAATGCTAAATGCTACAAACTGAGACTGATAAAGAAAACACGTCATTTAACACAAAGCGTCAGTTTATTTAATCGGTGGTTTAGTTATTTATTTTTAACCGCACTATTTCCACAGCACATTTTCCGATGATTGTAACCAGGGCTGTCTTTAGGTTTATGTGGGCCCTTGGGTGATAGTGTCTGAGTGGGTCCTGTGGTGCGGTATGACAGTCCATACATGGTAGAAAAATACATGTATGGTGTATATTGGCAAAGAATAGAAAGAATAAAGATAATAGAAGGAATGACAGAAAAAAAAGAAAGCAAAAAAACAGGAAAGGAATTACCAAAGAAAAAGGAATATAAGGAAAGAAGAAAGAAAATGACAAAATGAATAGATTAAAGACAGAAATAAAGATTGGATAGAAGGAACTAAAGATATATAAAAAGGAAGGAAGGAAAGAAAGAACGGAAAGAAAGAAAGAAAGAAAGAAAGAAAGAAAGAAAGAGAAAGAAAGAAAGAAAGAAAGAAAGAAAGAAAGAAAGAAAGAAAAATGCATAGATGAATGGCAGAAAGAAACAAACAGAGAAAAAAATAGAAGGAATGACAAAAAAAAAGAAAGCAAAAAAGAGTAAAGGAATTACCAAAGAAAAAGGAATATAAGGAAAGAAGAAAGAAAATGACAAAATGAATAGATTAAAGACAGAAATAAAGATTGGATAGAAGGAACTAAAGATATATAAAAAGGAAGGAAGGAAAGAAAGAACGGAAAGAAAGAAAGAAAGAAAGAAAGAAAGAAAGAAAGAAAGAAAGAAAGAAAAATGCATAGATGAATGGCAGAAAGAAACAAACAGAGAAAAAAATAGAAGGAATGACAAAAAAAAAAAGAAAGCAAAAAAGAGTAAAGGAATTACCAAAGAAAAAGGAATATAAGGAAAGAAGAAAGAAAATTACAAAATTAATAGATTAAAGACAGAAATAAAGATTGGATAGAAGGAACTAAAGATATATAAAAAGGAAGGAAGGAAAGAAAGAACGGAAAGAAAGAAAGAAAGATGCATAGATGAATGGCAGAAAGAAACAAACAGAGAAAAAAATAAAAGGAATGACAGAAAAAAAGAAAGCAGGGATTTTTTAGAGCGGGAATGGCAGAAAAAAGAAAAGTAGGAAAGAAAGAATAAAGAAAAGGAATTACAGGATGAACTGATGAAGTAAAGAAACATAAATAAATAATAGATGGAAAGAAAGAAGGACTGACAGAAATAAAAGAAGGAAAGAAAAAAAAAGAAAAGGAATTGCAGAAAGAACAGATGAAAGAATAGATGGAAAGTAAGAGATGAATAGAAGGAAAGGAAGAAACGGGGAGGCTGATTCATTAATAGCGGCAGGTAGCGACAGATGAGCGTCTGTAGCGGCATTTTCAGAGCGCCCGCTAGTAGTCGCAGTGCTCAGCCGTGATTCGCTAGTTTATAGTGATGGGGAGGCTGATTTATTAATAGCGACAGTTGAGCAACTGTAGCGGTATTTTTCACAGCGCCCGCTAGTAGTCGCTGTGCTTGGCCGTTGTTCGGTTGTTGACAGCGACTCAGTTGGTGTGGCTAAATGTTCAATACGGGGTTACAAGTCGCTATTTGACAGGTTCCGCGATGTATGGGTGCGCATGATAGCGACTGGCCCTAGCGACCGTCTCCCACCATATTCATCAAAAAATCACGCTCCAAAAAATTAAAGCGCTGTGAAATGCATGTTTAAACCCCAGAGCGCTGGCGGCGATGTGTTAAAAGTAGTTTTTTAACCCCCAAACCACCATATTTTTGGAAACCAAAAAAAAAAAAAAAATTTTAAATAATTTAGTAATATGAATACAATAATATCAGACCTGTAATATCAATTCTGTACAATTTTTTTTTTTTTAGTGGTCACAGAATTTTTCACATTAAAAAAAACAAAAAAAAAAAAACAAAAAAACATTAATAACAATTAATTATTAATATTTAAAGATTGTTCCATTGAAATGCATTGGAGAGCGCCAGGTAGCGAGAGGTCATACCTGTCGCTGTTCAAGGTCGGACGCTGGTGCTGTGGGCTGAGGCTGGAATAATGATGAATGAGTCGCTATATGGCGCTATCTCAGTCGCTAAGCAGGATCGGCTTGATAAATGTGTGATTGTGGTGGGGAGCCGGCGTTCTCGTGGCGGTGCCCGTCATTACCGGTCGCTCACCAGTCGCTACCTGTCGCTATTCCTTCATAAATAAGGGCCTCAGTCGCTGTTCAGTTATGTTGAATACATTGTGAGGAGTCGCTATTTGACCAGTATAGCGCTGTATGGGAGCGCATGGTAGCGACTGCTCATAGTGACCGACTCACACCATATTCAGAAAAAAAACAGCCTCACGAATCTCTGGCGCTGAAAAATACATGTCTGAAGCCCAGAGCGCAGGAGGCGGTGTGTTTAAAGTCTGTTTTCAAGCATCTATCAACTAGTAACAAAGCGAAAACATATGGAATTACATTGTAGCAACATTGTAACATGAACACTTTAATGCCAGACCTGTAATGTCATTTCTGAAGAAATATTTAAAAAATGAAAAAAATGTGAAAAAACTGCTTTTTCAATGCCAGAAGAGGTCACAGAATTATTTCTGATTTTTGGGAAAAAGAAAACCCATTAAAAGAGAAGAAAAGGTTCATCCATTGAAATGTATGGGAGAGCGCCAGGTAGCGAGAGGTCATACCTGGCGCTGTGCAAGGCTGAACGCTGGAGCTGTTCGCAGAGGCTTTGAAAATGATGAATCAGATGCTACATGGCGCTATCCCAGTCGCTAAACAGATTCTGCTTGATAAATGTGTAATTGCGTGCCGTGTCCGGCGTTCCCCAGTCGCTACCTCTCATTAACCAGGCGCTACCTGACGCTATCCCTTCTTAAATAAGGGTCAAAGAATGAAAGGCCTTCCAATTGCATTAGGGATACTAAAAAAAACATGACATAGCGTTCTCACGGCCCAAATCACAAGTTTGCAGCGCAACACAAAAGTGCTAAAAATTCATTCAAAAATAATCCCAACCAGCCCAGGGAAACAGGGGCACAAGCATCAGCTCCCCAAAAAAAGCCGAAATAATTATAATCATCCCAGCCCATTGATAAGTATGGGATAAGGCCACACAGTGCAGGGGGAGCGCCACTGTACGCTGTGCGTTTGATAGATGGAACACTAGCCGGCGCTATCACAGGTGCTCTGGATGTTTGATTTCTGCCAGACAATGCCATTTCAGTGCAAATTAGAGCAAAATATGATTTAGACATTTTTCAGCATGTTGCTGCACTGCTAATGTTTTAGTAAATGTGCTTCTTGTAGTGCAGCAACATGTGCGTAACAAAAATATTTCATATTTTTTTACTACTCTAATTTGCACTGATATGGCACTTTCTGGCAGAATCAGGCCCTTTAATAAATACACCATTTTCTCTGGGACCTGCCATTCACCTGACACTCATCTGGCACAGCCTGGCACTACGTGCTCGAGTTTCCTAAATAAACCTTATAGAAAGGCTAATTTAAGACTAGCGCCACGTATTGCTATTTCAGCATCCATGTAGCAGCGCTTAGAACGTCCGCTGCAAGTGGGTGTCTGGCGCTGTGACCTAGCTTAGCGGGTGGACAAGTGACGCTGTACTATCCTGTCCAGCATTGATAAATGTGATGTCTGGAGGGTGCTGTAGAAGTGCTCTCTCTGATTTACTGCAGAGCCCATCGAGAACACTAAGAGGCCGATTCATTAATAGCGGCAGGTAGCGACAGTTGAGCGACTGTAGCAGTATTTTCACAGCGCCCGCTAGTAGTCGCTGTGCTTGGCCATTTTCGGTTGTTGATAGCGACTGAGTCGGTGTGCAGTAATGTTGAATACGGGGTGACGAGTCGCTATTTGACAGATTCCGCGCTGTATGGGAGCGCATGATAGAGACTGGTCAGAGCGACCGGCTCCCACCACATTCATAAAAAAATCACGCTCAAAAATTCTCGCGCTGTGAAATGCATGTTTAAACCCCAGAGCGCTGGCGGCGATGGGTTAAAAGTAGTTTTTTAACCCCCAAACAACCATATTTTTGGAAACAAAAAAAAAAAAAAATTATAAAGAATTTAGAAATATGAATACAATAATATCAGACCTGTAATATCAATTCTGCACAAATTTTTTTTTTCCTTAAAAAAATTATCTAACATGGCAGAAGTGGTCACAGAATTTTGCACATTTAAAAAAAAAAAAAAAAAAAATAATAACAATTAATTATGAATATTTAAAGATTGTTCCATTGAAATGCATTGGAGGGCGCCAGGTAGAAGGAGGTCATACCTGTCGCTGTTCAAGGTCGGGCGCTGGCGCTGTGGTCTGAGGCTGGAATAATGATGAATGAGTGGCTATCTGGCGCTATCTCAGTCGCTAAGCAGGATCGGCTTGATAAATGTGTGATTGTGGTGGGGAGCCGGCGTTCTCGTGGCGGGGCCCGTCATTACCGGCCGCTCACCAGTCGCTACCTGTCGCTATTCCTTCATAAATAAGGGCCTAGGTGGTGTACCGAGGTCAAAGGGCCCAAGACTACGCTACATCTAACAATAGGACAACGCTCCAACGAACGATAGGTAGCGCCAGCTCAGTGCGTCCGGCACTCGGCGTGGAAGCCCATATTTACGAAAAAACTACACACACACAGCTTCGGCGCTCTAAAACTGGGCGCTCTAGCATAGAGCGCCAGATGCTGTGTGATCAAAGTCTGTTTCTCAACACATATACACCAGCACCAGAGCGAAAACAAATGGAATGACATTGTTTTAACAATGTGACAATGTGCAATGGCCGACCTGCACATACAATTCTGCATAAAACAAAAAAAAAATGAAACCCAATAAAAGTGTTTGGTTGCCAGGCAGGAGAGGCCACGCGATAATTTAACCCAAAAATTAAACATTAGGAAAACACTATTAAACACAACCAAATAAAACACCATTGAAATGTATGTGAAAGCGCTACTGAGGGCTTTATTCATCAAGGGATAGCGACAGGTAGCGGCAGGTACCACAATTATGAAGGCGATTCTGGTGAGCGCCTCTTACAGCGACACGTAGCAACTGATTCATCATCACAGACGGCTCAGTGGATCCCAGCGGAGCTCTGGCTTTCAGAGCGCCTGGTATTACCTGTCGCTACCTGTCGCTCTCCCATACATTTCAATGGACGTTACTTTTCTTCTCTTTAAACAGGGTTTTCTTTTAATATTTTTTTTGTTTTGTATCAAATCATTGTGTAACCTCTCCTGGCCAATTTAAATATATTTTTGAAACCTTTTTTTATTTTTTTATGCAGAATTGACATTACAGGTCTGGTATTAAAGTATTAATGTCATAATGTAATAACAATGTTGAAAGGGTGCTGAGGTAACAAAATGGCTGCTGCAAGGCTTGGTAACAAAATGGCTGCTACAAGGCTTACATTTAGAAAACTGTCGCTTTAAGGTTCAAACTGTGAGAACAGTGCAGTGTCCGTTATCTGGGTGCTAGGAATGTGTTGGCCACAAGAACATGAGAACATAACAATTCTTTCCTGTGAAAACCTTGGTAGAGAACCCAAACAACTGTTTCCTGAGAAGTCCTTGGTTAGGTTGGTTCTTGGAATATTCCCTCACGTGTAATGACGTGCCATGAACCAATGTATGGCCACACCTTATACACACCCCATACACACCCCGGACATCAATATATTGACATAATTGAACCAATCAAGAACTGATTGGGATAGTCTATTGCCTTTTCCCCGCCTATGTCTTGATTTTGCTTTTTATGCTGTAACCCACGCTAAAATAAACAGTTCACACCGAGAATAGCTGTTATGTGTCTTTCTTGCGCTTGGTGTGGGCTCCGGAATTCCGAAGTGTGAAGGTAACTCTGGTCTACAGACAAATAAGGTAATCCCAGGTAGAGGACTCAGTGGGAGTCGCTCTTAGGTGTCTGCCAGTAATAGGGGCAGATATTTTTTCAGTGGTGGAGAATGCGGGCAAGTCTCCTTGAAGGGGGTAAGTGATTTATATGCTTAACCCCGAGGGAAGGTTAAAGGACTTGTGCCCTTGTGCCTCTCGCAGTCTTGGCGAGGTGTTGCGGGGTTCGTAGGGAATCGCCGCTTGGTTATTTGAAGCGCGCTATATAAATTGTTGATTATTTGTGTTTGGGAACAGATTTGTCTGTTAACTGTGAGTTTACCTGACCACTGAAACCTTTCTCTCTCTTTCTCTCTGAAACATAGAGTGTTAAGATTATTTGTTTGTGTGGATTGATAAGTGTGAAGGTGAGCACGCTTTAAACCACGGATATTGTCATTTGTTTATTTGTCATTTGTTAACTGATAATGGGTCAGTCTGAGTCTAAAGTGCCCCATGTGGGAGAGAATTGTATCCACTATGTAGAGAGGTTAACTGGAGGAGCATGTTACACGCTGCCTTTTGTTGATAATTTGGCGAGGTGGACTGGAAAGGTTCCCGTATTATCAAGGAGACCCAAACTGGGATAAAGATTATATAAAGAAGGGAGGTGGAAATGGGTTAAAACATGCTTCCTATTGGTTTTAAACTAGTTATAGACTAGTTATAGAGGACATCCAATGCAGGAGACAAAGAGTCCCCTGGGTTTCATGCCCTGGAACACAAACTAGGAACACATTTAAAATAAAATGTAAACAAGAGTTTAGGGCTAAAAGTAACTGCCCCTCACCTTACGTGTCACCTAAGAAAAACAGCCTCTATCCCTCCTCCACTCAGGAAGAGATAGAAGAGTCAGGAAACAAATGAGCAGCGATAGAAAGAAGCTGTCTGCTGATGTTTTCTCCGCTAGATAAATAGGAACAAAGAGAAAAATGAACTAGTTAAAGATGACAGCTGGGTTTTCTATTGGGGTCCCGCTGCAAATACTAGGAGTAAAATTAGTTGGAGAAAGTTAATATAAAAGCCTAACTGCTGAAGTCAGGTCAGGATACAATGTGATAGAATCATAAGATGCTTTGTTAGGATCCACATAAGATTGGGCTAATATGAAATTATTTTAGAGACATCCCATGCTGTGTGACAGTGTATGGGTTAAATAGCACGCAGGCTGGCAGGAACGGAATGTGTGTTTGTGTGGGAAAGACAGCGATAATACGCACTAGAGAGTAGCAGATTTCAGCACAAGCAATGGAGATAAATACACCGCCCTTACTAATTTCTGACCAACTTCATGCTAAACAGGGAATCATACATATTTTCACAATGAAACTTAAAAGGTTGCATGTAGACTTAAACCAGATAAGCCCTGGATGTGTGATTTTATTACCAGAATATTTTTTTAATAAAACAGCGACATTGAAACCATGAGATTTGTCTCAGGAACTATCCTTTTAGTGTCTGTCTGCCATCTCCTCTCACCTCATGACACGGGCTGGAATAGCAACATTGATTTAAGAAATAGTTTTTTTCAGCGTCCCAGTGGACAAGGAGACACAGCCCACCTTTGCTTTTAGGTCACATTTGCCCTAGGCTTATGTGTATTGGTAAATAGTAGTTTTTTGTGTAATGATACAATATTCCTCCTCTTAAAGTCTGGACACCCAGCCATGGTTCTGTCCTACTGCAGACAGTTTTCTCCTCTGCAGTTTTGATTGGGAGGCCACCCTGTGGGACAAGAGGAATCATTTGAATTGTCTTTTTGTAAGTGATTATAAAGTGTCTAAAGAAAAGTTGTAATGGTGTCAGAAAAAAGCTTGAATACCTGGGTTTTGTGCTTTCCCAGGGACAAAGAGAAATGAGCTATAAGAGAATAGCTGCTGTCGTGGGTCTGCCCTGCCCACTTACCAGGAAGGACATGCTAACCTTCCTTGGTATGATTGGCTGCTGCCACCAATGGATTCTAGATTGTTCATGTTATGACAGCATATGGAGAGCTGAAAATGTATGTTGATAAACCTGACACCCTAAAATGGTTAAATGAAATGTGTAATGTGCAATGTTTTGTGTATTTGAGATATGGTAATAGCCCCAGGGTTAGGGTTTCCCGATTATGGCAAGATGTCATTTAGTTGCCAGGATTTGTAAAACCGTGTGCATGGGCCCAGTATAAGAACATGGAGGTGCCCTGTTGTTTTTTTTCCTCAAAGGTGGTCCCTGGGCAGGTACAGGGCAATGCCTGTGTGTCTCATAGCCCTGGCCTTGTGTGTAGTGTTAGTAGGAATGGCAGAAACCTTTACTTTTTGTGACATGATACAAACTTACTTTACTACCCTCAATTTGTTTTTCCTTCTTAAGAACATACACGCAAACAGCAAACATGCAAACGCCCATGCTAACACCAGACATACCCCTCCCTGACCAGACTATGACTGACTTACAAACATATGCTAGTAAAAAGACAGGGAGGATTGAGGAAAGGCAGGAGTGCACAAATGTCCATGGATTTTTTTGTGATAAGGGAAAAACTAGGGAAACCGCGCAGCTGCTAGTGCTGCACCTTTCTTTTTTAACCCACAGAAAGCAAGAAATGAGCACCTGACATTCCAACAACCCTGTTCACACATCTGTGGATTGACTTTACTCACATGCTTAGTTTAGGGAAAAGACAGGAGTACCTTTTTGTGATAGTGGATATGTTCCCAAGGTGAGTTGAACTTTTTGTGACGACAAGGGAAGATGCCAGGACTGTGGTAAGAATTCTCACACAAGAGAATATTCCTAAATGGGGATGCCCCTTAGTGGGTAAATGGGTAAATCCAAATAGGCTGTCCCTCACTGTGAAGGTCTGTCAGGATTTAGTAGAGAACCCTTAGGATAGAGTGGTAGTTTCACATCCCTTACCACCCTCAGAGCCCTGGAATAGTTGGAAATAAAAATATAAATAAATAAATAGGACCAGAGAGGATAAATTATAAATTAAGCCACAGGAGGGAACTTATGCTAAATGTAAAAGGGTCCTTCCAGGAGTAGGATTGGTAGGAATTAGAATGACCCCCCTAAGGTCACTGGGTAGTCATCATTCAAGGTTTTAATGGGAAGACCATTCCCCACCCCCTCGGCTAGGGTGCCCCTTTATGTTAGAAAGAGGGGACCTAGACCTGATATAGGAAGAATATGTGAGGAAGCTGATTAAAACTTTGGAAAATATTGAAAGAAATATGGCTTGCACCTCTCTGTCTCGTATCTCTCCTTTTCTTCACAGATGTCCCTCATCCATCCATCCATCCTTCTGAAGTAGGTGCCATGGTTGTGATCCAGTAGCTGAATCGCAGAAAGAAGCAAGGCTGCCACGGTGATCGCAGTGACTAGAAACAGTCCTAGTGGAGGATTGCCAGTCGTGGGTGCAGAGTGAAGAAGAGCACAGGAAAAGCATGAAGATGATGACTAATGCGGGGGATCTAGGGTCCCCGAAGATGGAAGAACAGACGAAGCCCTTAACCAGGCCTTATTTGCTGGACTCTGGGGCTGAAATGGCTAAACTTTTGATACTTGCTTTTATTCTTTTTGTGACAATATATGTGCTTACTTTATGCATTTATGACCCACAGGTGTTAGGCCCCACTCAAGGTGTATGTGGGAAAAGTAAAATGAGAGAAATGAAGTAAAAGAGGGACAAGTGAAGGCGACCTCCTAAGATGCTACTTCTAAAGTTCATAGATGCCTATGCCTGAAAGTCAAGTGTTGGATCTGTAGTAAATTACACCCTGAAATATTACAGGTCATTTGATATCTAAAAAAAGATTTTGAAAAAAAAAAACGCAAAAATTTGTTATAGTGTTTGCAGACAAGTGTTGTTATGTTTTACAAAGGAGAACTGCTCAACGTGCTATGACCCAAATATCCCAGTAGGTCCAAGGTTGACATATAGTGATGTGGCACAAAGCAAAATAGGAATAGGCCGCTTAGAGCCCCTGCATGTCCAAAAGTGTCCAAACAATGAATCCAACGTTGATAGCTATGCCTTTAAATCTCATTCAGACCTTTAATTTATAAAAACCAAATGAGAAATGATTGGGTTTCAGATATAAGACCCACAACCCAGACTGCTGGTTTTAAGTTTGGGAAATCTAATAGGGAAGTAAAAATCCCATTCTTAGTTTAATATTTCTAAGCCAGCTGAGAGCAATGCCCAGTACAACACAACTGGCTGGAATTTCATTTTGATTAATCTGTACGTGCCTAACTGAATTTCTTATAATTTCTGCATTTCTTATAATGTTCTTCATGAAGGAGAATATAAAGGAAATTTAGAAATAAGAGCATAACACAAGGCATGAGCTTGTGTAATAACATCTACATTTGTTGTGGGGAAAGTGTGTTACCCCTGGTTCCCACTAGAGCTGAAAGGATGGTGCTATATGGCTGTCCTAATCCTAATCCCTGTAAATGGTCGTAGATCATGAGGGAAAGTGTTATTTTGAAATTAGTCAATATCAATACTAGTCAATACTTTTAATAATTCAACTTTTATATTTGCTGTTTAAAATGTTTATGTGTATGATAGGGATAAATAGGGATGGGATTCCCACCCCACATATCTGCCGCTTTCAGGCCAAAGGGAGAGATCCCTGCTCAACTTTTCCCCTCACTATAGGAAATCCTTCCCCCTCAGACAATGGGACCTATTGGTTTTTTGTTCCTGTAGTGGCTGCTCAGATTGGGGAAGAAGGTTTTACTCCCGGGATATGTCCAGTTTTAGGGGTAAGCCCCGAGCCCCAACACTTCCCCCAAATAACCCCTTGGATAAGAAAATTGTCACTGCAAGAGGTCCAGGTCATGACCAACCCTTCCCCTGAGGATACTTTTGCCTCTGAGACAGGGTTTGACAGTAACACCAATTTATGGGTTAAATTGGCTCATTATACAGCACAGAGCCAGAACACTATGTTTGTGCAGCCGCCCGTCCTCACCTAGGTCCTGTACCTTTGACCTTGCCCCCGGAAGAGTAGGGGTGTTTCCTTACACATTTACAGCAATAGGACCTAAGAGGGGGAGTGTGATATCTGGAAGAGAAAATATCCTATACTAACCCAGACTGTTTCCCCGGGACCTGGAATAGAAGTTTACCCCGGGAACTACACCTGTTATTCCCTGCCTAGTGGCACTGTGAATGTAAGCATTTTCAGTCCAGATTTTTGTGCCAATAATGGTAGTTCCACCATCCCTGACTTATTTTATTTGTTTAATCAGTCACATGGTGTGGGAGATGTGTTCAGGCTATGTGGAGATGGGAAAATAAGACATAAACTTCGACCCCCATGTGTACCTGGATGCCATAGGAGTCCCAAGAGGGGTTTCTGATGAGTTTAAGGCCCGGGATCCTGTTAAGACAGGATTTGAGTCCATTATTCCCCTTATCACTGCCAATAAAAATGCTGATTGGATAAACTACCTCTACTACAACCAGCAGCATTTTGTTAATGCAACGCAAGATGGCCTTAAGGGGATGGCAGAGCAATTGGGTCCCACGTCCACCATGGCATTCCAGAATAGAATGGGCTTAGATGTGCTCTTAGCAGAAAATATCCAGCCATATACCAAGACTAAGGCTTGCTTGAATCAGTTTGCTCAGGCTTAGAATAAAGGTGAAAGTTTCACTTTAAGACACTTACATATCCATGCAATCATTTAGCAGAAACTGGACATTTCATTATTATTATTATAACCTAGCTAACGAGATGTGCCCTATCTAATGTCAGTCTGTATGCTTCAGGAGACAGCATTAAGGCTGCCTCTAATTCCTTCTCTTGTTTAGGAACTTACTGTATTGTATTGTTTATGCCTACGTGCAAAATGTCCCGTTAATAGTTGCTCCCCGAAGGGAGGGGTAAGGAGAAATTCTGTATACTGCCCTATATATTCTCAGAGGTGAACATCCCGACCCCGGGGAGATACCGAAGAGGTATTAGGCCTACACTAGAGACCCAATTGACCTGTGAGGATGGGGTCCCTGTATTCTGGTACAACACGTCAGCAAAGGTTGTAACTTATACCTTTGATCTGTGTACGTTGTTCGAGTGTAAAGGGAGTCGACAGATGCTCGAATATGGAAGCCCCAGCACAACATATTATATATGTGTAACTGATTATTGGGGACAGAATTTTGACTATTGGGGGGCGGTGGGCTGGAACACAAATCCTGAATTCCCTAAAGGCAATGGAGACTGGGGATGCGGGTAAATACTGGCTGGGAATCTACCCCACAGGAGGGTGTAATAAAAAACTGTCATAAATGCTTACAGAGTTTCCTACTTAAAGACATTAAGGACAAGCCAGTTGTCCCCACACCCCTGCCTTCTGCAGAGGAAACAGAGAAAAGGATAGCTGTGGAGACTGATATTACCCCTGAAAACACTCTAGAAACAGAGACGGGGTTTAATCCTTCCCGAAACATTTGGGTACAATGGGCCCACTATACAGCACGCCAACACAATAGGTCTGACTGTTATGTGTGTGCGGGAACTAGCCCACATCTTGGTACAGTCCCCTTACCTTTACCCCAGGAGGACCAGGAGTGCTTGTTGAAAATTTACAAGAATGAGTCTTTAAGCAATAATGAATGTCGAGTGTGGTCTCAGCATTTTCCCCGGCTGGATCACCCTGCCGCCGTGGGGTCGGGTATACATGCCTATAAGGGGAATTATACCTGTTATGAGAGAAAGGAGGGCACCATAAGTGTAGGTAGGATGCCCAAGGGATGGTGCTCAGGGATAGCAAGCGTGACAGAGGATAAGCTTGGCCCATATAAGGTTGCACTGGGAGATATTTGGTGGCTGTGTGGCGGTAGTGTGTTATATCCGAGACTGTAATTCAGTTGGCAAGGACAGTGCGCACCAGTAAAATTGATTATGTCTTTTGTAATTTCCCCCGCACTGCAATGGGAGCTACAGGGAACCCTGTCAGTGGAAATGAAAATGAATGCCGGTTCAGAACAGGACTGGGGAAACTGGTTTAAAGATTTCTTCTCCGGCTGGAAGGGATTTTTAACTCAGTTGGTGGTCATCATCATGCTTATCATAATCGCAGTAGTAGCTTTTAAGATTATAATGTGTGTAATCGCTATGCGTGCTAGTAAGGCTCAAAGTACTTATGCTGCTTACTTAGCCCATAACCAAGAGGAGTATGAGAAAGCGAGTCAGCGACTTAAGTAAGTCTTGACTCGAAAGAGGGGGCTGAAAGGGTGCTGAGGTAACAAAATGGCTGCTGCAAGGCTTGGTAACAAAATGGCTGCTACAAGGCTTACATTTAGAAAACTGTCGCTTTAAGGTTCAAACTGTGAGAACAGTGCAGTGTCCGTTATCTGGGTGCTAGGAATGTGTTGGCCACAAGAACATGAGAACATAACAATTCTTTCCTGTGAAAACCTTGGTAGAGAACCCAAACAACTGTTTCCTGAGAAGTCCTTGGTTAGGTTGGTTCTTGGAATATTCCCTCACGTGTAATGACGTGCCATGAACCAATGTATGGCCACACCTTATACACACCCCATACACACCCCGGACATCAATATATTGACATAATTGAACCAATCAAGAACTGATTGGGATAGTCTATTGCCTTTTCCCCGCCTATGTCTTGATTTTGCTTTTTATGCTGTAACCCACGCTAAAATAAACAGTTCACACCGAGAATAGCTGTTATGTGTCTTTCTTGCGCTTGGTGTGGGCTCCGGAATTCCGAAGTGTGAAGGTAACTCTGGTCTACAGACAAATAAGGTAATCCCAGGTAGAGGACTCAGTGGAAGTCGCTCTTAGGTGTCTGCCAGTAATAGGGGCAGATATTTTTTCAAATGTAACTCTACATGTTTTTGCTTTGTTACTAGTGAATATATGTTCAAAAACGGACTTTAATCACACAGCTTCTGGCGCTCTGGGCTACAGCGACACAATTTTGAGCGCCGGCGCTGTGTGAGGCTTTTTTTTGATGAATATGGTTTGAGTCGCTCACACTGACCACTCGCTACCGTTCGCTCCCATATAGCGCTGTACTGGTGTTATAGTGACTCATCAATTTCATCAATGCTGTTACGACAGCGACTGAGGCGCTCTGTAATAGCAACTCACGGCCGATCAGAGCGACCACTAGCGGTCGCTCTTAGCGCCGCTGTACAGAGGCTCATCTGCCGGTACCGTGACTGCCCGTGACAGGTGCTACATGGTGCTGCTGAACACACAGCGCCGGCGCTTTACACTGCTACCACCACTAGTGATACATGTGACGCTACATGACGCTATTACAGCCGCTCACCAGATTGACTTTTATATATACGGCGTTCACCTGGCGCTACATGGCACTACCTGGCGTTAGCGTTTCTTAAATAACCCCCTTAAGATTACACTGAAAAGTAGGAAGTTTAGGCCCTTATTTAACAAGGGATAGCGACAGGTAGCGACTGGTGAGCGGCCGGTAATGACGGGCCCCGCCACGAGAACGCCGGCTCCCCACCACAATCACACATTTATCAAGCCAATCCTGCTTAGCGACTGAGATAGCGCCAGATAGCCACTCATTCATCATTATTCCAGCCTCAGCCCACAGCGCCAGCGTCCGACCTTGAACAGCGACAGGTATGACCTCTCGCTACCTGGCGCTCTCCAATGCATTTCAATGGAACAATCTTTAAATATTCATAATTAATTGTTATGAATGTTTTTTTTTTTTTTTTTAAATGTGAAAAATTCTGTGACCACTTCTGCCATTTTACATAATTTTTTTAAGGTAAAAATTTTTTTTTAAAAATTGTACAGAATTGATATTACAGGTCTGATATTAATGTATTCATATTACTAAATTATTTTAAAAACTTGTATTTTTTGGTTTCCAAAAATATGGTTGTTTAGGGGTTAAAAAACTACTTTTAACCCATCGCCGCCAGCGCTCTGGGGTTTAAACATGCATTTTACAGCGCGAGAATTTTTGGAGCATGATTTTTTAATGAATATGGTGGGAGCCGGTCGCTAGGGCCAGTCGCTATCATGCGCTCCCATACAGCACGGAACCGGTCAAATAGCGACTCCTCACCCAATATTCAACATTATAGAGTCGCTATCAACTACCGAACAACGGCCAAGCACAGCGACTACTAGCAGGCGCTCTGAAAATGCCGCTACAGTCGCTCAACTGTCGCTACCTGCCGCTGTTAATGAATAGGCCTCCCTGTCAGAAAATGCTGTTTTCAGTTAGATAACTTACTGAACGCCCCTCGCAGCGGTTATTTCCAGTGGCACCTTTCTGCTCTGGGTTTTTTAATCTAAATAAAACAACAGGGACAATAACATCCATCATGGCAGCTGTGCTCCAGAGTTGGCCCCAGAAAATGATTCACGAATTTAACACTATCTCTTGAAATCACCGTAGTTGGACTGTTTATGTAAATGCGTCATCTGCATGTATCATTTCCTGAGACAAAGATCTCGCTCTAAAAACACTCTTTGATGTCCTTAACCTTTACCTCACATGGATCAACTTTCGCCACCATCTGGAATTTCACACGCCGTTTAGCCTCACCGCAATTATTAAATGTAGAGCAATATGATGAAGTGCTTCGCTAAACAAAAAATCGAGCGGGATGTTGCCTTGGCCGGGAGGAACACACAAACACTAAATACAGACAACTGCCTGCCTGAAAAAAAGGGTGAACTACATAAACCAGTTTCATCACACTGAAAGAGGCAGATAAAGGGTCAGTGTGGTTACCTAATGCTGAGATGCCCGGTGACATATTTCACCAAACTTGTGAAATACATTTGGCCATAGGCCCTGCTGATACTCCCATCTAGGGAAATGGATCATAGGCAGGCTGATTGATGACTAGCGCCAGGTAGCGGCAGATGAGCGTCTGTACAGAGGCGCTTAGAGCGACCGCTAGTAGATGCTGTGATCGGCTATTGGGTGCTGTAACAGAGTGTCTAAGGCCCTTATTTAAGAAGGGATAGCGTCAGGTAGTGGCTGGTTAATGAGAGGTAGCGACAGGTAGGGACTGGTGAACGCCGGACACCGCACGCAATTCCACATTTATCAAGCAGAATCTGTTTAGCGACTGGGATAGCGCCATTTAGCGTCTGATTCATCATTTTCACAGCCTCAGTGAACAGCGCCGGCGTTCAGCCTTGCACAGCGCCAGGTATGACCTCTCGCTACCTGTCGCTCTCCCATACATTTCAATGGATGAACCTTTTCTTCTCTTTAAACGGGGTATTTGTTTTTTTTTTTTTTCCAAAGAATCACAAATAATTCTGTGACCTCTTCTGGCATTGAAAAAACAGTTTTTTTCATAATGTTTTAATTTTTTATATATTTCCTCAGAAATGACATTACAGCTCTGCCATTAAAGTGTTCATGTTACAATGCTGTTACAATGTAATTCCATATGTTTTCGCTTTGTTACTAGTGGAAAGATGCTGAAAAACAGACTTTAAACACACCGCCTCCTGCGCTCTGGGCTTCAAACAACTATTTTTCAGCGCCAGAGTTGTGTGAGGCTGTTTTTTTGCTGAATATGGTGTGAGTCGGTCGCTATGAGCAGTCGCTAACATGCGCTCCCATACAGCGCTGTACTGGTCAAATAGCGACTCCTCACAATGTATTCAACATTACTGAACAGCGACTGAGTCGCTATAAAGTAGCGACTCACGGCCGAGCACTGCGACTACTAGCGGGCGCTCTGAAAATGCCTGCTACAGACGCTCATCTGTCGCTACCTGACGCTAATGATGAATCAGCCTCTTGGTTTCTTTCTTTCATCTGTTTGTTCTGCCATCCTTTTTCTTTCTTTTTTGTTCGATTATTTTTTTCTGTCATTCCTTATCTTTCTTTATTCTGTCAGCCCTTCTATCTTCCTTCCATCTGTTCTTTTTCGCTACCGTTCCTTCTCTCACTCTTTCTGCTTTTTTTCCTCTCATTCCTTTTATTGTTTCTCTGTGTCATTCATTCATTCTTTTATTTTTCTTTCACTTATTCTACGCTTTTGCTCTTTCTTTGTTTCTTTCCATTTGTTTTTACAGTTCTTTATTTCTTTATATCTATTCTTTTCTTGCCATTTCTTTTCTCTCTCCTTTTTTTCTGCTGCTAATGGCCTGTCACCTGAATAAATTCTTTTGATGTGTGTAGATGATTTTACCCATCATGCAATGCTTTTGGGGGGACCTTCAGCACGCTATAATGAAAAGCCCTTAAAAACTATTCCCCAACATCTAAAATTAATACATTTTAAGCTTTTAATCACTTACTTATTATTCTTTACCCCACTGGCCTGCAACTCTGTTCAGGACTCTAGGATATGGGTGCCGCCATCTTGACTCAAACGCATCACACATACTTGGGAGAGGAGAGCGGGATAAAGTGCAGGGGGTGGGGTTATAGCTGGGCTTTGCACAGACAGAGCAGAGTTGAGGCCAGGGAAAGGACAGCAATCCCAGAATGCAGAGCGACACAGTCAGAAGACACTTCCTGTTTGCAGGCTGCCTGATGCTCCATGAGCTGCCATCTTGGATGTTTTAAGGCTCATAACATGCAGTAGATGCAGGTAGGATGATTTTTAATGTGGACAATCTGTATGTACAGGGTGTGGGAAGCATATAAGATAGATTCTTATTCAGGGTGAGGATCCGGATTAATGTGGGCAATCTGTATGTACAGGGTGTGGGAAACATATAAGATAGACTCTTATTCAGGGTGAGGATCCGGATTAATGTGGGCAATCTGTATGTACAGGGTGTGGGAAACATATAAGATAGACTCTTATTCAGGGTGAGGATCCGGATTAATGTGGGCAATCTGTATGTACAGGGTGTGGGAAACATATAAGATAGACTCTTATTCAGGGTGAGGATCCGGATTAATGTGAGCAATCTGTATGTACAGGGTGGGGGAAATACATAAGATAGGCTCTTATTCAGGGTGAAGGTCCGCTTTAAAGTGGTTAATGTTACTAGCCCTGTATTGGTGTCACACAGATAATTAAGGAGGCTAATGCAGACCTGTGCCAACACTGCCACACATTTTATCTGGCTTCTGAAACAGATTTTCTACTACCATAGGACGTGTTTTGCAACATAGGCCCTTATTTATGAAGGAATAGCGACAGGTAGCGACTGGTGAGCGGGCGGTAATGACGGGCCCCGCCACGAGAACGCCAGCTCCCCACTACAATCACACATTTATCAAGGCAATCCTGCATAGCGCCAGACAGCCACTCATTCATCATTATTCCAGCCTCAGCCCACAGCGCCAGCGTCCGACCTTGAACAGCGACAGGTATGACCTCTCGCTACCTGGCGTTTTCCAATGTATTTCAATGGAACAATCTTTAAATATTCCTAATTAATTGATTAATTGTTATTATTTTTTTTTTTTATGTGAAAAATTCTGTGACCACTTCTGCCATTTTAGATAATTTTTTTAAGGTAAAAAAAAAAAAAAAAAATTGTACAGAATTGATATTACAGGTCTGATATTATATTCATATTACTAAATTATTTAAAAAACTTGTTTTTTTTGGTTTCCAAAAATATGGTTGTTTGGGGGTTAAAAAACGACTTTTAACCCATCGCCGCCAGCGCTCTGGGGTTTAAACATGCATTTTACAGCGCGAGAATTTTTTGAGCGTGATTTGTTAATGAATATGGTGGGAGCCGGTCGCTAGGGCCAGTCGCTATCATGCGCTCCCATACAACAAAAACTACCTGTATACTCCGCACCACTGAAGTAAACAATTGTGTGCGGACCTACAAACCTGGACCTAACCACTAATTAAAGTGATGTCTACAAAGTACAAAAGTTGGGGCTACCAGACCAAACCCCAGTGGCCCAGAAGAATTGTGTTGCACCACCTCAATTATAAAATATTATCTCGTCTTTATTATAGCAAATTATCAACATACAAAAAAAACACACTACATGCAATTAAAAACCATATCTAAAAACCATGGGATATCGGGATATTGTGGCTGGCTAATAGAAATATATTATATAATGTACTCCCAAATTATAATGGAGTTCCCTGATGCTGCCCCAAAGGGGAAGATACTAAGGGATTATAAGTGACATCAGCTAGTGAAACAATTTCATACATAAACTGTGCAACATCAGTTATACAAAATATGAAACAAAAAACGATATATATATTTACAAAATGTTTACAAATCAATGTGCAAACCAACTGCAAGAAAAAAAAGTGCTCAAGTGCTGTGCAATGGAGTCCTCCATATAGATTCCTATCAGACTCCCTAGATAAAGTGCTGAGTGGCAAGCATTACTATGGGAACTACTATGAATTAAGTACAAAAAGATTTACATCACCATAAATAGAGATGGCCAGCATCCAGCGATATCACCCCAAATAGCAAACGACGCGTTGCGTGGTCATGCGCTCCCATACATCGCGGAACCTGTCAAATAGCGACTCCTCACCCAATATTCAACATTACGGCAAACCGACTGAGTCGCTATCAACAACCGAACGGCCAAGCACAGCGACTGCTAGCAGGCGCTCTGAAAATGCCGCTACAGTCGCTCAACTGTCGCTACCTGCCGCTATTAATGGATCGGCCTCCCAGTTGTTTAACAAATGAGAAGCTACTCACTGCATCAGTTAGGGTTATATACCTTGTTATAACATGCAGTAATAGCAATGGGAGGCTCTTCCCTATCTGCTTAGATATAATCCAGGTGGTGGCCAGACAATGTATATCTCTGGTCATTTATGTGCATTTTGTATGTGTTTACCATCAGAAAGTGTAAAATTGTTAACTGCTTCAATTGGTCGCTTCACTTTGGCATTGCTGGGCTTTTAAATCAAATTATGCAATGTCTTGGATGCGCTTGAGATTGCTGTGACATAAGTGGTAATAAAAGCTGGCACACGCTTGTCTACCATCATTCTTTCATTATACTGCTAATAAGATTAATTACACGTCAAGCTGTGTTCTGGATGATCAGGCTACTTTCTAGGCTAAACAGCTCACAGGGCGGGGAGAACATTTTCCATCCTACAGTAACCTTAACAATAATTTGTGATGATAATAGTTATAATTCGGCTTCCCAAAGGCGGCGTCACTATTATGACTAGACAGCATCTATCTGACCAAAGTAACCCTCACCTGATCACATGGTAATAGGAGTCAAAGCACCAGCCATTTATTTCCTTCAGCTGCCCTAACTCTGCCATTTGTGCCCTAATCTAGCAGTGTGTGACTCCATTCTGCCTCCCTCTCCATACATCTATTTCTGCCTAGGGCCCTTATTCATCAAGCGATAGCGCCAGGTAGTGTCTGACGAGCGCCAGGTAGCGGCAGCTAACGGCGACTACCGACTCAAGTACGCCCGGCGGCGGTCACAATGACGCATTTATCAAGCAAAATGAGGCTAGCGCCGGCGAGAGCGACGGCTAGCGCGGCATTCATTATGAAGCCGCCTGGACCGAACAGCGCCGCTGCAAATTCCCTCACAGCGCCAGGTATGAGCTGTCGCTCCCTGGCGATGTCCAATGCATTTCAATGGAGCAATCTATAATTATTCATAATTAATTGGTATTAATTTTTTTTTTATTTTTTTAATGTCCAAAAATCGGAGACCACTTCTGCAATGTTAGGATTTATTTTTAAGTCAAAAAAAAAATAAAAAAAAATATGTGCAGAATTGATCTAACAGGTCTGAGATTAATGTATTCATATTACAAAATGATTCTAAAAACATGTATAATGTTACATTCAAAAAATATGGTTGTTTAGGGGTTAAAAACTAGTTAATACCCATCGCCGCCAGCGCTCTGGGGTTTAAACAAGGAATGGACAGCGACAGCACATTCGGAGCGTGATTTGTTGATGAATATGAAGCTAGCCGTTCGCTCTGGCCATTCGTTGTCAGGCGCTCACATACAACGCTGGACCTGTGAAACAGCGACCCCCCAGCCCGTATTCAACATTACCGCACACCGACTGAGTCGCTGTCATCAAGCTAATGCCGGCCAAGCACAGCGAATACTGGCTGGCGCTGAAAAAATCACGCTACAGTCGCTCATCTGTCGTTACCTGGCGCTATTAATGAATCGGCCTCCCCATCTCCCAATTAATCATGGTGCAGCCAGGGCCAGATTATCATGTGGTAAAAGAACATGGAAGGGCTACTCTGGTATGTCCCATACATGCACCAAAAATTATCCGCACTCACCCTAAATAAATGGTACAAAGCAATCAACTATAAAAAGTTGTCACTAATTTTATTCTTCAACAATGGATTCAACAATGAATCAAAAAAGAACCAAAATGGACATTACACAGTTAAAAAACACATACACAAGACAGTATAAAAGGGAAGGTGGGGGGAACTTTAGGCAAGGCAATAGTTAATAGTCAATAATGTCTGATGAAGTGGCAGATAACCATCGCCACGCAACGCGTCAGTGTTATCAGTATACGGGACATGGTGGTTTAGCAGGACCCTGGCACATGCGGTAATGTAATTCTTTACTTGATACACCTCATATATTTATCACTGTTTTGTTATCAGCATTACTACCTGTTGTGCGTGCCTTGGAGCTCTCCATCCTAGCGAGCACTGTCACTTTTTTGCACTTGACACTCTATGGTCACGCTCTCTGTGACCCTTATCATTTTTATTTTTGACACTATCAATCTTTCTTTACTATATATTCACCATTCTCTGAGGTTTCTTTGAACACTGTTTCACTGCACTTTTCTTTGGACTGCTCCGTTGGCATGCACACATGTAACAATAGTTCATCATTATCCAAATATTTTTTTGATCGGTTTATTAATTTTCTATTGTTATAACTCTATGCATGCATTGAAATGCTTTATGTAGTCATTAATTACATGCTGATATATATGCCATCATTGTATTTATCTGGTGTACCAGAGATTAAGCGGTTAGTCTTATGCAAACCCCATGATTCCCGGTGTTTTTAATTGTTTTTAATGTATGCGTAGGCTATCTAAATAAAGTTTTGTCTATTGATTATACATTCTGGTGTATCTGTTGAGCGGTTACGTAGGTGGGCCCCGGGGCATGTGCTGGTAGCCCCATCTCTTTTCTCTCTTGGTATTGCCCGGTCTACCGGGCTTCTGGACCCACCCGAACCAGCATCCAGACACACCTGTCATGCACTTATACCTCATTGCTGATCCTTAGTGCTGTGCAGGTATATGCCTCAATAGTCAATAATCACATTTTGCATATGCATTATTATATAACAAGGAATATAGAGATATAACATTGCATGGTATTAGCACCTGGCCAGTAAGTGTAGATTCAACCAGATATTAAAGCAGAATACCGTGTTTTAGTGCATATCCAGACAGATTACAAAAGCCTTAGAAACAGCGTGCAAACTGTGTCCAAGGAAAAAGGATAGAAAGAGGATACAACAGAGTGCTGAGTGTTGAGTGTAGGAAATGTGCCCAGAAATAGCTATACAAAAGGTCTATGAATATATAAATTGAACACTGACTGGCTTGGTAAATAACACGATGCAATCAATTAATATGAAAAAATGAATACATCACCGTGATGAGCCAATGCCCGCCGATCCCCCCACCGATATTAAACAACCGCCGACGCGCTGCGTGGATACGCCACTTCACCTGGACGGGCTTTCCTGGCACCCCCTTACTTGATTGGATTGATTTTATTGGGCTGTGCTTATCCAACAACAGTTTTTGGGTTCCAGATTATCATGTGGACGCAAGGGGCCTCCACCACTTGCACTACATAAGGGGCCTCCACCAACCTTTGGGTTATGGTCTGGTCCAGGAGGCTTTTCAGTCCTTGGCCTGACAAGCCTCAGGGGCAGCAGCAAAGCTATCGCCGGCAGTGGGGGCGCATGTAGGCATCCATTTTTTTGTTTTTGCAAACCTGTAGCCGGTACCACCACAGGGCAGGACAGAAAGTCTAAAGCAGCAAAGCCGCCCTCAGCAATGCTACAGTGATAAATATATAGTACCCGCAAAAACAGGTGTATATAACACCGCGTATAAAGTATATTAAGAAAGTACTACAATCTAGCTCGACGTGTGCAGAAGTCCCAATTCAGTAAACAACAAAAACAGTAAAAAACACAGAGCTAATAAGTGGCAGTCCGTTCAATCAAACTGTAAAATATCCAATCACGGCATCCCACGGTGCATGCACCAATGCAATGAGTACATGATACCACCACCAGCTAGCTTATACTCTTACCAAAAAGTTTCAAATGAGATGGCAACAAGTTTTATCCCAAACTCCAAAACGATGGATCAGACACCCCACAACAGATCTTCTTAGGGGTTAAATATAAGCGAATTCTCACAGTGGGGGTCCCATGCAAATAGGGCAATGAGCATGCAGAGAGAACAAAACGCAAAGATAGTGCAATAATGCTAAAACCTGATTTAATGTGTATAAAAAATCTAATACAATGCACTCACAAAAATAGATAAAAGTTAGGCATAACATTTCCAAGACAGCAAGAAGAAACAGTGAATCTCACCGCATGTCAAAACATGTTTTTATTTTCCTTTTGTTTAGTTACACTTTAAGTGGGTTGTTCTGGCCAGTACATTGTCCCGAACGCTCCTATCTTTAAGTCTGCACAGTTAGGTCGCAGACGGCGCAGCTGCGCTGCAGGCGGCTTAGCTATGCTTTTGATGTCCCTGTGTATTTACTTCATTTGTGGCTCTTACGCTGTTTGCGTAGAGCTACGTTGGTTATGCAGCTTATTATGATCTTTGTGAGCAGCCGCTGGCGCTTACAGCGACTGGGGCGCCACTTCGCGATGATGTGGCAGGACGTAGGTTGTCCTGGCCTCGTCTTAGTATATGGAAGGAATGTTTCTTTTTAGCATCCACGCCTCGTTTTGGATTACAGCTCACATGTTTGCCCTGGTGCTCGCTGACTTCAGCGAATCAGCTATTCAGTCATTTTGCTGCTGGCCATTATACACGCCCATTGTTAGCTGCGATTGGGTGACAACGGAAGAGGGTATTCCTACGGGGTTATGATCACGGAAGCGCGTTTTTCCCTCCCTCGCCATTTCTTTTACAATTTGTATGGATTTTTTATCTATTATACCTTGGTCAAAGCTGTTAATATAGCGGCGAAACGCGTTGGGATTTTGCTCACTCACTTCTAATAGAGCGGAAGCTGCTATGCAATTTTAACAACGGAGGAAGTCCGGTGCACCGTGCGGTGAGATTCACTGTTTCTTCTTGCTGTCTTGGAAATGTTATGCCTAACTTTTATCTATTTTTGTGAGTGCATTGTATAAGATTTTTTATACACATTAAATCAAGTTTTAGCATTATTGCACTATCTTTGCGTTTTGTTCTCTCTGCATGCTCATTGCCCTATTTGCATGGGACCCCCACTGTGAGAATTCACTTATATTTAACCCCTAAGAAGATCTGTTGTGGGGTGTCTGATCCATCGTTTTGGAGTTTGGGATAAAACTTGTTGCCGCTGGAGACTGAGCTGCTTCTTACCTATATGCCATCTCATTTTAAACTTTTAGGTAAGAGTATAAGCTAGCTGGTGGTGGTATCACATACTCATTGCATTGATGCATGCACCATGGGATGCCGTGATTGGATATTTTACAGTTTGATTGAACGGACTGCCACTTATTAGCTTTGTGTTTTTTACTGTTTTTAATGCTACAGTGATGGGTGCGTGCAGAGCTGTCACTGCACATAAGCCACCAAGCACAGCCGCTGGCAGCTCAATGCAGGGAACTGTTTTCTGCTGGACCAAACCTGGCAACTACACTACCCCCCGCCCAGAATGGCAAAGCAGGAGTTCCTGAGCTGCACGCACCTACGCAAGGGTGGCACAAGGGACTCGATCTAACATTCAAGTAAGTAGGTGGGTGCCAGACAACCACCAATCAGTTACTTGGCTGGACTATTATTTTAAAGAAAAAAATACTGTATCTGGGGCACTCCCATCCAGGCAGTGTTCGCAGCGCAACGCCTTTAATATGCCTATGCTCTAGCGACACCTAGCGCCAGCCGGGAGCGCCGTAAGATGAATATATTTATGAAAGAATTACATGCCGTTCCAAGAGGTGCTCAAAAAATGGGATTTCAGGCACACAGCGCCTGTTGGAATCCCAATTTGTAATTTTTTAGGGTCCTGGAATTTATTTATTTTTTTAAAATAAAAATAGGAATTGCACTGGGGACACTTGAAAAACACGACATAGCTTTCTCAGGGGCCAAATCACAAGTTGCAGCAAAATTTCTAAAAATGCATCCAAAAATAATCCCAACCAGCCCAGGGATTCTGTAGCACATGCACCAGCCCAAAAAATGCCTAAATAATTATAACCATCCCAGTCCACAGCCTTTGTGGTTTTCACGGTCCGTCCTAAACACACAGTAGCCCTGTAGGTTTACTGCCCAGTCATAGCTTTTATCCAGCCATGTCTTGGGTTACTTCCACTATGTCATATTGTTCTTCTGTTATTACCAGTTCTAGTTCATCTATTTAATTTGTCATTCAAATGCTTATGGTAATTTTGTATATTGTCCTTATTCCTGCTAGATGTGCTCCCCCCCCCCTCTCCATCCCCAGTTTTATGTCTACACCCACTGTTTCTTTCTTTTCTTTCTTTCTTTCCTAACTTCCCCTCTATAACTGCTTATACCTCCCAGTGATTAGTTTAAGCAATTTATCCAACCTTTTAGCTACCATCTCCCCTAGAACAGATGCACCCTCCCTATTGAGATGCAGTCCATCCCTGCCAAAGAACCTGTAGCGCACTTAGAAGTCAGCCCATTTCTCCAAGAACACAACCCCCTTTTTTTCCCTCCAACTTTTGAGCCACCTGTTTACCCCACTAATTTCCCATTGCCTCTCTGGTGTGGCTCTTGGTACTGATAGTATTTCTGAGAATACTACAATTGAGGTTCTTGCCTTAAGCTTACGGCCTAAGTCCCTGAAATCATTTTTAAGGACCTTCCACCTACTTCTTCCTATGTCACTGGTGCCAATAGGCACCATGACCTGTCAATAATCTATCAGTCGATCTGTGACACGCCAAACTCTTGCCCCAGAAAGGCAACACACTGTCTGTCGATCCTGGTCTTTGTGACAGGATGCCATGTCTTTTCCTCTAATGATACATACATCCACTACCAGCACCTGTTTTGCCTGCCCTGTTCTCCCATTTTCCTTCCCCTTCTTAAAGGAGCAGACAGCTGTGTTGTCTTGCTGTAGCTGTGCCACCCCTGAGTTAACATCCTTCCTATCTGACAACCGGGCAAACTTGTTGGGGAGTGCCCAGGTCTTGCAGGCACCCAGTGCTAGCCTTCCTGTAACTTTTTCCCTTAACCCTTCTTCTAACTGTTATCCAGCTAGCTGCCTCATTATCCTGTTTTTGAGCAGGCACTGACTGAGAGTGCCTGTTCAGTGAGTACCAGACTCCTTTCTAGCATATCAATGGTTCTCAGTGTTGCCAGTTGCACCTTTATATCGACAATGTTGGCATCCAAATGTACAATGCGCACGCATCCTGAACAGCAGTATACTCCCTCGACTTCTGCTTTTAACTCCGGCTTTTTGGCCTTCCTTATAAACCACCTGCTTCAATCAATTCATTTTCAATAGTTTTATTTAAATTTTCAGAACATGTTGTAATGAAACATATCAGCACATTATACATACATGTCTGGTGTTGTTCATCTAATGCCTATGCCAAAACTATCACAAATAGTAAAGTCAGCTGTTAACCGGGAGATCTCAATATAATATGGCCTGAATCACACTATGTCGCACTGGATTTACTTTAAATCAAGAGTAATATCTTTAGGACAGAACTAGTTTTACCAAACATTTGGGGCCTTATTTATGAATTGCACCATATAGCAGCAGAAAGCTGGCTATTGCGCCAGTTTTGGAATGCCAGCATCTTTTTTTTTTGGCGCTGCTATTCTGACTACAATGGCGCTAGAAATCACAGCGCTCAATGCTAATTTCCTTTGATTATTGCACTAGCTATTGGCTGGCCTGTTGGTACCAACTGCTGATAATACCAGCACCGGGGACCACCACTTTGGACCGCCGGCTTTTCAGCGCTGCACATATTTATTAATTTTTGGCACGCTGAAAAAGTAAATGCTGTATTTTTCCGGCGCTATCATTACAGGATATCATTGCTGGGGACAAACTTTACATTGCATTTAAGCTTTATTTTAGTTGTTGTTTTGATTACAGCAAAAGAAGCCATGAAAAACGATTTTACAAGGAAAAAAAATGACATTTGGCGACATCTAGGTCCTGCATTTCCAAAGTTCTGTACAAAAAATTGTGTGTCATATTAATTATATGCATTAAAACTCCAGCTACTTTACAGACTTACAAAATTACAGACTAGCTTTGCCTCCTCACAGTCAAACCTTCCCCCAAATCCTCATGCTATGGACCCACCTCTTTAGTTTCATGTCACACTGCTACTGCCAATCTGATCCTTAAGGCCTTCGTAGTCCAAAGAAATGACTGTGTCTCCTTCCCGAAGTCTCCTAAAACTCATTGCACTTCTACTGTATATTCTGTTCTCTGTGCTGCAAATCTGTCCAAGACTTGCGTGACAAGGGGTGTTTTATAAAAAAAAATTACTTATATATCCCATAACTGGTTTGGCCGGTTCTGTTCCCACAGAGCATTACCACAAGACAACTTGTGGGCACCGCTCCTGCTGCAAAATGAGGATCTGGCACCAACTCAAATGCAAGAATTCCTTAATAGCAGCAAAATATCTTTCAGATAAAATATGGCTTGTCTCACAAAGTACTCAGCAATTAATCCTTGAAACCTCTGAGTGTCTGCGAGCATTAATAATGAAGAAAACTGAGATCCCAGATTAGAACATTTAAAAACAACAGTAATCAATGTGTGTTCATCACACAGACTCCCTTTGTGCCCAGTTCAGGGTAATTTGCGCTCTGGAAACCCGCGCGATGATGCTGCAATCTTGATTTTGACTGTTCTGAGTCCAAGAAAACATTCCAAACAGAAAATAGCCGAGTCTGCACTAATTTTCTTTGAGAAAAGTGATTGCAAATTTACAGTCAACATACGGGCTAAATGCCTGGAATTTTAATGTCTTAGCCCTACTCAGCAAGCTGCACTGATCAGCTTCTGTGGACTAGTAATTTCCCTGGTAGGTTCTCCTACTTTTTACAGTTGTAGAGATTTGTAAAGATCAAAGTGCAGAGCGTGGCTTTGATGAGTTACCTAGCTCTTGCATTTAGGTCACTATACTCGGTGTTGCTCAGAGAAGGGTATCATGTAAGTAATCATGTGAAGCTTATGTCAGGTTTCTGAGCCGAATGTGGGCAGGGGCTGAGAAAGCAGGTGCGGACTTCAGGAGTCTGGCAAGAGTGGACTGAGGCCAACAATCATCCCAGGATTTTACCAGTCCACAAGCCATCCAGTCAGTGAGTGAATTTATTAGCTAAAAGAGTGACAGATGATGGGCAGGGGCGGATATGGCCACTCGTCAAATAATACGAGATTTTGAGGCCAGGGTAGTTTCTAGGCAAAATATTGTGGGAAGGAAAACAATCTGCCCCCTCCGCATTCATCCTATGGTGCTGCTATGCCATACAGGTATATGCTATGCTGTGCCTCTACACTAGTGGCAGACAGTGTCCCCTCCCCATAACTGAGCCTAATATGGGGGATGATGGGTCCGGTCTTATGGCCAGCACCACTAACAGGCTCATCTGACTCATCTGCAGACTGGATGGGTGGGATACAGATGCCCCCAATGGTCTTGGGGCCCAGGGCGGTCACCCTGCTTGCACTACCCTAAAAACAGCCCTGGCTGAGGCTATAGCATTGACTTGGGTGTCTTGGCTCAGAGGCTAAGTACAGGGAGAGAGGTAGGGAGGAGACTTGGTACACAGCAGAGGGGTGTTAAAGTGTACGGCCATAAATTTCCCCAAATTGACCTATCACCAGTGAAAATCCTGGTGATAGGTCAGTTTGGGGATATTTATGGCCATACAGTGAGACAAATACAAGCAGTCAGTGCAGACATGCCCAGAACGGGGGGATGCACTAGTGCCAGTGCTGGGGGAGCAGTTGAGGTGGTTAGGTGCCTTGCTCAAGAGTACTCCAGTCATGTCCTGGACAGGAATTGAACCTGCAACCCTCTGGTCATATGGTCACTTCGGCCATGACTGCCTCTGTCTTGAACACAGTGCCGGCATAGAGAGCGGCCACATCCCCTGTTTCCCTGCACTCTGTGGCACACTCCCACCCCCAGCCTATCTGAATGACTGGGTGCGGAAGCATGCCTCAGCTGCAGGGATGCAGGGAATATGACTGCAGCCCAAGGTCATGGTGTGCCCAACCCAGCTGGCCCAAGGCTCCACTGGGAATTCTACCTGCACTTCCTATAGCCATATGGTTGAAAATCACACAGGGTCATATGGAACTGAGATTCCCCTTATGTTAAAGTAGCCCGAAATGTTTTTGATAGAGTAGGAATGCGTTAACACTCTTTTTCCTGACTGTGACCCATTGCTGAAATTCGGCCTTACTTTATGTTACGTTGAAACAGAAAAATATGGGACTGTTACACCCATAACTTTTTTGGAAAGTTGTGGAAACTCGTTTGATTACTGCAAACGAGAAATGAAGCATCATCTCTTGATCGGGCTCTGATCCCTGGCCACACCATGCAAAGTTAAAAATAAAGTTCAGTTTTAATGCCAGTTGGTCATACTGACATTAATTTCAATTTTCCAGCCTTACTGTGATTTGCTGTTGCGTGTTCCATCATGTGGGGAACAAAATATAATGTGTAACCGAGAGTAAAATAAAGAACGTTTCTTGGGGAGTTACAAATATAGAAGCAGCACTAACCAAACATGACACTGGCCTCTCCTTCTCCACATATTTCTTCACATGTTTTCACTCCAGTGTCTCTGTTCAGGGGAGGGGGGTCAAAAATAAAACACAAAGCTAATAAATTTACTGGGCTTTTCTAAGTATTTGGAATAATCCAATAAAAGAAGGAAACTCTGCGGGAAGGTATAAAACCTGGCTGAAGTGAAAACTTTCCACTTGACTCGCCAAGGACTGCAGATTGCTTTGGCACATGGAGTATAAAGATGAGACAAGAAAATAAAATGATGTATCACTACCAATAATATTACATCAAATACTGTGCACAAAGAATGGTAGCCTCGGAATCGCACTAAAACATCACCCAAAAATAATGCTATAGGTTGTAGGATTGGAGAATGAGTAAAGTAAAGTCACCAATACGGCAAATAAAAAATATCCTTACTCGCCTTTACTCCCCTGCAGCAGCTTCCTCAAGATCCAATGCTGTAAATCTGTGTAGGGGAGAAGGTCGGGATTGTAGTAGAGAGATATAGAAAAGATGGATTGATCAGTTTGTGAGAACCTCACTCGTGAAACGTATTTATCTGTGTTGACCTGCTGCTGGCCTCACCTTGCCCTGATGGTTTGACTTGACCTGCCTTACTCTCTCAGTTAGGAACCTTTGCTGCTTTCCCATCCAGGGCCAGATTAAAAAGGAGGAACCACTGGCCTAGAGAGTATAAGACTTTAGGATTAGTGGTCTCCCTCTGCATGGGGCATGTATGTAACCCTCGCTGTGAAACTCACCTTTCCTGCGATGCTACAGGCCTGCAACATCTCTGGCATGCCTTCCGGCTGTTTCGTATTGCACACAGCTATAGGGAAGCGAATGCTTGCTTTAAAGAGGAACGAAACCTGTGAATTTCACTCTCCTGGGTGTTGTTTCTGCCAGGTGGGGTATTTCGATTTGGGATGCCCAGATTTGTGCTCCCACGGCGCAGGCACGGCCCACTCAGCAATCAGTGCGCTTGGCGTGGGCCGCTCAGCCAGCCAGTGTGCTCAGTTCCTCTCGGCTCCATTCGGCTCTGCTAGAATCACCGCAGATGTTTGTCCAGCAGAGCCAAATGGAGACCAGCACTGCCGGCCGCATCCCCACTCACCTCTCTAGCTGTGGGCGTGCTTGCGTCTGCCATTCAGAAAGGCCTGATGTGTGTAAGTGCTCAGCTAGAGGTTTGCTGGGATGCATCAGCGGCGGCAGTGATGCAGCAAGGGCTCGGGAAGAGGTATGGAGTTAGGGTGACCCAGGGGGGGTTCACACAGCAGGACATTCCAGTTTGGCATCCCCCAAGAAGTGGGACTTGGACAGCTGTGGATTCTCTTTAATTAAACAGAAACATAAAAAATGTTTTCTTATGACTTGAAAATGTCAGAGAAGAAAGGGTACCAAGGGTTTTTGGCTACCTGGTCTGATTTGTCCCAAATGTCATCGCCACCTTCCGCCTCCTTACAGATGGGGGCTGGTGTATATTGGGGTAATTGATAGAGTAACAACTTCTATAACAGCCAAATTAAAGAGATTGACCACCCAAAAAAACTTAAAGGGTACTCACTCACTTTTTGTCTCCCGCAGCCAATTGGTCCTAATCTGGGAAACAGCAGCTTACCCTATATCAGGATCAGATCCCTTGCCAGGCAAGCCCAAAATCCAGTCACCGACATTTCTGTGTCAGGATTGGCCATCTTTGAATACCACGTATATCTTTTTTCAGTATAAACTACAATAAGGTACATACTGCACTGGTATTGCCTTGTAATAGGACTTATTTGCAGCCCAGGGCAGTGCTATGAAGAGGAAAACTGTATGATCTGGTACATGTTCAAAATAAAAGCATCCAATGAAGAGTGAAGGGAGATTTATCAAGCAAGACAGCAGCGCATTCAAGTTCTAATCTAATGCAAGCCCAGCTGCCTCCTATTTAGCAAAGAGTTTGCAGATGATTGTGCCGATGTATGTGATTCCTGTGTCTGAAAACCTGCCAACTGTGATGGATCTGAGACTGTCTCTGCCAAACGAATCACCGCATTAGGGACTGATTTTATCAGCATACACATATACGAAATGCAAACTTTTTATTTGCCTAGCACTACCTCTGTGCATAGCCGGCCTTTGGGGTGTGGGAAAAGTGCGGTCACAAAGGGTGCCATCCCAACCTCTCTGTAAGGGGGGGGGGGGGGGGGGAAGTCATAACTGGACCAGCAGCCCTCTCTTTTTGTCAAAATTCCCCCATCTGTCTCTGTCCTCTTTTGCACTTTTCTTCTCTTTTTCCTTCTTTTAGTTTAATTCTGTTTAATTTCAATGTTTCCACATTCTCTCCATCTTCCTCCCGTCCTCCTCTTTCAGCTTCTTCACATTTTACCTCTTTTCTACCTGCCCTCCATTCCTCTTTTCCAGGTTCTTTAGTTTCCCTTTTTCTCTCTCTTTCTTACTTTATCTTGCTCTTTCATTCTTTCTCCTTCTCTCTCTTTCTTTCTCCCTCTCGCTTCTTCTTTCTTTCTTACACTCTCTCTTTGAATTTTCCTTCCATTGTTTTTTCATTTTTTCTATTTTTAATTTTTTTCTAGCTTTTCTCTTTTTTTATATTTCTCTTTTTCCACATTACCTCCATCACCTTCTCATTATATTACATTACTTTTTCCTTCTCTCAATCTCTTTTCCACATTCCTCTTATCTTTCTCTGGTCTACCTTCAGTCTTTTTTTCTGCATTCCCTCTGTTGCTCTCTGTCCATTTTTTGCGTGTGCGTTTGGGGGGTCCCATCCTAATAAACTTGCACATGGCGCTGGCCCTGCCTCTGTGTAGCAGATGGGGGATTTCTGCCATTTTACAATAAACCGACTTAATCAAATGCTAAAGCTCTCTATAATAAACAGAGAGAAACTATACTTAGTTAAAATATATCAATAGTAAATAAAAGTTTTAAGGAATGGGTCTGGCCAAATATGATGGAAACATTGATTATACATAAGATATTACAATTGTGCGTTCTTCATTGTCATGCATGAGGATTATTCAGATACACATAATGAGATATCCCAAAGCAGTACAAGGACAGTCCGAGCAGGATAAGTGGTAATATTCAATCTGAGAAGCTGCAGAAGCTTTAAGCACGACAGTAAGAAAGAAAAAAGTAGCCAATAAACTGCACCAGTGAGCCAACATGTTAAAAGTGGAACTTGTACAAATGAGTGTGTGTAGGGATCGCTCCCCCGCGCCATCAGTCACGGGGCGTGGCTACACCCTTTCCATTCACTACAATGGAGTAGGACTGATCAATTGCAGTGTACTACCTTTTTTATTTTGGTGGCCAATCGCTTTAAGACAGAGAGGGTTTCTGACTAGAATTGGTTTGCCCCCTCATCTTCATCCTCTGATTTAGCAGAGGCCTGTGACTCTTCTTCTCCGGGTGCCTTGGTGTCCTGATCTTTACTGTACGAAACAGCCAATCACAGAATCAGAACTATTTTGACTGCTAACCTGAAGTATTCTGCTTGTTCCTGGACCCTTGCCATGTTACACAACCTGCCCTGTCCCAGAAGAAAAATGTCCAGGGTCTCTCCAAAGATGTTTGAACCCCTTGGCTGCCCACTCCTACCTCCCCCTGGGATGGGCATAGATTTCCTCTCTGTCTCAGTTGCCAGATGCAAGCTTCTAAAATGAATATGGATCCTAACTTTCTGTCAGAAAGTCATAGTAAGCCGATTCTGGTGTCAACTGGCCCAGATGGGTTCTGTTCATGCTTTGAACCCAAACACAGCTGATCAACATGGCTCCCAAATGGAGTTCACCATATCTCCTTATCCAATGGAACCTAGAGTGGCAAGAGACAGATGCAGAATTGCCTTATGGCCTCTAGATCATGAAGATGCATCTGGTTAAGGACTTTTGCGCATTTGAATTTTTAATTCTCTATAAAATTATAGCCCCGCTGTGTCGGCAAAACTGCTTTGAAGTTTCTCAGTCAGCACAGGCTAATGGCATTTAAAATGGGTTCTACTGTTCTCGATAAGACATGAGGCAGCCAGGATGGGAGAAAATATTGACAATAAGCCTCACAGGCTCATCAGCACCTTTACTTGCCTCACTCCATTTTGTTTGATAAAGCTAGAACATAAAGGCAAAAGTACATGTAATATCCAATCCAAAATGCAAATATATGCAAGGCAAAGTGTCACATTTTACTTGATTATTATGAGTAGCAATGCTCAGGATTATCAGTGTATGTGGTAACCTCTATGGCAATCATTATGCGAGCAAGCTGAGTTTCCATGTGCCCCATACTAGTAATCTCTGATTGGCTATTCCTGGTGGAGTTGTGGTGTCTTTGAAATGATGTTATTGGATCCATATGCGTTAGTGATGCGTGTGAATTTATACACGCTATCATATTTTACTATGTTATTTAGTAAGTAATGTGGCAGCTAAGGGAAACAGCTGAAAATGATCATATGACCAAGCAACAGAAATGTGGTCGCCCTTGCAGAGAGAGAGGTGAAGTGTAGGGGACAGTTTCCATTGCTGACACTTCTGCTCAAGTTGACTCACCTCAGATAGAAAAAGGGACAACTTTACGTGCAGAAATATTTGGGCGAAAGATGTGCTCTCCTTTTACAATCATTGTCATGTGCACCATTGCATACTTGTTTTCTCGCTATGGTTGATATGAGATTGGGTAACAGTAACAACTTAAATTACATGGAAATGGATTCATATAGAACAATATAAAAGAAACATAACAAGTGTGAGATGGGTTTAGATTTAAAAGAAAGACTGGTGCATTGTACTGTAGTTGGTAACTTTGCTCCAACTTCAAGGGACATTCCAAGGAAAGAGTTAAAATTAGCCAGCATTCTGTTCTGCCCATGCTGGCTGTCAGGGGCCGCATGTTACATCCAGATTTCATTCAGCCTGCTTTACATTATTCAGGATTCCCAGTGAAGTATTTTTGTTTTGCAGAACCTCCCCAGCAGTAGATGACACATCCATGTATGTTTTAATGTTAGTGTCCCTTTAAAAGTAAATTTTGGGTACCCTGAAAGACGAGTCAGCATAAGGGAGCAAGTTCTGGAGAGTGAAAGATGCTGCCCCTGACAGCCAGCATGGGACAAGCAGAAAGCAGGCTAATTTATTCATTTGCCTGGAATGTTCCTTTAAATATTTCAGTGTACGTGTATATTTAACGCAGCCTCCCCCTGTTGCTAGGCCATTTTCAACATTTTGTGCTGTATATGTTTAACTGTAATTTTTGCAGGAATTGCAAGGAACTTCCCGGAAAATTATATATAGTTTTTTTTTTTGGCAGAGTATACGCTTTTACATGGAATGTCTTTTTTCAGTTCATTATATTTCTGGGTCAAAAATATAGATTTCTTGTGTCACCCCTCTCGAGGAGGACCCCACACTTTTTTTTTTATTAAAGGTTAAAACCCTTAAATGTTTTTTGTAAAACTGCATGCGGTTCCCCCTTCCTAGTAAAACCAGCATGGGCAACAGCTATGGGGGATGGTAGACCAGGGGATGGAGGCCAACTCCTGCCCTGAAGGCTGCCAGCTTGCATATCTCTCATGGGTTGTGGGATATTCTGCACCTTCCTGAAGGATGCAGGTGATGGGGTAGGGGGTTGCAGCAAGTTAGCCGCTTTCCCTGCCCTGAGAACTGGTATAGGGGTCTATAAAGAGTACCAAACCCCTTGTTTTTCTGCCCCCCATGGGTTTTGGTACACTTAACATGGGCATCCAGATTAAACCCCTCAGGATCACTGGATGCTCCCAAGGTGCAAGTGCAATCTGAATAGATTGCGATAAATATTAACGTGGGCCAGGGTGTTGCTGCTAAATAGGAGTCTGGGGGAGGGGGCATCCAGAATACTGGAGCCCCCCAGCACATATCCCCCAGGACGCCCGTAATCTTTACCTTAACCCCGCTCCCCTGACAGGAATCCAGCACTGTGGCTGCCTGGCACTCACAAGGGCGCTCAGTGGCAGGAACGCGGAGGGTGTTGGTCCGCTTTAATGCCTGGCATGCTATTCTAAATGAATGGATTGCAGCGGCACTGGCTGATCCCTCTGGTTGTGCGTGCCCATGCCGGAAGTTCAAATGGGTGTGGTGCGGGAGTGTGCCTCAGCCAGAAGGATGGTGCCACAGCCTGCAGAATCGCTGGAAAGGTATGTTTTTCCAGTGAACTGGGGAATTTCACACAGTTCTGGATGCCAAGTTAGGAACTAATTAGCTGCTTGTGGAGTCTTAGACTCCAGGGCCAGGCAACAAATGTTTAAGTCCAATTTAATTCTCAACAAACTGTCTAAGATAAAAAAGACTCCTCCACAGCTACTTCACCCAAGTGCTTTGCTCAAAAACACCTGTTTCGAAAGCCCTGCAGTGTGAACGCTCCCCGGATTCTTTGAATGCCTGTGCAACCAAAAACCCAGGTTTTTCACTCACATGGGTTTTGGTCTGCTCTTAACAAGGGAATACCGATTTAGGGTGTCCCTGTGTGTGAAACCCTGCAGGTGGCCCAATATGCTTAGCTCACTGTTGATTCCATGACACAGGTGTGGGCTCCCCTCTGGCTGTGCCTGCCTATGTCAGCAATTCAGATGCCTGATGTGGGAGCTTGCATCTGAAGGCACATCGAGGATGCTGGCGCAGCCTGCAGATGCTCCGTGGGATTGCCTTAAAGGTTTGTTTTTCAGAGACTCCAAGATATTTCACACAGTGAGGTATTCCAGATTTGGATGCCCCAGAGAAAGGGAATCGATTGGTCCGGGAGTCTTTTAGGCTTCAGGGCTAGCCTAAATAGGTTTTGCTCCAATTTAATAACTGGTGGGAGGGATGTGGCTCCCATCCACCGCAGAAGTCACAGTGATTGGAACATACCCAACTCCATTCACTGCAACAGAGTGGGTGCCAGGTACTGCCATGGCAGGCCCCTCCCCCCCTTCCCCATGAAGGAGGCAGCAGAAGCACACATAGAAACTGGGAGACCCAACCCCAGAAATGGTATGTTGATTAGTACTGGGCCTGGGGGAAGCTTCTTTGGGGGTTTTGTTGCAGAGTTTCCTTTTTTTACTTTTATGACAGTCGGTCTCTACAAGACTAACAAACATACATCACCAACATTTTATAGAATGCAAAAACTGTCCATGAGCTTGTCACAGTTTATCGAGGCACTTTAACAAAAAAACAAACAGCCCATTTTATACGGTTATTGCCCATCCTTCAATCCCTTTCCCTACACAATCTCCTCTAATTCCAATTTAATTTATTGTCTCAAATCACAAAAGACTTAAGACTCAATTCCTATATAATTAAAAATATCATGTAGCTGTGTTTTATAAGCTGCCAAATAAGGAAAACCTGAAAAAATGGCATTGATACTGTCTGGTCCCATGGGACACCCGCCTTCTGAGTAAGTCCGCAACCCCCAATCTCCGCTGCTAGCTTCACCTATAGTCAAGCCCCCGTCTGCCGTGACACTTTACACTCCTCACCGGGCACGGTTGCCCCCAGGACTTGGTAGCACAAAGGATGCGGACTTACGGGGAGGAAAGCGGATGAACCAGGAACGAGACTGGGCGAGGTCGGGCAAGCAGGGGTCATACACGGGAGATCAGTCCAGACAAGCGCGGCACCAAGAATGAGACGGAAGATTGGTGTTATAACAATCTTTAGGCTGATTGCCCAGTTTAACTTACAAGGGCGTTTCTGCCCAGAAACCCCTGGCCGATTGGCCATGAAACTCCAGGGCTCATTGGCCCAATTACTGCAGCCTCCGGCGGGTGCTGCCTGCAGCGCCGCCGAAGGTCGTATGACAGTCGTGCCCGCGCGCGCAAGCACGGACTGTCAGTGAGGGAAGATGACGCGGGAAGGGGGTGTGTCTGCCCATCCCTGCTCGCTCCGGCGCCGCCTGATGGAGATGCGGCCGCCGGGCAGGGACGGAGCCAGACAGCCGCCTGCAGACGCTGCGGGACCGGTGTGAAGGTGAGTTGCTTGTGACAGATACTATAACATGTAGAGCTGTTTTTTTTTTGGGGGGGGGTGATGGTAAATACCCCACTCAAATCAAGCTAGGGCGCTAACCTGTTGGTAACAAAGAGAAGCTCAGCCTTTGCTGAGTGGAATTGAGTTAAACTGGGCCTTCACCCTGATTAAGAACCTATGTTATATGTTTCCTCCACCCTGTACATACAGATTGCCCACATTAAAAATTTACGATCCCCCACGTTTCACCGGCAACTGGACACGCAGCAGAGTAGTGAAGCAGTCTGGGAAGCGACCACTTTGAGGCTGTATATGTGGGTTACAGCAGCAGCACAGCTCCTGACAGCAAGCTGTGTGCTCATTTCTGCCCTGTATACAGGCAGTCTGTCCTATAATATTTCAGACGAGCCACATATTGATAATGGTTCTGATGACTAACTCCGTCAGTTGAAACTCCTAGCAGGAGATCAATGGGTAATCTAGCTCTCTTCCAAACATAAGAAAGTAGGGGGAGAATGTACTTTAATGCCTTGTGGTATTGTAGGCATGCACCATAGCTTCAACCTCGTGGCTCTAGGACTGCTGGTCTAAGACTTCCAGAGTACCCAGCACATCAAGCAATGCCCTGTTGAATCTCTCAGGAACAGCATTACCCTCTGGGTGATAAGGCATGGTCCGACTTTTCCGAAAGCTCAACAGCTGGAGTAGTTCTTTGATTAACTTGCTCTTAAAGTCGCTACCCTGGTCTGAATGCAATTTGTGGGGAAGACCATAATGGATGAATTACTTCTCCCAAAGCACTTGAGCGACAGTGACTACTCTTTGATCCTTTGCGGAGGAAATCATACAGACCAATTCCATGGACCTGAACTCTGTAAGTTGTCCTTTGGGGCAACTCGAGCTGGAAGGGCTTTCCTCTGTAGACATCTGAGACATCCTCTGCACAAACTGATCACAGTATCTCTCATCTTGGGTCAGTAGAATCGATCTTGCACCAGGCCATATTTTTTCTCAGGTCCCAGGTGATCATGGTAATCATACAGACTTCTGAAGACTATCCTCCAGAAACAATAGGGGAGAACCAGTTGATGCTTTCCAGGATGATCAGGATACAAAACGACAAGATAGAGCAGGCCTTTGTCTATCTCAAACTTCTCCCAATCTTTTAAGAACAGACCACACTCACTGGGTAAAGACTTTTTCAATAGTGCAGGGTCTTTAGCATGTACTGCTTGCTATAGATGTCAATTACCTGGTCAGCCTTCTGATCATCTGCTTTGGGTGTATGGACTGTTCTATAATGACCCGAGTGCAGCAGGATAGATGATAGATGAACATGTTTGGCACAGCCTCTGGCCCACACCCCATGGAAACAATAAGTTGCATATTAGAGAAAGCCACTTTATCCTCAGTTAATGCAGTCCTGGCACATAGGGCTCTAACCCCAGGACCAAGGACTTCTTCTCATTCAGTCTCTTCAGTAGCAGGAGTCAATCCTGACCTGGTTTGACACTGCGTCAGACACTGCAGCATGTACATACTGTAAGAACTTTTTATTACATTTTGGACCAATGAGCATGATCTTTTAATTGATCTAATAAAAGTGAATTTTTAGATACACCTGAGAGCCGGGCTTTTCTAAGAAATTTTGAGTTGGCAATGTGTGGCAAACATGTCCAGAGCCTTAGTGGTCTAATTTGCATGGATTGAGCAGCCAATCGCACCAATATTATATGCTTGATAACTGCTGGGTCAATTTCTGGTTCCAGGATTCAGGTAGATTTGGATTGGTCAAATCAAACTTCAGAGTAGATGGATTTGCCTCCAAATGTATTGCTGTTTTGGGGGGTGATGGTAAATACCCCACTTAAGACAAGCTAACCTGTTGGTAACAAGGAGAAGCTGAGCCTTTGTTGAGTGGAAAAGTGGGTTAAATGCTTGGTGTGCTAGTGCTTCCACCCTTGCAACAATAGGGAACACCTTTCTTGGAAATCATTCAAGTTGTCTAAGCAAAACTATACATTTTGAGCACTACTTCTCTTAGCAACTATTTATCTAGGACCATTTACCTAAGTAAACACAGGATGAAAGCTGCAAGGGCCCCTGATGTTGACTCGAGATGATCCACTCGTGACCCACAGAAGGCGATGAGGAGATATGCAGCAGCAGTAGTGGATCCTCCAAAACACACGGCAGTTTAACAGACAGGAGGAAATGAAGAAGTTAAGGAGCAGTGACAGAAGATCCCCCACATGGTACCGGCAGCTGGACACGCAGGAGAATAGTGTAGTAGCCTGGGAAGTGATTCAGACTCCAGCAGCACAGCTCCTGGCAGCAAGCCATGTTCTCAGTTCTCCCCTGCATACAGGCAGTCTGTCCTATATATAGTCGTTTGATACCTCTAGTCAGGGTAGTCAGGGGCTGCAAACCCCAGCTTGCAGGGGCAGGAAGTGTGTAATCAGCAGCTGGAGAGATCTTCAACAAGCCATCTCACTCTATGATCTCCAGCAGGCGACTGTTCCATTTGCAACTCTGTGGTAACTGAGCACTTCCCAACTAACACATTAAAGTTGTCTCTGTCATCCAGACTTTTGGCTCCACGTGTATAGGTTTTTATAGGTTATGTAGGATTTAATATGTTTGGCAGTGGTATGCAGTTGATAAACAAATATGTACATATTGGAGTTTACAGAATCAACAGAGTGTAACACCCGGGACCACACAGAAGGCTTTTCTGCCTACTCTGCTGATGTCTAAAGCTGGCCATTTATGTGGAAAGCTCATTATTAGTGCTGCCTCTCTCTGTTGATCCCTACACTGGCTGTGAATATCTGAAATAATATAGATCAAAATCTTAACCTTAACCTACAAGGCATTCTACAGCCAAGCCCATTCCATTTCATTACTAGTCTAAAGATATCAACCCAGACGCAGTCTCTGATCAGCCCGTGACCTCCTCCTGGCCTCAACCCAGATCCCCTCCTCCCACTCTTGTGTCTAGACTTCAAGCAAACTCTGGAATGCCCTTCAACAATACAACAATTCAACAGTCTTCAACCCTTAAAACCTTCAAAAGCACCCGCAAAACTTATTTATTTAGACAAGCTTACCATCAGGCCTAACCAAACCACCTTACAGTCTTCAGAGCACTTTGTGTCCCAACCTCTTGTCTCCACCATCTTCCTTTAGGTTGTAGGCTTGCAAGGGCAGGGCCCTTTTGCCTTATTTACTCATACTAATGTTTTTTATTACATTTGACTCATAATATTGTATGCATTATATGCATCCTCTGTACAACTCATAATGCCCTGTGTATTATAGGTATTTTACTTGTCCCACCCTCCTGTAACTTTGTACAGTGCCACAGAATACGATGGTGCTTTATAAATAAACAATAATATTAAATAATAACATTTATTTGTCCTGGTTGGACCCACAACCCGGCTGTAAATCTGCCAACACGGCCCTAAAACCGAGAGAGCATTTCCCAGTATCCTCCTTTTAATGTGTGTGTGATATTTTGAGGGCAGATATCTGGGCCCTTGAGTCTCAGTGGGCCTCCTTGCAATGTGTCAGGTTGCGCGCCATGTCGTGTCATAACACCCTATAGCTCCACTGCCAACAATAGGTCCTGCTCTGTCACTGTTTGTCCTCTAGTCCCTACTCCTTTTCCACTACCACTAGTCATCCTCTGATCCTCGCCACCTTCTGGTTGCCCATGTCACCTTCTCCACTCCTGCCGATCGCCCTCCAGTCCTTACTACTTTCACCGCTGCTGCTGATTATCCTCCAGTCCTTTATGGGTCTATCAATGCTGCTATTCATTCTCTGGTCCTAGCACCTTATGAATTGCTGTCTATTGTCCTCCATTCCTTTCTACTTTCTCCATTGCTGCTGATCATTCTCTGATCCTGAGCCCAGAAATGAGCAAGTCCACACATGGGCCACTGGGTTCATGTAAAGGATAGAACCCATTGTTACACATGTTAAGGAAAGAACCCAGTGACTCACAATGCTATAAGTACCAGGTTTTATCCTGAATAACCCAACTTTTTTATTATTGTCTTTTTCCTGCTTATTTTATGTATGCAGTTTTTGTGTATGTTTATGTGTATGTTTAGCAACTTTAGCAACACATAACCACACAAATATAAGAAACTTGGAAATGTTCTGTTAAATAAACAGGTATGGGAGCACAATCCTAACACAAAGGTATATTTTACATTTCAGAACAGAAAAACCATAAGGCAGAACAGCAAAAACCTGACAAAAAGGGAGTTTTCCTTTAATCTCACATTTCTCAAAACCCCTTAGTGGCTACTAGGTCCCAGGCCATCTTCTATTCATCTCTCCCCAATCTATTGCATTAGGCGGGGACCAAACATTTTCAACTGGCCTTTACAACCTCCTACTAAACAAACCTACCCCCTCAAGCCATCAGTGAGCCCTGCATTACATACTCACATTTTCCTAGCAGAGCTTAATCCCATGGGAGAGAGGAATGAGCTACACTCGAGCAGCAGTGGCAGCTCCCCCCATAGCAGACATGCTTCACTGGAGTGCACAGCTATTCCCTGTCCATGAACTACAGTGTGTGCTCGATTTTAGTTTATTAAAGATCTTAAAAGCAGAAAAAAAATTCGAGAATTTGAATTTCCCAGGTTCGTTCTGTGCCCCCGGGGTATCCCAATTTGTGTGAAATCCTTCATTTTGCACAGTAAAACTCACCTCTCCTTGGTCCAACAGCGCATGCACAGGCTCTTTGTCGTGTTTAAATCCTCAGGCAAAGGGCTCCGACTGCCTTCAATGAGAGTTCGTTGTGGCATCCCTGGCGGCATGCATGCTCCCATTTCACCACAATTAGTGCGGGTTTGCCAAATTACATAGTCATGGCAGATGGTTCTCATTGGACTAGAGCCCGCGCATGTGCCGTTGGACCAGGGAAAGGTGAATAGTTACTGGTTCCCTGGGGGGTTTCACAAAGAGGGGCATCCCGATTTGATTCTTTTAGGCTCCAGGAAGGTTTTTTTTTCCATTGTTAACTGTTAACTATTTTGTTAACTGTAGAAACATCCCAAACTAGGATGCCCTGATAGTGACTGACAAAAGGGACCTATATTTATTTATGAATATAGATCTACCTTAATTCTAATGAATGGATTTGAATGATTGCCGATATCGCTTTCTTCCACTGATAGAAGGCGTTCAAGAGACTCCATCATGAAGCTGGGGTGTGACAGCGCCAGGAGAATCATTCCCGCTAAATCTGCTCATATCCCTAACAGCTAATTCTTTATTTCTCATCATGCGTGCACTCATTCCCCCAGGCACACATGATAGTAGCATATGGATAAAGTCTCCAGAAAGGCCCCAACGTTACATCTTGTGTATAACTTCAACAACATAAAAATCTCCAAACTAAATATAAAGTGTGGAATGTCTGTCGTTTAAACCCTGTAAAATAAACACAAGTATGCTCCCCATATGTGAATCCTGTTAAGTTGCCTAATATAAAAATAACAATCATGATTTAGCAAACCATAAATATGTCAAAACCTTATTGAAGGGCCATAAATAAATGAAGGCAGAAAAACTGAGGCGCAGAGTTGACCCTGGCAAAGCTTCAAGTATGAGGGAAAGATATCCCTCTGAAAGCAACAAAGGCCAGCAGTTCTGCAAAACCAATTATACTCCCCCTACACGTGAAATAATCCGATTTCTGTCGCTATTAACCTATCAGCAATTCGTAAATCTACATTATGATGGCTGCAGGTCTCAGGAACTTCTTGTATCTGCTGTGATTTTCCATAGAACAGATACATCAGTGAGGACCGCCCTTCCACTTCTGATATTAGCAGACCCTGCGTCTCACAGTGACCTAAAGCCGTCCACTTCCTATGGCATTTTTAAAAGTGTCAATTAATTGTGTGCTAAAATGATGTCCTCGAGGTTCTGAGCTAATCGTTTTTTTCTTTGTTTTTTTAATTTGTTTGCAACTCTGTGTTTTTCTCTAGCAACAATGTGTTTACCTTAGAACCATGCACAAACTGATGTGTTTGGTTACAAATCAGAGACTTCCTGACTCTGATTGGGCTGAGGAAGAGATGGTGCTCCACACCCATGATTTCACAGGTTTAACCCCCTCCTGCTCTAATTCAGCCTCTTCAGATAAGGGTATCACACTCCAGTAGCTAAAGGGTTACAGGCAGCGTTTTGACCTGGGGAGATATGCCTCTCATCACTGCTGCCTGATTTTTCCAGGCTCGGCTATGTGGGGAAGGGGGGCTCACCCTTGTCAGTGGAAGGATTCTGGGAAATGTATGAAGAAGCTATACTAAAGGGCTTTACCCAAGGCCAGGAAAGCAACTATACACAAACTGATCTGTACAGAGCAGAGACTTCCTGACTCTGGCTTGCTAATCATCTGATTGGCCGAGGCAGAGACACTCCCATTTGAGAAACACAGAGCCACAGAAATGTCATAAGTAAATCACAGGTATGGGGGGAGGAGCACGGTCCTAACACAAATATTTATTTTACATTCCAGAAGAGGACAACAATAAGGGAGTTCACAAAACCCTGAGAATAAAAGTTTTCCTTTAATGGAAGATGGCCCCTATGGCCTTGGCGCCGAGGGCAATTTCCCTGCTCGCTCTCCCCTATAAACAGCCCTGGTTCAAAGTGATGTGCGATATGCTTTTCTCCATGTATAGCTTGTATACATGTTTTGTCTCATCTGATCAAAGCACCTTCTTCCACATGCTTGCTGGGTCCCCTACCTAGGCAATGAGAACGTCTTATAGCTTGCTTTCAAAAAAGTATTTTTCCTGTCTCTCTTCCAAAAAGTCTCCACAGATTTGTGAAGAACATGACAAATAATTATCCTATTGACAGTGCCTGCCTCCTGAGCTGATCTCTGCAGCGCCTCCATGATGACCCTGGTCCTCTTGGCTGTATCTCTAATTAGTGCTCTCCTTACCTAGGTGGCCATGCCTTGGTAGGATTGCAATTGTGCCATACTCCTTCCATTTATGGATAATGGATTGAACAGCACACTTTGCCACAACTTTATCCATAGGCTGTCTTCTCTAATGAACATCTGAAGCCTTCACAGCACAGCTGTGGTTATACTGAGAAAAACATTACATACAGGTGGACCCTATTTATAAATTATGGGACTGAATGCAATTGGTCCCACTGAATTTTATTTAGGGTCATCAGAGAATGGGGGGCAGAATACTGTACATATGCACACTATGCTTTTCAATTTTTTATTTTTATACATTTGGAAAAGTATCATTTTCTTTACACATCACAAATACTTGCTACTTTGGCCCTTATTTAACAAGGGATAGCGACAGGTAGCGACCGGTGAGCGGCCGGTAATGGCGGGCCCCGCCACGAGAACGTCGGCTCCCCACCACAATCACACATTTATCAAGCCAATCCTGCTTAGTGACTGAGATAGCGCCATATAGCCACTCATTCATCATTATTCCAGCCTCAGCCCACAGCGCCAGCGTCCGACCTTGAACAGCGACAGGTATGACCTCTCGCTACCTGGCGCTCTCCAATGCATTTCAATGGAACAATCTTTAAATATTCATAATTAATTGTTATGATTTTTTTTTTTTTTAAATGTGAAAAATTCTGTGACCACTTCTGCCATTTTAGATAATTTTTTTAAGGTAAAAAAAAAAATTAAAAATTGTACCGAATTGATATTACAGGTCTGATATTAATGTATTCATATTACAATATTATTTAAAAAACTTGTTTTTTTGGTTTCCAAAAATATGGTGGTTTGGGGGTTAAAAAACTACTTTTAACCCATCGCCGCCAGCGCTCTGGGGTTTAAACATGCATTTTACAGCGCGATAATTTTTTGAGCGTGATTTGTTAATGAATATGGTGGGAGCCGGTCGCTATGGCCAGTCACTATCATGCGCTCCCATACAGCGCGGAACCTGTCAAATAGCGACTCCTCACCCAATATTCAACATTACGGCAAACCGACTGAGTTGCTATCAACTATCGATCAACGGCCAAGCACAGCGACTACTAGCGGGCGCTCTGAAAATGCCGCTACAGTCGCTCAACTGTTGCTACCTGCCGCTGTAAATGAATCGGCCTCTTTGTGTTGCTCTATCAGCTCTATCTGAAATCTCAACAAAATACTTATCGTTTTGTGGCAGTAAATTATAAAATGTTGAAAAGATTAAGGGGCATGAATCCTTTTCACGGCACTGTATGCAAGTCATTTGAGTAATTCTGTTTACAGGTTTCATGTAGCTTTCAGTTTCAGACAGGAGACCTCATGCACAGTGTCTCATAGTCGTGTGATTTTTTTGAACACCAAAAGACTTCTCATATGATGATGATATTTCAACAAAAGAGGAAGGTCACTAAAGTGTCAGACATAAGAGACTAATCTCCAGGATAAAAAGGATGGGGCAATGATGTCAATTCATAGCCTCTCTTATTTTTTAGGAGAGAAACTTAACATTCACTTTCATTATCTACCTTGGGGCTGATTCAGAGCCAGGTGAAAATGTACATCCTGTAGATTCATGCCTTATTTTGAAATAAAGGATGAAGATATTTTAAAGAAAGTTTACTGATTAGAGGCCTAGATATGCAATTTAATAGGCCAACTAGAAAAACGCTTTTATTAAATTCATAAAAATCAAAAACATGCCATGTTTTGGTTCTGTCAATCTCTAAAATAAGTGATGGAGCTTATTTTGGGATTCTTTGAGAAACATTTCACATTTCTTATTTCAGTGAATAGTAGTTTATGACTACAAAGGGTAAAAAGTAAGAGCAAAGTCATAATTGTTCCTGCAGAGCAAGAGTCTAGACGAAGCTTTTTTATTTTACTCTTCATGCACTCTGCTATTAATGGGGTTTGAAAAGCTCTACTATCTGCAGGGAAATCTTAGTTTAAAAGCATTTGGGAAAAAATCCCACCTGCATCTGCATTCATCTAAAATACATATTTCTCTTAGGCCCTTATTTATGAAGGAATAGCGACAGGTAGCGACTGGTGAGCGGCCGGTAATGACGGGCCCCGCCACGAGAACGCCGGCTCCCCACCACAATCACACATTTATCAAGCCGATCCTGCTTAGCGACTGAGATAGCGCCATATAGCCACTCATTCATCATTATTCCAGCCTCAGCCCACAGCGCCAGCGTCCGACCTTGAACAGCGACAGGTAGGACCTCTCGCTACCTGGCGCTCTCCAATGCATTTCAATGGAACAATCTTTAAATATTCATAATTAATTGTTATTAATTTTTTTTTTTTAAATGTGAAAAATTCTGTGACCACTTCTGCCATTTTAGATAATTTTTTAAGGTAAAAAAAAAAATGTACAGAATTGATATTACAGGTCTGATATTAATGTATTCATATTACTAAATTATTTTAAAAACTTGTTTTTTTTGGTTTAAAAAAATATGGTTGTTTGGGGGTTAAAAAAACTACTTTTAACCCATCGCCGCCAGCGCTCTGGGGTTTAAACATGCATTTTACAGCGCGAGAATTTTTTGGAGCGTGATTTTTTAATGAATATGGTGGGAGCCGGTCGCTAGGGCCAGTCGCTATCATGCGCTCCCATACAGCGCGGAACCTGTGAAATAGCGACTCCTCACCCAATATTTAACATTACGGCAAACCGACTGAGTCGCTATCAACTACCGAACAATGGTCAAGCACAGCGACTACTAGCGGGCGCTCTGAAAATGCCGCTACAGTCGCTCAACTGTCGCTACCTGCCGCTATTAATGAATCGGCCTCCCCGTAAAATGACACGGAAAATGTGATAAAAACATGTGGACAGATGTATTTAAAAAAAAAATTTATGTATTTTCCCCTCTCGCAACTCTGTGCCAGGGAGGGTCCCTAAAGGGACACTAAACTAGCCCAATCCACCTCACACCATCAGTGATGCCTTCAATACAGAGATACTAAACCAGTCTTATCCTAGCTGAGATCTATTTGATGGGAAACAGGAGACAGCCACACACACATGTGGCAGACACAACCTCTTTCAATGGGAGCCATGCTTAATTATAGTGCAGGGTTATTTTCTGTCCCTCATAATACAGAGCTTCATGTCCGGATTTGGCTTACTAGGGATCTTTGACTTTAGAGAATGCTGCAGGTGTAACCAACTGCCTTTGGTGCAGCCCATACAGCCACTAGAAGCAGAATAGGACTAAAAATCAGCATGCGATTCTACCAGTGCCTGACCAGCCCAAGACCAACTTACAATTTCCCTGTTGAGTCTTGGCCCCAGTTGTTACATGGTTGAAAATTGCACGGAATTCTATCACAGCCTTGAGAAAAGATGGGCTACATATTGGGAGTGACACCAAGCCCAGCTGGATCCAAAGCAGAGCGCCACCAGGAATTGGTGTCCCAATCCCAGCTCTGCCTATGGCCAGTGAGTTAACCCCTGTATGGGTAAACAGGATCAACTTTGTTGTTTTGGATAATTTGAAAGCCATGACTAGGCAAAGTAACAAAAAAGGAATACACCTCGTGCCCCTCAGGTGCTTCCTTAATGTGCAGGGCTCTTAATGGTACCCAGGTCTCATGGCATGCATGTGCCTCAGGATTCTGTTGAAGGGTGCTGCTGGGACAGAAAGTGAGTACTCATTGCTTTATTTTTGCCTGTACTGGGTTATTAAAGTGGACCAAAACCCATCTTGATTTCCCAGGCCGATCGATTCCCCCCCGGGGCATCCAAAATCGGGATGCCCCACTGTGTGAAACCCCAAGGTCACCCCATTCACTTACCTTGTTTTCTGGTCCCCTGATGCGTCCAAGAGCAGCTGCTGCATCCTGCTTTCCCTCTAGGCATTTGTGAATGGCTGGCGTGGGCAACGCTCCCTGTTAGAGGGAAGTGGGACCGGGAAGAGGTGAGCTGGTCTCTGCGTCCTGGGGGGTTTCACATAGCGGGGCACCCACCATCCCGATCGGGGTGCCCCCGGGGAAAGGACCAAAACCCAGGATAGTCAGAATCCTGGGTTTTGGTCCACTTTAAACACAACTGTGTGAAAGTTACCAAAAATATATTACCCAGACCATCCACCAATACAGTGATCCATGCTGCACAGCATATCAAGGCTGAAGGTGTAGAAGGGGAAGCTAGTAGCGACCAGGCATTCTTTTAGAAATTCCATGCAGGAAAAAAGTACACTATGAGGCCGATTCATTAATAGCGCCAGGTAGCGACAGATGAGAGACAGTAGCGGCATTTTCATAGCGCCCGCTAGTAGTCGCTGTGCTTGGCCGTTGTTCTGTAGTTGATAGCGACTCAGTCGGTTTGCCATAATGTTGAATATTGGGTGAGGAGTCGCTATTTGACAGGTTCCGCGCTGTATGGGAGCGCATGACAGCGAATGGCCATAGCGAACGGCTCCCAGCATATTCATTAACAAATCACGCTCCAAAAAATCTCGCGCAGTGAAATGCTTGTTTAAACCCCAGAGCGCTGGCAGCGATGGGTTAAAAGTAGTTTTTTAACCCCCAAACAACCATATTTTTGGAAAAAAAAAAAACATGTTTTTCAAAACATTTTGTAATATGAATACATTAATATCAGACCTGTAATATCAATTCTGCACAAAGTTTTTTTTTTTTTAACTTAAAAAAAATATCTAACATTGCAAAAGTGGTCACAGAATTTTTGACATTTAAAAAAAAAAAAAAAAAAAAAAAACATTAATAGCAATTAATTAAGAATATTTAAAGATTGCTCCATTGAAATGCATTGGAGAGCGCCAGGTAGCGAGAGGTCATACCTGTCGCTGTTCAAGGTCGCTCGCTGGCGCTGTGGGGTGAGGCGGGAATAATGATGAATGATTCGCTATCTGGCGCTCTGTCAGTCGCTAAGCAGGATCGGCTTGATAAATGTGTGATTGCGGAGGGGAGCCGGCGTTCTCGTGGCGGTGACCGTCATTACCGTTCGTTCACCATTCGCTACCTGGCGCTATCCCTTGTTAAATAAGGGCCTATGTTTCTTAGGTAACATAAGGGTTCTAGTACCCAAAATACACAGTCCTCACCCATGCTTGTCTCTATGTTTTTATTTTAATCATGTTAAATGTTTTTTCTTTGGTGAGTTGCTGAAATCTGCAGACTATACAATACCGACAGCAACCATTTATTTTGGATTGTACCTAAGGTAAGGGCTCTGGCAACCCCCAAACTCTGCACTTATTTGTTACATAAAGAGTATGGAATTTATGCCAAGGTGTGTCACTAGACTAAATACAAGGACCATTCATGACCTAAGATTGGTAATCTTGGAAGAAAGTCAGCAATGTCAGCCACATGTTCCTATCCCTTCCTATTAGCTACATAAAATATACAGACTCCTGGACTGGACACTGAAGATGGACAGGTGGTTAGTAAATGTGCTTGGGCCTCCTCAGCCACCTAAACTGAAAAACATTCCTTACAGCCAGTCATACCTTGGCCCTTTGTTTACGGACAATGTTTTCTTTGGTTTTATATGTTTTATTTTATGAGTGGTTTAAATTGTTGTTGGTATGCTAATGGATATATTTTAATTCTTCCACCAAGCAGGCAATTTCCCATTAGCTAGAAAGCCTTGAATATCCCCTGCCTTGTCCTTCCAAAATGATATCAGCCTTTATAAGCTAAAAATGATTAGCTACAGAGGCGTAAAATAAATGTGGACAGGCACTGGTGGACGTCATTGCTCATAATGTAACCTTCTGTAGTTGTAAGTCAGTTAGTATGCTATGAGGCAAGGAAAACGTAAGTGTGGTGGAGTCCCCTGGGCAGAAGGTCTGTTGGAGCCCCTACCATACATTAGTAGTTCTGGTTTAAAGGGTCCATTTTCGTGGACTTACCCCGCAGACCTAAACTCAGTGGTGCCCTCGGGCACAAGACACCCCACTTACCTTCTGCCTGCGCTCATGCCATACATCTCTCACGCGCTGCGCTGGTATTAGAAGCTGGCACGGGGTGGGTGTGGTCTCAGTATGACGTACTCCTATTGAGATCAATGGGAGTCTGCAAGTGGGGAGCCTTGTGCCCGAGGGCACCCCTGATTTGAGGTCTGGTTGGACAAGTCCACAAAAGTGGGGGCCCCTGCCATTCCGAATGCTTGGCTTCATGCACCACTGGAGTAAAGGCGGTGAGCAAGCTAAATGGAGCTGAGCATGCCATTATCTGCATCCATGCTCTCCTCTAGCTGGGGGAAATACTTGTGCCAGCCATTCACAAATGTCTGCTAAAGGTATAGCAGGGATGCAACAGTGGCCTACGCATGCGCTGTTAATTTGTAGCTAGGTGAGTTCTACTCTTTGAGACTCCATGGCTGCTCTAGAAGTCTGGTGTTCCTATTTAAATTCCATAAATGATACAATGTGTGATACAAATCTGAAATATAGGGTGGTGGAGTAACAATGATGGGTACCCTTGAATCCATGGGCCCAGATGCAGTTGTGCCCCTGGTCAGTCCACCCAAAACACTTAACATAGAACAGCCTGTGACAAATGTGAGTATAAACCATTATATATGAATTAGAGTAGGAACTCAACAGAACCCAAATCACACCTTTTCACACCACTATTTCAACAACACTCCTATTCCAGTGCTTTCCGTACATATCCAGCGTCTCTTATTGGTCTGCTGCTTTACTTAGGCACTATCAATCTTTACGTTTTTTCTGAAAAAGGAAGTTAAGTCAAGTCAGCCAATGCTTACCACTTCCTCATTCATTCATAGGGCAACAATCCCATGACAATCATGTGACTGCCGACAACTGTTCAGGTTTGTTGTGCAAGTTCACTCGGTAAAATTGATACTGTTTATTGTTGTCTCTTGTATGTGAGTATCCATCTTGAGGGATGAGTGCTGGGTTAGTCTCTGCCTCAGCTGGCATGGTCCTTAGATTCATTTATTTCTTACTTGTCTGGGACATTGGTTATTGGTTTATTGTGTGTAGCTCACATTGGGGTGCTGTTTTGGATATTCTATTGTGCTTATTAGTCATTGGATGTTATTCATTAATTGATTATTTACTTATAAATCTGGATCTCAGATAGGCTCTCATCCAATCAGTGCTTTATAAAGCCATTGTTTTGGAGTGAGCTTCGGTACAGGGAGTGGGGAACTGTATAACTAATGTGCCAAGTTGATATAGAAAGATAAAAAAATTCAGTCACTAACATCTGAATGTAAAAATGCACTAGAAGTGCTGGTTAATGTGCTACCACTTATTTCTAATTCTGGGGGTACATCAAGATAAACATTACAACATGCCAGAGGGTGTGAAAGGGGCCTTTATAGTAAGTCACGCAATATACTCCTCCATCACCCTATCACCATAGCAGACCTACAGTGGCCACAGCAGCCCTCTGGGACCTCATCTCAAACTCCCAAGCATCCCAAATAAGGATGCCAGGTTGTTGTACAGGTCCCAGGGGGCTACTATGGCCGCTGTAGTCAAGCTTGCAACAACACCGATATAAGCAACTGCAGAGCAACCAACACAAGCTAAATAAGCCTCTGCATTCACTTTAATGTTTAATAACTGTTTAAATTATTCTGTACCTCATTTGAAATATGCTGTGTTCTTCTTTGACAGGCCAAGTGTAACCTGCAGGTAAAGATAAAAAAAATCAGAATGATGAAGAATGCATAAGCATAATATTAAAATGAATAGGGAATGTAGGAGAACAATACAGAATGTTTCCATCCGCTGTGGGAATTATCTTACAGTACACGGTGTGATTTCATACTACAGATATTAAATGTTTATCCTGAATAAGCTTCGAATATACTTGCACTTCCCTTGTAAGGTCACAGCCATTAACCACACATATACAAGCTGCCAAAAATATATTTTTAGGCTGTTCAGATCTTTCAAATAGTTGGGCACATACATATTAATCTTAAACATTTGCAAGCCGATGGTCCTTGTGTGCATTTAAATGTCACTCAAAGTTCCAATGGGCAAAATAGAAACTGTCAAAGCCACCTGTAGCTCAAAAAAAGCACATTCTGGGCATAATTCTCAGGCTAAAGTCACTTCAGTGCTTTTATATTTAAACTACAAGGACCTGACAAAAAATCTGTAATTTACTTTGTGTTCTTTTAGGTAACCCCACCACTACAGATTATACAGAATTATTCATACATCAAATGCTTTCCCAACTTCTTTCTGAGCACTGCCACTACTGCATCTGTAACAGGCTTTTACTATATGCTCATGATTAAACCTGTGGTCGTTATACTGACCACAATTACAAAAACCAAGAGCTCCCACTGGAGATCCATCCTTCTGTCCAAGCCTAGCTATTTTGGCAACTTCTGGTATGAAGCCACAACTTAATAGAGAACATTGACAAAACTCAGCAACATACGGCCTTATTTATCAAGGGCTAGCGCCAGGTAGTGTCTGACGAGCGCCAGGTACCGCCAGCTAACGGCGGCTACCGAATCAAGTATGCCCGGCGGCGGTCACAATGACGCAATTTATCACGCTAAATGAGGCTAGCGCCGGCGAGAGCTTCAGCTAGCGCGGGATTCATCATGTAGCTGACTGCAACGAACAGCGCCACTGCTAATCCCATCACAGCGACAGGTATGACCTGGCGCTCCCTGACGTGGTCCAATGCATTTCAATGGAGCAATCTTTAAATAATCACAATTAATTGCTATTAATGTTTTTTTTTTTTTTTTTAATGTCAAAAATTCTGTGACCACTTCTGCAATGTTAGGTTTTTTTTTTAACTAAAAAAAAAAAAAAAATTAAAAATTGTGCAGAATTGATATTACAGGTCTGATATTCATGTATTCATATTACAAAATGTTTAGAAAAACTTGTATAATTTTTACATATAAAAAAAAAAGTTGTTTGGGGGTTAAAAACTACTTTACACACATCGCCGCCAGCGCTCTGGGGTTTAAACAAGGAATTCACAGCGCGAGAAATTTTTGAGCGTGATTTGTTAATGAATCTGCAGCAGGCCGTTCGCTCTGGCCATTCGCTGTCAGGCGCACCCATACAACGCGGAACCTGTGAAACAGCGACCCCTAACCCCGTATTCAACATTACCGCACACCGACTGAGTCGCTGTCAACAAGCAAACCCCGGCCAAGCACAGCGAATACTAGCTGGCGCTGTGAAAATCACGCTACTGGCGCTCATCTGTCGCTACCTGGCGCTATTAATGAATCGGCCTCATAGTCAACACCTAGTAAGAGAATTTGCATGGAGGGCGGCTGCAAGGCCAAATGAGTATAGGGGCTGAAATATTTGGCAATGTTCTTCTGGTGTAATAAAAATCCAAGGATAAAAGGATAAAGCTTTTAATCATTGGCATTAACATTGTGGTTCCAGCATTAGAGAGGCAGTGGCAAACCCTGCAATGTGTTTCAGGGGATAAAAGAACCCTCTTAATCATGGCGCCAGAGCCTGCTCTGAATGCCTGTTAGAACTTGTTGGTGATTATATAACTTTTAATAGACATAAGGTCCATTTAAGTGGTGTAGAACCTGGTGGGATACATCACTACTAATATTGGGGCAGCAACTGGGAAACCAGGCAGCAGTGGATCTAAATAGTGGTGCATACTTATCATATGGGCCGTGTAGGAGGTTTCCATCCAAGCTTGTGTCAACTAGCATGAATGTTGGGGACATCAACAAGGTCTGGGAAATAATGACTTACAGGCTGATTCATTACTAGCGCCAGCTATCGGCAGATGAGCGTCTGTACAGAGGCACTAAGAGTGACCGCTAGTATAAGCTGTGATCGGCTATTGGGCGCTGTAACAGAGCGTCTCATTAGCTGTAGAAACCCGGCCATTGATGAATGTGTTGTATGTTGGCATTCTAACACCAGTACAGCGCTGCAGGGAGTGAAAGGTAGTGCCAGCTCATTGCGACCGACTCACAGTGACTCACACCATATTCAACAAAGAAACAGACACACACAGTGTCGGCGCTCTGGATCTGGTCGCTATAGCATAGAGCTGCAGACACTGTGTGATTAAAGTCTGTTTTTGAACACATATCCATCAGTAACAAAGCGAAAACACATGGAATTACAATGTTGTAACACTGTGACATTAATACTTTAACGCCAGACCAATAATGACAATTCTGCATAAAAATATAAAAAAAATAGAAAAAGTTTTCAAAAATGACTTTCTAGGCCAGGAGAGGTCACACAATTATTTGAGAGAGAAAAACTAAAAATTAAAACAAAAAACCCTGTTTAAACAGAAGAGCCTAACGCTACGAGGCACTACCTGGCGCTATCCCTTGATGAATAAACCCCATAGTTTTGTCCAGATGGCAATTCTGTAAGCCAAATGTCGTATTTTAAGCTATGAGAACAAATGAGGCACTATAAGTAAAAAAAAAACGGTGATCCATATAGCAATAAATTTGCACTAAAAGTCAGGATTCACAAATTTATGTAACTGTACCCCAGTCATCAATTAACTGACGCAGTGTTCTTACACGTTACCCCATCCACCTATACTGTACTATACCAGCTTACTACCCAGCACATTTTCTTAGAGATGGTTTACGGTTCAAAATACCTTGGTTTTAAACCAAGGCATAGAGGCTGGCAAAGCATGCGCAGGATGTTAGCTTATGAGATGTTCTGGATAACATTCTTATCACACTATTACTACTGTACTATCAATATGATCCAATAAGGATACAAATTGCTGCCATCAATATCTTATCATTTGAGATCTCCCTGGCACCAGACACATCTGCCCCAGACTGCTGCTGCCTTCTAAAACAGGTATTGTCATTTCATGCTGGCACTTAAGATATTATTACCAGTAAGACTTTGGGCAGCAGCATGTACTTGATTTTTGAAGGTAGAAAAGCCATGCTTGATCATCACAATTCTACTAGGCACCAGTAGAATATGCTCCTGGCTGCCCCTGCCCCCTCTTCCACGTCCCTATCACATAAGTAGTATTAAGCTTTTCATGGATTTAATTTTTTAGAAGACAACGACATAGAGAAAGCAGTACTCAAGCTTTGAAGGTACCAAAGCCATGCTTTTTTATTACCAGCAGTGGTCTACAGGGAGATCTGTAATACCAACCTCACCACTACAGATTATACAGAATTATCCATAGATAAAACACTTTCCCAAGAGCATCTAAACTACATCTAAATCTAAAGACCACCACTACTACACCACCACTCATGCATTTGTAACAAGCATATATATTCTGATGATTAAAACTGTGGCCGTTACACAGACTGCAATTAAGAAAAGTAAAAACTGGAGAGAACCAGCCTTGCTACTTTGGCATATCACAGATATGGTATGGAGTTTTATCATTCAGTGCTTCAGATATTATTATCGGTATGAAAGCAGGAGAGAGCATTACAGTTTGTCAGGAATTATTACAGTTCTACCAGCCACTAGTAGAATCTCTGACTGCTTCTGGAGTCAAGCAATACTTGAGCTTTAAAGTGGGTCAAAACCCTCGCGGCCAGGCCCTGGAATCTAAAAGATTCCTGGCCCGGCCGCTAGCCTACCTCTGGGACATCCTACACTGGATGCCCCGCTAAATGAAACTACCTGTGAGAGCCAATCATCTCTCTCAAAATTGCTGGGGGACATGGCTATGTCGGTGGAAAAGCAGAGTCAAAAGCTAAGCCCGGCTACACATTGAGTGGTGGACCCAAATATGGGTTTCCATCCGCTTTATAGGTACAAGGCTGTTTTTAGTCATTACAGTTCTCCCTGACACCAATAACATTTGCCCCTGGCTGCTTCTGCCCTCTCCCCAGAAGTAGTAATGATCTTTTGCATTCAATCTCCTTTATCCTGTTCTAGAACAGAGTTTTTCAACCTTTTTATGCCAAGTACCCCCTAGTGACAAGCAGTTGCAACCAAGTACCCTGAAAAGGTTGGGGGGCGTTGATTACTAATGTTACTGAAATAAGTAGGTGACTGGCCTTGAAGCACTTTTTGAAGCAAGAAAGAGTAATGTTTTACTGTTAAAATAATATACCATTCCTATCAGAGCGACCCTGTTGGGGCACCCTTGAACAATGCTGAGCCCCCCCAGCGTTCTAAAAGACCATGGTAGGGAGAAATTCGTACCTGAGCACAGAAGGTATAAAAGCTATGTTTGATCATCACAGTTCTCCCTGGCACCAGTTGCATCTGCTACTTACTTCTCCAGCCACCTCCTTCCAGTCTCCTATCACAGATAGGTAGACTTGAGCTTTCCCATATGGTCAGTGCAATAGTTGAGCTTTAAAGGTACAACAGCCATTTCTTATTATAATAGATCTCCCTTTCACCAGTAGCATCTGTAACCCAGCTGCTCCTGCCTCCCCCTTCCTTCTCCCATCACCTTGGAATTCATTTTTCAGAAGGCCTGGTCAGGATAAAGTAGTACTTAAGCTTTGAAGATACCTCCACCCTCCCTTTCCAGAAGTAGTATTTGGAATTTAAAGTTCCAAAATCCACGTTTAAACATCACAGTTCTCCCTGTAGACCTGTCGAATGTACTCTTGACTGCTCTTGCCTCCTCGTTTCAATGTAGTATTGAGTGTTTTCATTCTATCACCTTGGATATTATTTTCCAGAAGGTCTCTGTATGGGCAATGCAATATCTGAAGGTACAAAAGCATAGATTTACTTTGGCTTTTCGAAAGCTAGGATTACGCAATTGATTCCTACAGTGTTCTCCAGATGGATGAAGCATGAGCTGATGGTGAATGCTTGATCATCTAGCTGGAATACCGATCACTATCTAAAATTTCACTTAAGCTACAAACATGGCTTACGTCTGTCTGTGCAAACGCTGAAAAAACAAGAAAAGGTGAAAGTCAAGGAAACACGAGGAAATGATGAAATAAATGTGAAAAGGCATTATCCCTAGTTTTTAAGTAGGGTTGAGGCTTAGAAAAAGGGCTTACAACACCGCTAAAATATGATATATATTTATTCCAACTGCAGCTGCATGCCCGTCTTGTCGCTGAAGCATGAATATGTTACTGGAGCTCTATGTTAAAGTGACACAGCCAAAATAAAACCATTTCCAGTTACAGCTATTTTCCCATGCCTGAAGGCCATTCATATATTTTCCATGACACATTTTTTTATTCTGCTGGCACATACGCTTTTAAAAGGACTTATTCAGTGCTCTACATGCCATATAAATAAAAGAACAGAACTGTCAGCATTGGGGTGATACATTTCCTTGGGAACAAAAATCTGTATTGTAGAATCTAAAGAGAAGCTTTGCAATGCTCTCTTTGCACATAACATATGCACTTAACATTTCTCCAATATACATTTAGAACATTTAAAAAGCTTTGATTGAAAAACTATGATGTGACCCCCATACCTCCAACTAACAAGTAACATAGTTTTATTGAATTATTTTCATTTCTCAAAACTAAAAGGTACAGGCATATTGTGGGACATCTTATAAGTAGATGAGTAGATTTTGATCTTGGTTGACGATCAAAAATGAAAAAATATTTGTGGGGGAGTTTAAGCATTTGAGCCCGATATATTCTGCCTGCATCCGCAGTATTTTATATGCTCTTAACATTATTTTTTCACATAATTCCAATAATTATTGCAAAATGTGTAATGCCAAGCTAGTCATAGCAAGTCAAATCTGGCCAATCTTAAACCAGACCAACAGCTTGGCACAGTTGGATAAGAAAGGTAGCGGCCATTTTGGAGCTTCCTCCTACAGCATCTCAGCCATGCTGCTGCCTGGATTCAAATTATATAACTGACAATGCACAGTAGCCCAGCAGGACTTCCTGTTTGCAGATGGCCTGCAAATGCATGAGCCGCCATTTTGTTTCTTTATTTACTACAGTGGGAGTTAGAAAAAGGTAAATGCATTTTTATCTGTAGCAATCTACATTGCCCTGGGGAGGAATGCATATGAGCACTGTTTGTTGTGTTAATCTGGTTTAAGTCATTTTTGACCGTTGGTCCGCTTTAAAAATGTAAAAGTAATATAACACCTGACACCTAAACATTGCTGAAAACTTAAATGCATTTTTTTGTAAAAGGATTTTAGGAAGCATATCCTAATTGTGGGATGTATAATATGGAAACATAGGGGTATGTAGATAAAGAGGAGATACCTGACTTTAAAGGGGATCATTGCTTAAAATGTTTCTAACAGGGTGAAATCATAAGGGGAGAGCTTACTCCTAATTTAAAGTGTATTTGTCATTATGAAGGCTCAGAGCCACAATTTGAGGATTTGTTGCAGACAGCAGTTGCTAGGCCTCTATTGGAATCAATGGAACAGTCTGATATTTTCCAGACAAGGTTGATGCATTAATGGATCTTTGGATTTTTGGGGGGCTCATCTATGATTTGGTGACAGTTGTGCTTTGAATCTTTAACCACGTGCAAAACACTGAAATACTTGATAAGGTAAAATCTCATGACTTGTCTGATACTAACAACTGAATGTTTGACAAAGGAAGGTCCTGACCTTCCAAACAACCTGTTGTAGTGAATCAAGTTACTATAGATCTCTCATTGTCGGTCAAGTTGTATTTTTTCCTTGGTAAGTCTCAGAAAGTCCTACTGTGTGTCCTGTATTAGAATATGTATTGCTTTCAGTAAGCCATAATGTTAGCTGGTCAGCTATTTTAGTATCAGTCATGCTTATGAAAACTGACCGTACACTTGGAGCTTGTTTCAATAAATGTTATAGCCACAATAACCTTGCAATTGTTTATTCTGTGGAACCACACAGGGATTTACTGGGTTCTAAGCTGTAAAATTCAAAGACTAGGGCCTCAGAGTAATAAGAGTTGAAAACCATTCTCATGGTAGTAAAAACTAATTTAGAAAACTGCGAAAATAGCACGAGAATTTTACTGATGCTGAATAAACACAACTAGAAAGACAATGAAAGTCAATGGCACTTTTTACTACGGTGTAAAAAGTTCTCTACTTTTCTTAGGAGTAAAAAAACACCATTGTTTTCAGCAACAGTGAAATTCTTGTGCTTTTTTGCGTTTTTTTTTTTAACTATTGAATCAAAGCCTATGTGTTTTACCAGACACTAGCATATATCAGCACTATAGCACATCCACATAATATCTACTGCTCTTGCGCTGTGCAGTTGGGGTGCTCATAGTTTTGGGCAATAATGTAAATCCACTCCCATCTTAGGATCTCAGGCACAAAGGAATATAGGGAAACTGGAAACAGCGTGCTGATGAGTAAATCACAGGCACAATCCTAACACAAATGTTTATTTTACATTCCAGAAGAGGAAAACAAGGCAGAACACCAAAAACCTTACAAAAAGCGAGCTTACCTTTAAGAATATTTCTATATTTAAACATTCAGCGTTTGCTCATTTTAAAATGTGTATAGTATGTAATTAGTGTCTTAATAGTTTAGTTTTATTGAATTGCCTTAATTAGATTAATATGTATTAATAGCTTAACCGTTAGGTAAATGTTATTGTTTAATAAAGTCAAACCAAGTCAGGGATAGACCCCAACTATCTCAAGTAAGAATATATATTTGGTATATTAGTCCCCCGTCAACCTTTTTCTGGTTCCTGGTAACCTTTTCTTGTCTACTTTGTATCACAAGAGTTTTGCCTTGTATATAATGGTGGAAAAAATTTTACCAAAAATATTTTTAGGAGGTGCTGCTTTAAAATATACAGTTAGCAAGATTGGTGTTACCAGTAGAAATCTAGCAGTATTTCTCACTAAGGGAGTGATTTACGAACTGCTTTGCCTGTCTTCACTGGGCATTATTGTGGGGTTTGGCCGAGATGTACCATGTTCCCCTGACTCTGGCAGCATTTACTGTATTTACTTCTAGTTCAGTGTAGTTGGGCGAAGTCCAGCGAACAACTCAGCAGTTCTCCGGATATTTCTCATAGTAAATCAGGCCCTAAGTACGTTTTGAGCTAAATCTTTCAAACTTTGCTTTAGTATATATGTTTGGAAACATGTCAATTTTGCAGTTTTATTATCAATATGATTACTATTACTGTTAAAATTAATAGTAATAATAACCTTTCAAAATTGTTCAAACTGTAGCATCAGACATGACCTAAAACTATATTAGATAATCACACAAGTCATAAGAGTCGATAAAGAAAACCGAATCAAACAAAGGAAACACAATTAGATTGGCCTCGGTAATTAATTTATTGAGGAAAACTATCCAATAGCATGTATTAGTCAGGGACAAAGGTACTTCTGATATGACCCCCTTGTGCAGCAATAATTGTATCCGGTGTTTTTGGTAATTGTTAATTTGTTCTGTACACTGGCTTGAAGGAATTTTAGCCCATTCCAATTTTAGCCCAACTTTTATGTTAGTGGATTTTCTCCCTGAAAACTCTCAAGTCTTTCAACAACACTTTCATTGGTTTAAAGCAGGGGTGTTAAATTTTAAGGGTCATATCAGCATTCTGGTTGCCTTCAAAGGACCAGTTAATAAATAACAAACAAAATAGAAGCCGGACCATTCAAATGCATGGTTACATGAACACAGAATTATTTTGGCAAGGACAGATGCAGACGCCCAATTATTTTGTCCAGAGCAGCACTAATAATTTTTTCCCACCTTGCCTGGCAATAGCTATCAAGAACACAGCCAGCGGATGTAGCACCCTCCGCTGTGGAAGTTAGTTTGGTGGGTTAGGCTGCTGCCCTTGTGTGATGAGAGCTGGAGACACAGAACAGTTGCAGACACTACTCTCTTCTCTCCCTAATACATTAAAAAGTTGCACACCCGCTTCTTTCATACCCCTCGATTCAAAGAGCAAAAGTTAATTGATTTCGGATCGAGAATCGTAAGTTTGGGTGGGTGTTAGTCATTTTTTCCTGTTTTTTTGGCCATTTACGACTCGCACGAGCCTACGTTCGAATGCGTATATGCTCTTACGATCATCGCAAGTTCGTTCCTAAATTTTAGGATGAAAACGTAAAACATAGGATCAAATCCTAAAACTTAGGATGAAAACGTAAAACTTAGGATAATTGGATGTGTTTCGGTGTGATTCAGAGAACAGTTTTCAAACCTCTAAATACGTTTTAAAAGAAAGCCACTGCCGACACCTTTTAGCAGTCGTATTGCTGTTCTTGAACAGGTTTTTTGGCTATGTGGAGGAGTCTGCGCGTCTTGAGCTGCAATGAACTGCATGTATCAGCATGGCCGAGGCCATAAATTGTATGGCAATGCATACCTGATTCATGTATGCCTTATAAAAGCATTTTAATGTGGACCTTAATTAGTCCTTTGCATGTAAACCTTTATTTGGCAATATATTTGCGTTAATTAAAGAAACTTATGTCCTTTGTTATTTATTTTTAAATTGATGTACTAGAATAATATTTTTAGATTGCATTTATTGGTGTAGTTGTTTACCTTTGCTTTGTTTAATTATTTAAGCACATCTTTGGTCAGATGCATCACACTTACTGAGGAGAGGAGAGCGGGATAAAGTGCAGGATGTGGGTTACTGCTGTATTTTGCACAGACACAGCAGAGCTGGGGGCACGGAAAGGTCAGAAATCAAAGAATCCAGAGCAACACAGTCACAAGGCCCTTTCTGTTTGCAGGCTGCCCGATAATACCTGAGCCGCCATCTTGGCTGTTTCTAGGCTCATAACATGCAGAAGTTGCTGGGTGTTTTTTAATATTTGAGAGCAATCTGTATGTAGAGGGTGTGGGTAACCACACTAAAAATTTAAAGTTGTACCATTTGAAGCATAAATATTAAAATTAAATCCACAAGTAAAAAATGCAAGTTAACTAAAAATTAAACAAAGTAAGATTTACTTATGCAAATGCATTCATTAATGGTTGGTTACTACAAAATGAATGAAATAAAGAAAAATAAAATACCAAATATTTAGAATGCACTTTAATGAGGTAAGTTTGTAGTGCGCAGCCGCAAGATCAGAAGGATTTACGTCCAGACAAAAAAGGAAAAAGGGCAAAACCAATGTTGCAACCTGAGAAATGAAACGGAAAATTCAGGATGGAAACTGACATAGGTCTGATTCCCGAACTGCCATACGAACGGACGTATATTTCAGGATAGAAACGTATTTGCTTATAGAATCACTCGCAAGTTCATACGAACGCACGAGCGGACGGGAAAAATAGGATGATCGGCACCCAAATCCAAGCTGTTACATGTTTCTTTGAATCAACCCAATAGGCACCATGCCTGGGATTAGAGGTGGTACTGTGCTCCATAGCGAAGTGCAGCCTACCAGTGCCTTACCTGGCAGCACCCAGGGCAAGCTGCTGGTGTCAGAAGCCCTGGAGTGATTGGGCCAGTTAGTAGGGGTACCACATAGCTACCACTGTAAGGTACCTTTCCGAGGGCCACATAAAAAAGGCTTTGAGGGTTGCATCCAGCCCCCAGGCCTTGAGTTTGACACGTGGTTTAAAGTCATGGCTTTGACTTGTCAATTCCAAGACGTTTTTCCTCTGTAACCATTATTTGGCAGAACAATTAGGTGCTTAGGCTTGTACTATTGAGATGCAGCTTATGGACAGATGTCCTGACATTTTCCTTTAGAATTTGCTGGTACAGTTCAGAATGTATTGTTCTATCAAAAACAGAAAGCTTCCCTGGTCCAGAAGCAGTAAAACAGTCCCAAACCGTGATACTACTATCATTCGTGTCACAGATGGTATGAAGTTTTCATGATGGAATGCAGTGTTTCTGCTTCCTCTGAACAAAACGATGTTTATGGAAATTAAAAACCTCAATTGTTTAATACAAGTTGAAGCTCTTTGTTACAGTGTAAAAAAATGTATTGTTGAAAGATGTAATACAGTGTAATACACACAATACAGTGTAATACACACAAGTGTTCAGCAAATGGTTTACGCTGTACCGGATGACTTTTTTTTTTCTCGCTTTGTTTTGAGTTGCCAGGAAAGCATATGGAAGAGAAGAGAAAGGCCAAAGCCACAGACTTGGATGCAATCCACATCCAGTGTCTGGGTGTGAGAAACCTCGTGATGTGTTTCAGTAGTCCTAAAGAGTAAACTGAACTCTAAATTTCAAACTGTAAAATATAACAGCGTTCTAAAGCCAGATCCAACTGGACAGCGTTGCTCTCGGTCCAAAATCTCATCTATACATAAAGCTGTTTGTCACTGGCTTGATATTTTTTTTGGCAGCTCTATCCTGAGCTTGCTTTGAACTTTACACATGCTTGGAGAAATGCCACGCCAAGGGCCACATCCAAGAATCTTAGTAGAAACATTACATGGTTTACAAACACCGAATTGTCATGTTGAAAACAAAAGCTGGATATCTGCTCTTCCAGCAAAATGAGAACAGAGCACCGCTTATATCTGCTAAAGCCATAGAGAGGTCAGATGCCTAATTATGACAAGCAGCACCCATTTGTATAGCTAGAACATATTCCCACAATCCTTTTCAAGAGACAGTCACAGTAACACCAACTTGTTCCTATAAATAACAAGCTCTTCACTAAAAAATAAAACTGTTCTTACTGAAGGTGCTAATGAAGGTTCAAAAACCTTCTGCACTTAGCAGATTGTCTGACACAATCTGCTAAGTGCCATAGAAAACAGCCACAGAAGACAGGTGAGTTTACATAAGTTTAGGCTTTTCTAGACTGGCGCACTGGCATCCTAAATTAGGATGACTCCTTAAGTTTTTTAGACTTTGGGACCACTTTATTGCCTGCAGAACCAATGATTCCTCCATAACCGATTTTGTGACCAACCGGTTGCAGGTTCGTTCCCACTTGGAGCATGATTGAAGTGCTCTTATGCAAGGTAGCCCACAGATGTTTACGGGTGTGGTTCACTTTTGTGCACTATTTTCACTGCACAGAGGGAATAATTACAGAGCATGCAGGCATTTGAATGAATTAACCAGTGAATTCCATTGGACAAACGCAATGGCATATGCCCCATTGGTGCAGTCGGCAGAAGAGAAAGAATGATCCTAAAGCAGTGTTGGTCTGCCAGTGGCGAAACAAGGATCATCCGAATCAGTCTTTAGAGGAATCATCACTGCACTTGGCCATGAGGAAAGAGATAAGTATATATTTGCTAACATTTTTAAAATGTCCTTTATATCATTATGTAGATAACCTATTAATCCACTCTGTTGGATTTTAGCTGAAGCCATTTTCTGAAGCTTAATGAATCACTTATTTCATAAAATGTCTCTAATGTATCTTAACCACCATAAAAGTTTAGGGTTAGCGGTCTTCCTCTTTGTGGGGTATCCCAATCTACGCTGATGTGTAAAACCCCCAGGACTGCCCGTAAACTCACCTCGTCAGTGCATCTCTGCTATACCTCTATGTAAGGTATATAACTGTAACAGGTATTTCAGAATGGCTGCCACGGGTATGCAAGAGCATGCGCAGTGGGTTTACGGGCGAACACAGGGAATAGGCACAGCAGAACATTCCAAAATGGGATTCTCCAGGCAGGTGGAACAGAACCCAGGAATAGCGAAAAGTCTGGTTTTGTTTCTCTTTAACAATCCATATAAACATGGTAAATAGTGAGAGGAGTTACCGATAAACCCCAACCGAAAAAAAATTCAGCTAAGATTGTGGTTTTCTACTACTGGTAGAAATAAAATCTAGGGGTAACAGGTTTTTAAAAGTTCTATTCTACTTTTACAGGAGTGATCCACTCTATTCCAATGCCTACTGAGCCAGCCTGTAGGAAACATTATCATTAGTATCATTATGTAGTTTAATACCTGCCCAAAGCAGTGCATGATGGGTAAAAACATCTGCACACATCAGAAGAATTGCAATAACAACAAGCTGTTATCCACGCACAGGCTGGCTCAGGGGACAGGGAGTTGAGCAGTTCTCCCATATCAAAGCGCTCCTGATTTCTCTTCTTCTGGTAAAAAAATAAACAAGCTTAGATAGAACATTTTTGATGAGCGTATAAGAAGAAATCCATTGATGGAATATCCTGGCTGTTGAGTTTTTCTTCAGGTAGCCATGCGACTAAATCTTTTTGTCACATAAGGGCTGATCCAGCATAGTGAGTACTTTTTGTTAACCTAGACCTGACCAACTGCAGCAAACACAGATTATTACACTGCCCCCCAGGCGTGTACAGTAGGAACTAGGCATGATGGGTGAATAACTTCAGCTACCTCTTCTTCTTACTCTGATGCACCCATCATTCTGAAACAGGGTAAATTTAGACTACTAAATCAGACCACATGACCTTCATCCAATCGAATCTAATGATTATGTTTCCCAGAAAATTGAAGCTATTTTGTTAGCCTTACTGATAAGCGTTTTTTCTAAGGATACACAGCTGTTTATCTCAAAGGGGGAAATGGAGTGTGTCTACTCCACTATATATGGATCCTGGATCTGTTAGGTATGTTGGTACCTCTACTCCTTTATAAGTCTAATTGGTTTGGTACCAGAGGTACCACTGTAATTATTAATCCATAATATTGCATAGAGGTACCACTGTAATTATTAATCCATAATATTGCATAGACTTACTATTACTAGAGACCAACATATGATGATTATATGTTCACAGGCAAGATATATAATCCGGGGGAGGACCCCCAAAGGAAGGCCAAAAGGGGCATCTCGGAAGTAAGTGCACCTAGTCAAAGTTAAGTGTAGGAATAATCTCACTATACTGTATTGTGATACAAACATGATGGCCATTTCACTGTGTTCACACTAGGAATAATTAGTGCACTGAAGAAGCTGTTTGCTCAGCGAAACGTTTGCACTTCTCAGAAAACAGATGTACCAAATCCCACTTGCTACAACTGAACAGCGCAACAAGACTTGCTACAAACATGTGCTAAGCACACTTGCTACAAACGATAAACTGTTGCGCTGAAACACTACAACCATGCTAAGATACTGACAACTCTGTTCGTATTTGTATACTGGATGTGTTATGGTGAAATGTATATTATAATACCTATTGTATGAATTAATGGAAACTTTGGTGTAAATAAATTTATGTATATACAGTAATAACAAGAGAATTATAAAGTTATCTTTCATAGTTATAATAAGCCTCACTAAAATACTCCTTTTATGGTTAGGAACCATACAGACTTCCTGTGGCACTAACCATAAAACCCCCCCAAACCACACAGCTGTTTAGTCCTAATTCCTCGAGTTCCCTTTTCATTGTGCGTTTTGGAAATGCTCTAACTTATATGATTAAACATATCCCTAATTTCTACGGTTGTTTTTCTACAATGTGATTTCTCCAAACGTGTAAGTGATGGTCAATCACAAGCACACATTTCTTTTTCGAAGATGACGTTTCCCCACCGTCCTTCCACTTTTTAATAATGTCTCAGACAATTCTTAACCTAATTTTAGTAGTTTCAGCAATCTCCTTAGATGTTTTCTCTGCATGATGCATGCCAATAAGTTGACCTACTAACATATTTTCCACAACCACAGGATGTGTCTTTCAACATGGCTGTTTAACAAATGAGAAGCTACTCAGTGAATTAGTTTGAGTTAAATAACTTGTTGCCAGCTGAAACATAATCACCCATACTGTAATTATCCTATGGGAGGCTCTTACCTATTTCCTTAGTTAACTCCAGGTGACCTTTCTTCTGGCCAGGCAGTGCATTCTATGTCCTATTCAGCGCTTAATGTTATATTTGCACTGCTGTAAACTGGAAAATGGATCCCATCAATTAATTTGAGAAGGGTGAGTTACCTTTCCTAAGCTAATCTGTGGAAAGTCCAGCACGGATATAAGGCTCAGATAAAAACAATTCTTTAATTAAAGCGGACCTTCACTCTGAATAAGAGTCTATCTTATATGTTTCCCACACCCTGTACATACAGATTGTCCACATTAAAAATCATCCTACCTGCATCTACTGCATGTTATGAGCCTTTAAACATCCATAAGCCGCCATCTTATCAGGCAGCCTGCAAACAGGAAGTGCCTCCTGACTGTGCTGCTCTGCATTCTGGGGCTGCTAACTGTTACCTGACCCCAGCTCTGCTCTGTCTGAGCAAAGCACAGCTATAACCCGCCCCCATGTACCTTATCCCATTCTCCTCAGTAAGTGTGATGTTTCTGAGTCAAGATGGCGGCGCCCGTATCCTAAATTCCTGAACAGAGTTGCAGCCCAGTGGGGGAAAGAATAATAAGTTAGTGACTAAAAACGTAAAATATATTAATTTTAGATGCTGGGGAACCGTTTTTTAAGAGTTTGGGCTTTTCATTAAATCACGCTGAAGGTCCGGTTTAAGCACAAGGAAAAGTCCATCATGGTAGTTGAGATAAAATCAAGTGGAATCAGTTATACAACATGATCTGTAGTAGGTTATGTGATGCGTTTCAGGCAACATGTGCTTTAATCATTCTCGCATGGCTAAAGGTACATGTTGCCTGAAATGTATCATCTAACATGCTGCCGACTAAGCTACACAACTGATTCAATTGAATTCAAATGGAAATTCAACAACCATGATGGTCTTTTAACCGTGCTTAATAAAAGGTATGTTTTTATCCCCACCTGGTGGTAAGTGTTGGTCTCTCCATACATGTATCTGTTTTTAGTGGCAATCCATACATTCCCTCCATGGTTTTAGGCAAATTTAAGCTGTTTTATGTGTTTTTGAACTTAAGTTAATCAATTGCAAAAAGACCCTTTTTGACATTAAGACGTATGCTCCATTATAAAAACTTCTTAGAGGTCCAAGGGACTTCTTTAGCACCTCTGGGTCTCACAGCAGCCACACAAGCGGGCATAGTGGTACTGTAGTTACTTGTGTTTCAAGGACTATGTCCTCCAACTGAGGTCTTGACAATACCTAGAAGTTCTAGGTGGGCAGAAGCTAAGGTACTGAATGGGCTATGGGAAGGGGGGGTGATGATAAAAGTACATTTCTTATTTACACAGATATTGTGGATATGGTATGTGGTGGCACTTGGGACAAAGAAACTTAATCACCATTGCACTCTAATACACTACATTACTGCACCTATAATGTCCGGGGGTTAAATTCAGCTTGAAAATGCAGTATACTAACTAGAGAACTTAGATCTAATAGGATCAATGTTGCTTTCTTACAGGAAAACCATTTTAAAAAAGGAAAAATCCCACCATTTCTGTTCCAGGGCTTTGGTACAATATACAACAATCCCTATAGTACCAACAATCTCTGAGCAAAGTTATTAGATGTAACACTGGCAATATGACCATGCCCCTTTCTCTGGACTATCAAAACAGGGTCCCTACCACCAAAGCAGGATCGTTGGCGCAGATTTTGTGACAGATTTTGATTTTGTTACTAAATAAAACAATCGCTTCAAGAGTTTTTTACATTGAATGATACAGCAGAAATCTCCATATCTACTTTGTGGGAAACTTATAAATGTTGCATACAGGGAATCTTGGAAAAATAAACCAAAATCAGAGTCCCTACAGAAGCATACAAAAAAAGAAAGATCTGAAGTGGATTACCAAATCAATAAGCTCAAGATTCTTATGGAGGACAAATATAGTACTAGCAATAGAAAGAAATTTCTTAAGGTTCAATCAGAAATCAATAACCAGGGTAAAATTATGGCTAGGGAACTAAGTGATCACGGGGCAATTAATTTAATTGATACTATTAGAAGTAGTAAGAGGGACTCAATCCTCACAGATTTGGAAGATAAGAAAATGAGTTCAGGGACTTCTATAACAATATTTACAATCTAGACCTGGGTGAAGAGATTGGCCACCGAATATATTTGAAAAGAATTAAGCTAGCAGAAATGATGCCTCAATCACCACGCAGATCTCAATCAAGTAATTAATAAGATAAAACCAAACAAAAGCAATACCTTGGGAAGCCAGACATTCCCCACAAAAATAATGAGCCAATAATTTTTAAACTGATTCCAACAGAAGGAAAAGATACCATCAGTTGTGCCAACTACCGAACAATCGCATTAATTAATACAGACATTAAGCTATATTCTAGCATTCTAACCAAAAGAATTGAATGTGCCCTGCCCCAAATTCTAGCCCTGAGTCAAGACGGATTTAGGAAACGGAAAGTTACAGCCCAAAACAATGCAATAGCTGTCAATCTTATCCATCATCTGCACAAACAGAAAATAGAATCATTATTAATAACTTTAGATGTCGAGAAAGCCTTTAATAGGCTTGACTGGAAATGTATGGAAGAAACATTACACCAATTTGGCTTCGGCCCTGGAATAATTTCCAGAATGATGCCCTTATGTAACAATCAGAATAATTATAATCAACAACACCCGAACTGCCACTTTCGACATCCATAAGAGAGGCAGACAGGGCTGTCCACGATCCTCCACATTATTTAATATCAGTTTTAGAACCATTATTATGGCAAATGAGTGATTCAAGCATGATTTGAGGTCTATTCCTAAATGCCAGGGAGGTGAAGGTATTGGCATATGCAGATGATCTGCTAAAAACCATAAAAAAGATTGTTAACCCATTCTCCAAACTACTGAATATCCTTGAGGAGTATAAGATAATGTCTAATTTCAAAATAAATCAGATTAAATCTGCAATTTGCCATTTAACGCAATGGAAACAACTGAAAAAATATTATACATCCATAGAAAGGAAGATGAAAATCGACCACTGAAATATAAAAGACCAAAATTCTCTAGACACCCGTATTTTAAAAAAGTTTGCTACAACTAAAAAAAACCTCTTCTTAATGCTGAAATCAAATTCATGTGAGTCATTATGAAACACAAAAGTTTTGGTCCCTATCCAGATATAATGATTAGACCATAGCCAAACCAATTCATACTGCAGAATTGTCTATCAGAAATAAGGGAAGGGGGGAACTGATCCTACATGAATCATGTGGCAGCTTATAAACTTACACAACCAAAGGAAATGGCCTCAGCCCCAACCATTTTCATTTCACGTAAAAGCTCCACTCCACTATATTCTCTCTTTCTATGTTCTATAAAATTAGAGCATGCAGAATAAGTAAAGTCCCCTGTTTGTTTCAAACTAAATGGGAGATGGACCTGGATATGGAATTCGGATTAAGAGAATGGAACCTCTTTTTTGAAAACATCCACTCACCAAAAAATACTTATCTACAATTATTTAACTATAAAGTTGGTGGTGCGAGAAGGAGTCAGCCACATACCACCACCTGTGGTGGACATGCGAAAAAAACTCCCAATTCCATATAAAGAAAACTTTTTTCAATGAATCCCAATGGACCTAACCTGTCGCATATTGAAACAATAGTCTCGGACTTGGTTATTTTTTATAGCACGCAAAATGATTATAATCAGTTGGTCCCAGAAGCACCTCTAGACATAGCTACATGGAAACAAACATTCAAACAAGCAATAATTATTGAAACAACCTTAGTATCAGACGAGGAATCCATGTAAAACTTGTGTGATTATACACACAAACTATAGATGGGGTTGAAGAATTAGGAAGGGAGTAGGAGAGGAGAGGGGGAAGGAGGGGATAAGAATAAAGGAAGTATAATAAAACTTAGCGGGGGGTATGAGATGGGGGGGGTACTTAGGGAGATAGGAGATCTTGTAATTAAAAATAAATAGATAAAAGAAAATAATATATACAATCTAGGCAAACGATGATGCATAATAAAAATCTCATAACCTAAAAAAAATCAACATGAAAGAAATTACATATACACTTCAAGAGCTACCAATACTTTGAACGCTCTCTTTCTGAAATTAGTTTGATGACATACGCAACTAGAAGGCCAAAAAACAGTTGCCAAGGTATAAAGATTAAAATAATAATTCTTAAACTTATGTATGACATCATCTGGAAGCCAGGGCAACACTCAACTATTATCACAGACTAAAAGGTCAGCTTTCCAAACATGAAACTAACTCATATTGGAAATGTTAGCTTCTTTGAATTCTAGCTTTTGTTAATTTATCAGTTACTACAGAACACCATTCTTGCATCATCTGAGTTCATCTCCACTTCATAATAAGTAATTTATGGTGAGACACTGAAAATATGGTGTGCACCTAAACAGAAATTACCAGAAATATTTACAGATGTGCAAGTTTGAAAGTTTGGATGCATAAAACCTTTTTACATATGATCTTTGGTTCTGGGCTGTGAAGCTCTCTATGTGCAGAAAGCTTCTTTGAGTCAAAAGTACGACTGATCACTAATATTTCTTCTGGCAGGACTGTATTCCCCAGAATGCTGAGCAGGCTACATCTGCACAATAATAACTTCCAAAATATATTTTGCAGCGGAGGCCATTTTAAAAAACAACAGAAAAAAATCAGAAAAAGGTATATATTGCCTGTTGAGGGACTTGTTTTCCTTGACTTCAATCTTCTGGGCATACTGAATACTAGTTCTAATTTACAACTGCAGACATTTATAGTTTTAGAAAGAATGGGTCAGAAACAAATTTTATTTGTTGCTTGAAGTGGACCAAACAGGCGCTCCCTGCTATACCTTTAGCAGGGCGAGTGCCTGCGCCAGGCATTTGTAAATGGCCAACACGGGCACGGGCTCAGCTGGAGCCAAGTGCTTAGACAAGCCGAGTTTCTGTCAGCACAGTCGAGCGCTCTGATTGGAAAAGAGGCCACGCATGTGCTGTAGGGGGAAAGGTGAGTTGGTTTGGGCGACCTGGGGGGTTTCACACAGCATGGCATCATGCATCGGGGGGCATGGGTCAAGACCTAGGTTAGTCAAAATTCTGGGTTTTGATCCACTTTAAATAGGGCATGGTGTGAGAGATCTCGAACGGCTTTCTCAACATGAAAGTTGGTCTCCCCTGAATCATGTGAGAAAACAAGAATTCTCAAGTGCAATATTATATGCACAAGACCAAGTTTTTTTTTGTTTCGGGACATTTAATTACAGCCTGGTCCGATCCTCTACCGGATCTAGACCCCCGAAAGGAAGGGTTAAAAGAGGCCAGGGCATTGTTCAGATACAATCAACACAACATTTTAGCCAAGATTCATACAAAACTAATGCTGGTTGTGCATAGATATTGTTCCTGTACAATTCTGATCCCTCAAGGATGCAGACCAAATTACCAAATGCTTATTGACCACATTGCTATTGGACTTTTTCATGTGCAAAGGATTGTAGTAAAGAAAGAAAAGTAAAATAATTAAAGTGCTCAATAATTATGTAGACCTGCAACACAAACAGTGTGACAGTGTTTATCTTGTATATCCAAACTTGATTGTGTCTATTCAAGTTTCAGTTACAACTAAAACACCAAATGACAACAGACAAATTAATTGTTCCTTTTTTTTAATCCAGTGGCACGTGGATTTTATATATAATGGCTTCTAATACTGAAATATAACAATCACAATGCACATTTATAAACTAACATTGCAGCTACAAAGTTTTGGAGTGCAAAAACAACTCAAACATTATCCTCAGCAACATAAACAAATTATTCTTGGAAAGCAATCATCATTTGCCTCATAAACCATTGTGCATTGTTTACAACAAGGCGGTTTTATTGCTTGGTCAGTACAGACGTTACACAAGTATTTCCAAGATAAGAAACATGAAGGAGATCAGGAATAGTAACATGTAAGTGCATGTTCAGGATGTCACCTAGCCCATCTCCACTGAGGGCCTTATTCTTGAAGGAATAGCGCCAGGTAATGCCTGTACAGCGCTGGCACTCAGCCTTGCAGAGCGCCACGTATTACCTCTCGCTACCCGGCGCTCTCCCATACATTTCAATGGACGATCCTTAAATTCCTTTCCTGATCCCAATTTTTTTTTTTCTTAAAGAAAATGAAATTTTTGAAAACTTTTTGGATTAATAATATTTTTATGCTAAATTGTCTTTACAGGTCTGGTATTAAATTGTTCATGTTACAATGTTATAACAATGTAATTCCATATGTTTTCGCTTTGTTACTAGTGGATACATGTTCATTAACAGACTTTAATCGCACAGCCTCTGGCGCTGTGGGCTACAACTGCATGATTTTGAGCACCGGCGATGTCTGAGGCTGTTTTTTTGATGAATGTGGTGTGAGTCAGTTGCACTGAGCTGGCGCTATCGTTCGCTCCCATACAGCATAGTATTCATCAATGCCGGCCAGCGACTGAGGCGCTCTGAATCAAAGAATCATGGCCAAGCACAGCAACTACTAGCGGTCGCTCTCAAAGCCTCGCTACAGACGCTCATCTGTTGCTATCTGGCGTTAGTAATGAATCAGCCTATTCTGCCTATAAATCCTTTAACTTGACATGATCAATATGGAACATTTGTTTTTGGTTTTGACGGGAAGCCTTATTTATGAAGCGTCAGCTCCACACAGTGTCACTTTTTTGGCCTCAGCGGCACTCAGCATGGGATTTAAGAAAAAAAAATGGCAGCACCGATCCGGCTGATGGCTAGCGTCTTATTTAACACTAGAGCCAAGATCCTATAGATCACAATTGGCAGAACTGGATTGTAGTGTTGCTTATAATTAATATTAACCCTTAAAATGCCAAGCACGTAGTTTCTACGTGGTTGCTTCTCCTACAGTTAAAGGAGCAGTATCGCGAAATTTGCATTAAAAAAGATAGCCACACAACAGCTTCTAACATGTGTATAAATAATGTGGCGATAGAAAAAGGAAAAAATATCTGCCTTTCTTTTAAATTGTATAATGATAATGGCTCAGTCCATTTGCTGAATAGGGGGATCTGCTGGGTTGTATTTAGTGAGCTGCTTCATTTAGTCCACTGGTCTCCTAGCAACACTTTACCTCAGAGGCTGACACTGTAATCAGTGGTAACGGCTGTGTGTGTGTGTGTGTGTGTGTGTGTGGTGCTGCTTTTGTTATGAGACCAGGTGACTCAAATGTGTAAAATCTATACAAAATAAACTAAACTGACTGAAAATGACTGAAATTCTTCTTTGAATAACTGTGCAGGAAAATCTAAAGGTATTAAAGTGGAACAAAAAAAAGTCTATAAGACCCGGCCATTGACCGTCCCCCTTGGGCATCCTAAATCGGGATGCCCCACTGTGTGAAACGACCCCTGGATAACCACAGATCCCCCCATTTTTCTGGCGCGCTCACGCAGATAGTCATTTAGACAATCCGGGCGGCCAGGAAGGTTACTGCTCAGGCTCCCCATCTGCGTGCAAACAGTGCTGATTGGATGAGAGCCCGCGCATGCACTGTGGGATAGGGAAAGGTACGTTTTCACAGGCGAACTTGGAGATTTCACATATCAGGGCATCCCAAGTCGGGATGTCCCTAGGGGCACAAAACAAAACTCCAGATAGTGAAAATCCTGGGTTGGGCTTTGCTCAAAGCTGAAAGAAAGATCATATGGAAAAATTAAAAATAAGAATATGAAAGAGAAAATGGAAAACTGAAAGATTCTGCAACAGAGCCAACATGAAGGGAAAACTGTCAAAATAAACAAAATGTTTAGAGCAAAAAAACAGGATGTAAACATAAAGATCCAATTCTGAAATAAAATACCCCCCCCCAAACCAGAGATTCGAACCAACGACTCTCTGGTTCAAACTGGCATTGAATTTACCAATGAGCTAAATTACTTCTAGAGCTTTTCTTTGTGTTTTAGATATGAGTTTTGGCCAGGTAATGTTGCAATATTATGCTGGACGGCTGCCAGCACTGAACAGCTGATTACTTTGTTACATTGTTTCCCCCTCTCCAAAGCGTGGAACAGGCCAGAGTGTCGGGCCCCGACACTCAGCAGACATAAACATGAGCTATTAGTCTCCAGCTGCACAACACAGACATCATTTTTTTCTAAATTTATAATTCCTACTCCAACACTTACCTACATTCAAAGTACCATTTAAATATAAGTCACCAAGAAAAATTTGCGATACTGCTCCTTTAAGTGCCAAGCACGTAGAAACTACGTGCCTGGCATTTCCCCTTACTAGTTAAAAAATAGATAAAATAAAACACTTACCTCTGGTATTAATGTAAAGATGGGGCTCCGATGGGCATCCGATCCCTCCCCCGGCGTCTTCGGTCTTCAGGAGGGGACCCGAAAACCCTTGTGAACTGGTAAGGGGTCCATGGGACCCCTATGCCAGTTCACAAGGCTGGGGGGATGGCAAGTCACCTAGCAGGTGACTTGCCATTAACCCCCGGCACCCCCATTCCCTGCCTCCCCAAAGCCCGGGGGGGGGCAGAAGAGCCCATAGCCACGGGCTATGCGGGCTTGTAGCCTGCAGGGCCAGGGGCCACAAAAGCTGGCCCCTGCGCCATGTTCCTACAAGCCCTGCATAGCTGGTCCCGGGCTAGTTACTTCGGGTAAGGGAATTTTTTTTCTCGATTTAACCCTTTGTAGTGTGGATGGTAGCTGTATTTTATTTGTAAATGTTAAAAATTACTTGTTTCAGTTTGAGGGGTCTCCTGGGCAGGAACGGGGGGCTACCGATAAATATGTGGTACCGTTCTAATCGGTAGAAATGGGGCTTTCACATGCAATATGGTTTTCTTTAATAAAATAAATTTTTTATTTAAAATAAAAGGAGGCAATTTTCTAAAATAATAATATAACAAATAACAAAATTTACAAACAAGACATTTCATGTTAAAGCCTAAACTCTGCTGCAAAAAAATATATATAATTTTCCTGAAAATTCCAGCAAAAATGTCGCAAAACATGGCGCAAAATGGGGAAAAATGACCTGTCAACAGAGGGTGAAGAAATCTCAAGTAGGCTGGCAATTAAAAGGGTTAATAGTACCTCTGCATGTTGGGTATTGTTCTGTTCGGGGGACCTTGCGCTTTCAGACTTAGCTTGTTTTTTCTTGTTTGCATATTTATATTTTAGGAAAAGGTGTTTTTTATTCAGCTTTTTAATACATTTTTTAGGGAAACCCTGCGCAACCAAAGAATTCTTTGAGGGATTAATTCCAGAAAAATGAGCCCACTACAACAAGCTGGGTACGCTTAGAAAGCTTAACATGTACTTTCAGGGAATATATGGTTTATGGGGGATATTCCAAATGTAAAGGGTTGTTTTGGTTGAAAAATCGCAAGGTGCGCACTTTGTCTGCAGAGCTGAAATTTTCAAGTAAAATTACCGTTACGCACATGCTTTACTTTGGGGTGTTTGGCAACTCTTCCCTTGACAGTAGCAATGCATGTTGGGTATCGTTCTGGTCGGGGAGGTTGCTTTTTCAGATTAAACTTGTTTTTCTTGTTTGTATATTCTTTGATTCTGCTTTTTTTATCCTTTTTTTAGGGAAACTCTTTGCAACCAAAGAATACATTGAGGTATTACTTCCAGAAAACTGTGGCCACATCAAAAATCCTGGTACACCTAGAAAGCTTGAGGTGTGTACTTCCAGAGAATATATAGTTTGTTGGCGGTATTTCAAATGTAAAGGGTTGTTTTTCTGGAAAAACTGCAAGGTGTGCATAGATTTTTCTGAAAATCCCCTAAAGCTCTGTTTCAGTTTGGGGGAGTCTCCTGGGCAGGAAAGGGTATCTACCTATACATATGTGGTACCGCTGTAACCGGGAGAAATTGGGATTTCACACACAATAAGATTTTATTGACAAACTTACATTTTTTATTACAAAAAAACACTACAAATTGTAAAAAATAGATTTTATTTTATTTTTTTTGCACATATTTCACCCAAAAAATGACAAACAAGACATTTCATGTTAAAGCTCAGACAGACTATGCTGAAAAAAACAATATATAATTTTCCTGGGAAATCCCTGGAAATCTCTTCAAAAATCACATTTGAACATGGGGAGCGCAAAATAGTGCAAAATGGTCTGGCAACAAAGGGTGACAAAAACTCCAGGTAGGCTGGCACTTAAAGGGTTAAGCACATTTATTAGTACAGAACTTGCATTGGATTGTTATTAAAATTTGAATGGCTTATTTTGCTTAACAATGTGCAATTTGGACACCAAAAACTAAAATGTAGCCGAAACGCACTATAACGCACTATAACGTTTGTCCCCTTTGTCCCCAGCAGTGATTTTTTGTAACTCCAATGAAAAAAACAGCGCCGGAAAAATACAGGGCCAAAAATTTCAAGGAGGAAAAAATTCATAAATATGCTGTTGAGTGCTGTAATAGTGGCAGTGCAAAGTGGCGCTCTTTGACGTAGGGATAATCGAATGATAGGTCCAACAGACGCTGACGTAGGTTGGACAATACCTAAGTGCAACAATCGAATTAGTAGTGTTCAGCGAAGCGACTGCTGGCACCAATGTAGTCCACAGCGCAGCGCCAGATAAGACAGAAATGCCGGCGCTCCGAAGCTGGCGCTATAGCCACAAAAATGATGCTAAAAGTCGCACATCATATATAAGGCCCTAAATATTCTTCATGGGTATTTATTTGACTCTGGTTGCCAATGATAGGTGGACTACATTTCAATTATTAAATCTAGCAATCACCAGTTGCCTGCCCTCCTTATATCTTTCCTTGACCCCATCAAGCCTGTCTCTTGTGAATGAGGTTGAATAGTATTCAGCACAGCAGACCCAGTTAGAGAGGTTTTTTCCACCACTGTCTACTAAGGAGACCTAGCCTGGCATTAAGGAACCCGTGATCTCTCGAGGGAAGCAGCGGCAATGTACCCGCTCTCCCCCTTTTTGCTATAAAGGTTCTAAAGCTACATACATACAGCAATAAATCTCTCTACAAAAACATATGCATATCTAAGGAGGGAGCTACTAAACTTTTATCTTGTGGAAATTAAGTACACTCTTTCTGTAGATATATATATATATATATATATATATATACAAAATTATTTGTTATACAATTGCAGTGAAGATATGCTGAATACTGGGCACCAGCATGTTTTTAAAGAAACATTAAAAGCACTGGTTTATTTAATTTCTGGTAAGAACATTTTGAAATGCTCAACAGATGATTTATGCGGCTCCAATTAGTTTTTATTTTAACACTGGGCAACCAAAGCTATCCCATGTTATAGCACTGTTAAGATTGTTCTAAAAACTTAAAAAATATGCTGCGCTATTTAATTATTTGAATTTTGAATATTATATTATGTTTCCTCTTTGGCTTCTAATTAGCCTTAAACTAATTTGTAACAAAATGAGTGTTGTTCCCTGCGCAGGATCTCACCCCAATTGCTGGAGCCCCCCCCCCCCAAAGTAAATTGTTAATTTTATTGTAATGTGGGATTAATAGATGACAGGAGGGAGGGAGGGTTAAATTGGTTTAGGGTCCCTGTTGATCAGGATTGAGTTCTCAGAGAAGGTTAAGGTCTGCTTTAATTATTTTAGTGTTAATACATTTGCCTAAATCTAAACGTAATAAATGAAAAATAACTAACTGCCACCATAGATCATTAGTACTCATTAGCATACTGTCAAAGCATACATAGGACAAGTGGCAGTACAGTATTATTCTTTTGACAAAAGTGCTACAAATTGGCAGGAAATGTGCTTGACACATAGACAAAACATTAAACCAAATGGACACAATGTAATGGAAGCATGTTTAGAACCATATATACTTTGATGAATGCTTCTATTGTTTTTCTAGAGGTTTTTAGCTAGCTTCTGTTCCTGACACTTACAGAAAGTACTTTGATGGAAAAAAATGCACACAATTTCTCAAGATGTCTTTATAAATGACTAAATACCCATCAACGCTTACACCAATGCCAAGAAATCTTTTGTTTAAAACTAGGTTCACTGGGACTAAATATCCTTTAAATAACACTATCTGTACAATACTGTGAATATTCTCATTTACAGTAGAGTATACACAGGTGGCAGATGCTATGTCCTGGGGTCAGTGCAGGACAAGAGGAGAAAAAGACATTGCTAGGTGCTAATCTGAACTGGATATTTGGGGGCACTGGGCCCTGTCTGGCTATGCTTAGGGGAACAGGGCATGGTGTATGGAAAGGCTATTCAAATTAATGTGTCACTGGTTACTTTTTTTCCCCCACTGGTCATATTTAACATATTAATATTGTAACATATAACATTTTTGACCATTTACAACCCAAGCAACAATTTTGGTCACATTATAAAGACCACCAGATAATATCTAGAGTAACATCATGAACATGAACTGGATGAGCTGGGAGAGAGGTCTTGGTAGACTGTCACAGGTATCTAGAGTCATGCTGAATGCTGAATGCATCCGACATCTGCTGGAAGGTTCTTGGGTGAGCAAACACAATGATCAAGATGGGCCCACAGATGTTCATTTGGGCTCAATTCTGGTGAATTAGGGGCCAGGGTAGTACTTGAAAGTTTTGGTCATGCTCTTCCAACCAATGTTGGACATTTCTAGCTCCCTCACATGATGAATAGGAAGATCCCATCCACCCCAGGGAAGACAATCTGCATATATGCGCATACAAGATGTGCAAGGATGGATTTATATTCAAATCAGTTTAGAGGGTTTTCCACATAGAGTGGACCCAGAGAAAGCCACAAAAACATTCCCCAGACCATAACGCTGTCACCACCAACTTATGTATCCCTATGGTTGCCTGCAGAGTTTTGTTTTCTATTTTCTCTCACCTGACATGCCAACATCATTAACCCAGGGGGTTTCACACAGAGGGAATCCCTGGCAGAGGCAGTGTCCATCCACAGCATAGGAAAGTGCCTGGCAATTGCCCATATTGCCATCCAATTTCCACTCCCTGTGGCATCACCCACTGTGTGAAACTCCATCAAATCACCGCACCCACTCTCCTAACCTTGTTCCAATGGCACATGTGCAGGTCACGGCCTCGCTATACCTTTAGCTAGATGTACACCCGGACCAGCCATTTGTGAGTGGCTGGCCCGGGCTTGCCCCCAGCTCAAGGTGAGCTGGGATACAACCAGTGGCCCATTGTGAACCATTCAGCTCACTAGCTGCTGTGATGTCACAGCCTCTTCCATAAGTTAATGGAGCTGAGAACTCTGCAGCAGCTGACACATGTAAGTGTACAGTGGCTCCCTATCTGCTGCACACTCAGCATTGTGTTAAACAGCACCCCTTACTTGCCGCAGTCTGAAACAAAAGGTTGCCACTAATCTGACCTTGCTTCTGGAGGCCCCATGCATTTGCATGGTATACATGGTGGTTAAGCCCACCACTGCTTAGATATCCTCCAAGCCAGCTCACAACATGTGTCTTCCTTCATGAGCTATGGGCTTGCGACATCAAAAGTGAAAAGTGGCCATATTTATTTATTATTGTTTATTTATGTAGCGCCATTATCTTCCGTAGCGCTTTACAAAGTAGTAGTTACAGACAGGGTAGAAACATACGGTACATATACTATATCAAGTGCAGTTTTACAGAGTTGACAATGGATATTCTGAGTACAAGATACAATAGGAAAGAGAGCCCTGCCCTTGCGAGCTTACAGTCTAAAGAAAGAGGGGTGAAGATGAGGGGGAAGGATTGCAAACAGTCAGTATTGAGCTTTGTGGCATGTGCCCTTTAGAAAATTGGTTAAACCAGATTATATGCTTGTCTGTATAAGTGAGTTTTAAGGGCACCTTCGAAGGTTTTGAGAGTTGTGGAGTGGCGGATTGGGTGCGGGAGGGCATTCCCGAAGATTGGAGTTGCACGTGAGAAGTCTTGGAGGCGACAGGAGGTGGCCAGGGAGTGAATATGTGGTTTGAAAGAGAGGGCAGTTTCCAGAATGACTCCCAGGCACCAAGCTTGGGGAGTTGCTGTTATTGTGTAATTGTTGACAGAAATAGACGTGTTAGAGAGGGGAGGGGAGTTAGATGGTGGGAAAATGACCAGTTCTGTCTTGTCCATGTTTAGCTTGAGGTAGCGAGATGACATGAATGAAGAAATAGCTGAGAGGCAGTTGGGGAGGCGAGATAGCAGAGAGGAGAGGTTGGGGCCTGAGAGATATATCTGAGTGTCATCCGCATAGAAGTGGTATTGAAAGCCTAGTGAAGTTATAAGTTTGCCAAGGCCATAGGTGTAGACTGAGAAAAGTAGGGGGCCTAGGACAGAACCTTGCTGCACACCAACAGAAAGGGAACGTGAGGATGAGACTGTGTTAGAATAGGATACACTGAATGATCTGTCAGAGAGGTAAGAGGTGAGCCAAGAGAGTGCAAGACCTCAAACCCGAAGAGAGGAGAGAATATCAAGAAGCAGAGAGTGGTCAACAGTGTCAAAAGCTGAGGAGAGGTCAAGAAGGATAAGGATGGAGTAGTGACCTTTGCTTTTAGCAGTGAGCCGATCACTGGTGACTTTGGTGAGGGCAGTTTCAGTGGAGTGGTTACGACGGAATCCTGATTGTAAGGGGTCAAGTAAGTTGTTAGTGGATAAGTATTGTTCCAGTTCTGAGTGGACATGTTGTTCACGAAGTTTGGAGGAGAAAGGGGAGTAGTAAAATAGGGCGGCAGCTGGTGAGGGCAGAGGGGTCGAGAGAGGGTTTCTTGATTATCGGAATAATAACTGCATGTTTGTAGGAGGAAGGAAAGGTACCAGTGGTGAGGGAAAGGTTGAATATAGAGGTTAAGGCTGGAGTGAGGGATGGAGACAGTTGAGGAATAAGGTGGGATGGAATAGGATCGAGGGACCAAGTAGTCAGGTGGGCTCTAGAAATGAGAGAGGTTAGTCCAAGCTCATATTGGAGTGAAGAAGGTAAGAGAGTAAGGCAGAGGGATTGATTTAAGTGGTGAGGGATTCTGAGGGGCAAAGCCAAGTCGAATGTTGTCAATTTTTTCTTTGTAGAATGTAGAAAATTATTCTGCTGTTATTTGGGAGGTTGGAGGAGGGGGTGGGGGCCGGAGTAGGGAACTGAAAGTGTTGAAGAGTAGGATTCCGGGCTTGTGCAGAAATCAGTGAAGAGAAATATGCTTGCTTAGCAGATGAAAGGGCCGTCCTGAGTTCCTGAAGGGCTAGTTTATAGAATTGAAAGTCACAACTGGATTTGGTTTTCCTCCATTGCCGTTCAGCAGCTCGAGACAGCTGTTTCAATCTGGTTGTGCTTGCATTTAGCCGAGGTTGGCGATTTTTGGGGCGGGGACAGCTATGGGTGAGGGGGGCGGCAGAGTCTAGAGCTGAGGAGAGTGTATTATGGTAGTGTGATGATGCAGCATCTATGTCTGTGAATGAGGTCAAGGACTGAAGAGGTTGAAGTGAGGCAGAAAGGGACTGAAGATCTAGGTTTCTTAAGTCCCTGTGTTGAATTGTAGGTTTGTGTGGAGGGGGGTTAGCAGGAATTGGAGAGAGGGTCATAGTCAGCAGATTATGGTCAGAGAGGGGGAGCAATGAGGATGAGAGGTTTGATAAAGAGGTTAGTGAAGAGGAGGTCAACTGTGTGGCCGTCTTTGTGGGTGGGTGCAGTAGACCATTGCTTTAGTTCGAAAGATGAGGTTAGTGGCAGTAGTATGGTGGCAGCAGGGTTGCTAGTGTCAACAGGTATGTTGAAGTCACCCATGATGATTGCAGGGATGTCTGTGGACAGAAACTAAAGGAGCCAGGTAGAAAAGTGATCGAAGAAAAGAGTAGTAGCTCCAGGAGGGCGGTAGATGACAGCGATTTTCAGGTTACAGGGAGAATATAAACGGACGCAGTGAACTTCAAAAGATGAGAAGGATAGAGATGGCAGAGCAGGGAGTGGGTTAAAGGAGCAGAGTTCAGATAGAAGGATGCCCACATCCCTACCCTGTTTGTTGTTGGATCTAGGGGTGTGGCTGAGATGTAGTCCCCCATGTGAAAGGGCAGCGGGTGAAGCTGTGTCTGATGGGGTAAGCCATGTTTCTGTGAATCCCATGAAGGTAAAAGAGTTTGAGAGAAACAGGTCATAAATATAGGTGAGTTTGTTGTGCATTCCACAGTGTGCAGGTGACAGGAGCGGGAAGCTGTATCAGATTAGATAGGTTGCGTGTGTATCCAGGTTTAACACGGTTGCAGATTTTTGGCTTTGATGAAAAGGGAATCGTTCTGGAGGAGAGGGGTGGAGAGAGTGGGCCTGGATTAGGGCTGATGTCACCGGCGGTAAGTAAGAGTAAAAGGAGAGAGAAGAGATGGTTGTGGCTTTTGAGAGTGGAGTAATGTGTCTTGTGCTTGGATGTAGAGGTGATGATTGATTTTGCCAAAGAAAGGAATTCATGAGCAGAGAGGTAGGAGGTTGAAAGCAGAGTGGGGGAGATATATAGGGACTTACCAGGAGCAGGGGGATACTGTGAGCCTAGGATTCTGAGGGTAAGAGGAAGTAGTGTGATGAGATAAAAGGTAATAATTTTAGCTGAGGCTGGGCTATTCAGACAAGCAGAATCCGGTGCAGGCATCCTTCCGGTTGAATTCAGGTTAAATTCGCATATTAATATGAACTGTGTATTATTTAACTAAAGAGGACTTCTGGGTTCAGGTACCTCGAATATTATGAATTTTAAAAGGATTCAGAGGAACTGCATCTTAATTTGTGCACTGAAGCAACACTTACAGTAAAAAATAAGATAAGTATAGTATAAGTATAACAATCCACCATCACAATTTCACATCATAAGCCAAATAAAAATTTGTGTGGTTTTTGAAAATTACAATTTCCCAAAATATTAATACTTACGTTGCCTTACTTGGGATCACAGGACACATTAACTGTATTGTGTTACTTTTAGTTTGTGGGAGAACACAGGCAATTTGTCAGCGCTTTTACTGAAGACCTTGACCACTGTCTAGACAACGCTAAACTGATTGTTGTGAAGTCACATGCTAATAAATATAATTATTCCAGGCTTCAAAGTGCGAACTGCAACTTGTTCCAAGACATGATAAATTATCAAGTGATGTTTTGTGGCTTTTACATGTGCTCCCTTTCAAAGCACTATATACAGTGCCTTGAAAAAGTCTTCATACCCCTTTAACCCTTTTGGTGCCAAGCACGTAACACCTACGTGCTGGCTTGGCTGGGCCTTAAGTGCCAAGCCCGTAGGTGTTACGTGCTTGACTTTCCTCGCTTCTAGTTTAAAAAATAAAAATCAAAAATACTCACCTGACCCCTTGTTGGATCCGGCCGGGTCTCCTCTTTAATTTGGTGCCATCCGATCCCCCGTGGGGGGTCGGATGGCTCCAGGAGAGCCCCCGGAATAGGCCGCCCCCCCCCCCCGCTTCTGCAGCAGCAGCTGCTAACTGTAAAAAAAAAAAAAAAATAAAAATGACATTCACTTACCTGTGTGTGCGCTGGCTCCCGCTGTCCCTCCTCTTCACCTGGGGGGCCTCCGATCCCCCCCCAGGACTTACCGTTCTTCAGGAGAGAGCCTGGGAGGCTCTCTCCTCTCTTCTTCAAGATGGCGGCCGCCATCTTGCCTCTAAGCCCCGCCCCCTTGGGGGCGGGGCTTATGACGTCATCCCGGTCCCGATCACCGGCTTCAGCTTTCTCAGCTTCTCAGATGCCGGTGATCGGTGCCCTGGAAGGAGGTGACAGGAGATCCTCTGATCTCCTGCCTTCTCCTTCTCTGGATGCCGATCACAGGCATCTGTCAGCTGAGCGGCGAGGGACAAGAGCTTGCAATCGAAGGTAAGTACAGTAAAAAAAAATTTTTTTTTTTTCTAATAAAATACTTTTTATTATTGTGTGGTGTTTTTTTTCACATTAACCCTTTGTGAGCTGGTAAGGGGTCCATGAGACCCCTTATACCAGTTCACAAGGCTGGGGGGGTGGCAAGTCACCTGCCCTAGCGGGTGGCTTGCCATTAACCCCCGCACCCCCATTACCTGCCTCCCCAAAGGCCAGGGGGGGGCAGAAGAGCCCGGGCCCACATAGGCTATGTGGGCTCGTAGGCTGCAGGGTGGGGGGGCCACCAAAGCTGGCCCCCCCACTCTGTGCCTACAAGCCCCCATAGCTGGTCCCGGGCTGGTTACTTTGGGTAAGGGGGACCCCACGTCATTTTTTTTTTTGGATTTTTAAGGGTTTTTAACCCTTAAAAATCCAAAAAAAAATGGGGTCTCCCTCCCCGGGAAGGGGGACCCTATGTCATTTTTTTTTTTGAATTAACCATTTGTCATCCAGCAGCTATAAAAGGCTTCTGGGCAGGAAAGGGTGTCTACCTATACATATGTGGTATCGCTGTAACCGGGAGAAATTGGGGTTTCTCACGCAATAAGATTTTATTGACAAACTTACATTTTTTATTACAAAAAACTCGACAAATTGTAAAAAAATATATTTTTTTTAATTTTTTTCACACATTTCACCCAAAAATGTTGAGAATACACCTAAAAAATACAAACAAGACATTTCATGTTAAAGCCCAGACTCTGTTGAAAAAAACAATATATAATTTTCCTGGGAAATCCCTGGAAATCCTTTCAAAAATGACAGTTGAACATGTGTAGCGCGAAACAGTCAAACTCAGTCTGGCAACAGGGAGTGGCAAATGCTGCAGGTAGGCTGGCAGCGAAAGGGTTAACTTTTCTTACAGTCACAAAATTAAATGTATTTTATTGAACTTGTATGCGAGCAAGTATTTGTGAAGTATAAATAAAAATGATACATGCTTTATCAAACTTTTTAAAAAATAACTGAACATTTCAGTGAGTATAAATATCTTGCCCCTTGTGCCAATATTATGTAGGACCACCTTTAGCAGCAATTACAGCTGTAAGTTAGTTGGGGTATGTCTCTACCAGCTTTGCACACCTAGAGGCTGGCATTTTTGGACATTCTTCCTTACAAAATAGCTCTAGCTCCACCAGACTATATGGGAGACCATTTGTGAACATACATTTTAAAGGCATGCCATAGATTCTCAATGGGATTTAGGTCTTGACCTTGGGCCATTCTAACACATCAATATGCTTTGATTTTAACCATTCCATTGGCTGTATGTTTAGGGTTGTTGTTCTTATTTTAATGTGTAATGTTTTATTGGGTGATATCCTAATTCCAGTCGAACTACAGTGTCGCTTTACTCAAAAGTTTTGTCCTAGATGTTCTCTGTACCCTTCCTTCCCTGCCTTGTTTGTATAGTGTCTTAGTGCCTAATAATTTTTTTGGTACAATTTTTAGAAAAAAACATTTGTGGCCAAATGTCCACCTTTTTGGTGTTTGTAGTTTAATACAATATTATATTTCTCAACTCTTCAAACTATTTAGAATAATTTTAAATTCCCAAAATTGTAAAAAATTGTTACGAATACAGAAAAATAACTTGTGGCTGACACTTTCATTCCTGCAAACACATGCTATTGCCGGCATGTGTTTTAGGAATAAAATAAGCAAGTTAGTTAGTGAAGTCTGCAGTATCCTCCTGCTTTTTGCTGGAAGAACCTGCCACATGAAATAAACACATTTGCGCACACTTTTCAGCTCACAAAACAAACTATAAATCATGTTTGAATATACACTTGGGAGTAAATTTGTGCATGAAATCTTACTACCATCATAAATTTACGCCACAAAAATAGGCGCACAAAAAATGTGTCTCACGAATTGGGAGGTAGAGGAAAAATGTGGGAAAGCCATTTTTACGCTTGAAAAGTGTGCAAAAATGCTTTGGTGCATGACCATGAATCGACCCTATCGTGTTTGGTATTTAGGTAAAAAATGTCAACTTTGGTCTCATCTGACCAGAACACATTGCTGTGTCCCCTAAAAAGCTTGATGTAAACTGCAAATGGGACTTATGGCTTGTTTTCAAAAATGGCTTTCTTGCTTCTTCTTGTCCTGAATTGTAGATCTTTGCAACTTCTCCAAAGTGACACTGGGTCTCTTGGCCTAATTTGTACCTCTCCTTGCCTGGGCTGTCAGTTTAGGTGGACGGCCATGTCTTAGTAGGTTTGCACTTGTGCCATACTCCTTCCATTTATAGATCATCGATTGAAAAGTGCCCGAAAGGTGTTCAGAGCTATTTTTTACAACCTAACTCTGCAAAACCTCACCACAACTTTATGAGCTCAAATCAGCAAGAAAAGCTGAATGGAATGTGAGCCACTGAACAACTAGTAGCCCGTGTACCTTTGGATCGGTGAAAGGTGAGCTTACAGGTTATCTGGTTATTTTTACACAGCAGGGCGTCCTAACTTCCATCAAAGCATCCATATATTCTATGATTAATATAGATACTGTGGGGTGGTACAAGAAACAGTGTCCATTACTAGCGGCAGCTTTTCCTGTGACTATATAGGCTCACAAGGAGTTTGTTCAATCTAACAGGATAAATTCTAACCATACCTAACCTCTTAATGAAAGAGAAAAGTCATGAACAGACAAGCAGAAAAAGCCAAGGTTTGCCTGGAGACTGGGCCGCCATGCTGTCATTGAGACTGGATTACTTTAAATCAAATCACATGCCAAGCTGCATTTATACAGCATTTATACAGCATTGCAAAATTGCAGATTTAGTAATTTTGTTCATGTAATAGGATTACACAAAATTACTGTAAATTGCATGTTCAGTGTGTCACAAAGGAAACAAAAAACAGTTTCTGTATGGTGTCGAAAATATCACTTAAGCGCCTTAGGTTTTTAACCTATTTTTAGTCTGTGCAGCTCCTGGTGTATATAATTCAGGTGCATAATGTGGTGCAGCTGTCTCAAGTTAAATGGCATTGTTTACAGCCTTTCAAGGAAACACAATGAGTACCTACCAATAAGGACCATATAAGAATGAAAAAAAACAAGGATACAAAGAAAAGATGATTGCTGTTACTGATTCATTCCTTGAAAGGCTGTCTTATATGTTACACTATATGACAAAGGGCTTGATTCAACAAACACAGAAAAAAAATAATTTTAGTTAAAATCAGATAGTGAAAAAGTTAAGTAACTTCGAGTGATTCAACAAAGCTGATTCTTCCAGTCGAATAGGCTCAAAAATGCATACAAATAATTTTACGTTTGGATGTCGGTAGTTGCGGTGCAGAGCGGGTGAGAGGCGAGGAGGCTCCGATCGGAGCCTCCTCGCCTCTCACCCGCTCTGCACCGTAACTGCCGGCATCTGTCAGATGCCGAAGCTGGGGTGGGGGTTAAGAGGAGCGGGATGACGTCATGGCCCTGACCATGGCCCTGACCACATCCAGGGCATGGAGGGTTCGTTCCTTGTGATTAGTCGGTGCTGGACACAGAGAAGGTAAGACAACTTCCTCATTAAGGTGAAAGGGAGAAACAACCTTAGGTAAAAAATCAGGCTTAAAATGAAAAATCAGCTTATCCTTATAAAGCTGAAAATAAGGAGGCTTCATACAAAGCGCGGCTTGCTCCGACACGCGACGCACCGAGGTTATCGCTACCAAAAAGACCAACTTGAGGGGCAAAATAGGCAAAGCAGCATCTCACAGGGGCTCAAAGGAGGGGCCCCTGCAGAGCAGAATCACCAAATTTAAGTCCCACACCGGTAATACAGGCTTACGCGGCGAACGGACATGGGAAACACTCTGGAAAAAGGTCTTGATCAATCAATGATTGGCAAAGTACCTCTGGAAAAAGATAGCCAAGGCAGAGACCTGGCCCTTGAGGGTGCTCAGCTGGAGACCCAAGTCTAAACCATGTTGTAAAAACTCCAAGATCCTAGAGATAGAGAAGGTGCGACAAGGGAAACTCTTGGATTCACACCAAGCAATGTAGGCATGCCAAACTCTATAATATATCATGGAAGAAGACTTCTTCCGTGCCTGAATCATGGTACATACAACCGTGTCAGACAGGCCCTTTTCCCTCAGGATTGAGGACTCAATTGCCAGGCCGTCAAAGTCAGCGCCCGTAAATTGGGGTGCCGCAGCGACCCCTGAGTGAGAAGCCCTGGGGCTAACCCCAGCGGAGACACAGAGCGTGAAAGATCTTGTTGCTGAGAGACCATTCCCCCAGGCGTGAGGCGTTCCTGCTTAGGGCATCTGCCTCCTGGTTTTCTACCGTGGGGATTTAAACCGCCGAGATGCAGGGAACACTCTCCTCTGCCCAAGTCAGAATCTGGGTCACCTCCTTGAGGGTTCGCTTGCTCTGAGTCCCGCCCTGGTGATTGATGTAGGCAACAGCCGTCTGATTGTCCAAGCGAACCTGGACCGTACGACCCCTTAAATGGGGAGTACAGTGAAGAAGCACCAACCGGATCGCACTCAGCTCCAGGAGATTTATGGGCAAGTGGTTCTTCTGCGTCTGCCAAACACCTCCCCAGCCGGTCAGACTGGCATCCGTGGTAACTATCTCCCACCGGGGAGTCAGAAAGGGGGATCAAAGGTCGCTGACAAGACAGCAAGGCTTACACCTGCATCTGGAGGCCCAAAATCTTCTGCTGTGGCAGAAAGACCTTGACCTGAGAGGTGTCTATCGTCATGCCCAAGAAGGACCTCACTGTTGAGGGAGTGATAGAAGACTTTGGGTAATTGACTACCCTGCCAAAAGCGTTGGGAATGGACAACACCGCCCGGGTATTGCTCTCGGCCTGCTGAAGAGACTGAGACGCAATCAGCAAGTTGTCCAGATAGGGCAGCACAAGAATGCCCTGGTTCCTCAGGAAGGCCATGATGCCAGCCAGCACCTTGGTGAAAACCCGGGGGGCTGAGGATATCCCGAATGGCAGGGCCACAAACGGATAATACTGGTCCTCCAGAGCAAATCTCAGGAACCTCTGGTGTCCCTGGAATATCAGGACGTGCAAATAGGCATCCCTGATGTCCACCGTGGTCATGAAGTCGCGGGGCCGAAGAGAGCTCACCGCTGACCGTAAGGTTTCCATGCGGAAATGCCTGACTCTTACAAACCTGTTGAGACCCTTCAGGTCCAGGATAGGTCTTAACATTCCGTCCTTCTTGGGCACCGTGAACAGGTTGGAGTAAAAACCTTGCCCCTGCTCCTGAAGAGGTACAGGGCAAATCACACCTAGCCGCAGGAGGTGCTGCACGGCCATTCTCAGGCCCTGTGCCGTCACTGGATTCTGGGACATGCGAGACTGAAGAAATCTTGGGGGCGGCCTGACTGCCAGCTCTATTTTGTAACCGGAGGACACCACCTCCTGAATCCACCGATCCGAGACGCGCTGTCTCCAGATATGAGCAAATAGCAGAAGCCTACCCCCACCCGGATGGGTGAGGGTGCCTCCTCATGCCTGAGGAGCCTTGGCAGTGGGCTTGGACTTGGATCCCCAGGAGGGATTGGGTCGGCCACGGGACCAACCTCGTCCCCAGGAATCTCTGCGGCCACCTGAAAAAGAAGCGCCTCTTCCTCCACGAAAGGAGCGATAGACAGAGGAACTCCGAAAGGGCCACACAGGCTTCTGTCGCTGAGGGAGTCTACCATCCTTAATCAGGAGGTCCAGACGCTCCCTGAAAAACCTGTGCCCCACGAAGGGGATACTAGTGAGCTACTTCTTGGCCGCGGCATCAGCCGACCATTGCCGCAACCAGAGCGAGCGATGAAGCGCAACAAGCAGGGCCGAAACCCTGGCACAAAGCCAGACACCATTGTCCATGGCAGAGACAACAAAGGCAACAAAATCCACGCAAGCTTTGAGGTCTTTATACTCCTCCGCCCGCTTGCGAGACTTATAAATGCAAAGCTTGAGCCGCACTAACCCACACAATCCTCTATATTATGGTGTGCCTGGCTGGCTGTGAACTAAACACTAGAACAGAAAATTGTGGGATCCCACTCAATCCACACCATGCAGCCTGCCCCAAATTATGGCACCACCAATTAATTATAATACAAATATGTTCATTTTATTATTAATTGTCCAGTACAAAATTATTAAAAACCATTAAAAACAGAACACATGCGGGGGCGCTATGGATCAAGGATGATCATCTTCAAAAAGTATATACATACACCATACAATTGTGTCAATTAGTTATACAAAACGTGCTCATTTAGACATATTACACAAAAATCAAAATAATTCATAAGTACTCTATATACAAACTATCACTATTCTACATAATACAGTGGCAATCACTCCCGAGGACACCCCAAGGGGAGAACAAGTGAACCAATAATCAAAAATTATAATAATCTGCTATATACATCACCGTGGGACCACTCTCTGACCATGCGCTGTACCCCGCCCCAGCCAACGCGTTTCATAACGGTCTCCCCGTTACTTCCTCTGGGCAAGACTTAGCAATATCTTAGCAATACCAGACTTAGCAATATCCACAAGACATCTCACCTTCTTTCTGATGGCTAAGGAGACAATAGCCGCGGCACATACACAGGGCGAAACCAAGCACCAGCAAAGGTGAATGCATGACAAGCTAACTGATCCATACGCCTGTCAGCTGGATCACGCAAGGAAGCAGTATCGGGTGACGGCATAACTGTAGTGTTGGATAAACCCGACACAGGGGAATCCACTTCGGGGGGACGGGACCATAGGCGGACCAGCTCCTCCGGGAAGGGATACCGCCTGTCCAGGCCCTTAGGCACTGACGGCAGCTTGTTAGGCCTTTCCCACTCCTTGAAAACCATATTAGAAAAATGGGCCTGCTCAGGGAAGACAAGTCTCTGTCTCTTAGGCCGAAATAAATCACCCTGCTTCCTCTTAGCCGCTTTAGGAGGGACAATATGCAACCTCTCAAACACTGAAGTCAGCAACTTCTTTGTATCATCAGGGAGCCACATATCCTCACCCGAGGAAGAGCCAGGCCCGCTGTCATAGCCGGCAGAATGATCCACTGTGGAAAAGGAGTCCTTATACAACTCGCCTTCCTCCATGGAGCTCAGACCTCCAAAAAGATCATCATCATCATCATCAATATCCGAGTAAACGGGCTCGATGTGCCGCTTCTTACTCGTGGCCTTCCCAGAAGAGATCTGTCTCTCAAGGCTGGCCACCCGGTATGCCAAATCAGCTTGGGACCCCTTGCTGGCTTCTCCCTCGCTGGGGGCTGAGTGCAACAGCGGGGGTGCTGGAGAGGCCGCAGGCAATAAAGGGCTAGGGGCAGATACGCCCGCCCGAACATGCTCCAAAAAGACGCTCCTGGCGCAAGTGACACAAACCGTGCTGAGTCCGCCCAGAGGACTGGCACTGCGCATGGGGCAGTGCTTCACCTGCCAGATGGGGCCCCTAGCTCACTATCCCCAGAAGCCTCTATTATGGTGTTTAGCTGACAAAAATCTCATGCAGGTTACAAGGCACTAACGGCCAAACCGCTATATCCCTCCTATTTAATCCCTCTTTTTTTGTATGATCCCTCTTAATAAAAGGGGGGGAGAGAGGAGGGGGGTGAGACCGGGAGGAACCACATCCCACAAGCTATAAGGGCCCGACCTGAAAGGCACAAGCAAAGAAGGGGCCGTAAGCATCCCACAGCACATGCGCACGGCAGTATACAATAAAAAATGAACAAAGGACTCACAACACCGACAGAGATCAGTGGAGGGGTCTCAGCAGCAAGGCCGAAGTAGAGGAGGAGACAGCAAGATGGCTCCAGCCACAGCACCACACGTTCCTCAAGGGGCGGGCAAAACGCGAAAAGCACAATCACACACACAACAATAATAAATCTTGTGGGATAAATGGGATGAAGCCAGAGGGCAAAAGTTGTCCCCCCCCATAGGCTCACCATCAGCCTATGGCCGGCTACCCTTTAGACAGGGTCTGCGGGCCAGAGCCTAGCTCAGACAGACGCCTGACCCCGGCGTTCTCCCTACCGTCACCGCCCCGATCAGCCAAGGCTGGGAGGCAGTAGTGGGTCCACGGGATCAGTGGGAATAGGGTCCACAGCGGCCGACGGGCTAGGAGGCCCCGCTCAGCTGCAATATCCAGGAGAGAGTATCCAAATGATCTTCAGCAGCAGACTGCAAGATGAACTCTGGAGAATCTGAGTGAGACACCTGTTTTTATAGGGGGCCGGGAGGAGCGACAGCTTTGGATCTTGCAGTTGAGCGCGCCACCTAGTGGCGGAATACCACATGTAATTACTTCTGGGATGACCTGGACTGGATATAGTGAAAAATAATCATGGCCCTTCCTCCAGATTACCAGACTGGTGCACTAGGCATAGTAAGCCCAGAGTCTGAACCGCATGCCTCTGGCCCTGGCAACTTTACAGCCCCATGGCCTTTGGCCAAGGTTTGGTGCTTTTACTGGGGCGTTGGCTTTAATATTTTATTAAAACAGTAATATAAAAAATAACATTAATTAATAAAGAGGTGTATTGAGTAATAGATTAAGGCAACTGGACTTGCTGTTTTGTTTTGTTATTTATCCCACTGAATGTGGGAATACAACATTGCCTATTAGGAAAGGTGGATGACTTGTGAAATGTGTTGAAGTAAATAAAACAGGTAATGCAGTTGCATAAATTTACTCCTACAGACCTACACATATGTGGTTAACTTTATTTTATTTTTTTTAACTTTTTCAATTAAAACAAAAAAACAATCATGGCCCTACCTGTACATTACTAGACTGGTGCACCAGGCATAGTAATACCAGAATCAAAAGGCCAAGAAGCCTGCCCCTGACACTGGCAACTTACTAGCCCCGTGGCCTTTGGCCAAAGTTTAGCTATTTTCTTGGGGTTTTGTTTTTTTATCAAAACAGTAATCAAAAAATCCAAAGTTAATCCAAAGATATGTATTTATAAATAGACAGTTCAAGGCAACTGGGCTGGCTGTTTTCTTTTGCTGCATGTTTTGTTATTCATCGCACTGGATGTATGTGTGAAATCCACATTGTCCTTTTCGGATGGCTTGTGAAACCCATTGAAGTAAAAAAAAAACAGCTATTGCAATTGTTTAGATTTATTTCTACAGACCTACAGGAGTTATCTTTTTTTACTGTATTAATTACAATGAAAACAAATAATTGCTCCTCTGTCCAGATTACCAGACTGGTGCAGCAGTCTGGTCCTGGCACCTTACTATCCCCTATAGCCTTTGGCCCGGGTTTTGGGCTTTGCCTGGGCTGCCGTGGTCATTTTTATAATTGAAACAGTAACAAAAAAATAAATAAAAAGTTAATTCCACGGATCTTTTTCACTACAACTGATGACTTGGCTTTTTTAATGTAAAAAAACATAAAGGGATGTGCTGAGTATTTTTACACTTTGAAAAGCAATTTTTTCACTTTATGAGAAAAGACAAGTGAAAAAATACCTTTGCCTTTAATATCATGTTAAAGCAATTGTCACATCTCCACCTTTCATAATACCATGCATGCCCCAAAATTGAACACGATTATGAGACACTCAGCGCCTGCGGGATTTGCCATTAAAGGGGTTCTGTCAGCCCCCTACATTCTATATGGCAGTCCACACTGCAAGGATACTAACAAGAGACACACAGCTTTTTCATAAAGATAAGAGAAAGTTGGAGGTTACATTTCCATAAAGATGAAAGAAGTATTTTAGGGTTTTGCATCTAAGCATCGAGTAATCTGTCTTCATTATATTACAAACTGGGCTATTTAAACGGAATTGCTAAAATTGTCGTAAAAATGCAAAAAAAAAAAAAAAAACACAAGATAACAAAAAGATCAGCATAGTACTTTAGCGCATTAAACCTGCAATAAACTATTGGATGGATTAGATGTGAGTATGGACACACTATGGCAACAATCCATTTACAGCCCCCATGTATTGCAGTTTACAGTAATTATGTTTGATTACAGGATTCCAGCACTTTACATTCTGATTCAGAGTAAAGCAGATTACAAGCCATGTTGCCTACCTACACGCTGTTAAATAGATAACAGGTAAATCTTCAAATCAAAGAAATAAAAATCTCTGTGTGCATATGGGTTGCTTTCAGGTATTTCCACTAATAAATAATAAATCTACTGTAGTGTCTAGATTAGTGACTCTAAACAAGCGTACAAAGCGTATAAGGCACACGTTTCAAACTCTGGCCCACAGTGTCTGCAGATTCGGCCCACGAGTCAGAGTCTGCCCTGCCCCCCAACCCACGCTGTTATAAGTGACAGGGCTAGAGCAGTTGTGGGCATTACCTTTAAACCAGACGCACAGCCGCAAACTTACTTGGTCCTCGAGAGTCAAGTTAACAAGCCCGTCCAGCGGCCAGATTGCGCTGCCAGATTGCAGCCTGGTGGACTGGGGGGACAGGGCTTTGATGTAAAACCCTGCCCCTAATATGATGAAGTAGAGAAGTGCTTCCCCCCGTGGTTGGCAAATGCAACTATCCAACCTATGCAGGATGACGTTAAGCAGGCTCAGCCCGCTAGTGACTCTGAAAAGTGCCTCCATGAGGTAAAGGAAGGCAGAGAACCCAATCCCATCCCATCATGGAGAGTTGCTTGCTACATTAAAGAGGACCAACCACGTATTTGGATGGCCCTGGAGTCTAAAAGACTTTAGGGCTAAGCGATTAAAGTGGACCAAAAGTGGACTATAAAACCCCAGGACCTACCGATTATCACTATCTGGGGCATCATAAATCACTGTTTGAAGCCCCCAATAGCCGTTAAAACGTATCTGACCCCCAACCCAACAACCCATGTGCGGGTACCTGTGCTATGCTATACCTTTAGCTGGGTGCATGTCTGCTCCAGGCATTTGTAAATGCGTGGGGGGTGCGGCTGGCACTGCATTTGGCTCAGTTTCGATAGCCAACAAGAGCTCTCGTCGGCTAAGACTAAGAAAAGATGATTGGCTGTGCGCAAGGCACTTTTTAAAATAAATATCAAGGTAAAACAGCAGCTCTGTCCAAGTTTTTAATTTAGGCTCACTGTGTATTTGAGTTTGACACCCATGAAATAAGGGAATGGGAATCAGGAAAACTGTATATAGGTATAGAAGCTTAGGCCGTACCCACACCGAACCACAATTTAAAACTTCGGATGCCCCATGAAGCTAAAATGTAATGTATAGTAACATGTTCATATGAATATTGTTGCTTATGCATAGGAATGCTTTTGCGCAATGTGAACATACTAGGGGTCAGTGAGTGCACACATGCCCGGAGCGCTTAGGTGCCTTGCTCAAGAGCACCTCAGTCATGCCAAAGCTAGGAACCGACCCTGCAACCCTCTGTTCACAAGAGAGTTTCCCTAACCACCAGCCCATGACTGCCCCGTAAAAAAGATTCGTACCAGTGAATGTAAAATTCAGCATTTTTACAGAACAGCATCCCCTGCATACCTCTATTCGTACCCTCTCTGTGTGAGACAGCAGGCGAACCAAGTAGAACAATTACACCCTGTAGGCTGGACCGAATACTTCTTAGATTTTTGATCTGGTTGAAGTCTTTACGACACTCGTCCTTACTATTTGTAATACCAGCAGGGATGAGGAGGCTGATTCATTACTAACGCCAGGTATCGGCAGATGAGCGCCTGTATAGCGGTGCTTAGAGCGACCGCTAGTAGACGTTGTAAGCGGGTATCGGGCGCTGTAATAAAGCGCCTCAGTCACTGTAATAACCTGGCCAGCATTGATGAATGTGATGTATGTTGGGCGCTCTAACACCAGTACAGAACTGCAGAGAGCGAGAGGTAGCGCCAGCTTAGTGCGACCGACTCTCGGCACTCCACACCATACTTATCAAAAAAGGACACACACACAGCGTCAGCGCTCTAAATCAGGTCGCTATAGCATAGAGCATAGAGAGATTCAAGTCTGTTTTTGAACACATATCCACCAGTAACAAAGCAAAAACACATGGAATGACATTGTTTTAACACTTTAATGCCAGACCTGTAATTACAATTCTGCATAAAAATATAAAAAGTCAAAAAAGTTTCTAAAAGTGTTTGTTTGCAACCAGGAGAGGTCACACAATGATCTGAGCAAAAAAAATAAAAATAAAAATATCAAACACGCTGTTTAAACACAAGCAAAGGAACGCCCATTGAAATGTATGGGAGAGCGATAGTGAGTGAAAGGTAATACCTGACGCTCTGGAAGCTAGAGCGCCGGCGCTATACACTGAGCCACCTGTAATAATACATGTGACGCTACATGGCGCTGTTCATCAGATTTGCTTTCATAAATGTGGCGTTCACCAGACGCTGCCTGCCGCTATGAGGCAATACCTGGCGCTATCCCTTCTTAAATAACCCCCTTAAAGGATTTCACTGTGTAGCTGCACAAACAAGAGCATAGTTCTTTACTATAGAGAAACTATTTGTCTATTGCCATTATTGGTTTACTTTTAGACCAGAAATATTGGAGATTAAAGATGGACCAACATGAGGTAATATTAACTGACCATTTTCTTGGGACATGGGTGAGCATCCAGATTGCTGGACCCCCCTTGCATCGACCCCCACAACCTGCCACAACCCTAACCTTCATTTCGCTCCTCGGTGGAAAGCAACCCCGCCACCATGTAATCCCGGGGCTGCATTTTGGCCGAGCATCAAGGTGAAGGCAAGAATTGCAGGGGTTGATGCATGGGGGGGGGGGGGGGGTCCAGCAATTTCTATGCCCTCCTGAGCCTATCACAATGCAGACCCATCAGGTACAAAAAGTGTGGGTCTGCTTTAAACTGCTCACTTTATGGGATAATGGGTAGTAGTGGTGTGGTTTAGGGTATAGCTTATCCACAGATGTTGAGGAACAATTATCCACAGCATTCTATGATATGTTTCCTTGTGCAAATGTTCTGGACAAACACTTGGATGTCTCTGGCTTGTAAAGGATGTTGCTGTTTGACCTACTGTAATGCCAATCTAGAGATTCCACTACCATGTTCATCCACTGAGCCGAAGCTGGGCCCCAGACGTCATGTCCTGGATACAGTGGGACAGTCTTCCCACTAATGTCAGCAATGTGGGACATTTAAGGGTCACCTACACTTTTTGGGGAACAGTGGGACAAAATGCCTCAAAGTGGGACTGTCCCACCAAAAGTGGGACATCTGGTCAGTTTAGGTAACGTGATTCTGTGAATAATGTTAACCTATGATAAAGGCCTCCTCTAGTCCTCTGATGGGGTCAGTATTTTCTTTAAAACACACTTCTTAATATGCAATTCAACGCAACATCTATTTTGAAATGCATTTAAAGCGACCAACAGTCAAAAATGACTTAAACCAGACCAACACAACAAGAAGTGCACATATGCATCCCTCCGCAAGGCAATATAGATTGCTGCACCTAAAAATTCATTCACCTTTTTCTAACTCCTGCTTGCAGTGAATTTTAGAAATAAAATGGTGGCCCATGCATTTGCAGGCCACCTGCACACAGGAAGTGCTGCTCGGCTTCCTGTTACTGTGCATTGTCAGTTGAATCCAGGCAGCAGCATGACTAAAATGCTGGGAGAGGAAGCTCCAAAATGGCAGCTGTTGCTTGCATGTGATCATTATATAATCAAATAAGATGTCTATCATGAAATCCATAGCAACTGACTAAACCTGTCACCCCTACCATGAGAGAAGAAACCACAAGCTTGGTGGGGATTTTATTCAGTTCGGGTGTATAAGTGGCCCCTCTTCTCATTAGACCACACGTTTATAGTTATTTTTAATATTACACATGTTCTCGATAGTGCTCCTTTAACTACAAATTTGCCCATCCTGGCCCCACTATGTAAATTCAGGGTTTTATTTTCACTTTCTTTTTACTGTACAAAGTGATGGACACAACCAATTGTGAAGTGGCACCTGGCCACGCAACACATCGGTGGTAGGCTGCTGTAGGAGGACCATGGCTCGTCATATATGGTGATGTTATTTATTTCTTAACCTACTATTATTATTTGAATTGGCTTATGCAGCACTTTCTGCACTTTATTCACATCCATTGCTTGTATATTTGATGTTTTATTGTTCCAATATTACATTTTTTTTGCTTCCTTGCACATCAACACTTGAATATAAAACTTTTATAAAAAAAAACTTTCATCATACTATATATATGAATTTATAGACCAATTGTTTGCACTTACTATTTTGCACTTTAATTGCCTCCTCAACTGAATACATTAATCTATATCAAAACTTTCGACTTGTATATTTACTAGAGCCATATTTAGGATTCCTCCTCTAGTCTTTTTGTATATCTATGTTTTTTAACTTTGTCTCTGTATGTCGTATGTTTTAGCTGCATATTGGATTATAATAAGTTGTTGGTTTTATACTTTCATATATTTATGAGTGCGGCTTGTCTTTTAGTTTAATCATATTTTTATTGAGTTTTCCAGACATGAAAAAGGTACAAGAGACAAAAACGGATATACAGGATACAATCAGGTGCGGCTTGTCTTTTGATGGTAATTAGGGGTACATCTAGAGCCCCGGTTCCATAATTCCTTCCACAACCAATTGTTTAGTTGCAAATAATAAGAAAGAATCCTGTGTTACAGGCTCACACTGAAGGAACCATCAATAATCTATTTAGAGCAGGAATTCCTACTGTTTTCACTAAGTACCATTTCCATTTTCTAAATATCTCAGGTTGTACACATGGGTGTTCAGTCAACTAAAGCCGTAATAAAAACACACAAAACAATATGTAGGTGAAGATCTCATTCTTCCAGGTGAGGATGAGGAAGTCAAGCATGAATAGAGGTGGGGGGCTCCAACACCTTTTTACTGGGACTTAAAGTGGACCAAAACCCAGGATTTTGACTATCCTGGGTTCTGGTCTTTGCCCCCTGGGCACCCCAATGTTAAAACCCCATGGTCGCCTGATCTCACTTACCCTTCCCCGGTCCTACAGCGCATGTGCAGCCCTCTCATCCGATTAGCGCGCTTGGAACGGCTTGAGCCCCTTCGTCCAGGAGCTCGTCTAGAGCAAGCTGGCGGCCACATCCCCCTCTACCCTTTAACAGGGAGCGTGCCCGCACTGGCCATTCACAAATGCCTGACACAGACACGCGGCCTGCTAAAGGGATAGTGAAGATTCGGCCGCTTCTCGAGCATGCACCGTTGGACTGGTAACAAAGGTATGTTTTTGGGTGACCTAGGGGGTTTGACACAGTGAGGCACCCCCGATCAGGTGCCCCGGGTGGAGCAAGTATGCCTGTCCTGGAGTCTCAAGGGTGCATTTTGGTTCACTTTAAAACACTGTTAAACTGTCCAGTCATTGGACAAGGTGTTAATCTGAAAAAAAGAACCCAGTAGAACGGACCCAGTAGAACAAAGCTGGAAAGCTTGTGAGGTACAGGTTTTTTTCTTTGTAACCCCCGTCTTGCCTCAGCACCAGGGGAGGGTGGCAGGGTCAGCCTGGCTAGGCTTTGTTCAGCTTTAAAGTGGACCAAAGCCGCATCCCCGCTATCCCTTTAGCAGGACGCATTCCCATGTCAGGCATTTGTGAATGGCCGGCGCAGGCACGATTCCTGTTAAAGGGTAGCGGGGGATGCACCTGCCAGCACGCTCGATACGCTCGCATTAGACGAGCTCCTAGGAGAAGGAGCTGATCTGAGCTTGCTGATTGGACAAGAGGACTGCGCATGACCTTTAGGACCGGGGAAGGGTAAGTGAGATCGGGCGACCTGGGGAGTTTCACACAGTGGTTGCCCGGGGGCAAAGACCAAAAGGCAGGATAGTAAAAAAAAAAATCAACCCATTTTTTTTAAATTTTAAAAATAGGACATACAAAGTGCCTACAAGTGAAGTGCACCCAGGGCAGCATGGTCTTAATACAACATGCAAAGTAAAAGCCCACATAAACACAGCATTCAAACAAGTGGGTACAGCTTATATAACAGTTTTTGTGTTTCCATTTACCGTATTATTTGAGAAACAAAAGCAGAGAGTTTAAAAAAGGAAATATTACTCAAAATCAAACCTCCAACCTCAATTATATTAATTCAATATGTGGTAATCTGAAGAAAAGTAAAGAAATATATATTTTAGGCTGTACAAAGAAACTCAAAAATAAAATGTATAAACTGATAACAAATATTTGAAATGTTACTTTACTTTGAACTATTGAATTGATATTTAATGGCTTGCCATCTGTGTTGAGTGGAGTCGATCACCTCCGAGACTTTGGCCCTTATTCATCAAGCGATAGCGCCAGGTAGTGTCTGCAGAGCGCCAGGTAGCGGCAGCTAACGGCGACTACCGACTCCAGTACGCCCGGCGGCGGTCACAATGACGCATTTATCACGCAAAATGAGGCTAGCGCCGGCGAGAGCGACAGCAAGCGCGGGATTCATCATGAAGCCGCCTGGAACGAACAGCGCCGCAGCAAATTCCTTCACAGCGACACGTATTACCTGGCGCTACCTGCCGCTCTCCCATACATTTCAATGGCAGACGCTGCAATGATTGATTTTAGTTGTTTTTGGGTTGTTTTTGTTGGGACAAAATTCCACACATGTTTATATTGATATGTTTTATGAATGTGGCTGGTTATTGTTAATTTTTTTTTTTTTTTTTTTTTTTTCACAATGTAATGTTGTGAGTGACATGGGAATTGCGTCTCCTCCACCCAAACTCATTGGCATCAAATTCCCTGGTTTTACACACAAACGGGCCTTGTAAAGCTATTTTGTAGCCTGTCAGGTTGGTCGGTCACGTTCGCTCTTAGAAAGTGTCAGCGCCCAAGCTATTCGGCAGCCCTGTCATTGATGAATCTGTGTTGGTCGGTGTTTGTGCAGTCGCTGTTTTAATTCGCTATCTGGCGGCGCGAGCGTCGCTGTGCCTCGCTGCGCTGCGTTGTGCGTCGCTGTGCTGTTCATACATGTGTCCTTCTGCCAGTTTCAAGGAATTCACTTTCCGCGACCCCAGTCGTTGTTAATGAATACACTGTAGTTGTGAGCGTGCCTGGCCACATATAGCAGAATTTACATTCAGTCGTACCAGCTCATAACAACCCGTTATGCATTCTCATGTGTGCTACATTTTCAGGTATTAGTCTAGTTTGATTGTGTGTTGAATTTTTGAAGGAATTAGATTTTTATATTTAAGCACAACGGTGTATGCTTTAGAAGGACCTATGCATTACAGTATGTAGATTTCCCTGCTAAATGCAGCTAATAAATCGTTGCGCCTTTGGCCCTAGCTTGTTTTGCAGCGTATTTTTTTGTTTTGTCCGCCACTTAGCGTGCCTAGAGCTGATATTAGCTTGTCCCTGTTGCGCGCATGTTTGTGTTCGAATTTAGAAGCACATTTGCTAGCGTCATATCCGGTTCCGGGATCCTCCTTTGCGTGTCAACGCCACCTTAAGGTAAAACTGTCTAGCGCTTAGGCCAATAGCTTGTTTAGCAGCGTATATTTTTGTTTTGTCCGCCACTTAGCGTGCCTAGAGCTTATATTAGCTTGTCCCTGTTGCGCGCATGTTTGTGTTCGAATTTAGAAGCACATTTGCTAGCGTCATATCCGGTTCCGGGATCCTCCTTTGCGTTTCAACGCCACCTTAAGGTAAAACTGTCTCGCGCTTAGGCCAATAGCTTGTTTTAAATAGTAATTTTAGTTTTTCCGCCACTTAGCTTGCACATAGCTGAGAATAGCTTGTTGCTGGGGCGCGGAGCGTATTTTTTTTTTTAATTTTTTTTTTTTGGTCTAATGTCGCTAGCGTCATTTCCGGTTCCTGTTTCCTCCTTAGCGTTTCCAATATGGCTCCAAAGCGAAGACTGATGCGCCTCCCCAGCTCCTCCTCTGATTCCGGCCCCACCACCCCTCCCCCACCTCCCCCACCTACCTCACCTTCCCCAAATAGCCCCCCTCCCACCCCTTCCCCTCCGGGGCCCAGTAAGAAAAGGCGCACAAGGGTGGATAGCCGCGTAAATGGCCAGGTGGTCAAAGTGAGTATTTTTTTTTTTTTTTTTTATGTTTAAAGTTGCTGAACACACAGGGGGGATAGGGTCTGAAATTTATTTGTTGTCAGACCAAATTTTAACAATCCCCGTGGGGCATCCCCATTGTGGATGTCCTGCTGGGATGCCCCCCCCCTGGAGGGGCCTAAAAATTACCTCTGCCCCGTCACATCTGTGCATGCGTGAGCTGCGCATGCCTATTGCGTTTACCTCTAGCAGGGTGTACCCCGGCGCCAGACATATTTGCATTTTGTGTGCAGGCGCACTCCCTGTTAGAGTCAAACGCCACATGCGTACTTTGCCGTGCAGACACAGCTGAGCTTGTATGCACCTCCCAACGGCCTTGGATGCGCATACAACACCGGCTTGGAGCACTGTGTTTGGCTGGCGGAGTGACGTGGGACTGTCCTCAGCGGTGTATTTGTGGCCTTCCAAGGGGGTTGCAGACAGTGGTCCACCCACAATATTTGTGGCACACCAAAGTGCACCCAAACCCAGATTAATGTTAATCCTGGGTGTGGGTCCACTTAGATCTTTTCTCTGTTTAACTGTTTATGACATTGTTCTGATGTCATGTATTAATTTTCCTTTTTTGTTTTTTTTTTTTTTTTCATAGGACTTCTGCAAGTCAGAATACGACTATGCCCGAGGAGCTAAGAAACGCCTTGCCATGGAGGTGAAGGCCACTGTGTCCCGGCGCTTCCATACCGACCTGACCATCCGGGCTATTCAGCAAAAATGGTCAGATTTCAAGCGCCGGGACCCAGAAGGCGTGTACCGCCTATATGATGCCTACGCATCAGGTAAGTTAAAGCTTAAGTTCTTTTTTGCCTTTGTGCATAATCATCTGCTAAGCTGTGTCCTTTTTTGCTCTTTAGATTAATTATTTCCTTTCACCTCCTCCACACAGATAAGCGTCCTCCCCTGGGGAAACGTGGGAAGGGATTCCTCCCCCGAACCAGGCAGGCGGACTCGGGGGAGTCATCGGGGGAGGGTCCCTCCCGCGGGTCCTATTTAGAGGACCCAGGGGAGGAAGGGGATGACGCCCCAGAGGAGTGTGCTGCTGGGGGGCAGGCTGGATCAAGCCTCAGCTCCTCACACTCTGCGTCTGAGGACTCTCACCAGGCAAGGGCCCCCTCTCAAGCAGGGAGTGAGAGGGAGGAGGGTGGTCCTTTGCCTGGTGGATCTTCGGAGCAGAGTGTGAGGAGCCGAGGCTCCCCGCCTCCTCCTCAGAGCCCTCCCTGGGATTCAAGTGGCGCTTCATCCCCTGGTGAGTGCACATGTTTTAATTGTTAGTCTGTGACAGGTTTCATCTGACCAATTTTGCTTAGCCCTTGCCATTCCTCTCTAATTTGCAGGGCATCATATAGGCGGCACCTCCATGGAGTTTTGGCGAAGCATTCTCCTCGGGCATAGTCGTGGTAAGTGTATGTTGTTAGCCATCTCAATTTGGAATTTATGTCATTCTTTAAAGTGGACCAACAAACATTGATGAGATTGCTTGGATTCTCCCGCCTTCCCTGCCCAATCACATCCCTCACCCTGGACCACCCCCAAACCAAAAACCACAAACTACTTAAGTCTTTGGGGTTGCCAGAAGCCATCGTCCCTGCCTCCTGTGTGGCACTCTAGATGTGTGTGCGCCTGCGCTATGTTTCATACTGGCATGCGCGTGCGCACACACTGGAGGAGTGATGTGCGGAAGGCAGGGGTGGTTGAAGCTTAAAATTTTGTTGCTCTGCCAAAGTAGACTAACACACTGAATATTAACAATCCTGGGTCTTGGACCACTTTTATCAGACACGTTTCCTGGTCCATTGTGTCAGCTGGTTTGCTAATGTACATTAACATCACAAACCCCACTACAGTGCTAGCCAACTGTCAACCACCCCTATGTTTCTGGCAACACCATGATGGGTGTTTGCATTTCTTTTCTTGGGTTAAGTTGTTCCCGCTCCAACATGTGGCCCACTATTAACATTAGCCAAACATCTGCAAATGATTCCTTTAAATAGCACTGTCTATGTTATTTGCACATTATCTTTAGGGATACATGTGTGAAGCCTTACAAATTGACATTAACTCATGGTCCAGGAAATATGCTAATTTAGGTCAACCTGTATGTAACCATGCAAGCCTTTGCATTTTCAGACTCAATAACCAGATGGATGTCAAATAGTCATGTGTCATTTGCCCACTAATTGTGTTTTTGCCTTTTGCTTTATGTTGACAGATGTTGCGACGCAGACGGAGCCAGAGACCCTCCTCCCCACCCCAGCTCCAGGGACGGCCAGCAGCATGGGCCCCCGCCACAGCTGCGATGGTGAGTACATCCCACTTCATATGCCTAAAGACTTGTGAAACCTATGTCTTCTAGTCACATCAGCAGCCAAGTTAAATTTACCTATGTGTTAATTTCACACACATCTCTATTCAATGTGTTGGCACAATAATCCAACATGCCTGTTTGCATGCTTGATTGTTGGCTCACATCCTTCATTAGGCCCCATAGAGACTATTTTTGCGTTAGACACAACCAAATGGGCCCGATTAGGTCTGGACCTGTAACATTATAGGGTAAACTCGTGGACTCGTTCGGACTTAGGCCCTGATGTTTGGCTGTTACTAAACACAAAAATGGACACACAGGGAATTAGACCTTCTTTGCTTCCCAAGAGTTAAACTGGAACAACAACTAGGATTTTGACTTTCCTGGGTGTTGTTCCACTACGGTGGGGCACCCCTGATCGGCACCGCTGTGTGACAACCCCCTGAACTCACGTTGACTCCCAAAAATGTACAAGCCATTGCAAATTGCCTCCTCCTCCGCCTCCCCCGCGCCCCTTTTTACGGGGGCGTGCCTGCGCCGGCAATTCACAGACGGCCGGCGCAGGCACGCACACGTCTAGAGGGGCACCAGGGAGGGCCCAGCGGCACTGCCACACAGAAACTGAGGTAGGTATTTTGGGGTTTGGGGGGTGTTTCACACCCAGGGACATCCCGATCTTGGATGTCCCGCGGGGAGGGAGGTGATGGGGCAGGGAATCTGATAGATTCCCGGGCCAATCACCCGTGGGTGTTGGTACACTTTAAGCTAAAATGTATGCTTGGGATGTGTGGTTCACATTCCTGCCAGTCAATAGTACTCATATAATGTTAACCAATAAGCACACAGTGGTCAACAATGTTAATGTGAGTGTCACCTAATTGGACACAATGACATTACATTGCTACATCTGTGTCTGTTGAGGTCACTGCCAAATTATTAATAAATTGTTGTTTCTACATTTCTACAGCTTGTGAAAACCAGCATCGCAGACTGTGGCGGGAGATCCGGCTCCTGAAGCTGATGCTGCTGGCCAGGAAGAGGCGCCGACGGCGTCGTTAGGGTGGGGGGGAAGGCTGGTCTCTTGATGGCCGTTGTTGGCCAAGGTTGGCCGTGTTGGCCATTGTTTATATTAAAAAATTTTTGATTCACATCATTACAGTGTGTTGCATTGCAAAGCCTAGTTTAGCTGTCTCCCAAAACATTTGTGGGTCAATGTAGCCATACCTTTTGAGCCATTTCAGGTGTTAACCATAGTAAGCTATGGGCTCCAATGTGTGGGCTACATTGACCAATACATTGACATATGTAGATCCAGATACTCATCCCTGACTGTGTTATTAGCGAGGTCTTAGGAAACACACAATTTAGAGGTGGGTGAAGCAAATATATTTACATAACCAAAAAGATACAAAATTAATATTCTTGGCTGGGTGGCCGGGGAGGTTGGGAGTCATTGCTAGGGGCGGTGTTGGGGGACAACAGTGCAGTAAAAAATATAGACTGCTGTTGTATGAGCTGTTGTAGCAACAACAAAGTTTGGTCCTGCCGCTGTATTGCCTCTGCCTGGCGCTGTATTGCTTCTTCCTGGCGCTGTACAGATTGCTCAATAACATTGGCAAGGCGACCAAGGTCCTGGTTCTGTTGTAGGTTTTGCCTTAACTGGTCCACCTGGCGCTGCAGGCCCTCATTTTGTTGCTGACACATCAGCACCTGATTTTCCAACGCCGCAATGCGCTCATTAGTTCCATCACGCGGCTGTTGGCGACTGTAGTCCTCCAGCATCCGGACCCCTAGTTGGTAGAAATCGGCACTGGTTGGTGCCACACCTCCTCTTGCTGTGGTTGGAGGCTAAACAAATAGTAAACCACATTTTAGTGAAACGGAACAAATGCAGTTATGCCCCTCCCAAAAGTTACCATAAACACTCACTAGACAACTTACCCTTGTCTGAGCCTCTGAAGCTTGGCCACATGGGACTTGGGAAGAGGTCCCAGCTTGGGGTTCTGGTTCCGCCTCCTGCCAAAACAACAATGAAAGGAAATGTTACATGTTGCTTCTTCCACTACCCACGAATATGCCAATGGGTTTAGAGGTCGTCTACATCAGCCATGTTACCTGCGTGTCCTCCGGCCCAGGTAGGCTCGAGGTATCGCTGCCAGAGAGTCGCGAATCAACATCAGAGATGTCGGGCAAGTTGGCATATGCTAAACAGGAAAATCAGGTTAGTAGGTCTGTGGGCCAAACTCTAATGTAACCTGGTTAGGCTATCGAGGCCATACCTCTAAAAAGTTTAAAAATACACACTAGACCAAAGGTCTCGGTTAAACTCAGATTGTTAACATGTATGTTACAGGACTAAGACGCACTAATTTCTGCAAATCTCATCATAAACATTGCTTAAATTAAACATACCCGCAATATCCCAGATGTCTGGAGTGGGGTCCTCACTCGAGATTGGACCTTGAAAATAGATGTGGACACACAAGTTGCCAGAAGCAAGTGGCACAACATTAGAGCCAAAATACAGACTAGAGCAAGGCAAAACCACTTACCCTCATCTCTGGCAGCTGGAACTTGAGGGGCCCTTTCTGGACAGCCACTTCCGATATTGGGGTCAACTAAAACAAATTAAAAATGTGTCTAAATAATCAGCAAACTACTACAGGGAATGTTTGGCTAAAAATATGTCCGCAAATATACATTGCTATCACTAAAATAACTAAGAGACTGACCCTGGGGAGGCAACCAGCACTCCCAAGAGGCATCTTCAAGTTTACCAAGCAAACATGTAGCTTAGTAGACTAACAAAATTGAACCAGTGTAACCTAAACAGCAGAAAGGATACATTATGTATTGCTCTACACACCAACAGGGTCCTGTTGACCGGCAACATCGGAAGTGGGGTCCAAAGATGAACCAGTCACTTGGCCTACCAAGAAAAAAGACAAATGAGACACATGCACTTGAGTCAAAGTGGATCAAGCAAGGTGAACACATGCACTTACCGACATCCAAAGAGTAGGTGGGATCCGGAGGAGATGCTGGGGCCAAGGGCATGGGAGCTAGGCCAAAATAAAACCAACATTGAGCCATAGCTAATGTGCGTGCCAAAATACAACATGCATTAAGGTGTGTGAGCAGCTCTTTCACTAATATTGACTAATCAAGCCAAGTGTGGCTCACACATTGATATGCCGATATATGGCTACACATCTCTGGCATCCTACATATCTACACATGTTAGGGCCTTGTTAGTTACTGCCTGTGAGTGTTACAGTGGGCGTGCAATTAGGGCGCACGCACATATTATTAATAGTCAACAGGGCAAACCTTTCTTGCTTGAGCTGCTCCCACACCCATTTGTTTAGAAAAAAACCAGCAAACAAATAATGGGTAAATACCTTCAATGGCAGACTGGGGTAGCCTTGAGGTTGCTGGAAGGGCAGGAGCTTGGGTGTCCGGAGCCACATCCCGGACAGCAGCATGTGCACCTATGCATAAAGCAACAGACAGAAAAGTTACAAATGTTTTAGCTATAATGTAATACTTCACAGGTCCTACAGTTAGTTGGTCAGAATGTAAAAATGCTAATCACAGACATTAACATTAGGTTATTGTAAAAGCCAGAAAATATGTACCTTCAGCCCAACCGGTGGTGTCATCCCCAGGATCCACACCCTGCAGCCGAGCCAGTGGGATTTTGGCCTTCAGCATCTCCTCATACGGCCTGTAGGTACTCTTTGGAGCCTGGATGAACCCACTGTCCACATCAAGATCGTGATTCATCTTTTTCATAAGGGCCCCTCGCAAAGTGTAGAAGCGTTTCCTGCAGGATGGGCCACTACGTGGGTGTTGAGCTGTGCTACTAAGCTCCACACCAATGGCATCCCACAGTTTGCTTCTTTCTTGTTTGCCTATGGACTTGCTTTGGGAGCCAAATAGCAGCTCCCATTTCGCAAGTGTCAGGCGCACAAGATGATTATTCTCAGCCAAATTAAATTCAGGCTCCCTCTTGGCACCTGGGCGCTTAGCCTGGGGTGCTGCCCCACCTTCAGGCTGTGCCCTTTTCCGTAAGGGAGGTCTGCGCACAGCACCCACCAAACTCCTACTCGGGCCTGCTGTGGCCGGCAGATGTCCTGTATTTGGCTCCATCCTGTAGCTGCACACACACACAAATCAACACCCCACAAGCACGCATGCACACTACAGAATGGCATCGCAATCTCTTAGGCTTGGGCAGGTTTTATGTGCTCTAACAGCCAATCCAAAAGCAGCCCACTTAATTGATTCACACATACAGCCCAGTTCCTTCTAGGCACACCTCCACTGCACTGACAGAAGCATGTGTGTTAGCCAATTAACTCATTACAGACCTCATTAAACAAACAACACACACCCAAATCCAACAATGGACTGATGTATCTGCAACCCTTGTGACATGTGCTTAGCCTAACGGCTATATAAAAAAACAACAGCTTCACTTTCATTGGTCCCCACCTGATTTTTGGCCCATGTCCGTTAATGCACGCACGTTACGGCTCAAGTACGCTAGTAGCGCTACTAGCGTGCGCGTGCGCACTCTGTTTTACGCACACCTGGGTCGGCTAATTGGCGCCCGGAAATAGCAGAGCGACGCAAAAGGCGGCAAAGCGGACCTGTCACTTTTGAAAATGAAGTATAAAAGGAAGGAATGAACTAGGTTCTGCTATTCTTACACTGTGGCAAAGGCTGTGGTGTGGTGCTGTGCTCGCTTCCCTTAGCTCATTTGAGCCTCTGTCTGGTTTCTGTCCTCACTCTCTGTGGCTTGTTGGGTGATTTCTGACATCAGTGCTGTTTCTTTAGGAGCTTGGTTTGGGTGGCATCTGCAAATATTGTGTAGCATACAGCAAGTGAGGCTTGATTTTGGGGCCTTTTGTGGGCTGTGCAGCAACTCCCCTCTTGGTTGTGCTTAACTTAGAAAGCTGGTTTTCAGCAGGCTGGTGGTTTGGACCACTATAGTTCTGGTTTTGTGGTGAGCTGCATTGTAGCGGGTGTGTGTGTAGTGTGATTGTTTGTGTGTGTGTTGTGTGTTAGTGTTTTTTTTTGTTTATTTTTGTTTTTGTATATATCTTTAGTGTGTGTGATGGATAAGAGGGTGATGTATGGTGTCTGGGTGGATGGATGTATGTGTATGCTGAAAGAGCAGGAGGAAAGGGAGCGGGGTGTTGTGAGGCTTAGGGCACCCCGCTCCTTTGCAATCCGCCTTTCAGTATGGGACTTAAGTGACGAGCAGATCAGGAGCCGCTTCCGTCTGAATCGTGCTGCACTACAGTCCCTATATGATCAGATTAAGACCAAAATCGAGCCATCCACCAAACGCACTCACTCCATTCCAGGCATAGTACGCCTGTGTGCCACTCTTAATGTGTTGGCACGAGGGACCTTCCAGGCAACCTCAGCCCTCCTCAGCGGGATAAGCCAGGCTACTATGAGCCGCATCCTAATCCAGGTAGTTCTGGCAATTTGTGATTTAATCCCAATTTACATCAAGTTTCCTGAGGATGAGGAAGAGGTTGCCAAAATAAAACATGCTTTCTATCTGATGGGAGGGATCCCGAATGTGCTAGGGTGCGTTGATGGTACACATATCCCTTTCCGCCCTCCCCGTGCACAGGAGCTGTCCTACAGAAACAGGAAGCAGTTCCATTCATTTAATATCATGGTGGTCTGTGACCATGAGATGAAGCTGCGGGCGGTGAGATCGGGGTTCCCCGGCTCATGCCACGATTCTTACGTCTTGCAGCGGACAGTCCTGTGCCGGAAGTTTGATAACAACGAAATGCCAGCTGGCTGGCTACTGGGTAATAAATTAACCATGTCTATGTATTTTGCTAATATGTGGCCTAGTAAGGCAATTTTAAACAAACTACCACCCAAAAACATGTACTAGTACTAATTGCTGTCTCTCTCCTTGTGTTTTTTCTACAGCGGACAAGGGATATGGGCAGAGAACGTGGGTCATGACTCCGGTCAGGAACCCACGGACCTCTGCCCATGAACGCTACAATGCAGCGCATCGCAAGACCAGAAGCATTGTGGAAAGAACCATCGGCCTGCTGAAAGCACGCTTTCTCTGTTTGGCACGGCCAGGAGGAGAGATGCTCTACAGCCCACAGAAGGTTTCCAAAATCATCCTTGCCTGCTGTGTGTTACACAATATCTGTATATGTCACCGAATCCAAGCCCCCGAGGAGACAGCACTGGTGCCAGAAATCCCCAACCTGCCCGCAGATAGAAGTGAGGACACCCAGACTGGCGATGAGCTAAGGGAAAGGCTGATCACTTCTTATTTTGCGGTAAGCTAACTACCCTTCACTCTAATGCAAGTACTGCACTCCTGTTTAAATGTCTTTGACCTCCCATCCAAAAGAGCAAACAAACGCACTAAGGGGGGGTGTAAGATGACCCAAACCACTCTAAGGGGGGGTGTAAGATGACCCAAACCACTCTAAGGGGGGTGTAAGATGACCCAAACCACTCTAAGGGGGGTGTAAGATGACCCAAACCACTCTAAGGGGGGGTGTAAGATGACCCAAACCACTCTAAGGGGGGGTGTAAGATGACCCAAACCACTCTAAGGGGGGTGTAAGATGACCCAAACCACTCTAAGGGGGGGTGTAAGATGACCCAAACCACTCTAAGGGGGGGTGTAAGATGACCCAAACCACTCTAAGGGGGGGTGTAAGATGACCCAAACCACTCTAAGGGGGGTGTAAGATGACCCAAACCACTCTAAGGGGGGGTGTAAGATGACCCAAACCACTCTAAGGGGGGGTGTAAGATGACCCAAACCACTCTAAGGGGGGGTGTAAGATGACCCAAACCACTCTAAGGGGGGTGTAAGATGACCCAAACCACTCTAAGGGGGGTGTAAGACGCCAATGTTGGTTATCAAGTTATGCATTTTTTTAAAAGAAAACACAAAATAACTATAAAGATATATACTAACTGCACTTTTCTTAATTTTTCAGGCACAAAGAGATGCACCATGATCTCGACATTCCTTTTACAACCCTTTCCTGGACTTTACTTTTCTTTTGCATTTCTGCTGGACTTTTCATTTTCTATTTCATTTATGTTTTATTATTAATTTTTTGTTAGAGAAAAAATTAAAAAAAAAATAGATATATACATGTGGCTATGTGTTTAATTCTGTTGTAAGTTTCCTTTTCATTCTAATTCCTATTTTCATTTTCCTTTTCTTTCTCTGTCCTGTTTTTATTTTCCTTTTCTTTCTCTGTTCTGTTTTTATTTTCCTTTTCTTTCTCTGTTCTGTTTTTATTTTCCTTTTCTTTCTCTGTTCTGATTTTATTTTCCTTTTCTATTTTCCTTTTCTTTCTCTGTTCTGTTTTTCTTTTCCTTTTCTTTCTCTGTTCTGTTTTTATTTTCCTTTTCTTTCTCTGTTCTGTTTTTATTTTCCTTTTCTATTTTCCTTTTCTTTCTCTGTTCTGTTTTTATTTTCCTTTTCTTTCTCTGTTCTGTTTTTATTTTCCTTTTCTTTCTCTGTTCTGTTTTTATTTTCCTTTTCTTTCTCATTGGTGATTTAATTGTATTTCCTTTTTAGGTAACAAATAAAAAATAAAAAAATTGTGGCTATGTGTTTAATTATGTTTTATTTTCCATTTATATTCGAAGATCTGGTAGAATTTAATTTCCTTTTACACAAAATAAAAAAATGTTTACATTTCAAAACAAATGTGGCAATGTGTTTTATTCAGAAGGTACTGGATGGCCAGGACACAGCAAAGCTAACAGGCGCTGTGTAGAATAGCGTGGTCACACTGACTGACAGCGCCAACAAAGCTGAGGGCCAACATCATATTCAGCAATGTAGGCGTTGTTCGCAACAACGCCAGGTAGCGACTGAGGAGGCCTGCTATAGCGAATCGCTAACGCCCGCGGCTGACGCTAGCGGCGCTCATAGCGCCATACTTCAGTCGCTCATCTGTCGCTACCTGGCGCTATTGATGAATCGGCCTCCCAGACTACATTCCTGCATTTTAGAGTTTGCCCCCCACCCAATAAAAAAAGATGTGACCTGGCAAGTTCTCCATGGGATTGAATTTAGGGGATAGGACTTAACACTCCAGTACATAAATCCTCTTTGCTTGTAACCAAGATGTTTGTTTACTGGGATGTTTTGGGTCACCCATTTTAAGGGCATTTCTTCATCACCATAGGGCAACATGATCTCTTCACATTCAGTGCTATAGGCCACTAAACTACCCCAAAACATCTTTGAACTTCAACCATATGTGACTGTAATGTAGGTACTGAGTTTTTTGCCTGGGCCTCATTCTATTTTTGTTAAAAAGTAGAAAAAGAGAATTCTTGTGTTCCATAAGGTAGAGTAGAGTGCCACTACTATGAGTGGCCACAAGGGAGCACTAATGATATTCTACATAGAGTTATCCAAGAATAAGTATCTCTGGGTGACTGTTTTTTTGTGGACATAAATACACATGTGGAAACTACCGGGGTGGGTGGCGATATCAGTCACCTTATGAGATATCCACAAATTACACACAAATCATTTAGCTAATTAAAACAATGGCCTTGATTATTCACTAAGAGTTGAAACAAATTCTCATGGTAGTAAAAAATTCAATTCATGAGAAAAAAGCCAGATAATTTCACTGTTAGTGAATCTCCAGATATGAAGACAATGAAAGTCAATGGCACTTAATTAAGTAGTAAATAGTGCCATTGACTTTCATTGTCTTCCTATCTGGTGATTCACTAACAGTGAAATTCTCAGGCTTTTTTTTCTCATGAATTGAATTTTTTTACTACCATTAGAGTTTTCGTTTACTTATTGTGAATCAAGGCCTATGTATTGTCATCTACACATGGTCTGTTCATGTTTTTCACATGACTGAAATATTGGTATTGCATGGTTACACCAGCATCACTAGTTTATTACAAATGTACTATAAATTTCTTTTCGTGTTGATCAGAAAAAAGTTTTTTATTTCCTTGGCGAATATCATTGAGGAGCCCTATGCATTTCGTAAGTTCCTAAAAATTCATCAAGGGATCATAGGAGTGCAGGAAATGTCCAGAGATCTGATCTGTTTCCTTTAAAGAAAAAAATTCTCATATTGCCCTTCTAGCATAACGCTCACGCACGTCTAGCAGCCATCCTAACCTCTTCTCTTTTTAGTTACCTGAGCCTGCAGGACAGCTTGAATTTCTTGGGAATTTCTCATTTCTCCCGAGTACAATGGTACCACATATGTATCGGTAGAAGTGGTGTGAATTGACAAGAATCTGGCGATACGAAATGTATCACGATACATGTATAACGATACAATATATCCTGATATATCCCGAATCTGTCTCAAAAATGATTTTTTAAAAAAAACCCACAAGGACACAGAGAAAAAAAAAATATATATATTTTTTTAATACTTACCTCCCATCCATCCTGGAGCACTGTGTCCCACCCTGATCACTTTGGCTTCTGCTCTCCTGCTGCTGCTGGAAGCCTTTTGTACTTGCTGGGTGACAGGTAACACAGGGTTAATCTAAAAAATGACATAGTGCCCCCCTTGCCTGGGGAGGGGACCCCATCTTTTTGGGGAATTTTAAAGGTTAAAAACAACCCTTAACCCCCCCCCCAAATATGACGTGAGGTTTCCCTTACTCAGCATACCAGGCCAAGCACCAGCTATGGGGGCTTGTAGAATAAGTAAATGTACTGCCAGAAGCGGGATGACGCCCGAGGGGTGGAGTCATCTGTCCCGCCCCCAAAGGGGCAGGGCTAGCCATGAAGATGGCAGTGCCCATGGAAGAAGCAGGGGGAGAGGGCATGTCAAGCCCCCCCCTGAAGACTGAATAGCCTGGGAGGGTAAGCGGAGGCCCCCACAGAAAAGATGAGAGCCAGCAGAGTGATCGCGCACAAAGGTGAGTAAATATCTTTTTTTGCTTTCTTACAGGGATTGCCGGCGGCAGCTGAAGTGGGGGGCGCCCTGTTCTGGACACTCTACTGCAGCTGGAGGAGCCCAGGGGGGATTAGAGGCCCCCCCGGGTGAAGTGGAGACCCGGCTGAATCGAACGAGGGATCAGGTGAGTGTTTTTTTAACTTTCTTTTACTGTAGCGGGGGTTGGGGGGGGGGGAGCCAGGCACATAGAATCTACGTGCTTTGCACTGAAAGGGTTAAAACAAGATTGATTCGAACATATTTTGAATTGATACTAGTATTGTCTAATGAGATATCGCAATATTTGACAGAATCCATTTTTCTGACACCCCTAATTGCTAGTCCCGTGTTCCGGACACGAGAAACCCCAAACTGAATAGAGCGCTTTATGACATTTTCAAATAAAATATAACTACTATGCACACTATCAAGGGTTAAAAAAAATGGCTTTTTTTACATTTAAGGGTTAGGCAGACTGACAGCCTACTCCAGTAGATCATGGTAGTACAGGGCTGCCTGGTCTTAGGTTTGCAGCAAGGGGAGATGCAATGGGGCCACCCAAATCAGGATGCTTCCATTGTGCAGGCATGAGGGACAGTAAAAGCTGTTTCCTCTTCAAGGTCATCAGATGATCATTTCTTAAAGGAGCACTACTGCGAAGAAATGGCCCAATGATCCATATAAATATGCTGGATGGCGGGAGGAGGGGTCACTTATACACCCGGTATCAAGAAATATCCAGCCAGGCTTGATTTTCTTTCTTTTAATGGAAAGAAAAGGACATCCAGGGTGACAGGCTCTGTGACCCCTGGGTTTTATTCTTACCAGGAGAGAATAAACCACAATCTTGGTGGGAGTTTTATTAAGTTCGGGTGTATAAGTGACCCCTCTTCTCATTAGCCAAGGTGTTTATATGGATTTGTAATATTACACAATTTCATGATAGTGCTCCTTTAAAGGGATTCAGCTGACAAGGCCAAGCATTAGTCTACTGTTTAGAGCTACAACTGGCAATGCCCTAAACACTTTTCTGTTTTAAAAAGAAGCTTTTGTTGCTAAAATATACAATTTATAAATTTGACTTTTAGTTTGTTCCTCGCACAAGAGTAAGAGTGGACATGGTCATGCAGAGCAGGGGGAATGTAATGCTGTGTTTGTGCACATGCTGAGAGGGAGCTGGGAGGAGCCCTTGGTCACATGAAACAAAGGATTTTTATGTGTTGACCATTAAAGGGGCTTTAATGGTCAACACATAAAAATCCTTTGTCTATATTGCGTCCATGTCCACTCTTACGCATGTGCCCAGGGGGAGAGGGGACAATCAGACACTGTAAATCTTGCTCCAAGCTTCTCTGAAGGACCAAAGACAGCTAAACGACATCCACTTGAAGGAAGATGATCATGAAAAAATGGGCAATAATAAAAATCCAGATAAATATGGTAAATGGCGGGAGGAGGGGTCATTATACACCCAGCATCAAGAAATATCCATTCAGGCTTTTTTTGTTTACTTTTAATGGAAGGAAGAGGATACACTCAGAAAGCAGTCACCCCTGGATTTTATCCCTACCAGGAGAGAAAAACCACAAGCTTGGCAGGAGTTATATTCAGTTCGGGTGTATAGGTGACTTCTAGGGATGAGCGAACCGGTTTGGACGAACCGGAATTCGCTCCGAATTTCAGGGAAAATTCGATTCGGCACGAACCCGAATTTTTTTGGGTTCGGCCGATCGAATTTTCCCTGAAATAAAAAAAAAAAATGCCGGCATGGTGGGAGCTGTCGGCCTGCCCGCTCCCACCATGCCGGCATTTGTTTAAAAAGCAAACACTTACCTGCATGGTCGGAGCGTGGAGGCCGGCGCTGCTCTCAGGCGCCCTCTGATGACGCGTCCTCTGATGACAGCTGAGAGCGGCGCCGGCCTCCACGCTCCCACCATGCCGGCATTTTTTTTTTCAGATGAGCGATTCGTGAAAGTTCGATCATCTCTAGTGACTTCTCCTCCCATTAGCCAATGTGTTTATATGGATTTTTTTTATATTAAATAAATTCCAGATACAGCTCCTTTAAGAGGCGAGGAATCTGTAGGTTTTACTCGCCCCTTACATGGAGGGTCCCTTTAAGGTTTGAGCTCCAGCTGGGAAAAGCAATCTATACAGTAGATTTGTATGTCGCAGGGACTAATTATAGCAGACACAATAAATCATTTTAAAAAAGAGGCTGGATGCTTTCTATAAAGAGTGTGACATAAATAACGACCCCAAAACTATAAACAATAGGAAGGAGAATGCTGATGTGTGGATAAATCTGATCACTAAAGATTGATTTTTCCCAAATAAAGCAAATCGGGCCTCTTGTTTGTTGGTTTCTGCTGTGTTCTGAATCAACGGAGGCTTTTTCTTTGCATTTTCCCATTCTCTTTCCTTAGCTGAACTTAGTGGGTGGATTTTTCTTTTCAACCTAAATAACCGTAACATAAGTAAGTAAAGTGAATGCAGACATAAACACAGCTCTGAATGTACCAAAACAGAACAAAGTGATGGCAGTGGAGGTCAGTCTTGCGTGAGATTGCTGACAACAGCTTTTAAGAGCTCATGTTATTGCCAGTCTTAAAGCCGATCGGCTGCATTTAGAGGGGGGATCCAGATTGCTGGAACCCCCTCACGCAACACCCAAATCGTAACCCTATTCACGATCTTAGGTCAGAAACGCAGGCCGACGGTTGGCTGTCAGCAGCCACGTGGGTCGGGGTCGCACTCTGCTGAAAAGTGTTGGCCCACATGACCACCGGTGGCCAATCACGGGTTACATTTCCAGCTGAGAATCGAGGATAAAGCAAGGACTGCGGGCGTTGTGGAGCTGCAGCTGGACCCACATCCATTAGCTGGGGAAATGGGTGTGGGTCCACTTTAAAGTGGACCAAAACCCAGGATTTTGACTATCCTGGGTTTTGGTCCTTTCCCCCTGCTGCATGAAACCCCCCAAATTGACCGAGGAAACTTGCCTCTTTCCGGTCCCACGGCGCATGCGCTGCCGCTTGTCCAATCAGCGTGCTCAGAGCCACTGACATCACACCATCTAACACTCGGGGTATTTAAGGAGGGGTGAGATGGGCAGCCGGTACACCCTGGCGAAGTGTCATACGGACACGCAACGCGTCGGTGGCGGCTGCAGCGGGGGACCCCTGGTGACATGGTGATGTAACTGTTTTCTTATTACTTGTATGTGGTTATAATGTTATGATATTTTGCTGTTTGGTGTCAACTATTTAAGGGCCCAGTCGGGCTCATTTCAAGCCTGTATATCATACTCTTCACAGTTCACACTGAGGTTTTAAACTTTGTTTATACATTGTATAGCGGCCTGTCATGCATGCACAGTGCAGGCTGCATCACAAGCTGCATATATTATATATGTTGTCACAATTGTAAATTGTAAATAGTTTTTTCATGCACTCAGCACTTTCTTTCTTGTCCACTATATTCATTGGATACATTCTATTTGAATGATTGTCCAATAGTTGTTTCTTTTGATCTAGATTTTTCACTTATGGATACTGTCTTCATCTGGGCCCATTCATAGTATAATTTACACCACATGCTTTACATTTGGGTTGATTCAAAGAAACATGTAACAGCTTGGATTTGGGTCACGATCATCCTATTTTTCCCGTCCGCTCGTGCGTTCGTATGAACTTGCGAGTGATTCTATAAGCAAATACGTTTCTATCCTAAAATTTACGTCCGTTCGTATGGCAGTTCGGGAATCAGACCTATGTCAGTTTCCATCCTGAATTTTCCGTTTCATTTCTCAGGTTGCAACATTGGTTTTGCCCTTTTTCCTTTTTTGTCTGGACGTAAATCCTTCTGATCTTGCGGCTCCGCACTACAAACTTACCTCATTAAAGTGCATTCTAAATATTTGGTCTTTTATTTTTCTTTATTTCATTCATTTTGTAGTAACCAACCATTAATGAATGCATTTGCATAAGTAAATCTTACTTTGTTTAATTTTTAGTTAACTTGCATTTTTTACTTGTGGATTTAATTTTAATATTTATGCTTCAAATGGTACAACTTTAAATTTTTAGTGTGGTTACCCACACCCTCTACATACAGATTGCTCACAAATATTAAAAAACACCCAGCAACTTCTGCATGTTATGAGCCTAGAAACGGCCAAGATGGCGGCTCAGGTATTATCGGGCAGCCTGCAAACAGAAAGGGCCTTGTGACTGTGTTGCTCTGGATTCTTTGATTTCTGACCTTTCCATGCCCCCAGCTCTGCTGTGTCTGTGCAAAATACAGCAGTAACCCACATCCTGCACTTTATCCCGCTCTCCTCTCCTCAGTAAGTGTGATGCATCTGACCAAAGATGTGCTTAAATAATTAAACCAAGCAAAGGTAAACAACTACACCAATAAATGCAATCTAAAAATATTTTTCTAGTACCTCAATTTTAAAATAAATAACAAAGGACATAAGTTGCTTTAATTAACGCAAATATATTGCAAAATAAAGGTTTACATGCAAAGGACTAATTAAGGTCCACATTAAAATGCTTTTATAAGGCATACATGAATCAGGTATGCATTGCCATACAATTTATGGCCTCGGCCATGCTGATACATGCAGTTCATTGGAGCACAAGACGCGCAGACTCCTCCACATAGCCAAAAAACCTGTTCACGAACAGCAATCAGACTGCTAAAAGGTGTCGCCAGTGGCTTTCTTTTAAAACGTGTTTAGAGGTTTCTCTGAATCACACCTAAACACATCCAATTAACCTAAGTTTTACGTTTTGATCGTAAGTTTTAGGATTTGATCCTAAGTTTTACGTTTTGATCCTAAAATTTAGGAACGAACTTCCGCTGATCGTAAGAGCATATACGCATTCGTACGTAGGCTCGTGCGAGTCGGAAATGGCCAAAAAAACAGGAAAAAATGACTAACACCCACCCAAACTTACGATTCTCGATACGAAATCAATTAACTTTTGCTCTTTGAATCGAGGGGATTGTCTGTATATACGATCTAGCGTTTTATACCTGATATAAATTAGTCACCTTTTTTTTGGGATTACCCCCATGTTGTGTTTTTGGTGTTTTTTAAACTTGTAAGTGTCTTTATCAGTGCCTTTATTTATGTTTATGTATATAATTAATACTTATTACATTTATTGGCTTTTTAAATTTTATTCAGTGTGCGGCCTCTTTGGTGGGGGTTTTTTGAGATCAGTCTAGGATCTCCTACCCATAGCTTTCAACCATCTAAGACGTTGTCTAAGGCCAGTGGCTCTAAACGTGCTGGTGGTTGCATCCCCCGCTACCCTCTAACAGGGAGCGTGCCCGCACTGGCTATTCACAAATGCCTGGTGTGGGAACACGCCCTGCTAGAGGGATAGCGGGGATGTGGCCCGCGCATGCGCTGTTGGACCGGGAAGTAAGGTAAGTGAGCGGGGCAACCTGGGGGGTTTCACACAGTGGAGCATCCTGATTTTGAATGCCCCGGAGGGAGGGAATCGCTCGGCCCTGGAATTCTATAGATTCATGCTTGGTTTTGGTCCACTTTAAGTTTTACCAAGCCCTAGAAATCCCCCAAGGCTATGGTCTGCTCAACCCGGGGCATCTATATATTAAAGATGCCCCATTGTGTTAAACACCACCATTTTGTTTAATCCAGAGATCACACAGCACTTGAATGGCTGCTGGTTTGTGCAGTCGAATCAAGAAGCATCATTGCTGTCGGACCCAGCAGCATTTCTTTCATGATGATGATGCCACATAAATACAATTATAACTAAAGGGTAATTCCAATTTCAATGACATTTGTAATAGTTTCCATTATTGTGTGGCAGAATGATTTCCTCACTGTGCTAAACTATCTGTTATTTGTTTAATTTTCTATTTGTTTACAACTCTGTGATATAAAAGAAAACAGTTTTCCCTAGCAACAATGTGTTTACCTTAGCTACGTATACCAAAGCATGGGTGACTGGTTTAACCCATTCAGCTGAAATTCAACTTCTCTAGTTTGTCACGATCATAGTCTTGTGGTTCAGTAGCAAGAGTTAATGGCCAGGTTCTCAGCCGGATAGGTCATTAGGCTGCTTTGAGTTCACCGGTTACATTGAAAGAATTGTGGGACTTGTAGTCCATGTTTTTAACTTAAAGAGGACCAAAACCCACTTTTTTAAACTAGCATCTCTTGAATTGCTGCCTCATGAAGAATACCTTTTGTCAATTTTTACTGCTTCTGCTTTACTCTAATCCCAGATAAATTCTCCTGTTTTAGCTGTAAAGCTCCACCTCCTCCTTTCATTGCCATTGTTGTGTGTGGCAATGATGTCAATAGCCACATCTATACAATAACTAATCACTGCAATATTACACAGAGGGAAGGCATCAAGGGTGATTCAAAAAGTGGAAATGACCTTCTCTAGTTCTACAACCTAAGAAAGGAGTATTGGCAGGGGCTTTGGCCAAATGTATTCTATAAGTTTAGTGGGTTTTGGTCAGCTTTAAGGCCATGAATATCACTCCCACTGTAGCAAAACCCCAGAAATATGAGAAACATGGAAACAGCAGGCTGATAAGTAAATCACAGGTCTGGGGGCACAATCCTAACACAAATTATTTTACATTCCAAAAGAGGAAAACAATAAGGCACAACACCACAAACCTGACAAAAGAGGAGTTTTCCTTTAACTAGATTCTAGATGCTGTGTGGTGTGAAGTGGACATACTTGGGCCCTTATTTATGAAGGAACAGCGACAGGTAGCGACTGGTGAGCGGCCGGTAATGACGGGCCCCGCCATGAGAACGCCGGCTCCCCACCACAATCACACATTTATCAAGCCGATCCTGCTTAGCGACTGAGATAGCGCCATATAGCGACTCATTCATCATTATTCCAGCCTCAGCCCACAGCTCCAGCGTCCGACCTTGAACAGCGACAGGTATGACCTCTCGCTACCTGGCGTTCTCCAATGCATTTCAATGGAACAATCTTTAAATATTAATAATTAATTGTTATTAATGTTTTTTTTTTTTTAATGTGAAAAATTCTGTGACCACTTCTGCCATTTTAGATAATTTTTTTAAGGGAAAAAAAAAGAAAAAAAAAATTTGTACAGAATTGATATTACAGGTCTGATATTAATGTATTCATATTACTAAATTATTTAAAATACTTTTTTTTTTGGTTTTCAAAAATATGGTGGTTTGGGGGTTAAAAAACTACTTTTAACACATCGCCTCCAGCGCTCTGGGGTTTAAACATGCATTTCACAGCGCTTGAATTTTTTGAGCGTGATTTTTTGATGAATATGGTGGAAGCCGGTCGCTCTGACCAGTCGCTATCATGCGCACCCATACATCGCGGAACCTGACAAATAGCGACTCGTAACCTTGTATTCAACATTACGGCACACCGAATGAGTCGCTGTCAACAACCGAACAACGGCCAAGCACAGCGACTACTAGCGGGCGCTGTGAAAATACCGCTACAGTCGCTCAACTGTCGCTACATGACGCTATTAATAAACCAGCCTCTTGGTTTTGCACCATTAGAGGGTCAATCTAGGCCACACTATAGCAGAGAACTGTAAACTGAGGCCTGTTCCAACCATTAGGGGGAGCACTAGCCTAGATTATCAGAACAAACAAAGCAAATAAAACAAGATTTTCCTCCTGGACTTATCAGCCAGCCACATTATGAGCCTCATATGAATGTATTGCTCATTAAAGCTTGAAGAAATGATACGGCAGAGACACAGGGCTCACTCATATTGTGTGGCTCTATTTCGTAAAATGATTAATAAAGCTGTTTGTCATGTTTTTTTTTTTTACTCATTCAGTTAACACAGACATGTGTGCGTGAGGTTTTTACTGTGACTTCCTTTTATTGTACAGTTTTTTTCAAAGGCCAATACAGTTTCCTGACCAGCTTTCCAGTAATGGGACTAAAATGACTTTAGCACTCAAAGCGGAATACGTATTTTCAGGAAATGATTACGATTACAGGCAAAGCTCCTCAGGATTTCAAGGATCTGTTGATGACACAATCTAAAAACAAACCTGTATGATACTAATTCGCTGCCCAGGTGAGAGTTAGGAAATAAACCGTCCGCAGCTACATACAGACTGTGCACATTACAAATCATCCTACCTGCATCTACTGCATTTTCTGAGCTTTTAAATATCCTAAATGGCGGCTCACGGAGTCTCAGGCTGCTTTCAGAAAGGAAGTGTCTCTTGACTGTGCTGCTCTGCATTCTGGGATTGCTATTCTTTTCCTGACCCCAGCTCTGCTCTGTCTGTGCAAAGCACAGCTATACCCCACCCCCCTGTACTTTACACCCTTCTCCCCTCCTCAATATGTGATGCTTCTGTGGCAAGATGATGCCTGTATCCTAAAATCCTGAACAGAGCTGAAGCCCAGCAGGGCAAAGAATAATAAGTGACTAAACACTTAAAATATATCTATTTTCAATTCTGGGGAATAGTTTTTTGGGGCTTTTTGTTAAATCATACTGAATCATGCAAGCCCCCCACGTGCCCAACACAGTCTCTTCCACCCTTCACCCACTAGCACTAACTCCGTGCAGCACACCTCCCTTACCCTTGTCATGTACTATTCCCCTCTTTTCTCACTCGTGGGGTGTGACCACCCATGTCCTCCAAGCTATGTGCTTGTTAGCCACTCCTCAGCCACTCCTCAGCAATCATTTGCATCCATCTTGGATGTGACTTTACTAACGTAATACTTGGAAACCTTCCCCTTACCTTGGTATTGCCCCTAAACCTCCAGAACTGGCTTACTCTTTTTATTCCTAAGCTTTTTTTGTGCTACACTCCTATTACTTTAAACCGGACCAACAGTCTGACACAGTTGGAAAAGAAAGGAAGCTGCCATTTCAGAGCTTCCTCTCCCAGTATCCCAGCCATGCTGCTGCCTGGATTCAACTGACATAACTGACAATGCACAATAACAGGAAGCCCAGCAGCACTTCCTGTTTGCAGGTGGCCTGAAAATGCACGAGCCACCATTTTGTTTCTAAAGTGTACTACAGCAGGGGTTAGAAAAAGGTACATTCATTTTTATGTGCAGCAAGCTAAATTGCCCGGGGGAGGGATGCATAAGCACTGTTTGTTGTGTTGGTCTGGTTTAAGCCATTTTTGACTGTTGGTCAACTTTAAAGAGAAACAAAACCAAGAATTTTCTCTCCAGGGTCTTGTACTTCATCCAGGGGGCATGCTATTTTGTGAGGCCCTGCTGTGTGGAACCCCTAGAAATGCCGGGTATTCTTACTCGCCAGTAATCCCAGTTTGCATGTGTGACTCTCCTTTGATCAGCATTGAATCAGCATAGAAAGATGTATAAAAGGGGAGCAATAAGCATCCACACATGAGCTGTGGAATCTCTGGAAAGTTTATTTTATGGTGATCCCGGGGGTTTCACACATGGGAGCCTCCCAAATCAGGAGAAGGAGGCTCTAGGCCGGTGGTTGCCGCTCTATAAATAAGAGCCCCCTCCAAGTGGTGCCTACAATGGAATGGCTGCTTCAGTAGGAGGCTTCTAGTTCTGGTAGGAACCCCTGCTTTTTCTTAACTCCAGCTTTTGTCATTTTACCCCACTAGGTGCTATAGAGGAGATAATTTTCACAGTCTGCTCTCCATCAAAGCAGCGCAGAAAACATTGCAGAAAACTATGAGGCAGCTGTGAGCTGTTTACAATAGCAAGTTCATGAAAGTTTACAATTTATCACATCTGATTACTTTAGAAACAATGATGATACATCAGTTTCAGCCTAGCCAGTTTGACGCAATGTAACAGGTTGCTGGCAGGCTTTTCATGATGATTCATCTTGCTTGTTTTCACAGGAAAAGATTAAAACGGAACAAAACCCACCAGCGGCCAGCCTGGAATCTAAAAGAATCTAGCGCTTTAATTCATTGCCTGTACTATCATCTGTGCAACACTATTTTTCTGCCTAAATTAATTCAATTAACTTTTATCAATGGATTTGTAAAGATTATATGTGACATTAAAAGTGGAAAAAGATCTGAAATGTTTCTTCTTGCTGTTTCTTACATGGCCAAATCCTGACATTTTAACAGGGGTGTGTAAACGTTTTCTATCCATTTTCTAGCCAAAAATCAGCAAGGCCAAAAATACCAGGCCCTCATGAACTTCTTAGCCATTTTCCCAAGGAACCTCTCAGATGATACATGCAAATGCAGCTAATGCTATAGTTTTGCAGGAACAGATCATGGGCATGTGATGGTAGTGAATCATAGGGGAAGATACTGTGGCAGAGGTGGGGATGGCCCTCACATTCACGATGCTAGGCGTATGGCGTTGCAGTGGCAGAACATGGGCTGTGTCATGGCTCGAATGTCTTACACCCAGCCCAAGTAGCCCTAAAGCAATGGGGGTCCATCAGGAATGCTCCCTGAGCTCCCTATGGACAATCCACCCTTGTTTATATCCGGCGTACTTGAATAAATACATGATGGCCAGTAGCGTTTACAATATTCCTGCCAGCAATATCACCACGAAGGATGATTCTACGAGTACAGCTAGGGATAGCAACCTGGTCCCCTTTGGCCCTCCCTTACCCCCCTATCTTCCTGCCCGGTGTCCCTCCTTTCCAGTTTAAGACCCTACTACCCCCACCCCCCCCCCCAGTTCCACCTAAACACAGGTCATTCCTCCAGTCAGGTTGATACCACCTCCAACCATGCTAAGTAGTAGCCAGACCCACTCGAGGCCTATACATACATAAACAGGTGAGGAGGTTAAGTGAGCATAAATCAACCTCATTAGTTTTCTTATGTGGACCCGGCAAAGCTCGATATCCCTCTCAAGCAAACATCAAACCCACCTCCAAAAGTAGTGTGTACTCAAAGTACACATACACAAAGGTAAATGCAGGGCAACAATGCTGTAGGAGAGTTGGCTCAATATCGGTACCTGTATAATGTATGCTATACCTCCCTCTGTTTTGCTTTTTTTTTGCTTTTCACTTGTTAGTTTGTATGTATATCCCCCCTTGTTGTATTCATTGAAAATCAATAAAGCTTGAATAAAAAATAAATACATGAAATAAAGTGTCTTCCACCGACAAAGTTGGGGTTTGGCTGCAGTTGGCTTTAAACTCCAGCCTTAGATTGTCTATTGGAGTCATGACATTGTTACCAAAATGGATGTCAAATGCCCTGTGACATTTCAAATAAAAAATGTGAAAATGGAGCTCTTATTCTGCTGTATCACTAATAATGCAATGAGACACAATTATCATAGAAAGCATCTGTATTGTTATATATACTTAACCGGCTTTGGTCTAGTAAACACAATTCTGGCTTCTGTCCCTGTTTACACTCTGATTACAAACGTAATAAAATGATGGCTCTATGTGCCAAATTCAGGCAGAAAGCAAACACACCAGCGTGGATGAATGAGAAGGGAAGGAGTGTCAATGAAGCCTGTTACAGGAAAAACAAGGATTGCATCATCGAAAAACATGGACGGATTTTAGTGTGGCATAAAAATGCCACGTGAGTCCTTGAATTTCCCTTTCAAATCTTTGGGGTGTATATTAGTATTTTGCATATAGTTCGATTGCATGAAACATATCTGTTCAAGTTCCAGCTTTTATACACATACGCCTGATTCAGAGCCTCTCTTGCACACATTACTGCCAGAAGGAATGATGTCAAAGGACATTATTTGGCCTATTTCCCGTGTCAGGTGATTCAGGGCCTTGTTTTTGTGGCCGAGTTGTGGGAATTTGCAGGAAATTACGGTATGCATATGCCAAACCTTTGTCTACGGCTCAAGGCATCCGTAATTTTAAGGGTTGAGGCTGGGCTAGCATGGGATTCAGAGCCCTGATTTGTGTGCTTTCTGACCTATAAAAGCTGCAGGTTTCCAGTTCAAACTTACACCATGTTATTGCTAGTGGGAAATGGTCTCTTTGCTAGTGAAAATACAGCTTACATCCTCCGCACCTATGATGGAGCCCCTTGATGAGTTCTGTGAAGAGTACGAGCATCTGCAGCAGCGGGGACTGTTAGCCATGTACCTTCCAGGGCTTAGGCATACCTGCAGTCACCTGGATATTGATCAGATGGCCAATCAACAGGGGTTCAAATTGACCTGACTGAACCACCTTTCTCTTGAGAAACTTTAGTCAGAGTTGCGGCCATGGTTGGCCCGAGACAATTTCTCAGGAAGCCGCTGTGAATGATATGAGCTTTTGCAATATCCCAGTTTCTGAGATCAGTTCCTGAAAAATCAAGCATTCATGGGCAGGCTCTGAATCAGGCCGATAGTTACAGCCTGGTAAATGATTGTGACATTTAAGTTGGCATGGCATTTTAGTTGAAGAAAAAAAACAGCTTGAAGTAGACCTGTATTCTGACTGGTGCCGAAGTAAAAGCTTCCTCTTGGCACCAAAAGAGAAAACACATTAATGCGTCTCTAAGCTTCTCCTACTCCAGGCTTTTAATGATCTTGGAGTTTTTGGTTTACAGCAAATAACTTGATTATACATCTCATCTACACACTGAAGTAGAATTCTGGCTTCTTTCCGTGTCGGCCCATGTATGTGCCGTGGGAATGCTGAAAAGTTGAGTTTACGGGCAAAATAGAGGGATACATACTGTGTGGCATCCCAAATTGAGATGCTCCAGGCAGGAGGAACAAAATCCCGGATAGGGTTTTATTCATCTTTGAACCAGCACCATCTGGCTTAAAATCAAATGAACACATGTGGCTAATAAAAGAGTACCGGACAATTGCCAGATACAGGCAATACCATGAAACTGAGTTGACCGAACCTCGTACTGTCATACAAAAACGAAAAGGCATTAATTTATCTCAAAAGAAAATCATAATGTTAAGGACTACTTTGCTAATTTCATCCATAAAAAGGTAATTATCTGGATTTCCCTTGCTCCTTCAGCTAATATTAGTGGGCCTTAGGGAGAGGGTTGGGAAAAACTGTTATATGGTTCCTGCTAGACTGACAAGGCCTTTCAAGGTTCTTCCATTTCTTTGCTTTCAGTGCTGCAGTGGTGTAGGAGGTTGACTTACCTAATTGTCTATTTTTTTCGTCTTAGGTGTTGTTGCTTAGTCTTGTTGATGTTTGCCAAAGAAGAATGGCAAGATTTCAAATGTATCAAGAATGGTGAAAAAATATTTTCTAATGTATTTTTCTAGATGGTGGCCTTCATCTTGGGAACAACAATTAATACAATCCAATTAAATTGGATTACAGTATGAATAATGAAAAACTTTCCATAATCATAAGTATAATATATCTTTTAAAAGGGATCAACTTCAGAAGATCTAGAGACCATAGGCATCTGTACTAGAAATCTCTATAAAGAGTTGATTCTTCATTTTTTCTTTCTTTCTTTATACTACAATCTTTATGCTGCTTCTGTGAAGACAACCAAGTTTGTTTATTTCAGCCAAGATGACTGCTATATTATAAGAAGCTTGAGTTTTTAATAGTGGTATGTTCTTTAGCTGTTAATTGATTGATATATTTCAAGATCTATACATGGAATTTAGATTTTGGCCTAATGCGGGGCAGAGCCACAACTGATAACAAGCATTGGCTGGTCCCCCAAAGAACACTGGGCTGAATGCTCACTGTAGAGCTTGATCTCAGAGAACTGAGAGGAAGCTGCTGTGGGGTTTTCTTTTGGGGTTTACAGTCCCAGTGATTGACAGATTGCATCATAACCCAGCACCCAAGATTTGAACATGCTATCGTTCTCACTGTGTTGTGTTTCCTTATGACTAGTGATGAGTCAGAGCAGGGTCTATCTGGTTCGGAAGCCCTATCTGGTTTGTATTACAATTACTCCAGCTCCCACTACCTGTGATCTGGTATAGGAGTCCTTTGGACCCTTTATCAGTTCACAAACTGTTAAAAACATGCATTCAAAAATTATGTTTCCCAGGAAATCCTCTCCATATCCCTCCTCTCCAATGATGTCATAAGTGACATACGAGGTACTCCACAAAACATCCATCTTTGTGGTACAAAGGGTGCCTTCCCCGAGCTTGGTGGGCAGCCAAGGAGGGAGGAGCGGGATATGTTCCAACCTCATCACAGATGCCAATGGGGTGGCTGCAACAGTTGCACCCCGGCATCAGAAAATTACCACCTCCTGGACCAAGAGGAAGCTCCTGACCCAGCGGAGGATGCCATCCAACAGGGAAGGACGATGTTAAACAGTTTTTTTTTTCTATTTCATGTATTTCTTTTTAGCTGTTTGTGAACTGGTAAAGGGTACCCCTATACCAGTTCACTATAAGGGTACCCATATACAAGTTCATATATGGTGGTCGGCATACCATCTGCCGAATGATCATCACCTGGATCATCAAATTAGTGTCAGCAAGATCTGGGTTGAATCTAGCTTCGACATTAGTCATCACTAATGACGGAGGAACCCAGGAATACAGCACCAAAAATGTTTACAACATGACCGGGAAAATAAAAATAGCAGTTTCTTTCTTTACTCCCAGGTGGAGGACTATCGTCAGGGAGATTGGCTAAATTGGTTTATGATCACTGATGGATTCTGGTCCACTCCAAACTTTAGTGTAAACGCTGCTCTAATTTCAGGAGCTATTTTAAGGAAAGTTAATTAAATCTAGTCTCACTGTTGTCATCTCATTTGTATGCTCTTTATTTAAATAAAAAGTATTGCAACTAAAACAACTGAGTGTTCCCTGTAAAAAACGTTCAATACACAGCCGGTACTATTGTACCGTTGTAATATTTCCCAAAAAAATCACCTACATTTTTTTACAGGGTGGCTCAACATTTTTACAACAAGGTAAGAATATAAGGGTTGATTCAGAGCCCCTTTCTCACCATTTTTTTGCATGAATATTTCCATTCTCGTTCATTTTTTCCCCTCGTCTGATTCAGCAGAGCTTTTTTTCTGCGAGAACTTTAGTGTGAAATGTTTTCATTTTTGCATGATCTTTTGTTTGGTAGCAATACCTCCATAAACATGATGAGAAAGGGGCTCTGAATCAACCCTATTGTTTTCAAAGTTTGGTAACAACAGCACCCTATGAGCTATGCAGGGAGATGAGGCAAATTCTTTAGCATAGCCCATTGAGTGCTGTTTTTTCCAAAGATAACAAAAATATCCTTAAACCGAGCCTTCAGCATCATTGAATGAAAAGCCCAAACCCTTAAAAAACTATTCCCCTTCTAAAATGTATATATTTTAAATTTTTAGTCTCTTATTTATTATTCTTTCCCCTCCTGGGCTTCAACTCGGTTCAGGAATCTAGGATATGGGCATCAGCATCTTGCCTCAGAAGCATCACATATTGAGAAGAGGAGTGAAAAGTGCAGATGGGGGTTATATTTGTGCTTTGCACAGACAGAGCAGAGCTGGGGTCAGGAAAAGGACAGCAACCCCAGAATGCCGAGCAGCATATTCAGAAAACACGTCCTGTCTGCAGGCAGCCTGAGACTCCATGGGCCGCCATCTTGGATGTTAAAAGGTTAAAAAAAACACAACAGGTTGCCCATAGGATGATTTTTAATGTGGACAATCTGTATGTAGGGGGTGAGGGAAAGAAACAAGATAGGCTTTTATTCAGGGTGAAGGTCCAGTTTAAACCTGGAAAAATGGCTGATCACAGGGGTAACTGATTTTTAGGGCAAAATTAAACCAAAAGCTTTTTACAGAATTGTGTAGTGTGTTTAATTTTAAAAGCTCACTTACTCACTTCCGTTCACACCCAAAAGCCTACCCAAAGGTTAGGCATCACCAGACCAAAAAGTATGAAAGCCACTTGTGTGTTCCAGTTGACATTTGTTTTGTAGCAAACTCTGGCATATATGAAGTTAACTGGGTCAGATTCTTTTACAATATGTTAATTTGAAACCGACACAAGCATACTCGCCGAAAGCTTCTAAATGTGTAAATCTCCACCTGCAGCGGGTTTAGTTACAGCGCGCTGAATTCTTAGAAAGGGTTGTGCAGTTTGTCATCACACCCTTAAATGAACATCGACACAGAAATTAATCAACATTCTTCCGTCTCAGCATGGAGAATTAAACATTGGACTGAAGAGTGAAACTACTGCAATATTATGTTACTTTCAGTTGGGACATGCTTTTCTCTAGTCACACATTTTCCTGCCAAGTTCAAAATGGCGTAAAACTCCATTATGACAAACGGAGATGTATGCTTTCAAAGGATCAACAGCCGGCAAATAGTAAGTGAGAAATTCAAAACTCTCATGGTGGTTAGCTGAATAATTATTTCCAAACATGTTCTAAGTAAAACACGGCCTTGACAAGCCAAGGTTTAATGTATAGCAACTAAAAAAATACTAGTTCAAATAAACTTTGCTGGTTTGAAAATTGAAGATTTGTCTCTACATTTTTTATACATTGAGGTCATGAGAGAGTAACTGCCGCTTAACCAATTGTGATAACTGCTCAACGTTTCGACTTATGAGAACAATCCATGTGCAAACAATACAGATTTCACCAAAGTTCAGATTGCATATAAATGCTGCTGTTCGGGTTCCAGATAGCGTCACATTTATAATTGTGCTGATTTAGATCAGTTTGATCAGTATTCATGAAATTCAGATGACAATTGATCATCATTTTTTTAACTTATAGTTTTAATAATTCATGTATGGATAATGAGAGAGGTGGACACATAATTCTATAATACATTGTTTTGTTACACAGGGCCTCTTTTGAATAATTGGGTCTGGGGGCTCCACTGGCGTTCTTCTTATAGTAGGATGTAATGCGATAAGGTGGGGACGGGGAGAATATTTATTCTTGCCCTGAGTGCTATTTGGCCTAGAAACTGCCCTGCACTATTTGCAGATGCTTCACTGAAGACAATGCATCACAGCAGCACGATTCACACATCACTGAAAGCTGTAAGCTATCTGTGAGCAATTTAAATTGCAATAGCAGGCTCATGACTGTTGACAATGCAGGTATCTCACTTTAGTGACCAGAAGTGTTCTTGAGCAAGGCACCTAACCCCCCAACTGCTCCCCATAGCGATTGCTACGGCAGTCGGGAATGTGCGCACTAACTGCTTGTATTTCTCTCACTGCATGGATGGGTTAACTGTAAAGGAAAAAATCCTGTTTTGCAAGCATACAATGGCCATCTATGCACAAAAAAATTGGAAAATCCAATAGCATTTTACATGGTTGGATTGAATTGTGCTTGGCCGAGCACAGCCTTCACCCACTTTTTCTCCTTGTGCCTAAGGTACCATAACAGCTGCACTGGCTGCTCTGGTAGTGCGGAGAACCTTTAAATCAATTTTGATTTTACCGCTAAAATGCAGCTGTGTACGGTATTTTTCACCTTATAAGATGCACTTTTCAGTGGGGGGTGTCAGTGCCTCTTATCGGGCAAATGTAAAAAAAGTAAACTTACATAACCCTCGCTTCTGCTCCACCAGGAGGCAAGGTTTATCTACCCTGCCTGTCTGTCCCCGCTCCTACATTGGCTGGCCTCCCCGGAGCGAGGTTTATGTAAATTTACATTTTATTTTCCTCCAGTGTCCGGGGGAGGGGATTCTGCGAATGGGTTGGGGGAATGCCACACTGCCTATGGGAATGGGATGGGGGATGCCACACTGCCTATGGGAATGGGTTGGGGGGATGCCACACTGCCTATGGGAATGGGATGGGGGGGAATGCCACACTGCCCATGGGGATTAGGAGGGGGAGAATGCCACACTGCCTATAGGAATGGGAGGAGGGAATGCCACACTGCCTATGGGAATTGGGAGGGTGGATGCCACACTGCCTATAGGGATTGGGAGGGGGGTTCCACTGTTGCCTGTAATCAGGGGATTCTGCATTTTGCCTATTATTTGGTTCTTGGGGGGGGGGGGGAGTGGTTTGGAACAATATTTGGTTCAGAATATTTTTCTTCTCCAAATGCTAGGTGCGTCTTATGGGCATGTGCGTCTTATATGGTAAAATATGGCATAATCAGCAGTATATTGTAGCTGTTAAAAGGTTTGAACCAGGAAGAGAAGTTCAGCTCCCAAGCTGCAACTGGAATGTCCAATCTTCGGTTTCATTATGTCATTTAACATTTTGTAGTAGAGTGGGCACAGATACGGCATTTCTGATGTGTCACATTTTGGATTGCATATTTTTTCCAATCATTGCTGGTTATATTAAAATATTTTTACAGTTCCAACGGCTTACACAGGTATTTCCTTATAAAAAGGATCCGCTCATGAGTTTCCATGTACTTTCCCAAGCTAATTAGGCAATCATACCTGCCAAAGCTGGGCGTATTCTGCGCCTGTTTTTCCACTCATTTTGGAAATGTGGGATGGGATAAATTGAAAGCTGAAAAAACACATTTAGCAGTTACATAAGTCAGAACTAAATAGAGGAAATGGAAAGTAAGCTGAGTAACTGGCAGTGTATATTATTATACCACAGTGAAAAAGGCCAAACATGATACTGCCGGCCTTAGAAGGTTTTATACAAACATAGTGTAGGCATGCAGTAGATTCTGATAGCCAGTGTCCAGGGGTGGAATGGCCATCGGGAGACACATGAGATTTCCCAGTGGCCATACTGCTTTTGGATCTGGCTGGATTTATGCTTCCAAAACCCTCATCCAATCCTTGCTTCTCTGACCTCCCTACAACCCACCTATATTACCTCTATACCACCAATCAAGAAACCCCAGTCCATATTCTTTTTTTTATTCCCATTCAGTATTGATCTTAATTAAGTTGCCTGATAATCTCTTATCATAAGCTTTAAAATCATGGTAAGGTGCATCATTATGGGAAGGCGACAAATTAAGTGCAGGTTTATCTTAAGTGTATAGGTATTTCCTTCCCCTTTTTACAATACGGAAGCAGAGCATGTGAAAGAAGAAGAAGAAAGCAGAAAAATATAAAGAAATGGAGAAGAATAAAGAAGTGAAGAGAAAAAGAAAGACAAATGATAAGAGGATCATTCCCCCCCCTTCCCCCTCCCCCCTCCCCTAGTGTCAGTTAATCTATTGGTCGGCGGGACAGGTAGGTACATGAAAGCTATCTTATATCCACTCACAATGATTTTATGGATTTCTACGGATTCAGAAAGGCCTCAAGAAGTGCTAGATATTTTCTTGCGGTATTTACGGGCTTTAAATTTATAAGCTCGATTTCTAGTGTATTTTTCATCCTATGCTTCCATGCTATGAAAGTAGGAGGATTTGTGTTACCCCAGCAGCTCCCTATATATTGTCTTGTACCTGTAGTTATCAAATGTAATATGGCCAAGTTTGTGGGATCTTGGGGTGTCCATTGAGGTTCTAGCAGGATTTTATCTTTAGTATACATCATGTTTATTCCTCCTTTTATACTGATGAATTTACCACTTCCTCCCATAAGTTTTTGGTAAAGTTACAGTCCCACCACAGGTGACTCCATGTAGCTGGGTGATCTCTACACCACCAACATGAAAAGGGGGTCATCTTTTTATTATAGTCCGTTGTTAAATAATCGTGTTATGTATTTAAAGTTGAAAATGGTGTTGATCGTATATTTAAGTTGGCTTTGTGAATTTGTTTGATCTACCACACCTAAGGTTTTTCCTGGATCCTTATTCCATTTCATTTTATATGAGTCTGGTTTATTATTTTTATCGTTGTTGTACTCCAGTAATAACTTGCAGTAGAAGGATAACTGTTTAGGAGTTGCATCTGGTAGGAAAAATATTTTTTTAATCCTTGTTAGTGGAGTTAGCGGATTTGGCTGGGTGAGTGCGTTAAGTAAGTTACAGGAATTAATGAAGTTTAAAAGGAGAATCATATCTGTTTCTATTTTTTCCTTAGGGTACAGCATATTTAGTTCGATTTCTCTGGTCCAAATATCCTCGCCTGAGATATATTGTTTTTGACTAATGTTTCTCTCTTGTCTAGGGCAATCAAACGTTGTGGGTACGGAGATTTTTTTTGGATCTGTGATTAATTTTTTAAGCGTGTTGATTATTGGTAGTGTAATGGGGTGGGTTACTTCATTCAGCTTTTTTAGGTTTAGAGAGAAAACTTCATCAATATTAATTGGACCTAGTTCCATCCGAACCCATTTTCCTTTATCAAGCATATGGTTCCATTTAAGTATTCTTTGCAGGTGTGTAGAGCAGCAATATATTCGATAGTCTGGTGCCGCTAGGCCTCCTTGCTCTATTGGGCGACTTAGGTAGCCGTATTTTACCCTATGTCTCTTACCTCTCCATATAAATATCTTATTTAATCTAGAGAAAAATAAAGTAAATTAATACTTTCTTTCCCCCTCTCAAGCCGGAGTCTTTTCTATGTTTTTACATAGTCTTTTTGTATTATCTCCATATAAATAGTGTAGTAATTCTGGAGAGTTCACTGAAGAGCTTTTCTGGGATTGATATTGGCAAAACTTGGAAAAGAAAAATTATTTTCGGGATAAATGCCATTTTAACCAGCGATATCCTTCCCATTAAATTCAATGGGATTTTATTCCATTTTTTTGTGGCCTCCCTAAAACATTGAAGAAATGGAATATAAATTTAGTTCAAGGAGGGATCCGGGGTTGACCGACATTTTAATTCCTAGATACTTAATGAAGTTTTTTTCAATTTTTAGGCTGCCCGTCTGCTTAAGTTCTTTAAAGTCCGTAGGAGTTAGGTTGAAGGGCAGTATTATTGATTTCTCCATATTTAGCTTAAAGTTTGAGTACATGCCGAAGAGCCTAATTATTTGTAAACAGTGTTGGAGAGAAACTTTTGGATTTTTGAGTATTAATAATATATCATCGACATATGCTAATAGTTTGGGGTTAGATTTTCCTTCTCCTATTCCTTTGATCAGAGGATCATTGTTAATTTTACTTATTAAGGCCTCTAGGTGGAGGTTGAATAGAATTGGCGACAGCGGGCATCCTTGTCTTGTACCGTTTTTTTAGAACGAGCTTGTTTGTTAGGGAGCCATTGATGTTGAGTCTGGCATTTTGATTGTTATATAAGCGCATTATCTTTCCTATAAAGTTTGGGCCCAGCCCAATCCGTTTTAAAACTGCTGCCAAAAAGCCCCAGGAAACTCAATCAAATGCCTTTTCCGCATCTAATGCAACGACAATTGCCCTTATTCTATTAATTAATTATAGAGTCTGTAAAATGTTTTGATATATGCCCCTATTTGGTATAAATCCCGCCTGATTGGGGGAGATGACATATGGTAAGATGTTTTCAAGTCTTTTACTGATTACCATTGCATAGATTTTTAAACCAGTCCATATTCTGCCCACAATGCTTTAGCCTCAGCATCATGGCTGGGGAGGTACCATTTATTTATGAGTGGCCATATCTTCTCCTGCCCAAGATCTGCCTCTCCAATGCTATAGTCTTAGCGATGGAGTGCACCTGCCGACCAGCCCCAAAGAACAGTGGGGTAAGGGTGCTCAGTGATGATGTTTTTTTGCCAGTGTCCCGACGCACTATATACCCTATGCACAGCCTGCGTTTCTTTGCTGACCAGTGGGTAAGATGATGTACATGAAGAGCCATGAAGCTCACATAATATTTGATACAATGTCCCCTTGACATAAAATCCCCCTGGCACAACATTTCTCAAGTTACTTTGACCCTTACAAAAAAATCTGAAGCTTGCGTTAATGCAAGTATAAAATAGCTTTGGGGCCTAAAATGATTAGATAGATATCCAGCAAAAAGTTCCACATTTAAATCTAGATGATGTGTGCAACCAGCCCCACACCCCATCCTCCCATTTATGGCCCCCCATCCTGGTAAGCCCTAATTGAGGGTTAACAACGAACGTGTTTCTTGGGTGAGGGCATGTGTTGATAATACATCCTCTTCCGCATAGACGCATATTTTTATTTCTAACTTAGGGTTAACAAAAATAAATCACTCGCCTCGCCTGGCGGGAGCTCAGTGCTGTACAGCCCCACCACGGCTGGTGAGCATGACTGACTGCTTAGTGTTAGGATGACTAACAGTCAATCAAGGGAGAGCTTCCTTGGAGCCAGCTGATGTAAAACTAAGTTGAAGCAGGGGTTCATATGCCCCCCTATGATGTGGTATTGAGCAGCCGTGACAAGTAAGTGGGTAATATGTCCCTGTGAGGGAGGGTGAGACTGGTTGTCTTCTTTAACTGTGTCAGAAAGTTAGGCCATAGCTATAGAATGCCAAGGTTGGGGGCAGTAGAGATGACTGCATGCAAGAGTTAGTAGAGGAAGTAGAGCCAAAACCACGACTTGGGAAGCCCTGCTGCACATCCCCATCTGCCAAGGCCCAAGGCAGTCAATACCACTTCTGCAATTCAGAGAAGGAAGCCGTTCATGCGACTTCAGGCAGCAGGTGCTGTAATAGTCACCAGGCCAGCAGGTGCTGTAATAGTCAGGTGGTTACGTGTATAGTGCTGTTGACTCTGTTTTGCCTTGCACCAGCAGGATGTTGCCTGAACCACCCGACCATTACAGATGCACAGTGATGACAAAGCCACTGGGGGAACTCAATAGGATGAGGAAGGTGACGTAGGGTATGGTACAGGGAAGAGGTCTTTCCGGGCAGGTATGTGCAACAGAATGTCCCCATGATGCAGGATAAGATGAAGTACAGTGCGTTTGGACTTCCTCTTTACTTACTGTACAGCAGACAACACGGAGTAAACAAATACATGCATAATGCTATTAACTATAGAGAACAACCTTCAGTAAATGAAACAACAGAAAAGCAAAATAGCGCCATCTACTGCCCAGGACATGCCTCTAATACATAACAAAGTAGTTATTACTGAAGAAGATTTGCAACAGAAATGTCAGCAACCCCCAGGAGTGTGTAACAACAACAAATAACATTCCATTACATAATACTGCTGAGTAGGGAATTTATAGGATGTCTTCATCAGCAGATAAGAAGACTTGGAAACATAATAATTCATTCCATGAGCAAAGTGAAAGTGCAAAAATATACATACAAAGCAATGCAAAATATTACAGAAGATATATGGACTTTCTCCAATATGCTGACCTGTTTTATCTACTGAAGTCCCTAAAAAAAACGTTTGTCATCACAGTTATCTACATGGGTCCAACATAAAAATAAAAAAAAAACTATTTCTTTCATAAATGCAGAACCTATGAAGCAATTGGAGGACAATTATCTTTTGAAACCTCTGAAAATTGTAGGTTCTTATATTTTTTTAAATTGGTAAACATTCACCAATATACTTTATAAAAAAAAAAAAAACAAAACTTTCCTTCTGTAACTTTTACCCACTTGAAAGTCACGAAAATTACTAAATAGACAGAACTCCAAGGCTAATAGCACTGGGCGGTCTAGGACACATAGGGTAGGGGACCCTCCAGTGGAATCCCCTGTACCCCAGTTGGCCAATCTGAGCAGGCCTATACGCAGCATTAAAGCGTTAAAAACATGTGGTTCAATTTTATATACGCCAGGTTTATATTAAAATATTTTGGCATCCATTCATTATAAAAAACGAAACCCGTCCCAAAGCACATTAGGGATTTGTCATACCAGACAGAGCTACACATTGCATTATACTTGTGGAAATTGGTTTACCGCTTATCCAAAACTATAAAGAGCACATTTGAATGACAGCGTGCCTATACTGCAGAGCAAACCGGTCCATTGTTATATGGCAAACAAGGCTTTACTGGTTAAATTATTGGCAGGGAGACGATAATAAAATGTGTAGAAGTTATTACAGTGAATGAATAATTATTGTTAATTCTTCTTTTTTGGCACCACAGCAGGCGTATAGGATTGCAGCACCGGGAAGCTGTCCAGCTCCACACAGGCAATGGTGACTTAGCTCACATTTAGCTAAGGGCTACTGTTATGTATGAGCTTAAATATGACCGGTTATGCCAGATTTCTTCTGCTAGATCGTCTTATGCGTACACATTGTGCCACAAATTCAGTGCAACACTGTGTGTGTTACCGAGTCCTACAGCTACATCAGATATGGCCTCTTGCAGTACAGAGGACAGTCCCAACCTGAGCTAGATGAAATAAAATGAAAGGGCCTTTAATTATGATGAACCTAAAAATGAGCCAGCTGCTCTCCTAGGGCACATAGGGTAGGGGACCCCCTGGTGGCAGGAATCCCTATAGGGGGCCCTCCAGTGGAATCCCCTGTACCCCAGTTGGCCAATCTGAGTAGGCCTATATGCAGCATGAAAGTGTTAAAACCATGTGGTTCTATTTTACGCCAGGTTTATATTAAAATACTTTGGCATCCATTCATTATAAAAAACGAAACTGCTTTAAAGAGGAACATCAGACCTAAAATCCAACCCATAACCCCCCCACTTACTCTGGATGTTGCCGCTGCCTGCTGTGGCAACAGCCGGCGGCTTCAAGGCCCGATCCCCGCCCTGCCGTCAGCTTAGCCTTCTGTTAATGACAAGCACAGCCTTAGCCCTGCTCTTCAATGTCCCATGTCCCATGAGACTTCGCAGCTCAGCGAAGTCTCATGGCCGCGCGCAATGCCTGATGGGATGCAAGATGGCGCTGCCCATTGGAAAATCACCAGGAAACCGAGGGACCTAGAGTATGGATCCCCTGACGAGGTGAGGAAATAGTGCCCAAAGGTAAAACCTTTGGAGGTGGCAGCAGATGGGTGAGGCTTGGGGGAGGTTTTTTTTTTGTTTAATCTCTTTTTATTAAATTTTCAAAATACAGAGGTGTACACAGTACAATACAAAAATACAGAGATATGCAGGCGCCCGGGTAATCGGGGTGCGGGCAGAAGCGATCGCCTCCTTGGGGGAGGTTTTAACCTCCCACGCTGTTCCTCTTTAAAGGAAAAGTCCACATTTAATGGCATTTTTAAAAGTGTATATTATTGTGGGACAAAATGAGGTCCTCGTGCTGAGCTGATTTTTTTTTTTTCCGTTTTTCTTTTTGCAACTCTCTGTTTTAAAGAAACAGTTTTCTCTAGCAACAATGTGTTTATCTTAGCAACGGGACATGCACAGATGATAATCATCGGAGATGATGGTCCACATTCCTGAGTTTACAGGGTTTTTCTGTGGAGGCTGCATTTGGAGATACAGTAAGAGGTTTTATCACTCAGCACACAATAAAGTGAAATAAAAAAAATCTGTTTTAACATCAAAATCCAGTGCACACGAGATATGGCAGTTCTATGGGTAAAACATTTTGATAATTCTGTAACCAACAAATTACAATTGTTTATTCCAAACATAGCACGTTTGTTCTTGATACCTTAGGTTTAACTTTCTACCAGCAATTTTTTCATGAAATCCAGCACCACTATATAAGTACCTCAACAGAGAGGTTTGGGGTTGAGTTAGAAGCCTCCGCATCAGATAGTAGCAACTCTAACTGGTTCACCATCTTCTCACAATGGCTGCCTAGGTGCTCCATTGCTGACAGTTTAGCTTTAGTGAAACTACTAGATCACTCAACCTACTATGTATAAGATGATAGCCACTGTTTGACAATTAGAGTATGCAGCATGACTTTTTAATTAGTGCAGCTGATTGGATTCTTGGCTGCTTGGAACCCATAATTCCTGCAGTTCAGCTCAATTTGACTGAACTGAATTTTGGTAGATCTCTCTCTTTTTCAAGTGAAAAACATTCCCTTTATAAATACCCGAATAAAGAATCTGTGTGCAAATTTGACTGGAACTGAACCCAACAAAGCACTTTTCAAGCAACATTGGTCAAAACTGTTGCATGCAGAAAGACTAAGACCCTTATTTATGAAGGAATAGCGACAGGTAGCGACTGGTGAGCGACCGGTAATGACGGGCCCCGCCACGAGAACGCCGGCTCCCCACCACAATCACACATTTATCAAGCCAATCCTGCTTAGCGACTGAGATAGCACCATATAGCGACTCATTCATCATTATTCCAGCCTCAGCCCACAGCGCCAGCGTCCGACCTTGAACAGCGACAGGTATGACCTCTCGCTACCTGGCGCTCTCCAATGCATTTCAATGGAACAATCTTTAAATATTAATAATTAATTGTTATTAATGTTTTTTTTTTTTTAATGTGAAAAATTCTGTGACCACTTCTGCCATTTTTGATAATTTTTTTAAGGGAAAAAAAAAAAAGTTGTACAGTATTGATATTACAGGTCTGATATTAATGTATTCATATTACTAAATTATTTTAAATACTTTTTTTTTTTGGTTTCCAAAAATATGGTGGTTTGTGGGTTAAAAAACAACTTTTAAACACATCGCCTCCAGCGCTCTGGGGTTTAAACATGCATTTCACTGTGCTTGAATTTTTTGAGCGTGATTTTTTGATGAATATGGTGGAAGCCGGTCGCTCTGACCAGTCGCTATCATGCGCACCCATACATCGCAGAACCTGTCAAATAGCGACTCGCAACCTTGTATTCAACATTATGCCGCACCGACTGAGTCGCTGTCAACAACCGAACAACGGGCAAGCACAGCGACTACTAGCGGGCGCTGTGAAAATTCCGCTACAGCCGCTCAACTGTCGCTACATGTCGCTATTAATAAATCAGCCTCTTAGTTGTCACATTTTTGTGACAATATTATTTTGACCAAGCTGTGAAACCGCAAGAAAGCAACAACTCTAATCAATGTATGGCATGAGTACAAGAAAGGGTCTTCTGGGAAAGGTTTGAAATTTCGATTGACGTTTTGGTGAGAGCTCAGGAAATTGGTACAGTTCAGTTAAGAAGCTGAACTTTCTCAGATTATGGTCATATGCAGTCAGGGGCATTTGACCACTTTAGATCTAAAACATCCCATATTTTCCTTAAAGTGGACCAACACCTATCCTGGGTCTTGGTCCACTTCGGTGGGGCACCTCCGCCGTGAAAACTCACCTCTCCCCGCTCCCAGCGCCGACGGACAAGAGATTTGACAGCCGCGGACAAGCGGCTCCTCCGCCGCCGCCTCCCGCGCGTCACTCTTGACGCGCGCGCGCCCCGGCCATTCACAGATGGCCGGCGCGCGCACGCGCATGTGTAGAGGGGCGCGAGGGAGGCGGTGGCGGCCGGCCGCCGCCGAAGACAAGGTAAGGGGATTTGGGGTGTTTGGGGGGGTTTCACCCCGCGGGACATCCCGATCTCGGATGTCCCGCGGGGAGGGAGGTGATCGGCCCGGGAATCTTATAGATTCCCGGGCCGATCACGGGAGGGTGATGGTCCACTTTAAATTAAATAGAATTCGGATTCAGAAGTGACCCGAATACTGTATTTTTGAGCAACTGAACCAAATATAAAACTAAGAAACTAAAAAAGTTATAACTGCCTCATGCAGGACTTATAGTATAACATTATTGTGACAGTATTATGTCACATAGCCAACCAGAACCAAGAACGAAAAGTAAGCATAAACTTTATTCAATGTTTGGTCTGGCTACAAAAAAGATCAGGAAATATTGTACCCCTCATACAAGATTAATTTCTGGATGTTGTTTTGGTGAGAGCTCATTGAATTGTTGCAATTCAGATGGGAATCCTCAAATTGTTTTCCAGGTGTTTTTAGTACTCCCATGTAGTCCAGGGGCATATTATCAGTTGGTGGTGTCCCCTGGATGAGGTAAGTTTTTTTTTCTTTGTAACCCCCCCATCCTGGCTCAGCGCCAGGGTAAGGTGGCAGGACGGAGGTGGCGAGAATTCCGTATTAAGATCAAAACACATCCTGAATTTTTCAACCATAGACTCAAATGGGATTTGGATTCAGGAGTTTCTATATCTGGTATTTTTTAAACTTCAACTGAACATGTTCAGCTGCTGTTTCTCATGCAAATAGAAAAGTCTAACATGGTATCTGTGAATATGCTTTTAGGGGTTATGCTAATAACTTAATCAATTATGATAATTAATTTTGTTTCTGGAGAGTCAGTGAGAGCTTTTCTGACAAGGAATACAATAAAGCGGAAAATAAATTGTTTGCTTCTATATTAAAATCTCTGCACTTGCGATGAGGCAGATCTATGGGTGAGATGCAAATTACTTTAAGTGTGTGTGTGTGTGTTTTATTATTTTAGGAATTTGAAAATAACTGTAGTCTATAGGGGAACCAACACTTATGTGTTTGGATTTCCCATAGGCTGCTTTAATTTACACCTCAACTATAGAGTTCCCCAATGCAAGAGCAGGGGATTTTAATTTTTAAATAGAAAAACATATTTTTCCACTTTTCCACTTTATTGTGTGTTAAATGACAAAAGCTCTCACTGGCTATTAGGTCCATGGATGACACCCATAGTCTATCTGTCATATCATAGGTGAGAGGTCCTATAATAATAGGATTTCCTGCAGCCGAGATGGAGAAAACAGCCCAGTGTTTGGACAAACATACACAGACTAGACCGACTATTTGGTTTGGCTGATGTGTTTCTGGGCACGTCGGCTATTAGCATGGCAGCCTGGACGTGTTGATTTTGTGGCACGAAGCTTGGTCAGTCAGTCTTTGATTCCAGCGATACTTTATCTATTTATAAAAGTAGCGTGTTTAGGTTTCCATAAAATGAAAGGCAACACCGTTCCCACAAAGTACTGAATGAATGTACAGGAGTTCTCCAGTATTGTGGTCAGCTCGTGGTTTGCTGTCAGAGCAGCAGGGATACATGTCTAACAAATCAAGGTAAGAAATTATGAACACCGGGGACTTGCTTATAAAAACACATCTGCAAAACTATGAAAAAAATTATTACTTTGACGTTTGACAGCCTTCAATAATAACTAGCTAATGTTTAACCCGATTCAATCCAGAACAAAAAGGTTATTGTCGCTAGACTGTTTGTACACCTGGGCATGTTTCACCTATTGTCTAAATACCATTAAACTGAACCTAAACTCAAAAAAAGGTTAGGTAATCTCAGGCGTGCTCTGGCAGGGCTCACCTCCTCACTGGCTCATACAACTACCCAATTATAGCCGGCGTTCCTCGCCGTGCACACCTGTCGCCGCGTGTCCTTATTCATGGCGCTATATTTATTGTGTGGCACCACAGGCAGCAAAACACTTTACTCCCTGATGCTGTGGCTTAACTACCACAAAATGCATGGGCTCTTTTGATTCTTGCCATCTGGAGGGTTAGATGCCGCTCTTGTTGTTAAGCTGAGTATCCTGCTGTTGTGCTTCAATTCCTTCTCCTTTTTTATACTTTGCTTCTTGTTTGTCACAATACATGCAATTTGTATCCCCTCTGTGGGGATGATTGATTAGCACTTGCACTTTTTGAGCATTATATTTTTAACACTTTGTTCATTGTTGCTATAGCACTTTATATATTGTTGCAGGCTACAGCTTCACTATGTTTCCTCCAGTGTTCTACTCAGGCTGTTTTTTGTCAGTATATTTAGCTAGGGGTGTAATTATAGGGGGTGCAGAGGCTGCAACAACACCAGGGCTCTCTGGATCAGGGTCCCCATTAATTTTATTTCTCCACCCTATTTATGGGATTTATGCTGTCATGGCTTCATGTATAGAATAAAGAAGCATTATTTGTCTCAGCTATTCCAATTTTTAGATGTCTAGTTGTGTTCTAGTCTTTAGTTGTCTACCTGTACTCAACTTAGTTAAAATGAAAGGAAAAGGGTTACTGTATGAGCCACAATTTTGCCCCATTCAATGTTCGCACCAGAGCTCTGTCACATTTAGTTACGCCACTGGTTCCTGCCATGTTAGGAAGCGGGCAAGTAACATACCCAACACACCCAGGAACCCAGTACTAAGATCAGGCAAAAGACTCTGAGAACCACACACCAGGACTTCTAGATATAATAACAGTATTTTAACATGCGCCACTCAACTATCAAATTCCACAAAAGACTCTTTCTTGTAGGAATTAATAAACACAAACAGTGTGTAATTAGTAGTAACTTTGCAAATAGGTGTATATGTAAGTATGACAAATGCCGCTTTTTGGTTAAGTCGCTAATTGTTAAATATTTCACTAATTACTATTTACTAATGCTATACCTACCTGCCAAGATTAATTCTTTGCATGTAATATACTTGAATCTGTGTTCTAATTTGTTTTCACCATCACCGCTAGCGATCAGCTTTGGATTTTGGTCAAAGCTAAATTCAACCCAAATATAGCCACCCACTGTTATCCCCTGCCAAATTACCAGCACTCTGGGCCCTGGACCTGTGCCAAAGTGCAAAGGCGCTGGCAGATCTCCAGGACTCAGTGCTGAAACTGTGTACCTACTGTATGCAAGGCAGTTTCTAGGCAAAACAGCGATCAGCGCAGGATGGAAAATGTTCCACCCCCTCCTCACTCATTCTATGGCTGTTCCATAAGGGTATGTGCCATGCTGTGCCTCTACCATAGCAGAAGATGGCACCCCTTAATATGACTGAGCCTAATATGGGAGAATGAGGGACCTGTTTTATGACATCAGCACTAACTGTGGCCCTGACTCATCTGTAGAAAACAGAATGGCTGGGATAAAGTCGCCCTAATGGTCTTGGTGCCCAGGGCGATCACCCTGTTCGACCTCTACTAGAAACAGCCCTGAGTGTATGTGAATGACAGGGCATGGGTACGTGAATGACAGGGTATTCACCGTAAAATCTTTTTTCTCTTGCTATTCAGTTAGAAACATAGCAAACAGCTTTTAGTGTACTTACTGTAAATGTATTCACCATGATATTCACTTAATTACACAGCTTTATCACTTATAGGACTCGATTCAAAGGTAGAAAAAAAGTCTCATGGTAGTAGACTGTAGACTGTAAGCTCGCAAGGGCAGGGCACTCCTCCCTATTGTCTCCTGTGCTCACAACACTTGGTTTTAACCTGTGGCATCTAATTTTGTATTGTTCTCTGTGCTAAATGTTTTACCTTGTCTGTATTCTTACCTTGTAAAGCGCTACGGAAGTTGATGGCGCTATATAAATAAACAATACTACTACTACTAGTAAAAAATTAAATACATGAGAAAAAAGCCTGAGAATGTCACTGTTACTGAATCACTGGATAAAAAGACAATGAAAGTCAATGGCAGCTTTTACTACAGTGTAGAAAGGAGTAAACAGTTCTCTACTTTTCTTAGGAGTAAAAAAGTGCCATTGACTTTCATTGTTTTCTTAGCTGGTAATTCAGCAACAGTGAAATTCTCAGGCTTTTTTTCTCATGAATTGAATCTTTTACTACCATAATATTTTTTTCTACCTTTATTGAATCAAGGCCATGGTGTTAAAAATGAATGAAATGAATCTGAAGTTATTTTGTGCGCTTGCACGCTTATGCCTAGCTAGCCTAGCCCACAAAACTTTAGTAAATAAGTCCTCATATGGAAAGCTCTTCACCTTGGATGGAATTTCCCTTAAGGTTATGTTGGGAGGAACCCCTTAGTTCTTGAATGTACACTGATTTGATACCATGCAGTGGGACTCTGATGCCTTGAACTTGCATTTAGCGATTGAATAATTGTACAGCCCAGATTTCATCTATATGTGGAACCGAGTGGAAAGTTTGCATTAGTGGAAAGTCAGCTGAGTGAATGAAGTCCTTGTAGATATGCATATAATTTTGTAGTGAACAGTGTTATGTCTTTTCTGCCACACAGACCTCGTAATGTCTGGATCCAAATCTCCAGCATGTTCATTAAATGTAAATGCAGTATAGGGATACTTGTTAAATCAGCGATGGCCAAAAACATCAAGCCGTATAACACCCAATCCTCCATTTTGAAAATATTTAAGATGTGTTAGACGACACGAAAGCTGGACCTAAAGTTTGACTGGAGAAACCACAGATTATATATTACCCGCTTCTTTTGACTTTCAGAGGACAGGAAAATTCACTGGCAAGTTAACACTAAGTCAATTAGTTAGAACTTAAATACGGAGCAGAAAATGTCTTTGTATTTTTCAAAAAGCCTAAACTTACTTTGAGAATGTGGTAAGGTGACAGGCTGATTTACCATTACTTTAAAAAGTTGCCCCCATTACCACATGAATAAATGTTGTATATACTCAGTTAGCCTGGTAGGTATCACCGTAATTCTTCAACTTCTATTAGCATATTAGACACTGATAACTAAACTAGTCAGTAGTAAACCTCTATTCCAATCCACATTACTTGGTACACCCACCCCCTTCACCAGCAATGTTATACTATCTATATATACTTAAAAAAAGTTAAATACTAAACAAAGGTCAGGGCCCCAAGAACCCCCCTATACATAAAGTGCTGCACACTGGATCAAACATCACTAAATATTTATTAGGAAAATAATCCACGGATTTCCACACTTTCAGATATACTTAAACACAATGGACAATATACAAAAATTTCTTCCCACAGTGAATTAGGTAATCCCCACCAACCCCTATTATGTATATAGAATAAATAAACAAATCAATGGGTGGACCTGCCCTTGGGCCCACTTGTGCGAAAAGAAGATTAACACTCCCACTCAAAAGTGCCAGTGCTAACTATAAAGTGATAATGTTATAATTTGCCTTTAAACAAACTACAATATTTCAAAAACAATTAGTGATCCATAATAAAGTGCAAATGCTTGTTATGCTTAAGACAGGGGACCACAAATGGCACCAATCCTCAGACAAGCAAAGGCCAATTAATATTATCAATGATTAATATTAATCTTATGGCTTAGATAAAACATCTAATTTGCCCAGTGACAGAGGAGTGCCTGCAAAGCGGGGAAAAGAAAAATATCACATATACTTCACCAAGGCCCAAGATCAGAGCAGGGGACATCCAACTGGCCGCATGCCATGTATGACCCTCACGCATTATGGGACCAACCTGGTCCCTTCCTCAAGGCTGCCTGTATACTCGTCTGTCTCCCTTATATGCTATGCCACTCACCAAGCTGTGTGTAAATTTGCTGGGCGCCCCCTCCCGTATCTGCCATGATGTTACAGTGTCTACCCCAGCGTTCAAGCGGAGACGCTGCATTCCAAAAGAGCGTTCTACTGCCCCCATTGGTGGATACGACATGCCCACAGATCCTCCCCCCTGCAGTGGGGGATTTACATGTGAGGTGCCACTATCTACAACTATTTACACTGACAGTATCGGGGCTAACTAAGGCCAGCATCATAAACAGTTCTCTGTGAGCGCTTCCCCCAAATTACCAGCTTAGCGAATGATACACATAATAATAATCAAAACTAGACATAAAACAAATGCTACTAAACTACTAAGCAAAAAAAAAAAATAATATATATATATATATATATATATATATATATATATATATATATATTTATATATTATAATCATTAAATTTGAGAGAAAAGGGCCTTTTGTGTACATAGAAAACATTTTTAGATCTTTAAATTCAGCTCATGAAAAATGGAATCCTTGTCTATGCTCCCATGCCCAACATGACCACCAATGAAGCAGTTTACCAGTTGTCACACTTGTATTGCTCTGTATCAGAGGGGCATCCCGAGTTGTAATGCCCCAGGGATTAGGGGTGTTAAGTTGACCTAAAGCCTTTTGCTTTTTAGCTTCAGTACATAAACGTATTTTTTACCTTTGTCCAAGATGGTTTATGTCGACATCCTTACCTGTCCAACAGCAATGCATACAAGTGAGACTGTGCTTCCCTTGCCAAATGCCATATTTTGAAAAAGTTTAGGTAAAAAAAGTTTATTTAAACAAATTTAGTTTAAGACCAATTACTTAAAGTGATATAGCACCCAGTTTATACTATAAGCCCTGCTGACCTGTTCCCACCCACCTTCCAGTTGGTAAAGTATGCTTCTATTTTGCATTACCGTTCTTTTAGCTTCTTCCCCCCCAGAAAAGCAGAAGTGGTGCGGACATCTGTCACAATGCAAGCTGGTAGCCACACGTCATCCCAGTTTGAATGTCAGACAGTCACTTGAGACTGCCAGCAGAGTAGAGGTAGACAGTGGTAATAAGCTTAAAGGGAATGTCCATGCAAGGTGTTAATAAAACCTAGACTGCTTTGATGGTCAACAATTAAAAATAATGTTTCTCCTGTGACCAAGGGCAGCCTCCTGGCTCCCTCTCAGCTTGTGCACAAGCACGACATTACATTTTCCCTGATCTGCATAGCCACAGCAGCAAGATCAATCCCATGCAGCCCCGCGTGCTGATTCTCTGCTAATCTACTACTGTCAGTCTCTATGCAGTGTGTTCCTAGCTCACTTCAACTGTTTGGGCCATTGACTAACAAGATAAGCATGAGCAGTCACATGGTGTGCCCATATGGGGGGCTTGATCCCTTTTGATTAAAATTAGGAGTATACACAGAAGCTGGACAGTGGTGTGTGGTCAGCACCGGGACTGACAGATAAATGGGTTGTCATATGGGGCTGTTGAAGTTCAGGCAAATATACTCTTTTATTATCTTTTATTTAACCCAGGCATGCACTTTAAGGACAAATGCTGACATAAGGAAAATGTATAGTGAGCTTATGGTGCTGAAACTCAAAAGTAAACATTAATTAAACTTTTCTTTTAGCTAACTTATTTATACTTTAGTGTAGTAACAAATTGTTCTGGATCAGAGACTTGTGTCGTGCTGGAACGCTGAACCTCGCCTACAGGATTCTTGAAAGCAGAACATGTACAATCACTGATTAATCCCTTGTAAGTACATCCGAAATATCTCACTGGGGCAGTTAAAAAAAAACATGAATGCTTCACCCTTCACCATTCATGAGCAAAACATTTCAAACTTTCTGATTTAATAAAGAGGTACGTATTTGCCGGCGTATAAGACGACTGGGCGTATAAGACGACCCACCAACATTTCCACTCAAAATATAGAGTTTGTTATATACTCGCCGTATAAGTCTACTCCCTCTTCCGCACACCGAATAAAACGTAAAAGAACATCAGATTACACTGCAGCCGCATCCCTGCTCGCCTTTAGTTTGGGATTTGCCCACACTGGCTATTCAGAATGCGTCCCAGCTAAAGGCATAGTAGGGATGCAGCTGCAGTGTAATGTGGTTTGGGCTCTGGGAAAAGGGCCAGATGGGGGGTTTCACACAGTGGAGGATCACAATTTGGGATACCCCTGGAGTAGGGAACAAACCCAGTGGGGCCTCCCAAATTTGGAAGCCCCACTGTGTGAAATACCCCCGACTGGCCTTTTTCCCAGAGCGCACATCAGATTACACTGCAGCTGCATCCCTGCTTGCCTTTAGTTGGGGACGTGCCTGTGCTGGCTATTCTGAATGCGTCCCAGCTAAAGGCATAGTAGGGATGCAGCTGCAGGGTAATGTGGTGTTGGCTCTGGGAATAGGGCCAATAGGGAGGGTTTTACAGTGGGGCATCCCGAATTGGAATGCCCCAGGGGCATGCCAAATTGGGTTTCCTCTACTGTGTAAAACCCCCCAACTGGCCCTTTTCCCAGAGCCCAAACCACATTACACTGCAGCCACATCCCTACTATGCCTTTAGATTGGACGCATTCTGAATAGCCAGCACAGGCCCCAACTAAAGGCGAGAAGGAATGTGGCCGCAGTGTAATGTGGTGTGGAGTCTGGGAAAAAGGCCAAACGGGGGATTCAGACAGGGGGGCATTCCATTTTGCTGCCCCTGATGCAGGGAACAAAACCCAGTTGGGGTGCTCACTGTGTAAACTCCCCCAAGTTGGGGTGCCCCCTGTGTAAACTCCCCTAATTTGGGGTGCCCTCTGTGTAAACTTCCCCAATGACCCCGTTTCCCAGAGTCCACACCACATTACACTGCGGCCACATCCCTGCTCGCCTATATATCACTTCCAATTTTCCACTCCAATACCACACAATATAGACTTCCCCAGGGCCAGGGGGAGGGGGCACTTTAAGGAGAACCTATACTGTAGGTACTCCACCGGGCCCAACTTTGCAACCATGTAATGCTTCAAGCTTGCAACTTGACTTGCTGCACCTCTGAGCTTGGTAATAGAAAACAGTGCTCTAGGAAGAGTGGAATTAAATCTTTCCTAAGGTTGACTAATCCATAATAATAAAGGGTATTCCATTATATATTTCTATCATACATTTATAAAATGTTAATATTAACTATAAATTTCAAATTTTGAACAAAGCCAGTCCAGATGTAGAAGTGGTGGACCACAACTAATATAACCTGCAGAGACTTTTGGGGTTTGCTCATCATTGAACTAGTAAAAAAAAGGAGAATTTGACCCCATTATAGGGTCACTAGCTTGAGTGGCCAGAGGAATTCACCTTTTGTAGACATTACGTGGGGCTGCCCATATTAAACCGGAGAAACACCCTGTTTACAAAAATGGGTGTTGGTCAGCCACAGGGGAGAGCATACTGAATGCTGGGGTCCCCCGTCAATCAACATCCTGCAAATCCCATAGATCGTACCTGTCATCTCACTCCATCGGCAACATGGAGCTGGGTGATTGGGTAGCGAATGTCACGTGTCCCGTTTCAGGGCTTCTGCTTTGCTGGTGGGCGAGAGAGCAGGACACATGACCACCATCAGACAATCACATGGCTGCATGTTGCTAATGGAGCAAGGTGACTGGTAAGGTTTTTGGGGTTGGCAGGCGGTTGAAAGAGGGGGCCCCAGCATTAAAACCCAGCTGTTTTTGTGACTGTCCAGTTTAACTTTAAAGACATAAACTAAAAGAGTTTACAGAGTGAAAATACTGTATAATTTGCTGTTTCAGTCTTTAGTTGTCTAGTTGCATCCAATTGAGTAAAAATACAGAAAAAAAGTTTACTGTATTAGCCTTGAAAGGGAAACCCGATTGTTGTCTCATTGTCTCTGGCTACACCTTGCACTGTCCTAAACTTCAATTAGTTTTCAAAAAGACCCTGTAGTTCCTAACTTATCTTTAAAAGTATTAGAGCATTAGAGATTCATGGAAAAATTAAGAAGAAACAGTGGGTGTGGCAACAGCGATGTGATGGAAGCACACTGTGATGAGTGTGAGAGAGGAAGGCGGGGTTTCAGAGCTGCAGAGAGAGGCAACCAATCAGGACATCTGGACAGGGAATGGGGGGTGTTTCTGTTCTCGGTCCCCTAAAGGTTGATTAATGGACCAGATCAGCGGGGTGGGGACTGAAAGCTGATTTCTTCACTAAGGAGAGACAGAGGAGGAAGCAGAGCGCTGCAGCCACTGAATGAAAGGTAAGCTACTGATATTTATTTGTTAACTTTTGACTTGCCAATAACTTTAATGTTCGCACCAGGGTACCGTCACCTTTAGTTACACCACTGCATCACACTGTCCTGATTTTAAACCGAAGGCCTGAGGTTTCACATACATATAAATACACATCTACAATATTTTAATACATTTTTCCTAAACATATAATAAACAAATTATAAAAAGGTAACACAGGTCTATCAGTATCTGTATAGATCTGGAATCATACAAATATGTTTTATTAAGCAATTGACTATTACTATTGCCACTCTTTCTCTTGTAGCAAACGCACCAGTTCTGATGCCTATCTGCCAACCCGTATAGCGCTTGCTACAGTTGGGAGCTGCACTGACCTCCACTAAGTTAATGAAACTAGATATGGGATATTTCCAGCACTGGCTGCCGGACAATTCTTAATGCAAGCATGGAAGCACACCAGTAGACCTTCTAACCTCATAGTCACATAAAGCAATAGGGAAAATCACAGTCACTGAATCGGCAGCTGTCAGATGCAGGTTATTGATGTGGTCCTGTTCCTAGACACAGCCACATGTCTGGAAACATGGTGGTTCACCACCAGCTTTCTGTAACTATTTATACACAGCAAATGACACTTTCGCTGAGCAACTGCTGGCTCACGTATCACCTTTCAGCCAACATTTAGAAATAAAGATCATACATTTATACTCTACAATAATACTTCAGCAAGCTTTATTGACCAATAAAAATGGTAATTAAATGAATCGCCTGGTTGTAGGCTGGTGTAGTAATACAAACATAGAGGGTTAGATCACAGGGCTTGATTCAATCAAATGTGTAAGTGCATGCAATCATAAATTGAACCCGGGTATGCGAGAATTCCTATTGTGGATGATCGATTCACGGAAAACATTTTTAGGGTCATGTGGTTGCATTTTTAGACTGCATGCAATTTGTTTTTTCATTCACCTTAAAGTGGACCAAAACACAGGAATTTGACTATCCTGGGTTTTGGTCCTTGCCCCCTGGGGCACACCGATTGGGGGTGCCCCACTGTGTGTAACCCCCCAGGTCACCCAATCTCACTCATTCTTCCTACGGCGTATACACAGCCTCTCGTCCAATCAGCGAGCTTAGGTTCCGCTCCTGCTCCTTCATCTAAAAGCTCCTCCAAGGTGAGCGGATCTGAGTACACTGGCGGCCACATCCCCCGCTACCCTCTAACAGGGAGAGTCACAAATGCCTGCCATGGGCACGCTCCCTGCTAAAGGGATAGTGGGGATGTGGCCGCTGCTTGCGCATGCGCTGTTGGGCCGGGAAACAAGGTACGTCTGTGGGCAACCTGGGGGGGGTTTCACACAGCGGGGCATGCCAATTCTGGGTGCCCTAAGGGGAGGAGCCCCGAGGGGAAGGAATCTAGCAGTCCAGGGCCATTGGGGCGTGGGTTTTGGTCCTCTTTAAAGTAGCTATTTAGCTGTCCTGTGACAGCACCCCCTATGCCACCGAACCATCCCCTCCACTTTGCTAAAATAGTTTTGGGAATTTAAAGGAACATTCCCAATGCCCATGAGGGTTTATGGGTAATCGGGTGGGGGTATTTGCAACCCATTAGAAAAAAGGGTGGGCAGGCAGGTTGCAACCTCTTGCCTCAAACCCTTACTTGTTTTCCAATGACATGCGTCAAATCTGTTCCCGCGTTTGGCCACCATCAGTCACATGGTCCGAGAATTCTTGCTCTTTCCCAGCCGCCTGTCAAATCCAGATGACCTACAGTGGACAATCGCAGGGCCGCATTTCGCTCGGGGATCGAGGTGCAGGTAAGGCTTGCAGGGGAGTTTCAGATCAAACCAAATCAGTATGATTATGGTCATATGTAACTAACAATAATGTTGGGTGAGAATTCCTAACATTGTCTTAGGTTACTATTATATTAGTACATTAAGGACAAACTAAACTAACATGCATTCATTTGATGGTTATTTTAAACTTTCCAATCTGCTGATGATGTAAGCCTGAGACCCTGACGGCATCTCTGAAAGCCAATCCTAACTTCTCAATGCAAATGACAATTTACAATGACTCTAGCAAAGTGCCTCAGGAAAAGAGTAAGAAAAGCTGAACAACGGATATTCCCCAAAAGCTAAAAATCTGTTGGTGAGGTTGACACACACACTTAATAGGGGACTGGAAGTAATTGCGTTATACAAATTAACTGTTGCTAATTCCGTTTCCAATGCTCACTAACAAATTTCCTTTTTTTTTTTTTAATTACCCAAAAGAACAGTAGGGGTGCTGCAAGCTATTTGGTGATGAAGGTTTAACTTTGGCTGTGCTCTTGGGTGTGCCTTGCAACCTGCTTCTGAGTGAGCTTTTTAACTTTAACACAGAAAATTGCAAAAACAAAGGCCTTGATTCAATAGGTTGAAAAAATTCTCATGGTAGTAAAAATTTCACTTTATGAGAAAAAAGCCTGAGAATGTCACTGTTACTGAATCGCCGGATAAAAAGACAATTGAAGTCAATAGAACATTTTCCTACAGTATAAAAAATCATCTACTTTTCTTAGGAGTAAAAAGTGCCATTGACTTAGCTGGTGATTCAACAACAGTGGCATTATCAGGCTTTTTTCTCATAAAGCTAATTTTTTACTACTATGAGAATTTTTTTTCAACTCTTGAATGTTTTAAAGTTTTCATTGAAAAATTACCAGTACCTGTGATTACGTGATGATAAATGGTTTGAAACAACAGCACCCTATGAGCTATACAGAAAATGATTTAATGTGGCCCATAAGCCGCTGTTGGGAGCAATGTTAAATATCAACAGCAACCTTTAGGGTATGCAGAATCACCCTTTAGGTTTAACTTCTAAAAGATATCCTTAACTCACTGGAAAAATTATGTAGATTACCTCCCCTGTAAAAATGCCACATCACAGGGTACAGGTGACTTTTGGGAAGACATTAGAGCAAACATTTCTTTTGCCCATTTGTGTATTAAAAAAAAGCTAGCTGCAATTCACACTCATCAGCACACTCAGGGTCAAATTTGCTTCAACAAATGATAGCAAGATCCTCCCTGTGTAAGTGTGTAAAAAAGCTAACCCCAGTGCAGGTTTTAATTCACACCCAAAAGAACACATGGACCTTGATTCAGTAAACTTTCCTTAAAATATCTCATGAAAATAAGGGCCACAACAAGTGATGTGATAGAGCAAGGCGTGCTGCAAGAAGTTAGAACATTACAGGAGCCCTTTAACAGGCACGTTACATAACCCCCAACTAATATATTGTATGAAAGCACAGAGCGAGATGTCTACTTGTTCAGATGACATAAATGGACAGTATCCCGAGGTGCAAGCACAATAGGGTTGATCACACGGTGCCCACCACCTTCTGGATGTCTGCTTACCAAACTCCTCAGTAAAAAAACAATTGTTTAAACCTCACTGGGCTTTAGGCAGATTCCATAGATGTTATATAGCCAAATATTCCAGGACACTTAGATTTCCAATACTCAACGATCCACACTCATTTTTTAGATGAACATGTCATACAAGAGAGCACAAATAAAATCTAGTGCAACTCCGCAATTTAAAAACCAATGGATTTTAATAATATGAATGCAAACTCACAGATTTCCAATGGTAAAATCAGCATATAGGCAGAAGCGAGGCACTCCTCCTTGTCCCCTTCCACTACGGCCGATCGTGGAGATGTCAAGACTCTGGGGGCTGTGTCCAATAAAGCTTCTATGGCCCACTCACTTGTTCTGAATATCCAGATGCCACCGCCCCGCCTAACGCGTTTCGCTGTATAGCACAGCTGTATCAAAGGCAGCCCAACTGCTCACCGGGCTCTGTTGCAAGGGCATCACTGCACGGATGCGTTAAACCGGACCTTCACCCTGAAATAGAGCCTATCTTATATGTTTCCCCCACCCTGTACATTCAGATTGCCCACATTAAAAATCAGCCTACCTGCATCTACTGCATTTTATGAGCCTTTAAACATCCAAGATGGCAGCCCATGGAGTCTCAGGCTGCTGCAAGTAGGAAGTGTCTTCTGACTGTGCTGCTTTGCATTGTGGGATTGCTGTCCTTTTCCTGACCCCAGAACTGCTCTGTCTGTGCAATGCACAGATACAACCTGCCCCCCTGAAACTCTCCTTAGTATGTGATGCTTCTGAGGCAAGATGGCGGCATCCTAGAGTCCTGAATAGAGTTGCAGCTCAGCGGGGAAAGAATAATAAATAAAACTAAAAAGGTAAAATATATTAATTTTAAATGCTGGGGAATAGTTTTTTTTTAAAGGTTTGGGCTTTTCATTAAATGATGCTGAAGGTCTGGTTTTAATGCAGCTGTGATCCAAATGTACTGAATCACACCATATTTTATTTTATGGCTTATTTGGAAGCAAAGCACAAAACATTTTTTTTTTAGATATTTTAAGGCAAGTTTTCTGAATCAAGGCCCTAACGTTAAATTTCTTTCACCAAAAATTTTGCCTGGCCCCACCAATCCCATTTTAAAAAGTAAATATAATTATATGTATACCCATAAGCTTCTTTGTGTCTGAAGTTTAAAACCAGTAAACTATTTACAGTTGCAGATAAACAGTCCCCACATCTGAACTTGGACCCCATGTAGACATTACATTCTACACTACATTATAGACGGCAGTCTAAAGTCTAGTAACTTGGTTTATATCTAATTTCTACTAGACAGGCAAGTGCTCTTATGAAATACATTTCCAGACAACCGCAGACTTCGTTACGATGGATGCACAAATCAAGGTTATCGTCTGTTAAAGATATATTCTAGAGACTGCTAAACTTTGTTCAGTGCCTCAGAAAGTAATGTGCTTGTATAAGATGTTTAGATAAAATACCATGTTAAATAAAATTATTTCATGGAGGTAACATTTTATGCTAAAACGGAAATACCTGTTTCAAACAGAACTGTCTGGAAGGATTGTGTTCTCACTGTACCATGTGTCATATCACTGTACAGAAGGTCCTGAGAAACACCCTTTGGTGGTACCCAGTTGCTTATTATTCTAGGTTACTATAGACATAGAACATGATTTATCAAGCGCCAGTGCTTGTTAATACCACTTAGCGCCAATTTTTTGGCCGCAGCAACACTCGGTCTGCAATTTAACAAACAAAACTCAAGCAGTGCCAATGCGGCCGCCAGCCGGCATCTAATTTCTGATTAGCACCATATAGGTCACAGCGCCGAGTGCTTATGTTTATGCTGCGTCAGTTTATAGTCGCGCTATAGGTTAAGATCCAATAGAACACAATGGGCAGATCTGTATTGAAGTGTTTTACGCTTATGAATAATATTACACACATTTATTTGTACAGTATTTGCATTGTGACTTGTCAGTTATGTAAACGAAGGACCTAGATGCCACCAAATGTCATTTTATTATTTTCTTGTAAAATCGTTTTTCATGGCTTTGTTTTCTTACCAAATTTATTGGAAAACAACAACTAAAACGCAGCCTAAACGCACTGTAAAATGTGTCCCCAGCAGTGATTTCTTGTAACTATAATGCCAACCATCATCAATCTTTTTTTTAGAAAAAATTTTTAAAAATGTAAAAAAAAATTAATAAACACGCTGTGCGCCACCGAGAAGAACCGGCAGTCGGGTCCGACAGGCACCGACACAGGCCGGCAAATACCTAATGCAGCAATCAAAGCAAGTAAGTTAACATCGGGCGATGTAACTTGCAACGCCACTCTAGTGCGCCAGAAAAGAAATAGATGCTGGCGCAATTCCAGCAAAGCGTCGCTAAAGGACGCACTTCTTAAATAAGATCCAAGATGTACCCAACACATTCACTTTTGAATAAATAAAAATATTACTTTATCAAATAGCAGCAACACTGGGAAGGTACTTCTTGTTGCCACCCTAAAGTGCTATTAGCACCCGATCCACTAATGCAGTTAATGTAATCCTCTATGTAACACTCTATGTCATAAGAATAGCAAGAATGTTGGATATGATTTGTATCAAAATATTAAATGAGAATTCCACTAGCACTCCTCCCAATCCATATAAAATGGATACTCTGGTGTTCACTTGATATTTTGCAGCCAAAGTATTGCGCTGTTCACTGGCGCTATCCTTCATGCTTAACCATCCCTATCATCCAATAGTAAACTTGAATTAGAAGCTTTGCCCCATTAGTGCTACCCTCCTGTTAATGGGAGTTAAGCCTTGTTCTGTTTGCCATTCTTTTATTTTGCTTTCACTGTGGATTTGTGGTTGAAATGTAATGCCACCCCTGATCCTGTCATTTTGCAAACAGGATTCCAGATGTGTCCCTTTCTATGAATTCTTTAGTGGCAGGTACCCTAAAGGAATCCTGTCGCCTTTATTCAAAATTACTTTCTTTTTAACACAATGACTTTCATTGTCTACCTTGGGGCTGATTCAGACCCAGGTGAAAATTTACACCTGGTAGACAATGAAAGCCAATGGCAGTTTTCTCTCCTAAAAAGAAGTAAAAAAATCTCACCTGGCTCTGAATTGACACAATTTTCAGATGCAGATATGTTTCAAAATTCCAGAAAATTCCCATATGGAAAATGAGCATAATGTATAATGTGAATAGCACTTGCACTTTATTAGTTTAGCAGTGAGAGGGACTTTTATAAGAGGGATCACTAGAAATGTCATGTTGATTGTAATTACGTAATTACTTGTGGGCCATGAGTTGTTACGGCTCTTCAGCAGGTACCTCCCCCCCCTCCTTTGGGACTTGTTATTTGTATGTGTGTATGTTTTTTAAAGGCTATTAATGAGTTTTTGTGTCAATGTGGTAATTCAATGAAGCTGTAATTTTTGCCTGCACTAGCGGTGCAAATCTCTTTCTCTGGTGTGCTTTGGACTTGGTTTTGTTTTGTATATAGTAGTGACCAGAGTGTGACTTGGTTTTGTTTTGTATATAGTAGTGACCAGAGTGTTACACGCTTGCATCATTGTTTACTGGTGCAGCCATTAGGTTTTGTAGTACCATTAGTATAACGCTACCAAAGCAAGTTACTTATGGTCATGACAAGCTGACTTACAGGAGTAAGTACCTATAAAACCTGTCACATCTCCCGTGCTCGGGTTTGCCGGCAGCCGGCCATGCGGGGCTACATTTCCCAGAGGGAGAGATTTGTAAGGTAATGTTTTCGGACTTTACAGTGCTCGATCGAGGGGGGGATCTGGCAACCAGGGTGCCCTCCCCGCAACATACCAACACCCATGTTTTGTAAAATGGGTGTTGGTTGGGTTTAATCTAGGTGCTTCTAAATGTTAAGAAAGTAGCCTATTAAATGTCCAGTTACTGACATGGATCCCACCAAAACAAAGGTTCCCCGTCTCTAACTCTTTCTTAATGCATGCATTGACAATCTAAAATTCTACCACATATCTTTCTACCCATGAGCCCCCAATGGCTACAATTACCGTATTTTCACACTATAAGATGCAGTTGACCAGACGACACACCTACAGTTTAGAAAAAAATAGAAAAATGCTGTGGTGATTTCTGTGGGTGGGGGGGGGGGGGGTGAGGCCCACAGAAATCATCATTCATCCTCCACCTCCCTCAGTAGCCTTAGACTCTGCTGGGGTTCCCCAAAACATGTCTGCATGCCCTTTAAAGCAGACCAAAATCTATTTGTCCGGGATCTGGAGTCTTGTGATTGGCTGGAGTCACCCAACAATCTGTTCTGACTGGAGGAGAGCCTGCATATGTTGCAGTAAAACCTCCTCTTGACCCATCTAAAAAGCAAACAAATCTTAAAATATTATACTAGAAAACCCCATTTCTAAAGACATTTTTCTTGCAAGAAAAACACCCATTGGCAAACGTCCACAAGGATAACAAATACAATAAGACCAAACAGATGATCTAAATACATCAACACAATAGTACAACAGAAAATATATCCTACATCTTCAAAAGTGCTTAAACCGGACCAACAGTGCTCATATGCATCCCTCCCCAGAGCAATTCATATTGCTGCACAGAAAAATTAATTTACCCCTTATTCCTGCTGTGGTCTATGGCATCTCCTGGAGCTGCAGCTCACCTGCAAACAGGAAGTGCTGCTGGGCTTCCTGTTACTGCGCATTGTCAGTTATGTCAGTTCAATCCAGGCAGCAGCATGGCAGAGATGCTGGGAGAGGAAGCTCCAAATTGGCAGCTACTGCTAGAAAATCGGTGAGGTGGTGTTTTAGTATTTGAGTGGATGCAGGAGCAAATGTAAGTGCTGACAATGATTCAGTATTATGCATGCAAGTGGGGCAAGTGAGTCTTGTGGAGTTTTCTTTTGCAACGGTGCCAGGCTGTTGGTCCAGTTTAAGAACAGGCCAAAATTGCCACTCTGTTATCACTGTGAGTCCATTATATAAGTGGTTAGCTGGAAAATAAGGTGCAGTAATTACCTAGTCATTACAGGAGAGCCTGCATATGTGCCATAGGCATCCCATTAAAGTGGACCAAAACTCAGGTGGTTGGGAAACCCAGGTTTTGGCCCACTTTAAAATAACTATTGAGTCACTGAGTGGGGGGGGGGGTCACTGAGAACAGGGATGGTACACAAAGTGATGGGGGAGCCAAGTGTGGGGGTGGATGTGCCTGGTGCCAAGTGTAGGGTGTGTGCGCGGCAGGGGGGGTGCTGAAAACTGGGGGTGCTGATTATCTGGGGGAGGGGGTCACCTTTTTAATTTTATATCAAATCCATTGTTTGGGGGCATAATGGCGGCCCCTGTGTAATCTTTGGCCAGCAGAAGCAGAAGCTGCTTTGGCCGTCAATCCGGAAGCGATGGAGCAAGCAATGTGCTCCCCCAGCTCGAAAATCACTCCCTGCACATGCACAGGGACAGGCCTGGCATGACCTCTCACTGGGCCATCATAAGGATGCCCCCCTTTCAACTGAGCATGTGCAGGGAACACTTTTTGAGCTGGGGAGAACTCTATATTGCCAGCGAAGTGGCTTCCACTTTTGCTGGCCGAAGATTACACAGGGGCCACCATTATGTCCCTAAACAATGGATTTTATAGCACTTTTATTCTTGCTGCAATCTGGATAGCGCATCTGCGCAGATTTGTTTTGGGTGTTTTTCTGGTTTAAGAACATGGTGGTAGGACAGCAAAATAAATAATTGTGGTGCTATATATACTCCCTTGATGGCCTTAACATAGTCAGCACCCCTTCCAGGAGTTATGGGGGGGCTGCTTCTAGTGAATTGGAGATCCATGTACTTAAGTATTGTATAAATGTTTCCCCTTGGGGACCCCTATATACTGCAAAACCTTGATAAAAACCTAGAGAGAAATGATAAAGGCGTCTTGTATGTGGCGGCAGGAAATAGATCTGGCAACACTATAGGTAGAGGATTAGAAGAACATTTGTCAAGCAACTAGCACAGTTCCATTAATATGTTACATTTAGAAATTTCTTTGAAGTTCTTTCTAGGTAGCACCTCACCTCACCAAGTATATTTAGCAACATTAAGACCATCTTCTCTTAAGAACATGTTCATCCCTACACTTTCTGCACATGACTGCACAGACTGTCCCGAAGTGTAATGCCTATGGATATGGACTGTGATCAAGCAGGATTTTTGTGGCCACAAAATACAGCCACCACTCCGGAGATATTCAGCTTAAACATAACTAAGCAAAAGACAAATAAAAGTTTAGCTGATTTCAGCAACATAAGAAAGCATCAACCTAATCCGGATTTTCCTCTCGTCCTTGTTGTGTCTGAGTTCTTACTCTAATGACTGGCTGCCATGCAGATCAGTGGCGTCTCTAGGAACTCTTGCCCTATAGTTACACCAGGCTGAACTCTTTCAGCCTTTCAGTGCTTTCACTACATCCTGGAACATGTTCTGATTTACCAATCTCTCAGTGTTTAGATGCACTCTTGGCTGCAACAGCCACAGCCAGGCTCCATGTACCCTTTGCACCCTGTCAATACATGGAGCTGCAGACCCCTTTTGAGGCTTGTGGGCCTTTTTTTTAGGCTACTGGCATGGCGCAATGAACTGGACTGGAGGTCTGCCAAACCCATGCATCCTGGGGTCCTCCTAACTTTGGATGTCCCTTTTACAAAGGCAAACAGTAAAAGTCCAATATTGAGACAATCTACCAACCACAACCGGCTTTATCAAGTGCTCTGCAGCACTAAGTGCCCATCAGCAATCGATTATTTTGCCTGAAGGATTTTCAGAAAACTGAGCTGGCTGCTGACACTCACAGGGGACCAGGATGCCCCCAAAAAGCAGGGGTCACTTTAAGCCTATGCTTTTTTTTACGAATAAGCAATTAATACGTACAACATAAGTACATCATGTGCATCACTATTCTTTATGCCTTTTTACCCATTCATATGCATGAAAGATTTTCTCTCTATCCCACACATTCTATTATTTTAGTAAGTTTCTGAATTTGGACTTATTCCATCCCTTTTTCATTGCTGCGTCATGCCTTTGAGGCTTTGCTTCTTGTGATCTGTGTAGGCAGCTCTTCCTCACAATTCTATATTTAAAGAACAGGGAACATAATTGCCTCGAGGATCATCGGTGGAAGCATTGTAAAGCCTCGTTTTATTACTTTATACAAAAATCCATTCTACGTTCGACTTATTTTTTTTTCTGCCCGAGCAGCTGGAGTCACTTAAGTTAGCGTTACCAGTCCAAGTCCTCCTCTACTACCCCCCATTCCAAAACGTCATCTTTCACACGTTCAGCTGGCATCACGCATTGATTGTAATTGGGTTATATAACGCCATAACACATATGGCGACACTGACTTAAGTTCAGCAGCTCTCTTTGTCACAACTCCCACAGCACACTTAACTGAACTATAAAAGATACTAGTAAAGTTAAATAAAGTTTGCAGACAGTATTTGATGTTGGTGCACATACCTTTCTAGTAGCCCTTGAGCGTTCTTCTGTAGAGACCCGTCCCGTTCTGTATCAATCCAACAGGAAACAGCCGTTCTCCAGGCTCTTCTCTGCTCTCCGTGCTGTACATTCGGCAGAACTTCAGGACTGGCTCCAGCTCATATACTGTAATTACTTTACTTTTAAAGTGCACATTTTTTTAAGAATCATTCACTCCTATGCACATTTGGCACCGGTCTCTGTGGTTCAGTATCAGGCCAGTTTGAAACAGTCATTCTCCAGACTCTTTTCTGCCTGACGTATAATTAGCAAAAATTCACACTTGGCTCACACACTGCAAAAACTTTATTTTAAAAGTTCACTTCCCCTTTTTAAAGAAACATTCACTGTTTATTTAAATCTGCCTCTAATAGTAAAATGGAATTCTTCATGGCTATTGTGAACACATAGGGGTCGATTCAGAGCCAGGTCAGAATCTGCACTCTTTTTTCAGGTGGAAAAAACTGCCATTGATTTACATTGTCTACCTTGGGGCTGATTCAGAGGCAGGTGATGGCTGTTCAATAGCAGTTTTCTCTCCTGAAAAAGGAGTGAGAATTCTCACCTGGCTCTGAATTAACCCCATTGTCACATAAAACACAAGGTCCTTTAGAGGGCAAGCTGAGGGTACAAATGCACCCCTTCTTCGAAAACGTTACCCTCCTGTGATTTCTACCACAATACACTGTTCACTTTTTAGAAAAAGGTAAGAACCTTAGCAGCTCATCAAGCATTGATGTTGCGTTTTAGCTCATTGTGGTTTAAAGAGATCATTTGTGTCCATCAACAAAGTTAACTTCACCAAAACTATAATTCCTTGTAGCATTAAAACAGGAACTGCCCTGTGGCTGGTGTCTGTCTGACCATCATCATCAGCTCATAATGCCCAACATATGTGATCAGGCAGATCAGATATCCATCAAATGACTATTTCTATCTGCTGGTAACAGGGGAGGACAATATTTAATTAGACCTTTAAGGCAGATGTAAAGCCATGCGGTGTAGTCCTGGGGTCTAAAAGAACTAGCCGAAATTGTGATGCCCTACTGTGTGAAACCCCTGGGGTTGCCGGTAAACTGACCTTTACCAGGACCCCCCATGCCACTGTCTTTGCCTGTGGCTGCCTCCCCGGCTTCCATTTATTTGAGGTGCGCATCCGGGATTACAGGCAGAGGGTTTGTGCCCATCAGGCAAGCCAGTTGCAGATGGTAAGTGGGGGGTGTGTGTGGGGGCAAAATTTGAGTTTTGATCCACTTTAACTAGGTGTCATTATAGACATATATTATATTGGCCAGCAGTAGTGTTGGGTGAACCTGAACAAGGACAGCCAGAAGTCTTGCGTTCGGCAATTGCCCCGAACCTGGAAATGCTGGTTGATGGGCAGTCTATCAACCAGCTCAACCTGGAGCAGCAGCAGGAAAGCTGTACAACTTACCTGAGCCCTGCAATCCTGTTGCCATTCTTTTTTCTGTTAAAATGTCTACTGCTGGGGCTTCAGAAAGATGGGCGCCTCTATGAGTGAGGACACTAGCAGCGGCTTACAATGTAGACATTTTTACAGAGTAAAGAATGGATTGCGGGGCTTAGGTAAGTGTACTGCTGAACATTCTGCATTAGGGGACCCCCATCCAATCCCTCCTCCCCCCCACTCCTCACGCACCCGTAATTTGAAATAAATACATTCAGGCGGCGGGTGAGTGAGGAGCCCTGGCGGGTGCGTGAGGACTGAGAGCGGAGGGGGGCCAATCTGTCATTTTTGGGTCCCAAAGTCTGGGTCCCTATTGATTTTATTGGAAACTGAGTTCGGGTCAAGTTCAGATACCCGAACCAAACTTTTTTTCAAAATTCGCTGACCCCGAACTTACAGGTGTTCGCCCAGCACTACCCAGCAGTATTTGTTAAAAAAGAACCTGTCCACTCAACATACAAAAGTATTTTTTGTTTCTATAAATGTTCAATATTCACCTTTTGCCTCGCTTATCGGTCACCACACCCTCCTTCTCCTGCCAGTTCATGGGTGTGACCATAAAGGACAATAACTGGTTTCAGAGAACAATCAGAACTGAAGTGAGATAATTAGGGAACCCCTGCCATCCTTGACGGACCTTTTTCAAAAGAGGGTTAAAGGTAAAGTACACTTTTTTGAGTGGAAAAATGATGTCTTAAAGGTGCTGAGCTAATCTAGTATTTGTAAATTTGTTTCTAATGTTAGCAAATGTGTGTTTTCTGGAAGTAATCTGCAATCTGCTGCTATTGGCAACGTACACCAAGTGCAGACTTGGTGCATGTTGCCAATAGCAACATATTGCTGATAGTTGCACAGAACACTGCTGCTGGGCATGTGTAAGGTTGAGTGAGCTCCCTCACCATAGCAGCAGTGTTCTGTGTGTACAGGATTCACTCCTCCCTTCTTGGTCTACAGACATTGCCAATAGGAAGGTAGTGAAAATTGCTTCCATAAAACACAAATATGCTTACATACAAAATAAAATATTAGATAAGCTCAGCACCTTGACCTCATCCTTTTGCCACAAAAAAATCTACACTTTCAAAAATTCTATTGAAAGTGGACTTACCCTTTAAAATTCTCTTGAGAAAGATAACCTAAGATCCCACTCACCCGGGTCATGCGCTGTTTACTCCGTTCTGGACAACGTTACAAGATGCCTGTATGCAAGACCACGAGGTCCAGGAATAGATTCTAAACCATGGCCATCCGCATTTTTAAAAGAGATCTTGCCAAAGACATTTCACTTCTTTGCTATGGTGGAATAGCAGTATACACTTGTTACAAAGTCCATCATTCCTTGTTCTTGTGTACCTAGTATCTACATGGAACTAGTTCTTAGTCCCCCACGTACTTTATTTGTTAATGTCTATAACATTCTCATTGTTTTGTTTGATGTAATATGCCTAGAAATTCCTTGTATGTCTATGATGTATTGGCAAATAAAAAGTTATTCTTTTCTATTCAGCCACAAACTTCACCGTCAAATCTTCTACTCCATAGATGACAGGACAAGGGTACTTCTATTGTTTTCCTGCAATGCCAATTGAATAGTGTTGATTTCTCATACAGGTTTTTTACAGATTTTACCAACATTATTACTATACAACAATGTTGAACTTGGACCTTTGTTTCATCTTTGTTTCTATAATCGTCTAAATTATGTAGTGCTGCCCTTTGAAGACTCCCTTATGCGGACGAAATATGTCAGGGCTCAAAATCTGAACATTTTCAGGCCAATTTGAGAACTATCCTATCGACCTCTTCTATTAATATGCTATTATTCATTACTAGCATATTAATGTGCAGTTTTACAAAACTTTGTGGACAGAATTATTAGAAACCTAATAAATCCCACGAGGGTGGCCACATGAGATATTCTTGAACCTGTGATGATGCCTTTGCCTAAATAGTAAAGATACTTTAAACTTGGCCAAGAACTCAATGAATGCTAAACAAATTGCTAAAAAGCCTTAAAAATATTTGCATGTATCAAGTCAACTGCGAATAAATCCCTTACCAAATTTACTAAAGTGTCTAAATCAGGTGCTTACAATTTAACCCTTATGCTTGCATGCTTTATCTGCATGATGAATAGTAACTAGTACTCAATAGAAATATGGATAATTTATATTTAACAATTTATATTTATTGAAGGAGCAATCAATACAAGATGGAAAAATCAGTATTATATATTTGAAATGATAAACTGTCTGTAACTGTACAGGACAAGAACATCAAATGGTCATTAAGATATAGCCTGTTTTCTATTTTTAGAAGGAATATATTTAAGTATTCAGCTATAAGGGAGCCCTAGAGATGGGCTTTTCAAATGCAATAGTTTTACCCACCCCCAGCCTTGCCCCCAAAAGAATAACTTGACACAGACACTCCAGCAGGGTGGAGCTCTTTGTCACCTCCCTTAGGGAGAGTAATATCTGTAAACAAGTCTAACCGTGCTTGGTAGTTGCATATTATGGTATTATGGGGACTGCCATGGGGGGGGGGGGGGGGGGAAGAATGCTCCAACCAAAATCAATAGCTAACTACAAGAACTTTTAAAAGCTGGGGCCTGAAGCAGGTATAGCCTGTTTTGTACCATAGGCCAATACATTGTATACATTGAAAAATGATGGATAAAAAAGACTTTAACCTGTAGTAGTAAGCAGAGTTGCCAAAACACTACTCTTAATGCTGAACAATAGTTATCTTACATGGTGCATATGGCATATGTCTTTAAAATAGCACCCTGTAGCTCCCCAGTTAAAGCCAATAATCAACTTAAATTTGTGTTTACCGCCATGCTGATTATGATTTTACTTTAATAGGTGATGGTCCTGCTGGGGTTTGGTTTGGTTTAATAAAAAGCCATAGCTGTGATTTACTAACAACCCACACTGACCTTTTGCTTCACCGCTCCTTTAAATCTGTAAAAATCTGTTTTCTGACAAGGGTTTGTAGCAATACATTTTTTTTAAGTATTCTTTTAGTAAGGAGTACGCCTTTACTATTTATCTAGTATGATGACTTATTAAAAGCAGAACATAGATGGTAGAGCTTATGCTATCCCTATCTGGCCTTCTGCCATTGCCAGCCTGCAATTTAAAGCCATCCACAACTAACATTTGGTGTCTTAGGGATGTCATCTGCTTTTCTAATTTTCCTGTCTATGTAGGCCCAGCAAACTTTTTATGCCCTCGACAATGTGCCGACAAGAGCCTAATGAGAAATCCAGCTTTATAGAAACTGATTCATTTACTAGCAGAGAAACGAAGAAGAAATATTTGCTCGTCCTCCTAAGGCCATCATAAGTGCCCCCCCCGGCAAACTTATATAAGGCTTATTTTAGTGTTGCTGATTGGTGTTGCTGTTTGGCTTTGTGGTAAAGGAACATTTGACCAGAAGTTCGATCAGAACATTGACAGTATTTGGATACATTTTGACCAGTCCAGTTATATATTTTCACTTCAAACAGCTGCACATAAAAATACACCGAGGTGTGCATTACCCAGTCAGTTTTAAGGCAACAAAATGTAACTGAGACTATACAAATACAAGAAATCACATGTGCAATACACTGTTGATATTATATAATGTAGACGATGGAAAAAGGTCCTGCCTAACGTTTTTTTTATAAGACTTTAGGATAACTTTATCAAAGAGCAAAACTTCAATCAAATATTATCAAAATTCTGATTGAGAATCCTGGTCGAAATTAACGTTAACCTAGATCCAAAGAGCGCAACTCTAGTCTTGTTCCCAATGATATCTCTTATAATACCTGTAATCTACCTCGATAATAGCAGATAAATGCAGTGCCTCCATATCTCGCCTTGTCTCAGATAAAGTTACCATAGAGTACATGAAACTTCTGTAGTAAAAAGAACAGTATAGCTAGATGAAGAAGTTATTGTTTAGGTAAACTGATATTTACTACAGTTTACATTCCAGCCTTATTCATACAGTTCAGGCAATTTCTCTTGTCAATCATAAAAGCAGCTGCTTAGTGCTATAATAGACATTAGTCTCGCTGTTCAGAATTAGGTTAGTTAAAATTTGGTTACAATTTGCTAATTTGGTTCGGGTCGAAAAGAATATTTAAAAAAAAAATGGGTTAACTACATCAGAACAGAACAGATTAAAACAGAGTAACGTTGCTTATCCCAAGAATTAGGAACTTTTCTGGAGATTTACAGCCTGTTTTATCGAGCTTCTGTGCCTGTTAATATCACTCACGCCAGTAATTAGCTGCTGTGCCACTCAGTGCCCGATTTAACAAACAAAAAAGAGGTGATCTTTTTGGCAGCCTGCATCTAATTTATCACTAGTGCCGTATAATTCGAGGTGACCGATGCTCTTGTTTATGATGCACCCTTTTTTATTGCCTCTGTAGGTTTAGATCCAATAGACCACAATGGACAGAGCTGTATTGAACTGTTTTATGCTTCTAATTAATATTACACACAATATTTTGTACAGCACTTGCATTGTGACGTGTCAATAATGTAAACACAGAACCTAGATGTCGCGAAATGTCATTTTACTTTTAGCTTGTAAAAATACAATTCTGTGATTACTCACCTGTAGAATTATATGTATACAGCACGTCCTGTTCCAGAAGATATCCCTTACTCTTGGGTTATACATCCAGTAGATGGTGCTGGACTGCAGAGACAGAAAAGTGGCTCCTCCCGGCCCCATATATACCAGGGACCTCCTACAAATTCCCCAGTATTGAAAAGCAGTTAAAATGGAACCAGGAGAACTATAACCATTATAAAAAATTGAACAATCACCATAAAGAGGTAACTAAAAATAATGATAACAAGGGCGGGGTGGAACAGGACGTGCTGTATACATATAATACCAATTCTACAGGTGAGTAATCACAGAATTGTATTATTCTAAGTATACAGCACGTCCTGTTCCAGAAGATATTCCTTACTCTTGGGACATCCAATAGCAGTGTCCATAAGGTAGGGTGGGATCCCCAAAAGTAACAGCAGACAGTTTAAACCACTGCCACCTGCAGAACTTTGTGGCCAAAGCAGCATCAGCTGAGGCCTTAACATCAACATTGTAAAACTTAGAAAAAGTATGAACAGAAGACCAAGTGGCGGCATTGCAAACTTGTTCAACAAAAACTTGGTGCTGAAAAGCCCAAGAGGCACCAATAGCACGAGCAGAATGAGCAGTAAGGCGGAAGGGAGGCTCCTTCCCCTTAGCAGAGTAGGCCTGTATCACAGCCTGATGTATCCACTTGCTGATAGTGGACTTAGCCGGAGCCAGACCCTTCTTAGGTCCAGACGGGAGCACAAAAAGAGCATCAGTCTTCCTGAAGGATTCAGTAGCCACCAAATAAAACTTCAGAGTCCTGACCACATCCAAAGAATGGGTTACTAGGATTAGGACACAGAGAAGGCAAAACAATAGGCTCGATTCAGAGGCACATTCGTCTGGACTTCCGTAGCTGTCTGTGAAAGTTTTTGTGCATGTTAGTCATTTCTTTTGTTTTTTTCGTTCATCTTCCATTCGTACGAACGTTCAGGCGCTTTCATATATGCGCTTTCAAAGAATGAAACGAAATCGGATCATTTGCATTAGTTCGGATCATTTTCCCATCAAAATCTGATACTTTGCGTTCATTCAGATAACCTACGTTGTTGGGATGGGCTTGCATCCGATTCAGAGAGCTGATTGCCGAGGGACCACCACCCTATTAAACCGTTTCATTTGCGATCCACTTACGGGACCTTTGATGCCTCGGATTGCTATTGTTGAACATGTTTTGCGGCTATGTGGAGGAGTCTGCGCGCCTTTAGCTCCAATGCATTGCATGTATCAGCATGTAAATTGTATAGCAATGCATACCTGAATCAATACATTTCATGTATGCCTTATAGAAGCATTTTAATGCTGACCTTAATTAGTCCTTAGCATGTAAACCTTTATTTTCTCACACATCCACATAATTGTTATATTTTTTTAGACTTATGTCCTTTGTGAATTATATTTGGATTGTTGAACTTGAATCTTAATTTGTTGTAGGAGTTATTGTTTTAGTTGGTTACCTTTGCTTTGTGTAATTATTTTATATTTGGTTCCAGGAACCGCAAGATGTGCCACTCGCACAACATACAAGCAGTGTTTGGTCCAGCTATGCGATTCCTCAGTGTTCTTGCAGGGCATCCAAGGTCGTCCCATGATGCTTATATATTGCAGAGCTCCGGCTAATTTCGTCACCAGAGAATTATCTGGTGGATGGCTCCTGGGTAAGTTTGCTCACATTCCATCAATCCATTTTCACTGTATGGCAATGAATATAGTTGATGACTCATGCCTTAGCCTATGGCTGTTTTTAGCCCTTGATGACATGTTAAACAATATTGTTGCTTAAAATGTGTATTTTATGTTAGTATTTTTAAATTCTTTCAGGGGATTCTGGATATCCGCTCCTGCCCTTGCTCCTGGCGCCCGTTGTTTGCCTGCAGAATGCGGGCCAGGAGTTCTATAATCGGGCCCTATGCAAAACTCGGGCCTTCCGGCTTTTGAAATCTAGATTTAGGTGTTTGGACCATACGGGGGGGGGGGGGGGGGCACTGCAGTATGACCCCAAGAAGGTTATACCAATAATTTAATTTACGTTTTTTAACAGGGACCACACGTGCCGGAGTGGCACAACTGAGTGTCAGGGTCCTTCAGTTGGTGGGCGAGATGCAGGAGCTGCGCGACTCGTTGGGGACCACAGATGAAGAATAATGTTCTGTGGCCTGCCATTGCTATGTATTTAGTTTTTTATAGTTGTAAAAATTTAACATTTTCTAAATATTTTAATATTTGTAAAATTAAAAAAAAAACATTTTCAAAAAAGGCCAAACAAAAATGGCATTTGGTATTCAAAAAAAAAAAATAATAAAAGTTTCAGTGTCATTACATTTACAAAATACATTAACACAATACTAATGGGCCCAGAAATATTTAGAGATGAATATTCACATGACCGAGAAGTGATTTGGGTAAGTTTTAGGGGGCTAAAATGCAAGAAGAACATAACTGGGATGTGGTTTGGGACAGTTTTAGGGGTGAAACATGGAAGATGTAGGAAAGCGTAAAGTGGTTTATCTAAGCATTGTAGCAGAAGTGAGTGACCCAAATATGTAGGCGAGCACTTTAATGAGTTAAGTTTGTAGTGCGCAGGTGCAAGATCGTAAGGATTTACGTCCAGACAATTATTTATTGATAAAGGGAAACAGAATCTAACGGGAAATGTAAAGGATTAGTGGAAAGAGACGATGGAAAAAGGGCAAAAACGAAAGCCGACGTTGTAACATGAGAAAATGAAACAGAAAAGTCATGCTGGAAAATGACACCCTCGTACTCGTACTCTGGCATATGAACAGACGAAAAATTTACAGAAGGATAGCAATGCATGCACAGAATCGCTCGTACACTCATACGAGAGCGGGAACATTAAAAAAAAGCAACAGATCGGCACAAAAACAAAAGCCTTTTTTTGTCTCTCTGAATCAACCCTAATGTCCTGATTGAGATGAAAGGCAGAAACAACCTTAGGCAGAAAATCTGGCTTAAAACGAAACACCACCTTGTCCTGGTGTCTCTCAAAATAAGGAGGCTTGATGGAAAGTGCCGCCAACTCAGAAACACGCCTAACAGATAGTGAAAGTGATAGCCATCAAAAAGACCACCTTAAGCGTAAGAATGGACAAAGGGTCCCCTTGCAAGGGCTCAAAGGGAGACCCCTGCAGGGCAGATAAGACCAAGTTCAAGTCCCAGACTGGTAACATAGGCTTACCTGGGGGACGCACATGAGTAACCCCCTGGAAGAAGGTCTTGACCAGGGGATGCTGAGCAAAGGATCTTTGGAAAAAAATGGCCAAGGCAGAAACATGACCTTTCAGAGTACTGAGCTGAAGACCCAGATCCAAACCATGTTGCAGAAACTCCAGAATCCTAGGAATAGAAAACACACGACAGGGAAGCGAGTTAGACTAGCATCAGTCAATGTAAGTATGCCAAACCCGGTAGTAGATGGAAGAAGAGGACCTTTTCCTAGCCCTGATCATGGTATTTTTTCCATCAAGATGGCGGTTTCAACAGCCAAGCCGTCAAAGCCAGCGTTTGTAAATTGGGGTGGCGTAGGTGCCCCTGAGTGAGCAGATCTGGAACCGGGCGCACTCATCTACTGCCAGCTGCACAATGTCTGCGAACCACACTCTTCTTGGCCAACAGGGGGCCACCAGTATGGCTGGCACCCTTTCCTGAGCTATCTTGCGCAGCACCCTGCCCAGCAGGGGAGATGAGGGAAACACATACAGGAGCTGAAACCTCTTCCAAGACATTGCCAGGGCATCCATGGCCAAGGCCAGAGGATCCTGGGACAGAGAGACAAAGACTGGAAGCTTGTGATTGTGACGGGACGCAAACAGATCCACATCCGGCTGACCCCAGCGGTGGCACAGGGAGCGAAACAACCTGCTGCTGAGGGACCATTCTCCCAGATGAGAGGTCCCCCTGCTCACAGAGTCTGCCTCCAGATTCGCCACCCTCGGTATGTACACAGCTGAGATGCAGGGAACATTCTCCTCGGCCCAGGACAGTATCAGGGACACTTCCTTGAGGGCCCTCTTACTCCGGTCCCTCCCTGATAATTTATGTAGGCAACCGCCGTCTGGTTGTCCGAGCGGACCTGAACAGCCCGACCCCGCAGGTGTGGGGTTAAGTGGGCGAGAACCAACCTGATCGCCCTCAATTCCAGAATGTTGATAGGGGCATGGGCCTCCTGAGGGCCCCACTGACCCTGGAATTTCAGGGACTTCCAAAAGCCCTCCCAATCTGTCAGACTGGCATCCATGGTGACAGTCTCCCAGCAGGGGGCCAGAAAGGACCTGCCCCCCAGCAGGTTCCTTGAGTCCAGCCACCACGATAGAGACCGCCTGGCCAGAGGGGACAGGATAAACACCTGATCCAATGACACAGGGTCCCGATCCCATACTGACAAGAGGTGAAGCTGAAGAGGCCTCATGTGAAACTGAGCATATGGAACCGCCTCGAAGCAGGACACCATCAGGCCCAACAGCTGCATTCCCTGCCTGATGGATGGATGAGGACAAGACAGAAGGAGCTGAACTTTCTCTTGAAGACTCTCCACCTTCTGCTGAGGAAGAAAGATCTTGACCTGAGATGAATCCAGAATCATGCCCAGAAAGGACTTCACCATGGAAGGAGACAGGGAAGATTTGGGGTGGTTGATCACCCAGCCGAATGACTCCAGTGTGGAAACCACCCGCTGAGTGTCCAGCTCTGCCTGATGGAAGGACTGAGAAGCGATAAGCATGTCGTCCAAGTAGGGAAGAATGCGAATGCCCTGAGATCTCAGCAGAGCCATCACTCCTGCCAGCACCTTGGCGAATACCCTGGGAGCCGAGGTGAGACCATAGGGCAAGGCCACAAATTGGTAGTGCTGATCCTCCAGAGCGAACCTGAGGAATCTCTGATGACCTGGAAAGATAGGTACGTGAAGATAAGCATCCTTGATGTCTACAGAGGTCATGAAGTCCCCTGGGCATAGGAAAGTCACAGCTGAGTGCAGAGTCTCCATGCGCAAGTGTCTGAATCTGACAAATTTGTTGAGGTGCTTCAAATCCAGGAAGGGTCTGATGGACCCATCCTTTTTGGGAACAATGAAAAGATTGGAATAATAGCCTTTGCCCCTTTCCCTCAAGGGCACCCGGCAAATTACACCCAGTTCCAGAAGGCCTTGGACAGCCAGGGACAGACCCTGAGCTGACAGAGGGTTTTGAGCTAAGCGAGATTTGATGAATCTTGGGGGCGGCCAGGCTGCAAACGCTATCTTGTAACTGGAGGACACTACCTCCTGAATCCACCGGTCTGAGACATGAAGCCTCCAGACATGAGCCAAGAGCCGAAGCCGTCCCCCCACCCGGATGGGCGAGGGTGCCCCTTCATGCCTGAGGGGGCTTGGGGGAGGACTTAATCTTGGGACCCCAGGGGGGGCCAGGGCGGCCACGTCCTCTGCCCCTACCCCAAAAATCTCCACGAGCTCCAGCAAAGGAAGCTCCCTGTCCAATTCTGGAGCCCCCGAAGGAAGGAGAAAAGGCACCTGAACCCGAAAGAACCGGGGCTGCCTTCTACACAGGTAACTTGCCTCCCTTAGCAAACAAGTCCAGACGACATTCACCAAAGAGGCGCAGCCCCTTGAAGGGAAAATCAGTGAGAGCCTTCTTAGCAGCGTTGTCAGCTGCCCACTGGCGCAGCCAGACCGAGCGGCGTATCGCCACCAGCAAGGCAGAAGCCCTGCCACACATTCTAATGGTATCATCCAAGGCAGAGAGAACATATGCAACAAACTCCTCACAACGCAGAAGAGCTCTATACTCTTCACTACCTGCATCATCAGGGGCCCAATCTAAGAGACCCCTGAGCAGGCTTTTAATAGCAACAGCAGTAATGGCAGAGGCACAGACCGGACGGAGCGCAGTCCCCCCACAGGCAAAGCCATGGCAAGCCAGCTGATCAATGCGCCTGTCCTCCCCATCCCTCAGTGTGGTAGAGTCAGGGGAATGCATGACAGATGTGTTAGACAACCCCAGAACTGGTGCATCCACCTCGGGAGGACATGACCACCGTTTAACCATTTCAACAGGAAAGGGATACCGCTTATCCCAACTCTTTGGCACCCCGGGGAGCCGGCTAGGCCGTTCTCACTCCTTGAGCACCAGATTATTAAAATGAGCTTGTTCAGGAAACTCCAAGCGTGGTTTAACAGTATGAAACAGCTCCCCCTGCTGCCGCGGAGCCATGGCAGGAGGAGAGATACAGAGTACATAAAAAATGTGAGCCAAAAGCCTGTCAGTATCATCTGAAGCCCATGGGTCAGGCCAGAATCGGCACCATACACCCTAGATTGTTCCTCAGATGATTCTGAATCAGAAAATAATTCCCCCTCTTCCAGGGGGTTATAACCGGTAACGTCAAAAAATTCCTCTGCCTCCATGGGAAAGAGGGAAACACCAGGTGATAAATGCCGCTTCTTAGCAGAAACCTTACGCGGGCCAGAGCCAGCAATATGTCTCTCAATGCTGGCCACCCGAGCAGCCAAATGAGGTTGAGACTTCCCACTGGTATGCACCTCACTGATGTAAGCGTGGGGGAGGTAGGCGAAGCCCGAGGCCCAGCCACCGGTAACCCAGACTGCAGTGCAAGCGTCTGCTGGGCACAGTGTGCACACACCCTGACATCATCACTTATAGGGGATACCCCACACGCCACACACAGCTGGGCTTGTCCCGAAGGAACCCCAAGCACATTATCCTGAGAAGCCTCCATATGGTGATTATTGTGGCACAATAGGCCAATTGGGATTGACGCCAATAAGGCTACCCGGGATGCCCCAATAGCCCGCTAGGGAAGTGGGAGATATACAATACAATAGCCCTCCAATAGGGAGTTAACGCTAAATAGAGGGGATAGGACCAGGAGAAACCACAAAAGTTTGACCCACCTGCAAGACATAAGCAAAAAGATCCCATAAGCGATATACAAAGAAATACAAAATAAATCAGCCCGCAGGGGCACTCACGGACCGCGATAGGGAGACGCCAGACACACGCAGCAGAGAACTAAAATGGCGTCCGCATATACCTCGAGGGGTGGGCCGCTGAGACAGTGATGCAGAACGCATCAGCCGCAAGGCCCGCCCCCCGAAGAGCACGAAAACGCGCCCACATGACAAGATGGCGCAGCAGCGCCTGAGGCGATGTCGCCGCCGACCGCGGAGCGGAGTACAAGCGCGCGGCGGCGGCAAAAGAACACAGTGCAACCAATTCAAAGGGGATCATTACATAAATCATATAGACAAGACATGCATCCACCCCCCCCCCCAGATCTACCAGGGAGAGCGAAGGGGAAGCGACGGCCAGCCTAAAGGGAGCCAACTGCGGGGACAGGGGGCGGGGGGCATAAGACGCGGGAGGGGCATCCCATAAGGCTCACCATGGGCCTGTACCGCCTACCCTTTGGTGGGGGACTGCGGTTGGAGCAGCGCTCCTTAGCACCTGACAGCGGTGCTGCCTACCTTCACCCGGACCAGTGCAGCCTAAGCTGGGAGGCAGTAAAAGGAAACGGGTGGGAATAGTCCTATAGGGCCGCAGGCTAATAGCCCCGCTCACCTGCGAGTAGAGAGAGCCATCTTCTAGTCATCGCAGCCCAGACTGCAGAGAAGATCTGGGGAATTTGTGGGAGGTCCCTGTTATATATGGGGCCGGGAGGAGCCACTTTTCTGTCTCTGCAGTCCAGCGCCATCTACTGGATGTATAACCCAAGAGAAAGGAATATCTTCTGGAACAGAACGTGCTGTATACTTAAAATATCGTTTTTTCCAGACTTATTCTTGTTCCCAATCTGTATTATGCACCACAGCAACTAAAACGCAGGCTAAACGCACTGTAAAGTTTGTCCCCAGATCCTGTAATTTTAATGTTGAAACACCGACCAGCGTCTGTCATATACAGCGGTAATCTTTTCAACATGGCAAAAATGAATAAGCACGCTGTACAGCGCCTAAAAATCGGTGGTACAGATTGGCACTCACTGGCGCTGTTATAGTCAGCATTCAGGTCCAACAGGCGCTGACACAGGCGGACCAATACCTAATGCAACAAACAAATCTAATTAGTTAACATTGAACGATGCGACCTGCATCATTCTGTCAAAATAGCTGTGCGAAAAAAGAAAAAGATGCTGGCGTTCAAAAACTGGTGCTAAAGCAACCAAAAAGATGCTAAACAGCGCACTTGATAACTAAGGCCCTGAGTTTGGAGAGGAAATCAGAGCTCTTCTCACTCAGAACACAACGAAATAAAACATATTATTAATATTTAACGCCCCCTGCAAACGTGATGGGATAGTCCTACATGTGAGATGCAAATTCTTTTGATGGGGTAGATATTTTATTTTACAGTTAGTTATAAAATAAAAGCAGCCTATGGGGGATCCAAACACATTAAAAATGTGTTTCTCTCTTTGGATTTCCCATATGCTGCTATTATTTTGTAACTTCTTAAATTAAATATTTACCGCATTAAAAATCATCTGTATCTCACCTGTAGAACTGTCCCATTGCATATGCAACTGTTAAGTAGAGGAAAACTATTTTTTATTTAACTTTATTGTGTGCTATGTGAGAGAAGCTCTCCAAACACAGCCCAAATCATTTGGATGACCCCCATCATGTTCCTGTACTTGTAGTCATGTTGATCCACCCATCTGCAGCACATAATATTGTTTTTATACCTTTGATGGAAAGACACTGGAGCTACTTAAACTAAATTAGAGAAAAAATTTTTTGCAGTTGGTAGTAATGGGCATTTCCTGTTTAATTATTAATTAAATTAATTAGGAAAACAAAAAAATAATTGGAATAGTATTACGAATGTAATAACTATACAACATGTTTCTGGAAAGAATGTGGACCTGCTTAGTTAATTAATAGCAGGTATTTTTGTGCATTAGGCATGAATACAATGATCATTTTATAGAACGGAACACACCTGTAGAATTGGTATTATAGGTATACAGCACGTCCTGTTCCAGAATATTCCTTACACATGGGTTATACATCCACAAGATGGCGCTGGACTGCAGAAAAAACTTGTGGCCACTCCCGGCCCCTTAAATAGCCAGGAACCTCCCACCAATTCCCAGTGTTGACAAGCAGTTAGACAAGAAGCCGGGAGAATAATAAACACGAAATGAACAATCACCATACAGAGGTAACTAAGAATAATGATAACAAGGGTGGGATGGAACAGGACGTGCTGTATACCTATAATACCAATTCTACAGGTGAGTACTCACAGAATTGTATTATTCCAAGTATACAGCAAGTCCTGTTCCAGAATATTCCTTACACATGGTGTGACAGAACATCCTAGGTGTATTTTATTTATCTTTGGTTGGCAAATGATCTTTGGAAGAAAACAGCCAAGGCTGAAACATGGCCTTTGAGGGTGCTAAGTTGAAGACCCAAGTCCAAACCATGTTGCAGGAATTCCAGGATCCTGGGAACAGAAAACACCCGACAGGGAAGGGACTCACACCAGGCAATGAAAGCATGCCATACACTATAGTAGATAAAGGGTGAGGACTTCTTCCTAGCCCTAATCATGGTATCAACTACAGAAGCAGGCAGCCCCTTCTCCATCAAGATGGAGGTTTCAGCAGCCAGGCTGTTAAAGGCAGCGTTTGTAAATTGTGAAACTGAAGGGGACCGCCTCGAAGCAGGACACCATCAGGCCCACCAACTGAATCCCCAGACGGATAGAGGGATGAGGACACAAGAGCAGAGCCCGTGCCTGCTTCTGAAGGCCCTCCACCTTCTGCTGAAGAAGGAACACCTTGACCTGAGAGGTATCCAGTGTCATGCCCAGAAAGGACCTCACCAAGGATGGGGACAGTGAAGACCGAAGGACTCCAGAGTGGAGATCACCACCTGGGTGTCCTGTTCGGCCATATGAAAGGACTGAGCCACAATGAGGATGTCGTCCAGGTAGGGGAGGATGAGAATGCCCCGGGTTCGTAGCAGAGCCACCACTCCCGCCAGCACCTTGGTGAACACCCGAGGCGCCGAGGTGATACAGAATGGTAAGGCCACAAACTGGTAATGCTGATCCTCCAGCACGAACCTCAGAAATCTCTAATGACCTGGGAAGATAGGCACATGAAGATAAGCATCCTTGATGTCCACGATGGTCATGAAGTAGCCAGCAGAGCGTAGTGTCTCCATGCGAAAATGTTTGAATCTGACAAACTTGTTGAGGCCCTTCAAGTCCAGAATGGGCCTCAGAGAATCGTCCTTTTTGGGGGCCGTGAAGAGATTGGAATAGTACCCCTGACCCTGTTCTTGATGGGGGACCGGACAAATGACCCCTGACTCCAGCAGGCATTGAACCGCCAAAAGTAACCCTTGAGCTAACAGGGGATTTAAAGGCATCCGGGATCTGATGAATCTTGGGGGCGGCCAGGCTGCAAACTCTATCTTGTAACCGGAGGACACCACCTTCTGAATCCACCGGTCTGAAATGTGGAGCCTCCAGACATGAGCAAAGAGCCGAAGCCGTCCCCCCACCCGGATGGGTGAGGGAGCCTCCTCATGCCTGAGGGGCCTTGGGAGGGGGTTTGGGCTGGGAACCCCAGGAGAGACCGGGACGTCCACGGGATCTGCCACGGCCCCAAGACTCTCTGCGCCTACCTGAGAAGAGGGAGCCACGACTTCCTCTGGAAGAACGAAGAGAGGGGAGGGAGACGGAGGTCCCCCGAAAAGGCCGGGGCTGTCTACTATGCTGAGGCAGCCTGCCATCCTTGGCCAAAACATCAAGACGCTCACCAAAGAGCCGAAGCCCCGCAAAGGGGAGCCCAGTGAGAGCCTTCTTAGCAGCAGCCTTAGCTGCCCAAACAGAGCGGAGCATAGCCACCAAAAGTGCAGAGGCCCTACCGCCCAGCCTCACAGCATCATCCATGGCAGTAAGGATAAATACAACAAAATCAGAGCAAAGCAAGATGGCCCTATAATCCTCCCTCCTCCTACCAGCCATAGCGCCATGGCAGAGACGCTTGAGCAGTTTCTTAAGGGAAATAGCAGTAATGGCAGCAGCACAGGCCGGGCGCAGTCCAGCCCCCACACAAGTAAAAGCATGGCAGGCCAGCTGATTCATGCGCCGGTCCTCGCTGTCCTTCAGAGTGGTAGTGTCAGGAGAAGGCATGACCGAAGTATTAGACAGGCCTAGCACGGGAGCATCCACCTCAGGGGGGCAGGGCCAACGCTTTACTAGATCAGCAGGAAAGGTAGCAGGAAAGGGATATCTCTTACCCAATCCCTTGGGCACAACAGGCAGCCTGTTAGGACGTTCCCACTCCCTAAGCACCATAGAAGTGAAATGGCCCTGCTCAGGGAACTCCAGATGCTGTTTACCAGGACGAAAAAGCTCATCCTGCTTTCTCTTAGCCACCTCAGGGGGAGCAATGTGCAAGATATCAACAATTTGTGACAGCAGATTGTTGTGTTTTAATAGGGATATCTTGATTCCAGTGTTGTTTTTCCAAATGTTTAGTCCCAGATGCTCTCTTTACCCCTCCCTCCCTGCCCTGTTTTGCATATTAGTGCTTAAAAGTGGACCAAAACCCACAGTAGAGCCTATGAGATTCCAGGGTAGGTATACTCGCTCCCCAGGCAGACTGATACCAGGCGATCTGGGAGCAAGGACCAAAATCGGGGGCAAGGACCAAAATCCAGTATAGTCAAAATCCTGGCTTTTGGTCCACTTTAATAATTGCACTACTGTTTTTTTTTCTTTTAATTACTCTTGATTTTTGGGGCCCACCTATTTTGTGTTTTTATCATTAAACATTTTGAGATCTGTCAGCGTTGACAACTTTCAACCATTTCTTTTCCTCCCCAAAACCCCCAAATAAGAGAAAAATTACTAAAATTAACTTGTGGCTGACACTTTCATTGCTAAAAAACAAGCCAGATGCTGCCTACATGTGTTTTAGGAATGAAATAAACCTGTTAGTCAGCGAAGTTGGCAGTTTACGCAAGCTTTTTGCTGGAGGAAACTCACTCAAATTTCTGCCCTCTAAATACCCCATAGTACAGTCGCAGGTGCCAGTTTGGGGCACCAAATTTGCGCTTGTGCAGAATTTCATGCGCAGTTTCTGCATTGGTGTGGGCTTGTGCGCAAATTTTCACCTTAAACAATGCACTTCAAATTTTGACAACCATAAATCAGAAGGAAGCCTGAGCGCAACTGGGTGCTCCAAAAAACATGAGCAAATGCACAGGCAGAGTCCACCATAAATCCACCCAATTACTCTTGGCCTAGAGAACTGCCTTCTAAGGTTTGAAGTTTTTGTTGTAAGATTTCAGCCTTTTGTTTGTTTTAGCTCAGTCTAATGGTAAAATGAAATGTCGTGCACAGTAAATGCACCTTTTTGGGGTGGGGGGGTTGACTAGAATTAAATAAAAAAACTGTTGGATATTTAAACTGGACCAGCAGCCTGGTACAGTTGGAAAAGAAAGGTAGAGGTAGCAGTCATTTTGTAACTTCCTGTCCCAACTAACAATGCACAGTAACAAGAAGCCCATCAGCACTTCTTGTTTGCAGGCGGTGTGCAAGTTTATGAACTGCCATCTTGGTTTCAAAATTTACTACAGCAGGAGTTAGAAAAAAGTAAAATAATTTTTATGTGCAGCAATCTAAATTCCCTCCTTGGGAGGGATGTGTATAAGCACTGTTTGTGGTGTTGTTCTGGTTTAAGTCATTTTTGACTGTTGGTCCGCTTTAATGGAGCAAGAAAGGACATTCCGTTTTAATAAATACAAGTGTATGATTATTTCATTCTAACATGAACAGTAGCTCCTGCCGACAATTAAAGCACTGAACAATAGACACATTTTTGCTATTCAGGGTGGACTTGGAAAATAGAGAAGGTTGGCTACTTTTATATATTGCAGTGAAAAATAAATCCCTAACATCACATTATTTAAACACAATAGAATTTTGGCTTAAAGCGGACCTCCAGACAGAACCATATTTAGCTGTGAATTAAAAAAAAATGCTCAGCTAAATATGGTGCTAAACTGCACCAAGGGAAAAAAAATCATAAAAATAATGTTCTCCCCAATAAATGTGAGTAGAAAAAGATTCACCCCTTATGGCAATTAGTGACATAAACAACTGCATTTGACAGGGCCTCACCCAAGATGTTGTGTAATAGCATGAAGATGTTGTGATCCTGAACTTTATGGGAGCGGCCATCTTGATACACCTCGGACAGCACTGCTTTTGAAAAACCCAGTCCCACAGTCACAATTACCTTAAATCTCTGCGGAAAGTATTTGCAGAAAAAGTAGGGGCAAATTTTAGAGCCCTCCTACAGTATTTAAAGCATGCTGCTACGCATCTGGGGCAGACGTCACATGAGCTCCTTGCTGAATAATTACTGCCACCGCCTAGATTATCCCTTTAACCTCCTTTAGGTGCCAATTCTATATCCCCCTACTATTCCCACAGCAGCGTGCTTAAGTCCTTCTGTGCATAATGCTCTTATGTAAACTTCATTTAAGTTTAAAATAGACCAAACCCCAGCGCGATCGGCCAGGAAATCTCCGGGCATTCATTCCCTCCACCTGGGGCATCCATAAACACCATTTTGTGATTACGCACCTTTAAAATGGGTATTATAAGTATGTCACACACCGAGCTTCCAAGATTAATAACATTCGGGTTATGCCCAGTAGAGGGCGAACTTCTGCAGAGATGACTAGAAAAAAAGGAGCCCCTCCCGGTCCATAAATACCTGGGACCTCCCACACATTACCCAGCATAGAAAAGCAGTAAGGGGACCAGGAAGAGCCAATAACAAAACAAATTAACCAAACAAGGTTCACCATATAGAGGATCCAGAATACAAATCAGGGCGGGATGAAGCGGGGTGTGTGACATTATACTTATAATACCCATTTTAAAGGTGAGTAATCACAAAATGGTATTATTCCAAGTATGTCACACACCCCACTTCCAAGATTAATAACATTCAGGACATCCAGTAGTAGTGTCCAACATGGGCGGGGATCCCAAAAAGGCAATAATGCAAAATTAAACCACTGCAGCTTTGCGGCCAAAAACAGCATCCGCTGAGGCCCGCACATCAACCTTATAAAACTTGGAAAAGGTATGAACAGAAGACCAAGTAGCAGCCTTACAAACTTGTTCAACAGAAGCCTGGTGCTGAAAAGCCCAGGAAGCCCCAACAACACGAGTAGAATGAGCAGTGATCTGAAAAGGGGGATCCCTCCCCTTGGCAGTATAGGCCCCAACAATGGCCAGACGTATCCATTTACTAATGGTAGACTTGACGGGCGCCAAACCCTTCTTGGGCACAGAGGGCACCACAAGCAAGGCGTCCGTCCTACGGAAAAGAGAAGTAGCCAACAAATAGTACTTCACACAACGAACAACATCCAAAGAGTGCAGGGCCCTCTCCTTGACTTTGCTAGGCTTAGGACACAAGGAAGGGAGAACCACATCCTGATTGAGATGGAAGGCAGAGACCACTTTAGGTAGGAAATCTGGCTTAAAACAGAAGACCACCTTGTCCTGATGTCTTTCAAAGTAAGGGGCCTGAATAGACAGAGCCGCCAACTCAGAAACACGTCGAACAGAGGTAATAGCCACCAAAAAGGCAACCTTTTGTGTGAGAATGGAAAGTACAACATCCTGCACTGGCTCAAAAGGAGGCCCCTGGAGAGCCGACAGAACCAAATTCAAGTCCCAAACAGGCTTTGAGTGACGCCCTGGAAAAAAGTCTTAACCAAAGGATGGAGAGCAAAAGACCTTTGAAAGAAAACCGCCAGGGCGGAGACCTGCCCCTTCAAGGTACTAAGCTGAAAACCCAGGTCCAAACCATGTTGAAGAAACTCCAAGATCCTGGGAATCGAAAACACCCTACAAGGCAAGGCCCTAGCCTCACACCAACCAATATAGGACCGCCAAGTCCTGTAGTAGATGTTAGAGGAAGACTTCTTCCTAGCCCTAACAAGTGTCTGGATCACGGCATCAGACAAACCTTCATCTTTTAGAATGGAGGTTTCAGCAGCCATGCCGTCAAAGCCAGCGTTTGTAAATTGGGGTAACAAAGCTGACCTTGAGTGACCAGATCCGGAGGCAGGGGCAACCTGTACTGATCGACCGCCAGCCGCACGACGTCTGCGAACCACACCTGTCTTGGCCACCTTGGAGCCACCAGAATTGCTGGCACATCCTCTTGAACCAGCTTGCGCACCACCCTACCTGGAGAAGGGAGGAAACAGGTACAGGAGACCCAGATCCCTCCAGGCAAGGGACATGGCATCCACTGCCAGAGCCAGAGGATCCTGAGACAGAGACACAAAAGCAGGGAGCTTGTGGTTGTGACGGGAGATCCACCTCCGGGAACCCCCACTTATGACAAATGAATAGAAATACCTTGTTGTTGAGGGAACATTCCCCTCGACGAGAGGACCCCCTGCTGAGGGAGTCCGCTTCCATGTGCTCCACACCTGGAATGTACACCGCCGAGATGCATGGAACATTGCTCTCGGCCCATGCAAGAATCAGAGAAACTTCCCTGAGGGCACTCCTGCTGCGAGTCCCTCCTTGGTGATTGATGTAAGCGACCGCCGTCCGATTGTCTGATCGAACCTGAACCGGTAAGCCTCGGAGGTGATGCGTCAAGTGCGACAGCTCCAACCGGATAGCCCTCAGCTCCAAGACGTTGATGGGGGTGTGACCCTCTTGAGGACCCCACAGCCCCTGGAGCTGATGTTCCTTCCAGAAACCCCCCCAGCCCGACAGGCTGGCATCCGTGGTGACCGTCTCCCAACAAGGGGCCAGAAAAGATCTGCCCCTCAGAAGATTCCTGGGTTCCAGCCACCACTGAAGAGACTGCCGAACCAGGGGAGACATCACAAATGACTGATCCAAAGACAGAGGGCATCTGTCCCAAGCCGCTAACAGATGAAGTTGAAGAGGCCTCATGTGAAACTGAGCAAAGGTAACCGCCTCGAAGGAGGCCACCATCTACCCCACCAGCCTCATCCCTTGCCAGACGGACAGGCGAGGGTTGGACAGAAGAAGACGTATCAGATCTTGAACCATCTGCACCTTCAACTGAGGCAGGAACACTCTGGTCTGAATGGTATTCAGATTCATGCACAGAAAGGAAACCTCCCTTGACGGGAAGAGAGAAGATTTGGGGTAGTTGATCACCCAGCCGAACCTCTCCAGCGTTGTCACCACCGTCCTGGTGTCCAGCTCTGAGGCTGAGAGAGGATGCCGTGATGAGAAGGTCGTCCAGATACGGCACAATGCGAATGCCCTGGGCTCTGAGAAGGGCCATTATACCCGCCAACACCTTGGTGAATACCCTTGGTGCCGAGGTCAGCCCGAACGGGAGAGCCACAAACTGATAGTGCTGATCTCCCACCACAAACCTGAGAAACTGCTGATGACCTGGGAAGATAGGCACATGAAGGTAAGCGTCCTTGATGTCTATGAACATCATAAAGTCCCCTGGACGAAGAGAATTGATGGCCGAGCGAAGAGACTCCATGCAAAATTTCTTGGTCCTGATGAACCTGTTGAGAATCTTTAAGTCCAGAATGGGTCTTATGGAACCATCCTTTTTGGGCACTGTAAAAAGGTTGAAATAATAGCCCCAGCGTCTCTCTGAGAAGGGCACCGGGCAAAAGACTTCCAACTCCAGAAGATTTTGTACAGCCAACAACAGCCCCTGCGCGGCCCGGGGGTCTGAAGGAACCCAAGACCTGAGGAATCTGGGAGGAGGCCGGAACTCAAACTTCAGCTTGTACCCGGAAGAGACCACTTCCAGGATCCATTTGTCTGTGACCTCCCGGGTCCAGACCTGGGCGAAGTGCCGTAGCCGTCCCCCCACCCGCGAAGGTGAGGGCGCCCCCTCATTGCTGAGAGGGCTTGGCAGCAGCCTTGGGTCTGGCTCCCCAGGCAGTTCCGGGGTGGGCACGTCCTCTGCCCCTACCCCAGGAGTCACCTCTGAACGCAGAGTAATCAACTTCCCTGCTTGCTCGAGAGCAACGAAAGGAAGGATTAAAGGAGCCTGCACCCCGAAAGGAGCGGCGTTGCTTTTTGCGTTGCGGCAGCTTTCCTCCTTTCGCCACCGAGTCCAAATCTCCAAACAGGCGCATACCCAAGAAGGGTAGACCCGTGAGCGCCTTCTTAGCCGCCATATCAGCCGCCCATTGGCGCAACCAAACCGATCGGCGTATAGCCACAAGCAAAGCCGAGGCTCTACTACACATGCATATGGTATCGTCCAAAGCTGATAAGACAAAGGTCATGAACAAATCACACCTCGTAAGCGCTGCAAATTCATCACTATCAGGGTTAAGATGGGGACCATTCAACAGGCCCCTAATTACAGATCTAGTAGCCACGGCCGTGAGAGCTGAAGCACAGGGCCGAACCCACACGGGCAAAGGCGTGTGATGCCATTTGATCAAGATGACGGTCCTCACCATCCTTCAGCGTGGTGGAGTCTGGTGAGTGCACAACCAATGTGTTGGACAACCCCAGAATCGGAACGTCGACTTCTGGGGGTGACGACCAGCGCTTCACCGTGTCAACCGGAAAGGGATACTTCCTATCCCACCCCTGAGGGACCCCGGGAAGCAGGCTGGGCCTTTCCCATTCCTTAAGAATCAATTTGTCAAAATGTTTCTGATCTGGAAACTCCAGGCGAAGCTTAGTGGCCCCAAAAAATTCCCCCTTTTGCGGAGGGGACTCCGCAGGAGGAGAAATAGCAAGCACCTCAAAAATATGGGACAGAAGTCTGAGGGTATACACAGTATCCACATGCTCCTGCCCAGCATCAGCATTCAGGAACTGCTGATCATCAGAGCCATCAGATTCTGAAAACAATTTCCCTTCTTCCAGTGAAGAATAATCAGACCAAACAAGGAAGTCATATTCCTCAAAATCAAAAACCAGCGCAGTCGGTGCCAAATGCCTTCTCTTAGCTGGGGCCTTTCTGGCCGCAGAGCTAGCAATCAATTTTTCAATGTTGGCCAATCTAGCACAGACATCAGATTGCGACTCCCCGCTAATGACATCACTTGGGGTCAAAGGCAGGCGTGGGGGTGTAGACGATGAGGCAGGCGGCGCTGACCCAGATGCCTGCCGCGTAATTGCCTGCTGAGCACATGGTATACAAATAATCACATTATCCCCCGCAAGGGATGCCCCACAAACCACACACTGCCGGGGTTGCCTCGAAGGGATCCTGAGCCCGGTATCCTAGGAAGCCTCCATATGGTGATTTTTTTATGGTAGTCGCAATTACCCGTGGGAATTACGCTATGAAGCTACCCGGGATGCCCCTTAAGAAGTCCGTTAGTGGGAGGATTTTTAAGACTCTAAATTTTGCCAAGGCACCCAAGGACCGGGAGAACCCCCTTTTTAAGGATTCCCCCTGAAAGACATAAAAATAGGGGCCCCGTTAGCAAGGCAAACACTCCAATCCAATATACAATGCAATCATACATGGCAAATCAAAATGACTGTATATACATATGATATACATATAAAATGTATCTTCATCTATTAAGGCAGCAATATAACCCATCACCACTCAGAGGGTTAATGGCCGCCGCAGCGCTAAACAAGGACACCAGGCCCGCTATACCAGATAATAAAATGACTAAACCCCGCAGGGCACTCACTCAGACCAGCAGCAATGGCGACGTTACAAGCCTGAGGGAAGAAGGAAGAGGCAGAAGAAAGGCGGGCCAGCGTGGATCGCGCGCCACGCTTGACCCCGCCCCCTCCCAACCTTCTCCAGAGACAGCGGTTCCCAGCCAATGGCTGGGAGCCGCAAAAAAGGGCGCCAGAGACAGGGGGCGGGCCACCGCCAACGCGCCCGGCCCCGCCCCCTCCCCTGACAAGAATGAGGGGGAGAAGCTCTCTTCTCCATAATGCGGAGCCAGCCCAGGCGGCCAGCTCCAAAACGCGGCCGTAATATGAGGCACTGTGGCAACACACCACACACACAGCAGAGAAACAAACAAAGCACTCAAGTACACTAAGGGAGAAGGAACAGGCTCCCCCCTACAGCTGCGGGAGCAGGGAGAAACGGAAGGGGGGTCCCAAACTACCCAGAGTAGCAAAGGATAAAAAACGGACAGGGCATCCCAAACCAGGATCACCAACCTGGTAGCTGCCTACCCCCTTTAATGGGGTCTCACGGAGGAGCATGGCTCCTAGTAGTACACCTGCTAAGGTGTACCCTACCCTCGCCCAGACCTACAGCCAAGGCTGGGAGGCATAGGGGTTTAAATTTAAATCAGGTCCGGGAAGAAATAGGGACAAAAATAGGCCGGGTGTGGACCCAGCTTACCTGCAAGGGAAGAGACAGCCATCTTCTGACTTGCTCGCCGTCCTGCAGAGACGATTACTGGGTAATGTGTGGGAGGTCCCAGGTATTTATGGACTGGGAGGGGCTCTTTTTTTCGAGTCATCTCTGCAGAAGTTCACTCTCTACTGGACATAACCCGAATGTTATTAATCTTGGAAGTGGGGTGTGTGACATACTTGGAATATCAGGATGCCCTGATGTGTGGTCACTTACCTTGCTTCCTGGTCCAACGACGCATGCGCAAGCAATCCCTCTAGCAGGGTGCGTGCTTTTGCCGGCACGGGAACGCTCCCTGTTACAGGGAAGCGGGGGATGCGTCTGCCAGCACACTCGGAGCCGCTGACCTTAGACGCCGTCTTAGATGGCGTCAGTGGCTTCGAGCGTGCTGATTGGGCGAGCGCTGTGCATGCGCCATAGGACCGTGGAAGAGGTGAGTTGCGCTCAGCGATCTAGGGGGGTGCATATGAGCACTGTTTCTTGTAAGTTTGTTGGTCCAGTTTAAGTTCAACTGTCACTCAAGTCTATGGCTGCCATGCAAAGCCCCACCCCCACCAGCATCAGGGGAGGATTTTCGTGATCAGGTGAAATTATCCAATTTGGGCTTAGCACAGAGGGAGGGAAACCTGGCCGGGGGAGGTTACAAAAAGATTGATCGGCCATGGAATCTAGAAGATAGATTCTCGGGCTGATCGATTCCCTCCCCCTGGGGCATCCCAAATTGGGATGTCCCGCTGTGTGATACCCCCCAGGTCGCCTCGTTCACTTACCTTTCTTCCCGGTCAAACGGCGCATGCGCGGCCCGCATCCCCGCTACCCCTCTAGCAAGACGCATGCCCCTGCCAGGCATTTGTGAATGGCCAGTGCGGGCACGCTCCCTGTTAGAGGGAAGTGGGGGATGCAGCTGCCAGGGTGCTCGGAGCCGCTGGCTTTAGACGCTGTCTTAGATGGTGTGACGCCAGCGGCTCCGAGTGTGCTGATTGGATGAGTGTCCACGCATGTGCATTAAGAACGGGATGAGGTGAGTTTCTTCAGACAATCTGAGGGGTTTCACACAGCGGGGCACCCTCCGATCAGCCCTGGGGGAAAGGACCAAAACCCAGCATAGTCAAAATCCAGGGTTTTGGTCCACTTTAAGGTCATGAGACACAACAGACAGCTCCAGGGGCCACAGGTTGAGTTTGCCTGCTTTATTATGAGTAAGCTCTCAGAGGGCAACTCCAGGATGTAGGATGTGAAAGCAAAGTTTGCCAATGATACATAAACTAAAATAAATGGAAAAGATAATGAATTACTGACAATCCCATTATGATGTCTTATGGGGCTATAAAACATTCCCAAATAGTCTTTACAATATCCTCAAAAGCAAAGATGAACAGATACAAGTTATTATAAAAACAGCTACATATTAATAACTGACAGATCAAAGGATTCGGGGTAAATAAGACATCACGCAGCCAATCCGGTTGTGCCGCTATTTCACACATACTAATTATAGGTTCTTTACTTAACCACATGGCAGCCGAGCTTGCGTCAAAATGTTCAAAAATAGCAACACAGTCCCAAGTCACCTATTTCCAGAATATATACATGCACACGAGTGATAATCCAGCAAGAGGGACAACAACCGGAGTCTTCACTCTCCCAGGCGATATTCCTCTCTCATGGTTTGGGATGACTCACTGTGTGAAATTCCTCGAGTCACTATTCCGCTGATCCCACGGCACAATCACGGGTTGCTGACGTACCCCTATTCCTTCACATACCTTTCGGAATGGCTGGCGCGGGTATGCACCAGGTAAAGCTATAGCGAGGGTTTGGTTGTGGACCTGTGCATGCACTGTGGGATCACTACTAAAGGTGTATAAGCAGCAATCCGTTGCCTACACACACAAAAACATCCTAATCCATTATGCCTCAGGGAGGAGGAAACTGGCGCCTTGGAATCTTTTAGACTCAAGGGAGGCTGTTGTTCCTCTTTAAAGTGGACCAATTACCAGCAATGCCAGCCCTGGACTTTTTCTAATAAACAATAGAAAAACAATGATTATGATTTTGATTCTCCTGAAACAGGAGCAGCCAGTAACACTGGATATCTCACTTACACAGCAATAGAGCATGGCTTATCCAATCCTGGTAGGAAATTAAAGTGGTCAAAAATGATTTATACTGGACCAACACAACTTACAGTGCTCATATGCATCCCTCCCCAGGGCATTTCAGATTGCTGTACATAAAAATTCATTTACCTTTTTCTAACTCCTGCTGTAGTGAATTTTAGAAACAAAATGGCAGCTCATCCATCTGCAGACAGGCAAAAGCTAAATAGAGGGAGAGCGGAGGTGGGTGTGCCTGTGCCAGCCATTCAAATAGGCCTGCCAACGAGGCAGTGGTGGTTTTACACATTAGGCCATCCTTTTAGACGCTAGGCGGGTGGTCGCTCCCCTTTATCTGTAGGGTTGGCTTCCAGTAGTGGACCGGGTCTGACATACTGGGTTATTTTTAGAATTAATAATATCTATATTTACTATGGAATGCTGAGCTCTGGGTGCAGATGTCAGGCAGTGGATCTCCATTTAGCAGGCGCACGGGCGCTCAGTCACACAGAATATAATAGGATTGGTTTAGAGAACATTACTTGATTTGCAATTTTTTAGGGTATAATTTACAGAGCTCAGATCTTTTTTATTAGAGCTTACAAAGCAAAACATAATTTGATGTTTAGTTTATTAATTTTTTAACGCCATATGCTTTATGCCATAAACTTTTTTTAGCACCATATGCTGCACATACTTTACCGAGCTAATGACAATCTAGCAATTCATTTTTAAAGAAGTCACATGTGCAACATGAAACACATTATTTGCACTCAAATTTAATGAGTGTCGGGGTCTTCAAAAAGTGTCCACACACTTTCATAACTGTATTTATAAAGAATTTCAAATTAAAATTGCATCACTTTTCTACAAACTGACCATTTTGGGGGTTCTCAAAGTGGGCCAGATTCAACCAGTTTGTGGGTGATGGCCATAATGGGGTGTGGTTTAGTAACAAATAGACAAAACATGCCATGCTACGATTGTAAGTGGATGTAGCCCTGCCCCTAGTCACATGCTCCAGGAATCTTCAGTTCATAAAAGATGTTGGTGATTAAGCCAATGCATAGCCAATCCATGCATTCCACTACCATCATTCAGCCGAAGAATCAGTTGTAACCTCCCAGAGACATCCTGCATTTGGTTGGACAGTATTCCCCATAATGTCAGCCATGTGAGACAATTTTTTTTTGGACAGTGGCACAAAATGCATCAAAGTAGGTAGTTCAGTTTATACAGAGTAATCATTTGTGATGCATTTTCCCAGCGCTTTTTTATAGTAAGAAATGTTATGGTTGAGGTTGCGTAGCCACTGATGCAACATTATCACAATCATCACATGAAAATCTTCTTCCCCTAAATTCCCCTTATTTAAGGCGGGGCCAAACGTTATGCTGGGTGTTCTATAACCTCCTACTTCAATTCTTGGAGAATCTCTAATATGTGGGCTGCAGTGTGGGGGCAGATGTTGTGCAACCAACACAATTCCTTTGCAAAATGTCCTTTATTTTTAGATAAGATTGGGGAATTACATTCTCTCTGAAGCCTGTTCTGCAAGCTATGTACCATTTAAAACAATGCAGTGTGGCAGACTTGGTATAAATTAGGCCATTAGTTTGATCTGCTAAAGTGGACCAACGGTCTAAATCAGGGGTGCTCAACCTTTTGAAGAGCGAAGGCCACTTAAGTGATCTGGAAACTGGTCGTGGGCTATTATGACCATTTTTTTCACTAGAAACTCAGTTCAAGTTTTATACACTCGTATGTCCCTCCGCCATGCCACATTCATATGTGACAATCCCCACATGCTAACAATACGCTTGCTGTGTGTCCTACTTCTCCAAATATGTTGGTCTCATATTTATAGCCCTCCACCATCAGTCCCGCATCTTAATCATGTTCCCAGTACTCAACCATCAAATTAATTATTGTGTCAGATATTTTACCCAGGGGTGGTGGTGTCCAAACAATGTCACTGTGTTCCTCCAAGTCACAGCTGCCATCTCTGTTTGCCAATGTGCCCCTTTACATGCCAGTTCTATTTACCACTCCTACTTTCCCCACAGAACATCAAGGGCCACACCAGATGGCTCTGAGGGACACATGTGGTCCCTGGACCACAGGTTGAGCATACAGCACATTGTCTAAAAAGACTGTTGGTTCACTGCTTAAAGCGGCTGGGCCCTGGAACCTAAAATATTCCAGGCCTGACTGCTTGAATTATCTTTATGTCATTCCACAACATCTGCTTGGGGTTAAGCCCTCTCAAACTTATGCCACTGATCATGAGACGGGAAGCAATTTACTAAACTTTCTTTTTTAACTGGAGGCTTAAATGAAGCAGGTCATATTTGCATTCAAAGTGCAAATAAACCTGTGATTTTTACTTGCCCAAGTTTTGTTCCTCTTTAAGGGGGCATCCCAATGTAAGATGCCCTGATCCTGGCAGGTCCCATGAGGTGATTCCTTCGTCTGCATCCCCAGCTACCTTGTGGTCGCGTATGCTCCTATGCCCAGACTTTGTGAATGGCTGGGCACGGGAGCGCATGTGCCCGAACAGCGTGCCAGGGATGCGGCCAGCTGGCTGCACCCTCGTCAGAGCATTCTTTGAAAACTGTGACACCACTGACCCAACAGCAGCGTCCGGCGGGGGTGACCAGCGGATGAGCAGTGGACCCATTTTGGGGTTTCCATTTGCTTTAAAGTGGACCAACACCCAGGGGTGATCGGCCCAGAAATCTATAAGATTCCCAGGCCGATCACCAACCACCCCGCGGTACATCCGAGATCGGGATGTCCCGCGGGGTGAAACCCCCCAGAAACCCCAAAAAAGACCTTACCTGATCCGCCGCCTCCACCTCCCGCGCGCCGGCAGACGTGCCCGCGCCGGCCCTCTGTGGATGGCCGGCGCGGGCGCCGAGAGTGACGCGTGGGAGGCGGCGGCGGCGGAAGAGGCTTGTACGTTCCTGTCCCCCGCCTAGACGTTGGCGGGGATTGGCTGCGGCGTTCACGTGGGAGCGGGAGAGGTGAGTTTTTTGGGGTTTCTGGGGGATTTCACACAGCGGGGCCGATCGGGGTGCCCCACCGAAGTGGACCAAAACCCAGGATAGTCAAAATCCTGGGTGTTGGTCCACTTTAAAGGAGCACCCTTACGAAAAATGTCCCAATGATAAAAATCCATGAAATATGCTGGATGGCGGGGGGAAAGGTCACTTATACAATCAGCATCAAGAAATATCCAGCCAGGCTGTTTTTTTTCATTTAATGGAAGGAAGAGGAAATTAGGTGTAACAGGCTCTGTCAACCCTGCTACACTAAACCTGTCACCCCTAGAATTTATTTCTATCATGAGAGATTAAACCACCAGCTTGGTGGGAGTTTTATTCAGTTCAGGTGTGACCCCCTCCTCTCATTAGCCAACATGTTTATATGGATTTTTAATATTACACAACTTCATGATAGTGCTCCTTTAAGATCCCTAATTTTGAGCTTTCCCTAGAAGTGGAACAAAAGTCTCATTAGATATTTGGCACACTATAACAAGTCAACCATTAAAGTATGCAACACAACACTTATATAGGACAGATGTTTTATATAGGACAGATGTTGCTTTTAAACTTAGAGCCTGATTTACCAAGTCTGCCCTACTGCGTTGTTTTAAGTTATGCATGCAGTGCCATGTAAAAGTTTTGTAACCCCTGCTGTAACAGAACAGTTAAAGTACATTTTCAGACAAAACAAAAAAAAAAAGCTATACTCACCTTTTCTCCCCAGCAGGCGCTCCTAGTCCAGGGGTACAGTGATTATCTGACAGGCTGAATCCAGGTCCCTCACCGGCCGCACCATATTCAGCGTCGCTCTCTCGTCATGAGTCTTTCCCTGCCTTGCACCGCTCAGCCAGTCAGCACGCTCGCTCTCATCCATGTCTGCGCCGTGGGAGCGGAAATGAAGGTGTATGGGGCGCCGGGGGGGGGGGGGGGGGATATACACAGCGGGGCTTGGGATGCCACCGCAGAGAGGAACAACACACGGGAAAGTGAAATTCCTGTGTGTTGTTCCTCTTTAAGGTCTGAAACCTGAGCTACAAATCACCAATCAACTTGCTTAACTACTCACAGTAACAGTAACTTTAACACAGGCTGCTCTAGTGCACTGCTTCTCAACCTTCGGTACACATACCCTGGAGCAGAGGTGTAGCTAGGCTTTCTGGCACCCGGGGCAAACATTCAAAATGGCGCCCCCCACCTGTGCTCAGGTCCCCCTTTGACACAACCCCCCCACTGCAACCGGGGCAAGTGCCCCCCTGCTCCCCCCTAGCTACACCCCTGCCCTCGAGAGTACATGGGGATATACGGGGTTGCACCAACCGCAGGGGTTCTGAAGGGTCGGAATATTATTTATAACAGTAAACAGTATTATATATTACAGTAAAACATAATTCCTTCTTGCTTTAAAAGTGCTACAAAGTCTGTGGCCCACCTATTTTGTTAAAATGTATAATTGAGCCCCTCCTTCCAGGTACTCTGTTGGGACTTCCAGTCTCTAGGAGGAACTTGGCACAAAAAGTTAAAAAAACAATGCTCTAGTGTACACTAGTAAGCTGCTTTCTTCAGTTTATCACAGCTTTCATTCCTGGCAGAGCCCAGAATAGTGTGGCTAACTAGCAGCAAAAGGGTATTTTAAACAGCCTCTCTACAGCATAAGCCAACAAATGAGACTATTGCTAAACCATATTTATTAAACTGGACCATCAACCATTTTTTCTTATGAACGCCCCCCCCCCCCCCCGAACGCCTGATATCGTTATCTTCACCTTGAACCAGCGCTGGGAAAGGAGTCCCACAAGGTAAGGATATTGGGGGTTCTGGAGGGGGTTATGTTCTAGGTGGTTCCAGCATTCTGGATGCCTTCCCAAGCTTGTTCTTATTCTCTGTCTGAGGGACCAACACCCATTAACCCTTTTGTTGCCAAGCACGTAACACCTACGTGCTGGCTTGGCTGGGCCTTAAGTGCCAAGCCCGTAGGTGTTACGTGCTTGACTTTCCTCGCTTCTAGTTTAAAAAATAAAAATCAAAAATACTCACCTGACCCCTTGTTGGATCCGGCCGGGTCTCCTCTTTAATTTGGTGCCATCCGATCCCCCGTGGGGGGTCGGATGGCTCCAGGAGAGCCCCCGGAATAGGCCGCCCCCCCCCCCCGCTTCTGCAGCAGCAGCTGCTAACTGTAAAAAAAAATAAAAAATAAAAATGACATTCACTTACCTGTGTGTGCGCTGGCTCCCGCTGTCCCTCCTCTTCACCTGGGGGGCCTCCGATCCCCCCCCAGGACTTACCGATCTTCAGGAGAGAGCCTGGGAGGCTCTCTCCTCTCTTCTTCACGATGGTGGCAGCCATCTTGCCTCTAAGCCCCGCCCCCTTGGGGGCGGGGCTTATGACGTCATCCCGGTCCCGATCACCGGCTTCAGCTTTCTCAGCTTCTCAGATGCCGGTGATCGGTGCCCTGGAAGGAGGTGACAGGAGATCCTCTGATCTCCTGCCTTCTCCTTCTCTGGATGCCGATCACAGGCATCTGTCAGCTGAGCGGCGAGGGACAAGAGCTTGCAATCGAAGGTAAGTACAGTTAAAAAATTTTTTTTTTTTTTGAATAAAATACTTTTTATTATTGTGTGGTGTTTTTATTTCACATTAACCCTTTGTGAGCTGGTAAGGGGTCCATGAGACCCCTTATACCAGTTCACAAGGCTGGGGGGGTGGCAAGTCACCTGCCCTAGCGGGTGGCTTGCCATTAACCCCCGCACCCCCATTACCTGCCTCCCCAAAGGCAGGGGGGGGCAGAAGAGCCCGGGCCCACATAGGCTATGTGGGCTCGTAGGCTGCAGGGTGGGGGGGCCACCAAAGCTGGCCCCCCCACTCTGTGCCTACAAGCCCCCATAGCTGGTCCCGGGCTGGTTACTTTGGGTAAGGGGGACCCCACGTCATTTTTTTTTTTGGATTTTTAAGGGTTTTTAACCCTTAAAAATCCAAAAAAAAATGGGGTCCCCCTCCCCGGGAAGGGGGACCCTATGTCATTTTTTTTTTTTAATTAACCATTTGTCATCCAGCAGCTATAAAAGGCTTCTGGGCAGGAAAGGGTGTCTACCTATACATATGTGGTATCGCTGTAACCGGGAGAAATTGGGGTTTCTCACGCAATAAGATTTTATTGACAAACTTACATTTTTTATTACAAAAAAACTCTACAAATTGTAAAAAAATATATTTTTTTTAATTTTTTTCACACATTTCACCCAAAAATGTTGAGAATACACCTAAAAAATACAAACAAGACATTTCATGTTAAAGCCCAGACTCTGTTGAAAAAAACAATATATAATTTTCCTGGGAAATCCCTGGAAATCCTTTCAAAAATGACAGTTGAACATGTGTAGCGCGAAACAGTGAAACTCAGTCTGGCAACAGGGAGTGGGAAATGCTGCAGGTAGGCTGGCACTTAAAGGGTTAAAGGAGAAACAGGTGTTGGTCTGGTTTAACATGATAAAGTGAGACCTCTAAGAGCATTGAACTACTTCACCTCCCTGAACTACAGCAGCAGTCTCCAGGGCAGGGCGATGGTCATTCTTTAACCCGCTGCAGCCTTCCAGGCCATTGACTGGGCAGTGTTGTGTGAGTGTGGCACAGAGGACCACAGGTTACCCTCCATGGGGTGTAGGGAACTTCCCTGGAGCCCTCTGGGGAATATGGGTGAGACCGTGCCTTGCCCTCCATCCCAGCAGGACCAGGCTCATTGGCCAGCATGCATTGCGTAAAAGAAAAAAAAGAAGCAAATAGGAAAAAAGAACACCTTGCAGATGTATTACGCTTGATGAATTATGTTAGAGTCATTTATACAGGAGATACTGGGTGTAGAAGAAACAATGGGTTAACAAACCCTAGAAAAAGCATTGCAAGAAGCGTAGATGATTAGAAATGCGTAAGGAGACTCGATATCAGACACACAGCAGGATGGGAAATTCTAAACGACATTCATTCTACATGGCATAGGAAAAAACCAATGCAGAACTGTTAGCCAGATGCGGGAAATGTCTGATTTCTACCCAAGCAGGAAGGACAGACCAACGACATGCAAGTCGCATTTTGTGTTTTAATTTGCTATAACCGTTCAGGTATAGTCAGAAAATAAATAGTAATCAAGCTTTACATTCATTTCATGTTTAAATCCACCACTAGTAGAGCTCAAGCATTTGTTCTCCACGGAAAATGAAAGTACAGAAAAATGCAATTAAAGCAGCACTGTAGTCAAGTCACCCAACTTCCTTGTTCATTGTATGGCTGCCAATCACGTGCCCAATTGAGTTTACAGAGTGGGCTTGCACATTAAACCTGAATGACTGCCAGCGGTCGCATGACTGACTAACATTTACCGTCATCATGTAAATGATGAAGTGTTGACTTGACTATAGTGTCCCCTCAGTAAATATGAATAAAGCTGGCACTTTTATTTGTATAAGTATATTCCAAAGAGAATATTCTGATAGTTCACCCTACACAGTTTTATCAGTCAATTAGAAAGAAAGAGCTGATTTAAAGTGCCTTTATCCCTGTTGGAATAAAATACAAGAAAGCATGCAATGTCTGGCAGTTTTTAAAGCAGTGAAAAAGAATAGAAAACAGCCCCTACCCTAAGTCAACTAGCCCAGCGCATCAGGCACAGGAGCTGGCAACTCAGGGATAAGAGGCTAAACAGTCTTCACTTTCCCAGGAACTCCCTTCAGTGTCCCTCCCGTCCAGTGATGTATATAGCAACTAGGGGAGATTCCACAGCCCCCACCTCTGTAGAATAAAAGCTTCCCTCCCCTGCATCCTCAAATTAACCCTAGCGGGATGTTAGGTTGGGGGGACCAGAGACATTTGTCCCCCTGAACCATAGATGCTGTTGAGGCAGCTGCTAAAGCTACAGCCGGCATTAGGACAGATGCCCGCCAGACTTGGAGGAACCACCCAGATCTGGTGACCCCAGACCTGCTGAGAGGACACCACCCAATGGGGGACAAAAAAAGCAATTCTGTGAGTACTCACCTGTAGAATTGTTTTTGTTCTTGCATGGCACGGCCCGCTTCGGTATTCATAATAGTTGGGTTATTCTGCCACAAGGTGGCGCAGTGGTACTGCAGAAAGCTGTGGCATGTCCCGGCTCCCTATAAAAACGGGCTTAACCATAGAGTTCCCCAGCGTAGACAAGCAGTGAGACAAGAAGCCGGGAGAGAATAAAGTAAAAAATGTGAAAAAGGCAACCAAGAATAACGATAACAAGGGTGGGGCGAAGCGGCCCGTGCCATGCAAGAACAAAAACAATTCTACAGGTCAGTACTCACAGAATTGCTTTTTTCTTTATTGCATGGCACGGCCCGCTTCGGTATACATAACAGTTGGGACATCCAGAAGCAGTGTACAAAGTAGGTTGGGATCCCCAAAGAGTAACAGCCAGTAGTTCAAGTCACTACCACCTGAAGCACCTTGTGGCCAAAAGCAGCATCCGCTGAGGCCTTAACATCAACCTTGTAAAACTTTGAAAAAAACTTTGAAAGAGGACCAAGTAGCGGCCTTGCAAACTTGTTCAACAGAAGCTTGGTGCTGAAAAGCCCAAGAGGCACCAATAGCACGAGTGGAATGAGCAGTAATCCTAAAGGGAGGTTCCTTTCCCTTAGCAGAATAGGCTTGAACCACCGCCTGACGGATCCACTTGCTGATAGTAGATATAGCCGGAGGCAAACCCTTTCTAGGTCCAGAAGTGAGAACAAAAAGAGCATCAGACTTCCTGAAAGTCTCAGTAGCGACCAAATAAAACTTCAGAGCCCTGACCACATCCAGAGATTGCAGAGTCCGCTCCTTGGAATTAGCAGGATTAGGACACAATGAAGGCAAGACAATGTCCTGATTGAGATGAAAGGCAGACACAACCTTTGGCAGGAAATCCGTCTTAAGCCGGAACACCACCTTATCCTGATGTCTCTCAAAATAAGAAGGTTTGATGGAAAGTGCTGCTAGCTCAGAAACTCGCCTTACAGAAGTGATAGCCACCAAAAAAGCCAACCTTAAGAGTCAAAATAGACAAGGCAGCCTCACGGATAGACTCAAAGGGAGGCCCTTGCAGAACAGACAACACCAGATTCAAATCCCAGACTGGTAGCAAAGGCTTACGGGGTGGACGCACATGAGAAACACCCTGGAAAAAGGTTTTAACCAACCGGTGATTGGCAAAAAAAAATTGCCAGAGCTGAAACATGGCCTTTTAGGGTGCTAAATTGAAGGCCCAGATCCAAACCATGTTGTAAGAATTCCAGAATCCTGGGAATAGAAAACACCCGACAGGGAAGAGACTTGGACTCACACCAGGCAATGTAAGCATGCCAGACCCTGGAATAGATAAAGGAAGAGGACTTCTTACTAGCCCAAATCATGGTATCAACAACAGAGGCAGGCAACCCCTTAGAGTTTGTAAATTGGGATGGCGTAGCTGCCCCTGTGTGAGCAGATCTGGATCCTTGGGCAAGACGTGCCTGTCTACTGCCAATCGCACAACGTCTGCGAACCAAACTCTTCTTGGCCAACAAAGGGCCACCAGCATGGCTGGTACCCGCTCCTGGGCTATCTTGCGCATGACCCTGCCCAGGAGAGGAAACGGAGGGAACACAGAGAAGCTGAAACTCCGTCCAAGGTATTGCCAAGGCATCCGTGGCGAAGGCCAGAGGATCCTGAGACAGAGAGACTGAAGTTTGTGATTGTGACGGGGCGCAAACAGGTCCACATCCGGCTGACCCCAGCGGTGACAGAGGGAGAGAAACACCCGGTTGTTGAGAGACCACTCCCCCAGACTAGACGTCCCCCTGCTCTGGGAGTCCGCCACCTGGTTCTCCACCCCTGGGATGTAGACCGCTGAGATGCAGAGAACATGCTGTTCCGCCCAAGACAGAATCAGGGACACTTCCTTGAAGGCTCGCTTGCTCCGAGTCCCTCCCTGATGATTGAGGTAGGCCACCACCGTCTGGTTGTCTGAGCGGATCTGAACAGCCTGACCCCGAAGATGAGTGGATAGGCGAGAAAGAACCAACCTGATCGCCCTTAGTTCCAGGACGTTGATGGAAGCATGGGCCTCGTGTGGGCCCCACCGACCCTGGAACCTCAGGGACTTCCAGAAGCCTCCCCAGCCGGTCAGACTGGCATCCGTGGTGACCGTTTCCCCCCCTGCCCCCCAGAAGATTCCTTGAGTCCAGCCACCACAAAAGAGACTGTCTGGACAGGGGAGACAGAACAAATTCCTGATCCAGGGACACGGGGTCCCGATCCCAAACTGACAAGAGGTGCAACTGAAGAGGTCTCATGTGAAACTGAGCAAAGGGGACTGCCTTGAAGCAGGACACCATCAGGCACACCAACTGCATCCCCTGACAGATGGAGGGATGAGGACACGACAGCAGAGCCCGAGCCTGCAGCTGAAGACCCTCCACCTTCTGCTGAGGAAGGAACACCTTGACCTGAGAGGTATCCAGAGTCATGCCCAGAAAGGACCTCACCAAGGACGGGGACAGAGAAGAAGACTTGGGATAGTTGATCACCCAGCTGAAAGACTCCAGAGTGGATGTCACCATTTTAGTGTCTCAGCCTGAGGAAAAGACTCGGCCACCATCAGGATGTCATCCAGGTAAGGAATGATGCGGATGCCCTGGTTCCTTAGCAGAGCCATCACTCTCGCCAGCACCTTGGTGAACACCCAGGGAGCCAAGGTGATACCGAAGGGTAGAGCCACAAACTGGTAATGCTGATCCTGCAGCTCGAACCTTAGAAATCTCTGATGACCTGGGAAGATAGGCACATGAAGATAAGCATCCTTGATGTCCACAGTGGTCATGAAGTCGCCCGGGCGAAGGGTACTGACAGCAGAGCGCAGCGTCTCCATGTGAAAATGCTTGAATTTGACAAATTTGTTGAGGCCCTTCAGATCCAGAATTGGCCTCAGAGAGCCGTCCTTTTTGGGGACTGTGAAAAGATTGGAATAGTACCCCTGAGCTCTTTCTTGATGAGGCACCAAACAAATGAGTCCGGACTCTAGCAGGCAATGAACAGCCCAAAGCAACCCTTGAGCGGACAGGATCTGTCAGACATCCGGGATCTGATGAATCTTGGGTGGGGCAGGCTGCAAACTCTATCTTGTAACCGGAGGACACTACCTCCTGAATCCACTGGTCTGAAACATGAAGCCTCCAGACGTGAGCAAAGAGCCGAAGCCGTCCCCCCACCTGGATGGGTGAGGGCGCCCCTTCATGCCTGAGGGGGCTTGGGAGAGGGTCTGGGCTTAGGATTCCAGGAGAGACCGGGACGACCACGGCTTCTGCCACGGCCCCAAGAATCTCTGCGACCACTGGAGAGAAGGGAGCCACAGCCCCCTCTGGGAATGCGAAAGGAAGGGAGGGGGGCAGAGGACCCCCGAAAGGGCTGAGACTATTGGACAAGCCTAGCACGGGAGCGCCCACTTCAGGGGGAAATGACCACCTCTTAACAAGATCAAAAGGAAAAGGATACCTTTTATCCAAACACTTGGGCACAGCAGGCAACTTGTTAGGACGTTCCCATTCTTTAAGCACCAAGGTGGTAAAATGTTCCTGCTCAGGGAACTCTAGACGCTGTTTACCAGAGTGAAAAATCTCCCCCTGCTTTCTTTTAGCTACCTCAGGGGCAGCAATGTGCAAAATTTCAAAAATATGTGACAGCAGATTATCAGTGTCCTCAGGGTACCATGATTCCTCTCCGGAAGCAGACCCAGGGTCACTATCGCAACCCTCCTGCTGGTTCCCAGAGGAGTCAGAATCCTGGGAGAGCTCCCCCATCTCAAGGGGGTGACAGCCACCAAGATCATCAATCCCCACATACATCTCAGTAAGGGGAGCAGGCCTGGGGCCCAGGTGTCTCTTCTTGCCAGAGGCCTTCCTAGGCATTGTCCTGGCAAGCTGCTTTTCAAAGTTAGCCACCTGCAGAGCCAAATCAGAATGTGACTCCCTGCCAACATTCCCCTCACTGGGGCCCAATTGCAGGAGTGGGGGAGTAGGTGAAGCCGAGTGAGTCGCAGAGCTGGGAAGCGAAGCAGGCAAACCAGCTTGAAGCGCAATGACACTTTCAGCGCATGGCATGCACACCGTGACACTGTCACTCACAGGGCATACCCCACACATGGAACACAGCCGGGCTTGCCCCGAAGGGCCCCCAAGCATGCTATCCCCAGAAGCCTCCATATGGTGATTAACACAGGCGCAATAGGCCAGCAGTGGGTGAAGGATTAAGACAGAAGCCACCCGGGATGCCCTCCCACGGGATGCCCCCAGAAGTCAATAAAGGGGGAATGAGGGGGAGGAAGGAGTGGAGCCGGGAGAAACCACAACGCAATGGTATCCCGCCTGAAAGACATAAGTAAAAACACACATGAGCATCCCGCAGCAAATATACCCCAAATCAATAAAAAAAAACCCAAGGGGGACTCACAGACCAAAGACACCACGGGGTCAGACAGGCGCAGACCGCTGGATAAGGCGACCCGCCGGAGGAAGCAGCGCTGCAGCCAGGAAGGGAGAAAATCCAGACGCGCAGCTTGTCCAAAATGGCGCCGGCAGAGATACCTCGAGGGGCGGGCCGCGGGGTGAACGACGCGATACACCCCCCCCCCCCCGAAGAGCGCGAAAAAACGGCACTCTCGTGACCCGGCCGGCACCATGGCAAAGCAAAATCACATATAATCACATATATATGTGTTGTACGTGTAGTTATATTCCAAGAATATGTACTGAGCTGGTCAAGGTCTCCGTGGATGAGTGATAGCTATTTGTTCAGCAGCCCTTTAAAACATGAAGTCAAGTGAAGTCAAATAAAACTTTAGGTTACCTAATCCCTTCCCTCATTCTGATGAATGCCTAGGAAGCTCAAATGGCCTTAAAGTGTACCAAAACCTGAAAGTCCTCCTGTGAGGCCTTGTTAAATCCTTTCCTTAGGGGCTTCCTATTTTGCGACGTCCTTCAGTGTGAAAACCCCTGATTTCCCTGTATCCTTGATGGCACAGCGCATGAGCAGGTCTCTGGCGTCATCTCTGCTCTGCGTACCTGCTGTGCTTCGTAGGCTTGAATGTCTGCTGTGGGGCCAGGCAGGCCCCAGGAAGTAGGAATGTTGTGGGCTACTGTGGAGAATGGCTAAGCTTATCGTGGTGAGATCGTGGTGAAACCAGGAGGTTTCACTTTGCAGGGCATCCTACCTAGGGGTAACTCATTTTTTCAAGTTTGGTCCACTTTAATTACCAAGTGTAAGCTCCTGCAACCCAGATAGGTGATGGGGCTCATTTAGGGTTGCCACCTTTCCCTACAAAAAATACTGGTCTGGTGTGGGGGTGTGGTCTTGTGGGGACGTGTCCTTGTGGGGGCATGGTCTTCAATCAATGCAGAGGTAAAACACAGAGATGGGGGAGAAGATGGAGGGAGGGCATGGGAGTGGGGTATGGCTGACCTCATGGCAGGTCAAGGAGAGAGGAGAAAGGAGGGAAGCGAGGAGGGAGGAGCCGATGCAGCAGCATCAAATTCACATACAACATGCTTCCCCAGCGCTTTGCAGTGACAGACTAGCCGGGACTCCAACCCTGGCCCCGGCTGTGCGGTGCATTAAAAATGTAACAAAAAATGCCGGTAGCCAGCCTAGGGCATAAAAATACAATTCTGTGATTACTCACCTGTAGAATTGTTTTTACGGTGTACAGCACGGCTTGCTTCATTTCAATTCTCTACATGTGGGTAATCCCCCACAGGTGGCGCAATCGACTGCAAGAAGACTTGTGGCCCCTCCCGGCCCATAAAAGGGCAAGAATTAGCCAAAAGACCCCAGTGTTTGAAAGCAGTAATGCAAGAAGCCAGGAGGCAAGGACCATGTTAGTAAAACACAGCCCACTAAAAGGAAACTCTCTCAACAAAAATCACCATAACAAGGCAAAAGAGAACAACGATAACAAGGGTGGGATGAAGCAAGCCGTGCTGTACACCGTAAAAACAATTCTACAGGTGAGTAATCACAGAATTGTATTTTTCCAGGTGTACAGCACGGCTTGCTTCATTTCTATTCTTTACATGTGGGACATCCAACAGCAGTGTCCAAAAAAGAAGGGTGGGATCCCCAGAGAGCAATGGCAGGCAGTTCAAACCACTACCGCCTGAAGCACCCTGCGGCCAAAAACAGCGTCAGCTGAGGCCTTAACATCAACTTTGTAAAACTTGGAAAAGTATGAACCGAAGACCAAGTAGCGGCCTTACAAACCTGCTCAACTGAAGCCTGGTGCAGGAAGGCCCAAGAGGCACCAATAGCCCTAGTGGAGTGATCTGTAACACGGAAAGGGGGTTCCTTTCCCTTAGCAGAGTATGCTTGCACCACTGCCTGTCTAATCCACTTACTGATAGTGGATTTAGCTGGAGGCAAGCCCTTCCTAGGTCCGGAAGGAAGGACAAAAAGAGAATCAGACATCCGAAATGACTCAGTGGTGACCAAATAATACTTGAGTGCCCTGACCACATCCAGAGAATGAAGGTTCCGTTCCTTGGAATTAGCAGGGGAAGGCCAATAGGAAGGTAAGACAATGTCCTCATTGAGATGAAAGGCAGAAACAACCTTGGGCAAGAATCTTGATGCCGCTCAAAATAAGGAGGTTTCATGGAAAGCGCCGCCAGCTCAGAGATGCGACGCACCGAAGTGATAGCAACCAAAAAGGCCACCTTAATAGTCAGAAAAGAAAGAGCAGCATCACACAGGGGCTCGAAGGGGCGACCCTGAAGAGCAGAAAGCACCAAGTTCAAATCCCACACCAGTAGCAGAGGCTTACGCGGTGGACGTACATGAGTGACTTCCTGGAAAAAGGTTTTGACAAGCCTATGATTAGCGAAAGATCTTTTGAAAAAAATTGCCAAGGCAGAAACTTGTCCCTTGAGGGTTGTAGACCCAATTCTAGACCGTGTTGAAGAAACTCCAGAATCCTGGAAAGGGAAAAGGTGCAGCAAGGGAAGGCCTTAGACTCACACCAGGCAATGTAAGCATGCCAGACTTTTTTTCCGAGCCTGAATCATAGTACTGACGACCGAAGCCGGCAAACCCTTATTCATCAGGATGGAGGTTTCAGCAGCCAAGCCGCCAAAGCCAGCATGTGTAAATTGGGGTGGTGCAGACACTGGAACGTCGGGCAGGATGTACTGATCCACCGCCATCTGGACGACGTCTGCAAACCATACCCTCCTCGGCCAGCGGGGGGCCACTAGGATGGTCGGTACCCCCTCCTGGGCTATCTTGACGACCCAACAGAGGGAGGGGAGGAAAGACATAAGGGAATCGAAACTCCTTCCAAGGAAATGCCAGCGCGTCCGTGGCGAAGGCCAGAGGATCTCTTGATAGGGATACGAATCTCGGAAGCTTGTGATTGTGACTGGACGCAAACAGGTCCACGTCCGGCTGACCCCAGCGGCGACACAGGGCATGAAAGATCTTGTTGTTGAGAGACCATTCCCCTAGGCGAGACGTCCCTCTGTTCAGGGCATCTGCCTCCTGGTTCTCCACCTCGGGGATGTAAACCGCCGCGATGGAGGGAACCATCTCCTCCACCCAAGACAATATCAGGGACACTTCCTTTAGGGCTCGTTTGCTCCCTGATGATTGATGTAGGCGACCTCCGTCTGATTGTCCGAGCGGACCTGGACCGCAGGACCCCGAAGGTGGGGAGTCAACTGGAAGAGAACCAACCTGATCGCTCTCAACTCCAAGAGATTGATAGGCGCATGGGCCTCTTGAGGGCCCCACTGGCCCTGGAACTTCAGCGATTGCCAAACCCCTCCCCAACCGGTCAGACTGGCGTCTGTGGTGACAATCTCCCAGCACGGAGGCAAAAAGGACCTGCTCACTAGAAGATTCCTCGAGTCCAGCCACCACGAGAGGGACTGTCTGGCCAGAGGGGATAGAGCGAATTCCCGCTCCAAGACACCATGAGACCCACCAACTGCGTCCCCAGACGGATAGAGGGAGGAGGGCAAGCCAACAAGGCCCGCGCCTGCATCTGAAGGCCCTTCACCTTCTGCTGTGGAAGAAACACCTTGACCTGAGAAGTATCTAGCGTCATTCCCAGGAAGGATCTTTCCGATGAAGGAGAGAGACAGAAGACCTGGGATAATTGATCACCCAACCGAAGGACTCGAGGGTGGACACTACCATCCGAGTATCCCTCTCTGCCTGATGCAAAGATGGAGATGCAATTAAAATGTCGTCCAAGTAAGGAAGAACGCGAATGCCCTGGCTCCTCAGAAGGGCCATGACACCCGCCAGCACCTTGGTGAACACGCGGGGGGCCGAGGTGATGCCGAACGGCAAGGCCACAAACTGGTAGTGTTGATCCCCCAGAGCGAACCTCTGGTGTCCCAGGAAGACAGGAACGTGCAGATAGGCATCCTTGATGTCCACAGTGGTCATGAAATCGCCTGGCCGAAGAGAGCTCACCGCCGACCGTAAGGTCTCAATGCGGAAGTGTTTGAACCTGACAAATCTGTTGAGACCCTTTAGATCCAGGATGGGTCTCAGGGAACCGTCCTTGGGCACCGTGAACAGGTTGGAGTAGAACCCCCGCCTCCGTTCTTGAAGAGGCACATGGCAAACCACTCCTGATGACAGAAGATGTTAAACGGCCAGCCTCAGGCCCTGCGCCGTCACAGGATTTTGGGAGATCCGGGACCGAATGAATCTTGGGGGCGGCCAAGTTGCGAGCTCTATCTTGTATCCGGAGGACACCAAAGGGTGCTTAGGCTTGGATCCCCAGGCAAGGCCGGGACGACCTCGGGCTCTACCTCGCCCCCATGAGTCTCTGCGGCCACCAGAAAAGGAAGATCCTCATCCTCCCCGAGAGGGACGAAAGGAAGAAGAGCCCCGAAAAGGCCGTACCTGCTTCTGTTGAGGAAGTCTCCCGTCCTTAGCCAGGAGGTCCAACCAATCCCTGAACAGCCGAAGTCCCAGGAAGGGAATACCTGTGAGAGCTTTTTTGGCGGCAGCATCCGCTGCCCACTGTCATAACCAGATAGTGCGACGCAGCACGACCATCGCAGCCGAAGCCCTACCACCAAAACGGACGGCGTCATCCATGGGCGATATAACAAAGGCAAGGAAGTCCATACAAGCCAAAAGCTCCCCATAGTCCTCCGCTTGCTTGTGAGATTTGGCAATATCTGCGAGACGCCTTACCTTCTTCTTAATGGCCATGGAAACAATGGTCGCAGCACAGACAGGGCGCAGACCGGTTCCCACAGAAGTGAAGGCGTGACAGGCTAGCTGATGCGCCTGTCAACATGATCACGCAAGGAGGAAGTCTCAGGAGACGGCATAACGGAAGTATTGGAGAGCCCCAGAACAGGAGCATCCACTTCCGGAGGATGGGACCATAGGCGAACCAAATCCTCCGAAAAGGGATACTGTCTGTCCAGACCCCTAGGCACCGACGGCAATCTATTAGGCTTCTCCCATTCCTTAAAAACCATCTTAGAGAAGTGGCCTTGTTCAGGAAAGACAAGGTGCTGTCTCTCCCTGTTTCTTCTTGGCCGCCTTAGGAGGAACAATGTGCAGAGTATCAAGTACCGCCGACAACAGCTGCTCAGTATTATCCTGGTGCCACTTGTCCTCGTCAGATGAAGACCCGTGGCGGCTGTCAAGGTTCCCCCGACTACCCCCGGAGGAGTCGAACCCCTGGAGCAACTCACCCTCCTCAGCGGAATCTCGGCCACCGAAGGCCTCATAATCCTCATCATCATTGGCAAAAATGGCGCGAGCCGGCTCCAAATGCCGCTTCTTAATCTTGGCCTTGCCAGCGGCCGAACACGCCGACTAACGCTCATTGCTAGCCAGTCTGAGCTCAAAATTACTACACGAGTCCCTGCTGGCCTCCTCCTCACTAGGGGCCAAAAGCAGGCGCGGGGGAGTCGGCGAGGCCGGAGGAGCAATGGGACTGGGGACAGCAACACTCGCCCCATCCTGATCCGCAATAGCACTCTGGGCGCAGGGCACACACACCACGTTGTGACCACTCATCGGGCATGTACCACACACAAGACAAAGCTTAGCAAGTCCCGGGGGGTTCTGGGAGGAACCACAAGAATCTCAATATGGGACACAAAAGGGAGCAGATAAGGTACCAACAAGAAAAGCCCGGACTCACGGACCAAAAGGGAGACAGTTGAAGAGCCTGGGAAGAGCCTGTGCAGCCTGTCAGCAGACCAAGGAGCGATGGCGTGAGGAAAAACGGGAACTTTACCTCAGGAAACTCTGGGAGGAGAGTGGCGCCGGCCTGCCCAAGCAGCACCTCAAGGGGCGGGCCCCCTGACGCCATAACGTAGAGGAGGCAAGAGGAGCAGGAGCGGGGAAGGTAAGTATATTGTGAGGTAAAAACAGTGCGAAAAACACACAGCATAAAATGCACAAGAATAAAGCATGTGGGACACATAATGAAAAGTGAAAAACAGGGTGGTTCCTCTCCTCCCCCCGCCTATAGATTCACCATAGCCTATGGCCTGCTTACTCTTAGGAAGAGTCTGCGGCCCAGAGTGTAGCTCTGCCGAACGCCTGGCCCTCGGCGTTCCCCTACCTGCACCTGATCCGCAGCCATGGCTGGGAGGCAAGAAGGGTCCCAGAAGCAGGTGGGAATAAGGATTGCAGCGGCCGACGGCCTAGTAATGCCCCGCTTATCTGCGAAGTCCATGGAGAGAGAGAAAGAGACCATCTTCACAGTCAGACTGCAGGAGAAGACTGGGGGTCTTCTGGGTAATTCTGGAACTTTAATGGGCCTGGAGGGGCCACAAGTCTTCCTGCAGTCGATTGCGCCACCTGTGGTGGATTACCCACATGTAAAGAATTGAAATGAAGCAAACTGTGCTGTACACCTGGAAAATACCAGCCGTGCCAGTGAATTACCGGCCAGGTGCCAATCCTAGGTTCAGTGTGTGTGTGTGTGTGTGTGTGTGTGTGTGTGTGTGTGTGTGTGTGTTGGGCAGTGCATGACCGACCCAATTTATTTACAGCAGTTGCATAGGGTGCTGGCTGCAGCGTCCATATACGAAGATTATTGGAGAGTATAAAAGCCTGGGTATCTGATCCCTAATCGGAAGGGGTATAAGTGGACTAAAATGTTTATTTGACTTTAGGTCCAGTTTAAGACATTGTTAGTAAGGTGTTCTGTGGGACCCAACAGTCAATCTAGAATAAAAAGCTGGAGGTACCACAATTCTAGGCTAAAAGGCTCTAAAAGAGGCTGAAAAGCCTTAGAAGGCTGCTGCTAATGAGGCTCAGGAGGTACATGAAACATTGGTGTGTAAAGTACAGTAATCATTTATGCTTTACAGGAAAAGTACACTGCTGTTACCAGGGGGAGGTAAGCACCAGGAGGATGTATCATGTCAGGAGTCATGCTGCAGAAGGGCAGCCAGGTATATCTATGCTGGGAGGACAATGACTACTAAAACCTTTGGTGGAACCACAGGATGGTAGTTCCTGTGAATAACGCAAAGAGCTCCGTGCAAGTGAGTGTTCTGGGTTGGAACATATGTGCTTATGTGAGCTTTTATAAGACTTGAGATGCTGAATGAACCTATATTTGGTGAACTTTTATTATGCAGTTTACTACAATGCTAGCATAAGATCACTGATATTTACATCTATTCATCATTTTGAAGCCCTATTCACTGTATTTCCATGTCTTGTACCCAACAAAGATCATGGATCTGTATCCGACAAAGATCATTATATATCCGGAATCATGAGCACACATCAGTCTTGCCATGCTTGGTGCCTTCCAGCTTTTGACCAGACACTCCTCCCTCCCCATACATCTCATATTAGGCAAATTCATATTTAATATATGTTTAGCTCAAGACTGCTGCCATATTGATCCAAAGCATTCATTATTAGTGCCTATTCTGAAACCACCATGGTGCTAAAATCATTCCTGATCTGCATGTCCATTCCAAGTCTATGGCACTTTCTTTCTCCTGCAATTGGTTCATTGTAACCACCAGGGAAAAATGTTCACATTTTCAGATCTTTTCCATGCTACAATATACAGTTAGCTTTCTGCACTAGTTCCATCAGTAACACAGAAGCTGTAGGTAGACATATTAAAAAGGTGCACTTACTATATCCGCACGCCCATATCCCTGGGATTAGCTCCCCAGGGCCTGTGACCAAAACCTCCTCAGAGCCTTCACCGGCGAAATCTTCTAGAAAGAAAAATAGAAAGTGTTTAGTAAATTAGCTTAAAAAGTTGTTACCCTTTGTATTATATAAAAAGTATGCAGACACAAAACTCAAACCTACACACAAAAGTAATCATCATCATCTGCAAAGTGATCCACCATATGAAAAATATGCAGTGGTGGAGCAGGGGGTGGATTGCAGTACCCACCCCCTACAAGCCCATTTCTGTGGAACTCACTATACTTACTGCTACGTCTTTCCATGGCTTTGTCAACCAATTGTCAATAGTGTTTGCCAGACAGTGAGGTACAGGTGCAATCCTATTCAGCAAAGGAAATAGCCCACCCTCTGTAACATGGGACAAGGTAGGTACAGTCTACTTTTTGTGTAGGCGGACATCACCAATCTCTTTGTCTTTCATGTTGTGATGCTTATACCTGCTCTCTTATTGTTTTTGGTGCTATAATAAGTATATAACTGGGGACCCGATAGCTTACCACTATCCCAGGAAGAAGCGGCCTATATACTAGAGGCAGTGCCGTGCAACGAGTAGGAGCCGATGCAGTTTCCCGTCCAGCCCTGCATAACTCGGTTAGTCACTTTAGATTTAGTTCATTATTTTAAATGTTCACATAGTTTTATATTGCATTAAAGAGGAACATTGGACAGTCTGGGGAACTCTCCCTTTAATACTCTGATCCAACAATTGCCACTGTAAACTTACATGCCCTTCCCTCTGCGCTCATCCATCCTCCTCCAGGCACTATCTGTAGGGCAGCGCCATCTTAAATCCCAGGATGCATTGCACCACCCTGAGATCTCACGTCTGTGATAGCTAGGGGCTAATAGGACCTGCTTGCACAGAGGTCCGTTGTTCCTCCTTAAGGATGCTGTGTCAGTAACATACTGATGTTAGGTGGTTCCTTTTTTACTATATTACTATATTACTATAGTATTGACTGATTGGTCAATGTTTTAGCACATGCATGTGCAATTATGTGAGTGGTTTTCATATATAATTGTTCATGTTTTTTATTAGTATTTTGGTTGGCTTAAACATATAGTTTTGCACATAATTGTTAGCACAATAATGTTAACACCCAGTTATGTAGTTCTGCACCTTGCTGGGCGAGGTCTCTGAACGGCATTAACAGCCTTTGGGCTATATTGCATTCTATGCAAAAAATCTTATATAAAAGGGTGAATAAAACATTGAAAAGTAATGGGGAAAAAGATGTATTAGTGTTTTTCCAATACTAGTTACCTATCTGACCTTCACGCTCGAAATATCAGTGAAAGATGAAAACATCTCACCTAAAATATCATTGATTCCTATGGGGTTCACTGCTAAAAGCTGGTGAACTTAAAAGGTATTCGCCAGCATTTGCCAAGTTACACTGAACTAGACGTAAATACAGCAAACACGGACATCGTCTGGCGAAAATGCCACATTTTGTGTGGTAAATGCAGCAGGCAAACTAGCAGCAAAAATGGGCGAAACTGATTAAATCATCTGAGTAAATCATTCCCTATGTGCATTAATACGCACAAAACTTAGTTCTCACTAATATTAAAGTGTACCTAAACTCATAAAGGAAGTCTATATGGTCACCTTCCATCCCTATTCCCCAGCCCTGTACCCCCAAACAGCCTGTGTTTCTTTTTTACCTCAGCTTTTGCCCAATATCCATAAAAACACCAGGAAAAAACAACAGGAAGTAGTATTATGGTGAATGGCCTGTCATAGGCAACCGTATTTGCCGGAGTATAAGACGACCCCCCAACATTTCCACTCAAAATATAGAGTTTGTTATATACTCGCCGTATAAGACTACTCCCTATACCGCACACCAAATAAAACGTAAAAGAACATCAGATTTTATTTCAACATGTTAATTTATATTCAAATGCTTATGACATGCAGTAAAACTGCCACAAGGCTATATGTTATCAAACCCTCGTGTACACCTGCCAGGGCTGGCTCCAGGTTTTGCCCTTGGGCTACAGTGTCACAGTGGGCCCCTTGCAGTGATCATGTCTGTGATTTTCTGCTGTTATTTTCTAGTGCTCAGAAACCAAATGTTCTTTTCTGGATGTTTAATAGTGATGCAGCAGGACCAGCACCTAGGCAATAGTGAGTGTTGATAATGAGGCATCCGAAATTGGGGATTAAACACTTTACCTGTCCTGGGAATCTAAAGCTGCCATGGGAGCTGTGGCCAGTGAATGTGCAGAGCAGGCAACAACACAATGGCTATGCACCGTTGGATCACTGGATAGGTAAGTTCATGCACAGATCCAGGGGGGTTGACACAGTTGGGTATCCCAAATCAGGATTTGATCCACTTCAAAACACACCAAAACTCTGGTAAAACAGCTCTAAAGCACTCAAAGTCTGGGTTACAGCTTGTTGTTCCTAGGGCATCCCAATACGGGTTGCCTGGCTGTGTGAATCCCTGTTACTCCTGCAGCTCATGTGGTATCCACTGCCAGCATATTTGAATGGCAGGCAGTGGCTGTGCATAGCACCAAGGAGCAGTCAGCAGAGGTTGCTGCATTCAGAATAGATTGTGGTCAATAATATGCACCACAATCTTTTCTGATTAAATGTTAGCCTGTGCATGCGCCGTGGGTGGGTGGTTTGAGTTGAGTAAAAACCAATGTGGGTTTCACACACATGGTTATCTAAAATTCGAATGCCCCTGTAATGTAGACCAAAAAACCAGGTGAGGGAAACTGGGACTGCTTTGAGGTACTGCCAGTTTACCTTCTGACCTGCTCTGATGCTTCATGTTTCTTCTGTAGCCATCTTCTTATCAGCAAGTCAGTCCCGGCAGCTCATTACTTCACACACGGCCCGGGAAGGGGAACACATACTGGCGCACGCTGACACAGAAAACAGGAGAGAGGAGGAGGAAGAGAGGGGGGAGAGGGGCAGCGCGGGGGAGCTCCATGGAGAGGAGACCGTGGAAAGACGGCACTGCACACGGCCAGGGGAAGGGAAAGATATAATGGCGCGCTGACACAGGAAACAGCAGGGAGGGGGGGAGAGGAGGAAGAGAGGGGGGGAGAGGGGCAGCACGGGGGAGCTGCACACACACACACTGACAGTTCCCGGCTACCTTCTGCAGCTTCGGACCAGGCTGCGGGGGGAGCGCCACTGCTTCCAGCCCAGCAGAATGGGCTGCTGATGCTCGCCGCTGCATGTGACCCAGACGCCCCCCCCACTTGGAGGCATGTTTTACAGGGGGAAACAGTCGTCTTATACACCAGCAAATACGGTAATTATTCAGTCACATGTGGAGGCTGATTCATTACTAACCCCAGGTATCGGCAGATGAGCGCCTGCGCTTAAAGCGACCGCTAGTAGACGTTGAAAGCAGTTATCGGGCGCTGTAACAGAGCGCCTCAGTCACTCTAGTAACCTGGCCGGCATTGATGAATGTGATGTATGTTGGGAGCTCTAACACCAGTAAAGCGATGCAGGGAGCGAAAGGTAACGCCAGCTCAGTGCGACCGTCTCTCGGCGCTCCACATCATACTTAACATAAAAAAAGGACACACACACAGCGTTGGTGCTCTAAATCTGGTCGCTATAGCATAGCTCGCCAGATGCTGTGTGATGAAAGTCTGATTTTGAACACATATCCATCAGTAACAAAGCAAAAACACGGAATTACATTGTTGTAACACTGTGGCATTAACAGTTTAGTGCCAGAGCTGTAATGACAATTCTGCATAAAAATATAAAAAGTCAAAAAAGTTTCTAAAAGTGTTTGTTTGCAGCCAGGAGAGGTCACAAAATGATTGGAGCAAAAAATTAAAAATAAAAAAATGTCAAACATGCTGTTTAAACACAAGCAAATGAACGGCCATTGAAAGGTATGGGAGAGTGACAGTGAGCAAAAGGTAATACCTGGAAGCTAGAGCGCCGGCGCTATACGCTGAGCCACCTCTAATTATACACTGGACACTTCATGACGCTGTTAGAGTCACTCACCAGAATCCCCTTCATAAATGTTGTATTACATACAGCGCCCAGCGTTCACCAGACGCTGCCTGCCACTACGAGGCACTACCTGCCGCTATCCCTTCATGAATAAACCCCATAATGGCAGGTTGAAGTGCTCCCCATTGCTGAGCTGTGTGAACTGGTTGCATCATCAATGGGGCTAGTTCTGCTCAGACAAAAGGCATTATGGCCGACTGCAACCAGTTTGTGTTATGAATATTGGGCAAAGTCTGAGGTAAAAAAAAGAAACACAGGCTCCTTTGGGGCACTGGGCTCAGGATAGATAGTGACTACATATACTTTCCTTTTGAGTATAGGTCCACTTTAAAGGAGAACTATCGCAAAAAAAGGCCTAATGATAAAAATCCATATAAATTTGCTGGATGGTGGAGGAGGGACCACTTATACACCCGGAATCCAGAAATATCCAGCCAGGCTTCTTTTAATGAAGGCTCTGTCACCTCTGATAGACTAAACCTGTCACCCCTGGATCTTATTCCTACAAGGTGAGGAAAACCACAAGCTTGGCGGGAGTTTTTTTCAGTTCAAGTGTATAAGTGTATTTTTAATATCACACAATTTTGCGATAGTGCTCCTAAAACAAGAGCTATCACAGAATCTAAAAAAACGCACCAATATATAAATATATATATATATATATATATATATATATATATATATATATATATGGTGAATTACTATGTTCCGTACCGCGTTCGCTGCTTCACACAAAAGTAGGTTCGCCGGACATGCGACGCATGCGTGACAGACCAGCGAGTATGCAAAGCTTACTGCAGCGAACACCAGTGGACACAGACTTTTGCAATGTATTTTGCTGTGTTTTTGCCGCAATTAGCTGGTGAAAGTCACTGGTATTTACACTAAAAAGTGGTTTGGAGAATGCCGTGGCATACTGGCTAACTGCGGTGGCAGAATTCTGTAGCAAAAAACATAAAACACACTTTTATAGCATGTTGAATTGGAGGGGTCTCTGTTTGAAAAGCTTGAGAATAAAAGTTTATTTGAAAATATAAAAGTCACAAACAAACATTATTATTAGTTGTTTTTCACTAACCAAAAATAAGTTAAAGATGCTAAAAATAACTAAAGCAACAATCTCTGTATATTTCTGTCACACATGCTGCTAAGGGGGCGATGAGGGTTGTTCTGTCACACATTCTGATATAAAGATGTTGGAGGTTGTTCTGCATGCGGGTTTATTTTTCTATTGTTTTTGGCATTTTTCGTTGGATACAATTGTTATCTCACAAAGGATAGCTTGACATTTTGTATTGTTTTTTCAGTTTTCAGTGTTTTACTGAATGCCACTTTTACAGGCATGCAATTTAACATTAAAACCGCATGCAGGTTTTTTTAATATTTTTTGTAATTTTTCGCTGGATACAATTTTATCTAAGGAAGAATAGCTTGACTTTTTATTTTTTAATGCAATTTAACATTGAAACTGCCTGAGGGGGTGGTACAGGAAAGATAGTCTCTGTGAAGATAGTCTCTTCTGTATCTGTCCCCATGATAATAGGGTTCAGTGCAGTAAAAATGCTTTAGGACTGGCCATATATAACCCTGCTCATAATTGGTCCCCCAGAAGGACTGTAAGAATGCCATGGCCTAGCTGTGGGCTGGTTAAATCCCAGGGTGATTTTTATCCACAGTCATCCCTTGATATTCTCAATGACGTCTTTGGTTAGTCCCAGTGGCTACTACTTATCTTGGGACAACCAGAGGAATTCTGAAGCTTAGCCTATGCCCATCACCAGAGGCTCAAGTGAATGGATTTTGGGACCATGTGTCAGTACGCTGTGTGCTCATGGTTGAAAAATGATTCTTCTAAATTGTGTAGAACTCAACCTCAAGCTTCGGTGACAAATACACACCTAGTACTCGAAAGACAGACTTGTTAACGGGTGAATTTCTGTACATCAAGGCTTGCTATTGGTAGAGAGTCCACCTGCTATAGCAGGCTAGGAAGAAAAACCTAGCTAGTCGAACAGATCATGCTGGCAGTGATGGACATTGTGGTGCTCTACTGAGTAAATATATGAGCTTTAATCTGTGCTTGGAAAGGTTAAAAGAATAGAGTGGGGTTGGCAGTGTAGGTAGCATCAAATATAACATTGGAAAACCTCTACATTATACATCAGATCAAAAGTAAGCTCTAGAGTCAATAAGACACTAGGGCCAGGTTATAGGTTTTCATAGGGTGCAGTGGCAATGATAAACACTTCTGCTCCCTACAACCATTCAAATCTGCCCGGCGTGGTAAGTGTGCACACCGGGAATGCCGCTGGTGGCCAACACATGTGGCATGGGATTGAGAAGAGTATGGCATGAATCAGGGGGCTTCAAGCATCATAGCATCCAAAATCAGGATGCCCCTGGGAAGTGGACCAAAGCCAGGTGGGGGACAACATTTTTTTGGGTCCACTTTAAAATAAGTTGCAAGGTGTTAAAAGACATCTATGGCACTTGATTGTTTGTGTCGAGGTGAAGAGCACTCCAACCATATCAACCATTTGTCTGCTCATAAATTGGCTGACTTTCCGCAGACATGTGAAATGATTAACGATAATAAACCGAAATAGCTACAATAAGCAGTCGCCTCACCTCTCTAAAGTTACTTTGTAACTCTTGGCTCTGACATTTCTTTCAACATGTCCGCAAATTGCAACGAGCCTGACCAGAGTAAATGTGTTATATATCACAGACAGCTTTTCTTACTATTACTTAGAATTAGCCATCATTCAAACTCACCATCCTTCTAGCTATTAGTCACTGATGGAAATAACAGGACATATAAGGTGCCTGTGAAGGGTCACCTTTATCTAGGGCAGGGGTACTCAACCACTTCTTGTAAAGGTCCATATACAGGCATCTAGTGAGAGGAAAAGGTCCGGGCGGGGGTTGTTGTGGGGGGTGGATAATTAGAAATCAGCACACTGGGGGAGGGGCTATAGATAGGGCAGAGCTGAGGGGACAGGGACAGATGGGGCAGAACTGAGGGGACAGGGATGGATGGGGCAGAGCAGAGGGGACAGGGATGGATTGGGGCAGAGCAGAGGGGACAGGGATGGATTGGGGCAGAGCTGAGGGGACAATAATGGATGGGGATTTGATTGATGGGGAAAAGCTGGGGCAGGAATGGATGGGGCAAAGCTGGGGGGACAGGAATGGATGGGGCAGAAATGGTGGGACAGGGATAGGTGAGGCTGAATTGGGGCAGCGGTCCAGGATTGGATGGGGCAATGAGACAGAGAAAGTTTGTGTGTACCTTACAATGCCACTTCCATCCCTTGGCGTACTTTATATTACAATGCCAGATGCCAGGGAGCCATGACACTGGCAGGGAGACTAAGCACTACATCACTGATCAAGTAAAGGGGGCAGCGCTGAGCACGGCAACACAGAAGCAACTGAGTGCAGGGCTGTCAGAGCAGGGGTCCAGAAATCTGTCCCCGAGGTCCGCATTCAGACACCGGTCCGCCAGTTGAGTACCGCTGATCTAGGGCATCATATAGCTGTACAAATAGGTCAAGGCAAATGAACTTGCTGTATTTTTCTCGAAGGCATTTTTCTAGCCGATGGACTTTCTTAGACAACTATGGATCAGACAAGTAAATAAATGTATCCAAGCACTGGCGCAGACATTATATAGGGGCCCCAGCATTGCTCATACATTAACTTTTCCTGTCACATTCAGCCTCTAGGATGCCATTTTTAAATGAAACTACTAAACACTGAATCAGCAAATACAATCTTTGGATGCCTGCCTGCATCTACCCAGCACTGCGAGAAATGGAGAAGCACATAGGATAGGCATCAGGTGAGCTTCTTGCTGCCCTATTATTGTCATTGGGTTTATATTCCCTTTAAGTGAATGGTTATCTAGGAACAGGAGTGTAGCTCAGGTAAGCAGGGATCCAGGTGCATAGGTGTAACTCAGCTGGATAAACAAAGATAACATTCAAAGTCGCCAATGTTCAGACACGCACCCAGTGCCGCTAGACACAGACAATGCTGCAGCAACCTCACATGACCAGAAACTTACTAAATGTGCTGGTAAAGGCAAAAAAAAGCCTATAAACCCAAATAAGCTTGCCAGCACACTTCAACCGGACCTTCAGCATCATTTATTGAAAACCTCAAACCCTTAAAAAATTATTCCCCAGCTAAAATTGATATATTTTTTGTTTTTTGTCTCTTACATATTATTCTCTCCCTTCTGGGCTGCAACTGTCTGTTCAGGACTCTAGGATATGGGCACCGCCATCTTGCCTCAGACGCATCACATACTGAGTAGAGGAGGGGGGGGGGGACTGCAGGAGGGTGGGGCTAGCAAGGCAAAGCAAGGCTGGGGCCAGGAAAAGGACAGCAATCCAAGAATGCAGACTGAGTCAGAAGACACGTCCTGTCTGCAGGCAGCCTGAGACTCCATGGGCCGCCATCTTGGATGTTTAAAGGCTCATAACATGCAGTAGATGCAGGTATGATGATTTTTAATGTGGGCAATCTGTATGTACAGGGTGGGGAAAACATATAACATAGGCTCTTATTTAGGGTGACGGTCCGGTTTAAAGAGGACCAAATCCTGCTTTTGCCTAGCGTCCACAACCAGATGATTTCCTGTCCTAGTGGCATCTCTATTTGTCCTGCAGTGTAAAACACCTTGGATCCCCATACGGCCTCTGGCAGTAACCCCGCTGGAGGGAGCATGGATGTCGTGGGCTGTTTGAACAGTGCGGTAAAGATTTTCTGTAGCTGTGGGGTCTAGGATCAAGGGGAGTTTGAGGGGAAACCAGGGGATTTCAAACTGTGGGGCATCCCAAATAGAGATGCCTTTAGGGAAAACTCTTAAAAAGTTTTGTTCCATTTTAAAGTGACCCTTTGACTATCCTGGTTTTCGGTCCTTTCTGATCGGGGTGCCCCGCTCTGTGAAACCCCCCCAGATTGCGCAGCCAACTCACCTTATCCCGGTCCCATGGCGCATCTAAGAGCAGCAGCTCTGACGGCCACATCCTCCTCCTTTCTCCAAATGGAACAAAACCCATGATAGTCAAAACTTTTGACTATCCTGGGTTTTGGTACACTTTAACGCTATACAATCTTTATTCATACTTAAAATTAAGATAACATCAATCAATGCCGGAAACAAGTTAAAATCACGTTTCGGGTGCTAGGCTATATCCTTAGTTATACAACAATCTAATACTGACTCTATTGTGTACCAGCATATAAAATTAACAAACCTTATTACTGTAGTTGTATTAGAATTACTCAATACTGAAAATTCATGATAGTACCTTACATAGAAACCCTTGCAAGCTGCTGTGGGGTAAAATAGGTGCGTATAGGCTATAGCAGGTATAGCAGATGGCACTCTCTCTTGCGCAGGTGAGCGGGGCAACCAAGCCTGCGGCCCTGCAAGTCTATTTCCATCCGTTTCTGGACCCTCGCTGCCTCCCAGCCTTGGCTGACAGATCGGGTGAAGGTAGAAGAGCACTAGGGTCAAGTGTTCCTGGAGCGCAGCTCCAAACCGCAGACCCTGTAACACAAAGGGTAGCCGGCCACAGGCTTTATGGTGAGCCTACTAGGGATGCAGAGTTTCTGTCCTAGCTTCTGAGGGGGTAAGTAGTTTGGGGACTGTGTCCCCTCTTTTTCCTTTGGGTCCTTCCTAGGAAGGCCTCTGGCAAGAAGAGACACCTGGACCCCAGGCCTGCTCCCCTTACTGAGATGTATGTGGGGATTGATGGTGACTGTCACCCCCTTGAGATGGGGGAGCTCTCCCAGGACTCTGACTCCTTTGGGAACCAGCAGGAGGGTTGCGATAGTGACCCTGGGTCTGCGTCCGGAGAGTATTCATGGTAACCTGAGGACACTGACAATCTGCTGTCACATATTTTTTAAATTTTGCACATTGCTCCCCCTGAGGTAGCTAAAAGAAGGGGGAGCTTTTTCGCCCTGGTAAACAACGCTTAGAGTTCCCTGAGCAGGAACATTTTACCACCTTGGTGCTTAAAGAATGGGAATGTCCTAACAAGTTGCCTGCGGTGCCCAAGGGTTTGGATAAAAGGTACCCCTTTCCCGTTGATCTTGTTAAGAGGTGGTCATTTCCCCCTGAAGTGGACGCTCCCGTGCTAGGCTTGTCCAATACTTCGGTCATGCCTTCCCCTGACACGACCGGCGGATGGATCAAGTGGCCTGCCATGCTTTTACCTGTGTGGGGGCTGGCTTCCGCCCTGTATGTGCTGCCACCATTACTGCTATTGCCCTTAAGAAACTGCTTAAGCGTCTCAATGATGGCACAACAGCTGGTAGCGTGGGGGAGGAATATAGGACTCTCTTACTTTGCACTGATTTTGTGGCCTTTATCCTTACTGCTATGGATGATGCTGTGCGGCTGTGTGGAAGGACCTCTGCGCTCTTGGTGGCTATGCGCCACTCTGTCTGGTTGCGCCAGTGGCCAGCTGACGCTGCGGCTAAGAAAGCTCTCACTGGCCTCCCCTTCGTGGGGCTGCGGCTGTTTGGGGAACGTCTTGATGTTCTAGCCAAGGATGGAAGGCTGCCTCAACGTAGGAGGCAGTCTCGGCCCTTTCGGGGGTCCTCTGCACCCTCCCTTCCTTTCGCATTCTGAGAGGGGGCCGTGGCTCCCTCCTCTACAGTGGTCGCAGAGATTCTTGGGGCCATGGCAGAACCCGTGGTCGTCCCAGTCTCTCCTGGAATCCTAAGTCCAAACCCTCTCCCAAGCCCCCTCAGGCATGAAGGGGCGCCCTCACCCATCCGGGTGGGGGGACGGCTTCGGCTCTTTGCTCACGTCTGGAGGCTTCATGTCTCAGACCGGTGGATTCAGGAGGTAGTGTTCTCCGGTTACAAGATAGAGTTTGCAGCCTGACCCCCCCCCAAAATTCATCAGATCCCGGATGTCTTTAAACCCCCTGTCCGCTTAGGGATTGCTTCTGGCTGTTCATTGCCTGTTAGAGTCCGGAGTCATTTGTTTGGTGCCTCATCAAGAAAGAGGTCAGGGGTACTATTCCAATCTTTTCACGGTCCCCGTGCCTATCTTCCCAGGTCATCAGAGATTTCTAAGGTTCGAGCTGCAGGGTCAGCATTACCAGTTTGTGGCTCTACCCTTCGGTATCACCTCGGCACCTCGGGTGTTCACCAAGGTGCTGGCGGAGTGATGGCTCTGCTAAGGAACCAGGACATCCGGATCATTCCTTACCTGGACGATATCCTGATTGTGGCCGAGTCTTTGCCCCAGGCCGAGCGGGACACTCAAATGGTGACATCCACTCTGGAGTCTTTCGGCTGGGTAATCAACTATCCCAAGTCTTCTCTGTCCCCGTCATTAGTGAGGACCTTTCTGGGCATGACTCTGGATACCTCTCAGGTCAAGGTGTTCCTTCCTCAGCAGAAGGTGGAGGGTCTTCAGCTGCAGGCTCAGGCTCTGCTGTCATGTCCTCATCCCTCCATCCGTCAGGGGATGCAGTTGGTGGGCCTGATGGTGTCCTGCTTCGAGGCAGTTTCCTTTGCTCAGTTTCACATGAGACCTCTTCAGTTGCACCTCTTGTCAATTTGGGATCGGGACCCTGTGTCCCTGGATCAGGAATTTGTTCTGTCTCCCCTGGCCAGACAGTCTCTCTTGTGGTGGCTGGACTCAAGGAACCTTCTGGGGGGCAGGTCCTTCCTGCCCCCATGCTGGGAAACGGTCACCACGGATGCCAGTCTGGCTGGGGAGGCTTCTGGAACTCTCTGAGGTTCCAGAGTCGGTGGGGCCCACAAGAGGCCCATGTTTCTATCAACGTCCTGGAACTGAGGGCGATCAGGTTGGTTCTTTCTCGCCTATCCACTCACCTCCGGGGTCGGGCTGTTCAGATTTGCTCAGACAACCAGACGGCGGTTGCCTACATCAACCATCAGGGAGGGACTCGGAGCAAGCGAGCCTTCAAGGAAGTGTCCCTGATTCTGTCTTGGGCGGAACAGCATGTTCCCTGCATCTCAGCGGTCTACATCCCAGGGGTGGAATACCAGGTGGCGGACTCCCTGAGCAGGGGGACGTCTCATCTAGGGGAGTGGTCTCTCAACAACCAGGTGTTTCTCTCCCTCTGTCAACAATGGAGTCGGCCGGACATGGACCTGTTTGCGTCCCGTCACAGTCACAAACTTCCCAGATTTGTCTCTCTGTCTCAGGATCCTCTGGCCCTCGCCACAGATGCCTTGGCAATACCTTGGACGGAGTTTCAGCTTCTCTATGTGTTCCCTCCGTTTCCTCTCCTGGGCAGGGTCATGCGCAAGATAGCCCAGGAGCGGGTACCAGCCATACTGTGGCCCCTTGTTGGCCAAGAAGAGTTTGGTTCACAGACGTCGTGCGGTTGGCAGTAGACCGGAACGTCTTGCCCAAGGATCCAGATCTTCTCACCCAGGGGCAGCTACTCCATCCCAATTTACAAACTCTGGCTTTAACGGCTTGGCTGCTGAAACCTCCATATTGATGAAAAAGGGGTTGCCTGCTTCTGTTGTTGATACCATGATTCGGGCTAGGAAGAAGTCCTCGTCCTTTATTTATTATTATTGAGTCTGGCATGCTTACATTGCCTGGTATGAGTCCAAGTCTCTCTTGCCTGTCGGGTGTTTTTTATTCCCAGGATTCTGGAATTCTTGTAACATGGTTTGGATCAGGGCCTCAACAGTACCCTAAAAGGCCATGTTTCAGCTCTGGCAAATTTTTTCCAAAGATCTTTTGCCAATCACTGGTTGGTTAAACCCTTTTTTTCAGGGCGTTTCTCAAGTGCGTCCACCCCGTAAGCCTTTGCTACCAGTCTGGGATTTAAATCTGGTGTTGTCTGCTCTGCAAGGGCCTCCTTTTGAGCCTATCCGTGATGCTACCTTGTCTATTCTGACCCTTAAGGTAGCCTTTCTGGTGGCTATCACTTCTGTAAGGCGAGTTTCTAGCGGCACTTTCCATCAAACCTCCTTATTTTGAGAGACATCAGGATAAAGTGGTGTTCCGGCTCAAGCCGGACTTCCTGCCAAAGGTTGTGTCTGCCTTTCATCTCAATCAGGACATTGTCTTGCCTTCATTCCAAGGAGTGGACTCTGCATTCCCTAGATGTGGTCAGGGCTCTAAAGTTTTATTTGGTCGCCACTGAGCCTTTCAGGAAGTCTGATGCTCTTTTTGTTCTCACTTCTGGACCTAGAAAGGGTTTGCCTACGGCTAAATCCACTATCAGCAAGTGGATCCGTCAGGCGGTGGTTCAAGCCTATTCTGCTAAGGGAAAGGGACGAACCTCACTTTAGGATTACATTCCACTCGTGCTATTGGTGCCTCTTGGGCTTTTCAGCACCAAGCTTCTGTTAAACAAGTTTGCAAGGCCGCTACTTGGTCTTCTGTTCATACTTTTTCTAAGTTTTACAAGGTTGATGTTAAGACCTCAGTGGATGCTGCTTTTGGCCGCAAGGTGCTTCAGGCGGTAGTGACTTGAACTACTGGCCGTTACTCTTTGGGGATCCCACCCTACTCTGGACACTGCTTTTGGATGTCCCAACTGTTATGAATACCAAAGCGGGCCGTGCCATGCAATAAAGGAAAAAACAATTCTGTGAGTACTCACCTGTAGAATTGTTTTTGTTCCTGCATGGCCCGGCCCGCTTTGCCCCACCCTTGTTATTGTTATTCTTGGTTGCCTCTTTATGGTGATTGTTCCAAGTCAATTGGGGTTTTTTACCTTTTTCACATTTTTTACTTATTCTCTCCCGACTTCTTGTCTCACTGCTTGTGTACGCTGGGGAACTCTATGGTTAAGCCCGTTTTTATAGGGAGCCGGGACAAGCCACAGCTTTTCTGCAGTACCACTGCGCCACCTTGTGGCGGAATTACCCAAATGTTATGAATACCGAAGCGGGCCGTGCCATGCTATAACAAAAACAATTCTACAGGTGAGTACTCACAGAATTGCTTTTTTTGTAACCATACAGGACCTTTAAAGAGGTCCTTAGTGCAAGGAGTTGCCCCAAGTGCAGGGGGCACCCTAATTGCCAGTGCTCCCCCGGTGCATATACCCCACACAAGCCTGTTCTGCAAACCTGCACAGTGCGACCCCCCAAAAGGAAATCCAAACCTACAATTGGTTGAAAGCAGTCCGGACTAGTCGGCATGAAAGCAAAGTGGGGGTGTATGTGGAGGCAGAGATTGGGATGCCCCTCCGCACTCAGACCAACACCCATTTTGTGTAAAATGGCTGTTCGTCTGCTTTAAATAAATAGTTGCTTGGAGATTTATAAAAAGCTTTGACAGGCAAACAAGACATGAGACCAGCAGGTAGGCACAATAGATTGGGTAGCAGCAAAGTAGACAAGGCGTGAACCTGTAACAGCAAAGGTTTATTGCCTGAAACTGGCAAGGACCTAAGAACCAAGGAAAAATTTTAGGGACTTAATGACTCTAAGCACATGATTTCTTTACACTTTAAAAAGTAGGTAACCTGTCCAGACAATGCACATTTCACCCTGTAGTCCCTGTGCAGGACATTAAACCATTGGTCTCTGGTCCTTTTTGATACAAATGCTAAATATTTGTTCTGTTTCCAAGTTAAAATCACCATTTGTATGCCCATGGCTTCCTATGTTATTTAAATTCAGACTAGAGGAATAAAGTCTGGAAATGAATAGCGAAGTTTAGGCTTTCCAACTCTGTTCCTCCAGGCTGGCTCTCCTCCAGTCTGTGAGACATTGTGGAGGTTCTCACGATGACTGCTCTGTACTCACATACAAATAAACACTGTCTGCATTCTGTTGAGCGAACAGAGAGCTATACTGACTTAGATGACTGGTTTTAAGCAAATATAATAGTTCCTTTACACAGGCCTCGATTTCTTCACCCCTGGGGTATAGCTAATTCTGGCCATACTGCCCAATGTTGGCGGTTGAGCACATCCAGCAGAAGGAATTATGAGGGGGCACTTCAAGCATTACCACAAACTACCCCTGTACAGCTTTACACCCTGGGTGTGAAGTCCCCATTATCACATGTACACGTTTAGGATAGCAAATTATTTTCCACATGATCCATGAGCAGAAATGTGTAATATACAGATATGGTAACAATATTACTCCAGTGCAACGAAAGCAAAATTAATGGCCATTTTTAAAGCCTTTTGGCTGCATAGGCAAAACACAAAGCAGACCAATATACGTCTATGGTAGGCCAGGTCAAATGCTTGACAAGGGTTGTTCTGCATTGCAGTTCAGTCTCTAGTTCTTTGGCGTACCTCCAAGCCCCTCGCCTCACTTCCATGTCCTCTGCCACCACCTCTGGGTCCTACAATGCCACATTTCGTCATCCTCTGCTGCTGTCTCCAGATCCCCCGCTGCCACCTCTTGGTCATAGATGCCTTCTTAGCTCCTTCCATGCTGCCTCTTGGTCCTCCGGACTGCAATGCCTCCTCAGCTGTTGCCTCCTGGTCCTTTATTGCTGTTGATCTCGTCACTTGCCATGATCCTCCACTGCCACCTCCTGCTTTTCCTATGTCACTCAAGATCCTCCACTGCTACTTTCTGGTCCACTGTTCTTTGCAGTCCCCTCCACTGCCAACTACTATTCCTTTGGTTCTAAATGCCTTTTCTTCTGCAACCACCTGGTTGTCAGCTTCCACCAATGGCAGAGAGGCACTGCAGAATGCCAGTTAGGGACCGGAGGCCTAAAGCAGTGCAGGGGTACCATTCTGTTCTGTGCTCCACCATGATGAGGTGGAAAGCCATAGTGTGAAATGAGCCTCTATTCTTTATTTGTCCTTTCAACACTCAAAGAAAACTATAACTCAATGTTTTTAAGAACAAGCTATAAAATCTACTTCCTATGCCATGTGACTCTCAGCTCTCCTGCCCCCGATTTCTTTTTTAGGAGAGCCCTGAGGCATAAATGCAAGTGACAGGGCCCTGGAATCTGCGTGAGAGATGGGTCTTTTAGGAGGTAAGGTGAGCACAGAATAAGTCATTTTTCTGACTATAGAAACCTTTAAGGCATTGTCCAGGCAAAAAATGTTTCTGTCCTCAGAAGTTCCTCTGCCCTGCTAAAAATCGTAACGATACTGGAGAACAAACACCGCATCACTCTGCACCAGTCTTTGACCGCCTACAAGATGGAATTTCACCCCTCCTCACACCAATTTAATTTATTGCAATGGAATGGGGTGCCACAGGGCCTGAGCAATTGCTGTGAATGGATTGGGTGTGCAGAATTTCATCATGATGGATGGGGGCCTCCATGTCTTACTGTTGCTGGACAAGATTTGGTAAGTTTAGCAACACTCGAGTCAGACAGCTGAGATGTGGAGGACATAAGGTGAGTATATATATATATATATTTTTTTTTTCTTTTGGCCTGGACAATCACTGTCACCATCTGGGGACAGCCATTGAGTCTAAAAGACTACCCAGGGTTTAAAACCAATCTCTGTGACAATGACAGCAAAAAAAAGTCCAAAGATCTAAAACCTTCTTGAGCTGGCCCCAGAGTCTAAAAGTCTACCCCCCCCCCCCCCCCCCGTTTGGAACACTACAGGCCTAAGAGTGGAACCACGCATAAGACCTTGAGCTCGAGTGAGCAGAGGGGAACAGGTGGGGAACATGGGTGTGAGGGCTTTGGTCTGCTTTAAGCTCAACATTGCCAGTCAAGTCATGCTGATCCAAAAGGATAGATAACCCTGCCTCCCTTTTTTCAAGACCAGGATCAATCACATGAATATGAATGCGGGCTTGCCAAGTGAGAACTCCTTTTATTTTTATAAAATCAAGCTTTTAGTATAGGAGAACCTCAATGAATTAACCTGGACAAGCAGGCTGGAAGAATAGGTTTGGTGTTCTTCAAGTTTTCATTTTGGCAACAAAAAGGTTAATCTAGGAACACAACTGTGAGGAACACCTTCTGTGTCCCAACATCTTATGGCAATTATATTTAATGTATTCATAGGATGGGCCTATGGAAATAATGATATCATAAGACTGATATTATGCAGGCTCTGTAGGAGGCTAGAGACCAAAGTAATCATTGGAGTTCTGCCAGTTGGCAAATTCTGCGCTGGACAGTCCTGAACCTCTCTCAGGTTTATGTAAAGAAATAATAAAATATTAAAAACCTTAAAGCAACACGATTGCCGAATTTTGGCCAATGTCTGTTCTCCTAATGAGCATCCAGGATGGCTGATATGATTGGACAATGAAAGAACATGTCAGTGTGTGTGGTCACGTCATAACCATTTCTATTGTTCCCATATGTGTTTACAATGAAATTCGACCAGTTCATCTTAAAATGATCCAGTCTGCTGGAAAATCAGAATAATTGTTTTACAGATTTTCAGAAATAACACAGTTCTACCTTAAACTAAAAAAAATGTAGGTAGGTATTGGATGGATGAATGTCTATCTTGTATGTTTCCCGTATATAGAGATTGCCCACATCAAAAATCATCCTACCTGCACTTAAGAGCATTTTAAAAAGCATTTTAATATTCAAGATGGCGGCACATGGAGTCTCAGGCTGCCTGCAGACAGGAAGTGTCTTCTGACTGTGCCCCTCTTCATTCTGGGATTGTTGTCCTTTTCATGACCCCAGCTCTGCTCTCTCTGTGCAAAGCACATCTTTAACCCCGCCCCCTGAACCTTTCCACCCCTCTCCTCTTCTCAATATGTGATCCTTCTGAGGCAAAATGGCGGCGCCCGTATCTTAGAGTCCTGGACAGATTTGCAGTCCAGTGGGGGAAAGAGTAATAAGTAAGTGACTAAAATCTTAAAATATAATAAATATATTTTAGATGCTGGGTAATATTTTTTCAAGAGTTTGGGCTCTTCTTCAAATGACGCTGAAGGTCCAGTTTAAACAATGTGTCTGTGAAAAGGGAGCCTCGTTCTGACACTTTTCCACAGCTTAAACTATAAAAATTACTTCAGGAACTAAAGTCAAGTCACCATTTTCACTCATATGGCAGACAATCATGGGACCTCTGGGATTCAATGAAGGTTTGATGTGCAAGCCCACTAGCAAATCTGATTGGTCCCCAGCAGCCACGTGGTTGGCAGACATACGATGGATGAAGAAGTGGTGACTTGACTTTAACATGAACTCAAAAAGGGGGGGGTATTTGAGAAAAGCAATCTATGGGGGTTCCCCCTATGTTCCAGTGGTAATATGGTACTATGGCTGTGTATATAGGAAGAGGAGGTTGTAAGCTCCACTCATGCTACCATAGGTGTTACAATACCCTAGGAGGGTGGTGGATCATAGGTACCTAATGGCGAAACGCGTCTGTGACAGAACCACACACTCCACAAACCGAGGGCACCACCTTGCCACAAGGGACAGAACCCCCCACTTGCTACAAACAAAGTGTATTGCCTTGCTACAAACTGTGGATACCACAGTTTTTCTATTTAAACCTAACAGGCCTCAGTTGGTGGCCTAGAAAAAAAGACTTGAACCTACATCTTTATTCTTTTTGTCGTTACTATTTTGGTGTTAATTGTATGTCCACTTATATGTGCACGAGTAACTATTATGCAATTTGACTGAAATATTAGTAACAAATAATTGCATGATTAATAACAGTGAATTAATAATGGTACCTATGATTCACCACCATCCTAGGGTCTTGTAACACCTATGGTAGTGTGGGTGGATCATACCCCCTCCTCTTAATACGAACTTCTTGGGCATCCTTATTTGGAATACCCCTCTGGTTAAAGATTCATAAAAGGGCCCTAATTAGGCATTAATACTTTACTGATCATTGTTCTTAGGGCTGTGTCAGAAGCATCCGCACATTCCCTTTCTCCAACAGTCAGATTTGCCAGCCAGGCAGGAATACACCATGAATGAGCGTACATGCATCTCTAACAAACCTCACTGGCTGCTGGTGGACACATGGGAACAAAAAGCAGCCGTGAGCAGATTAGGAGCATAGAGTGTAAGTGGCATTGTATAATTTTGGGCTTCCAAGACCATTAACGTGAGGGGTATCCCAAATTGGAAGCCCCAGTGTCGGGGTTAAACCTGCAGCATCATTTAATGAAGTGCCCAAACCGTTAACTATTCTACATCTAAAATCAATAGATTTTAAGTTATTAGTCGCTTACTTATTATTCTTTCCCCTGCTGAACTGCAACTCTGTTCAGGGTTTAAGACTCCAGGGAGGCTGATGCCCTCATCCCTGGGGCATCCAAATTAGGGATGCATACATTCAGGAAATTTTAACCCTTTTTAACTAAGAACTCCATGTACAGCTGATTGCCAGTCCCTGAAGCATCCCGATTTCGGATACTCTTTGTGTGAAATTCCCCAGATTACCTTCTTTACTCACCTCAACAGCAACTCCACTGCCCATGTGTATCAGTCACTTCTGAATGGCTGGCGCACATACAGACAGTTCAAGAGGAGCGGCCAATGACTAGACTGCTACTCAGGATCCTTAGCGATGCAATGCGTGCACAGCTAACTAACCCGGTTTGCTTGCAGTCTGCTCATTTGCCACAGGATTGCCAGTGAGGTGATTAAACAAGGCTATCTGGGGGATTTCACACAATAGGGCATTCAAAATTGGCATGCACAAGGGAGAAGGAACAAAACCTGAGCTACAGAAAATCCCAGGTTTTGTTCCTCTTCAAATTCATGAGCAGCATTTGGGCCTTATTTATCAAGGGCTAGCGCCAGATAGTGTCTGACGAGCGCCAGGTACCGCCAGCTAACGGCGGCTACCGACTCAAGTACGCCTGGCGGCGGTCACAATGATGCATTTATCACGCTAAATGAGGCTAGCGCCAGCGAGAGCATCAGCTAGCGCGGGATTCATCATGTAGCCGACTGCAACGAACAGCGCCGCTACTAATCCCATCACAGCGACAGGTATGACCTGTCGCTCCCTGGCGCTCTCCAATGCATTTCAATGGAGCAATCTTTAAATATTCATAATTAATTGATTTTATGTTTTTTTTTTTTTTTTTTTTAACTGTCAAAAAATCTGTGACCACTACGGCAATGATAGATATTTTTTTTAAGGTAAAAAAAAATATATATATATATGTGCAGAATTGATATTACAGGTCTGATATTAATGTATTCATATTACAAAATGTTTAGAAAAACTTGTATAATTTTTACATTAAAAAAAAATGGTTGTTTGGGGGTTAAAAACTACTTTACACACATCGCTGCCAGCGCTCTGGGGTTTAAACAAGGAATTCACAGCGCGAGAAATTTTTGAGCGTGATTTGTTAATGAATATGCTGGGAGCCGTTCGCTATGGCCATTCGCTGTCAGGCGCACCCATACAACGCAGAACCTGTGAAACATCGACCCCTAACCCCGTATTCAACATTACAGCACACCGACTGAGTCGCTGTTAACAAGCAAACCCCGGCCAAGCACAGCGAATACTAGCTGGCGCTGTGAAAATCACGCTACTGGCGCTCATCTGTCGCTACCTGGCACTATTAATGAATCGGCCTCCCCGTTTTAAAGAAGAACACAAGGGAGATTCACTCTCCCATGTAATGCCCCGCTGTGTGTATTCCAGAGGAACGCCTGGAAAAATGCACCTATTGGTAATCCATTGGTGCTCCTGTTCTGTTTATCCTTTTCTTAGCGGACCTGAGGCAGATCGGCTAGAACTTCTGAGTAGAGCTGCTAGTTGCACCTGTGTATCCGAGCCATTCAAAAAGGCCTGGTGTGCATTAGTGCCTCAGGTATAACGGGGATGTTGTCACACATGTGCTGTGGGCTTGCTGGCTATGTAAGTTTTTGCAAAGCATTGTAGACGCCCTATGTATGTTCCCTTGCTTTAAACCAGTATTTAACACCACATATGCATTTACCTTGTTCACATTAATTATTGCATAATTCATACTCCTGTGTGGCTAAAATACTCCTTTAAGAGTTTTATTTACCAAACAGGAGGGTTTCACACAAGGGCACAGAACAAAACCCAGGAAAGTTAAGTTTATGGGATTTGCTCTGCTTTAAAGAGCCACAGCACACAACTCTGTTAGCTATCTAGCAACCAGTCCTATAAGAGGCTGATTCATTAATAGCGGCAGGTAGCGACAGATGAGCGTCTGAGCAGGCATTTTCAGAGCGCCCGCTAGTAGTCGCTTTGCTCAGCCGTGGGTCGCTACTTCATAGCGACTCAGTCGCTGTTCAGTAATGTTGAATACATTGTGAGGAGTCGCTATTTGTCCAGTACAGCGCTGTATGGGAGCGCATGTTAGCGACTGCTCATAGCGACCGACTCACACCATATTCAGCAAAAAAACATCCTCACAAATCTCTGGCGCTGAAAAATGCTTGTTTGAAGCCCAGAGCGCAGGAGGCGGTGTGTTTAAAGTGTGTTTTCCTGCATCTATCCACTAGTAACAAAGCGAAAACATATGGAATTACATTGTAACCACATTGTAACATGAACACTTTAATGGCAGACCTGTAATGTCATTTCTGAAGAAATATATAAAAAATAAAAAAATGAGAAAAAAATGCTTTTTCAATGCCAGGAGAGGTCACAGAATTATTTGTGATTTTTTGGCAAAAAAACATTGCGCTGTGCAAGGCTGAACGCTGGCGCTGTTCGCTGAGGCTGTGAAAATGATGAATCAGACGCTACATGGCGCTATCCCAGTCGCTAAACAGATTCTGCTTGATAAATGTGGAATTACGTGCCGTGTCCGGCGTTCACCAGTCGCTATCTGTCGCTACCTCTCATTAACCAGGCGCTACCTGACGCTATCCTTTCTTAAATAAGGGCCTAAGTCTAGGTGGGTACACATCTGCAGAGATATGTTGAAGCCGCAACACCAAACGCCAAGGTGCCGCAGTCCTAACAGCTTCTAACCCTGTAACTTCTTTTGATTACATTTACACTGTTCAATGCCGTGTTTCTACTGACATCAGTGAAACTTTACCTGTGGCTAGTGTAAATCGTTACTATTTTTTTATTACTATTTATTATTGTTGTTTTTTTTTATTTGCATTAACAGCTTATTGTTGAAAAATCCTCATATCTGACTCTATTGTAAAGAAGGCCTACAGCTCAGGTTCATTGACATATTTAAAATGGATGACAGTAGCAGTAACGTGGATTTAAAGAGCAAGTGGAAAGTTATCGTAAATCATTTTGACGACAGGCAGTTTACCTGACAACGTCACACCCATATGACTGATATACTGGCCCATTTATGACCAGATATTATGACCCATATTGTAATACTGTACTAATATACTTCAAAATATAATTTAAAGCAAAAAAAAAGCCTCATAATGCTGAAAGTCTTTCCTTGGCACTGCCCTAAGAGAAGGTTGTAATAAAATATTCCAAGCTTTCGGTAATAATAATAATAATAACCCCTTTCGCTCACAGATTGTGCTATGTAACATGGCACTGCTCAAAGCTTTCCAAATATTTTCGAAGTGTCATTTTTCTGCTGCACAGATTTCCTCTTGTCATTATTTAATAATCAGCCTGAAAATAGTGCGTCCAGAGACGTTCCCACATGACCCGTGATCTTATAGGATAAACTACACAGCGCACTGGCACGAGGAGCTCGCCTTTCTCACAGGCCTGCTACTGAGAAAATAGGCTCAGCTGCTTTTACCCATATGTTCACTGTATATGTTTTTACTTTTTACTATGTTGGGTTCCTGGGAGTTATCTGTCCCCTATGGTTTAAAGAAAAACTTTTAGAAAGAGGTTTTACATGGTAAGCATTGCAAGAATAATAACCCCCAGACTTAAATAAATGTTTAGATTTAGTTATTCAGCATTTGGAGACTTGATTTACAAACTGAGCGCCATGATAAGCCGGCCTGGTCATGATTTTCATTAAAGTGGATCAAAACCAAGGATTTGACTATCCTGGGTTTTGGTCCTTGACCCTGGGCAGGAATGCTCTGCTGTGTGAAACCCACCAGGTCGCCCGATCTGACGCACCCTTTCCTGGTCCTATGGTGCAGACGTGGACCCTCGTCCAGTCAGTGGGCTCGGATCCACTCCTGTCCCTTCATCTAAGAGCTCATCTAAGGTGAGCTAGCGGGTGCATCCCCCGCTACACTCTAATCAGGAATGTGCCTGCGCCAGCCATTCACAAATGCCTGCTAAAGGGATAGCGGGCATGCAGCTGCCGCTCACGCATGCGCCATGGATCAGGAAGGAAGGCGAGTTTCCAGGCAACATGGGGGGTTTCACCAGGCGGGGCATCCCAATCCTGGATGCTCCAGGGGAGGGAATCTAGCAGCCCTGTGATCTTATAGATAGCTGGAGTGGGGGCATGCGCACATCCGGGGATGCAGCAACGCGTGTTCCAGCCTTCCCATTACAGTTCATGACAGCCATTTCCTAATAGATGCAAACAGGCAGGATGATTCATTACTAGTGCCAGCTTTCGGCAGATAAGCGTCTGTACAGAGGCGCTAAGAGTAACCGCTAGTATAAGCTGTGATCGGCTATCGGGCGCTGTAACAGAGCATCTCATTCGCTGTAGTAACCTGCCGGCATTGATGAATGTGTTGTATTTTGGGCGTAACACCACACATCACAGCGTTGCAGGGAGTGAAAGGTAGCACCAGCTCAGTGTGACCGACTCACAGCGACTCACACCATATTCAACAAAAAAACAGATACACACACAGCGTCGGCGCTCTGGATCTGGTCACTATAGCATAGAGCGCCAGACGCTGTGTGATTAAAGTCTGCTTTTGAACACATTACCATCTGTAACAAAGCAAAAACACATGGAATGTCATTGTTATAACATTGTAACATTAATACTTTAATGCCAGACCTGTAATGACAATTCTGCATAAAAATTAAAAAAATCTAAAAAGCTTTCAAAAATGACTTTTTCTAGGCCAGGAGAGGTCACACAATTATTTGAAAAAAATATAAAAATAAAAACAAAAAACCCTGTTTAAAGTGGACCAAAACCCAGGCGGATCGATTCCCGGGCCGATCCCTCCCCACGGGGCATCCAAAATCGAAGTGGACCAAAACCCAGGATAGTGAAAATCCTGGGTGTTGGTCCACTTTAAACAGAAGAAAAGGAACATCCATTGAAATGTATGGGAGAGCGACAGGTAGCGACAGGTAATACCTGGCGCTATAGAAGCTAGAGCGCCGGCGCTATACGCTGAGCCACCTGTAATGATGAATCAGACGCTACATGGCACTGTAAGAGTCGCTCACCAGAATCTCCTTCATAAATGTGGTATTGCGTACAGCGCCCAGCGTTCACCAGACGCTGCCTTCCGCTACGAGGCCCTACCTGCCGCTATCCCTTGATGAATAAACCCCATAGCAAACAGCTCTCATTGGCTAAGCGCCCGTGCATGAGCCGCTGGCCTGAGGAAAGGAGAAAGTGAAATGGCCCTATGTACTGTAGCTCTAATGTGGAAACCATGATATTTTTTCAAATGAAATGATGTCAGATTAACGTGATTATTGCATTTAGAAGCAGTAAACTTGAAGTAGTCTGACCTCAGCCTGGATTTAATAAGCCACAGGATTTACGTAACTTACTTCTGTCAGGTTGGCAGCCTTCTACTTAAACAAAAACTAGTTAATTACAGTGTTGGCTAAATTCATACATTGGCTCATTTATTGGAATGTAGCTTTTGCATCTGAGAGATTCCCAAACAAAAGTCTTTTTGTGCCAGTAGCTCCATGCAGGATTATGTCACAACCCTCTGTATTATAATTAAACACAATAAGCAAAATGGGAGTATAAACTGTAGAATAGATAAAAAAAAATGATGCTGCATTCCGACAGGGGATGAGGAGGCACATTATTGGCCTGGAGCCCTGCTGCAGATAGCTAACCAAGCCCAATGTCAAACTGGCCCACCAGAGGATACTGGCACTGACCAAGGGCCGCCATCAGAGCAGTACAGGAGATCCAAGACTAAAATATGGTTTCCCTGGAGTGTTCGCTATGGGGGTTATTCATCAAGCGATAGCGGCAGGTAGTGCCTGGTAGCGGCAGGCAGCGTCTGGCGAACGCCGGGCGCTGTACGCAATACCACATTTATGAAGGAGATTCTGGTGAGCGACTCTAACAGCGCCATGTAGCATACGATTCATCATTACAGGTAGCTCAGCGTATAGCGCCGGCGCTCTAGCTTCCAGAGCGCCAGGTATTACCTGACGCAATCTGTTGCTCTCCCATACATTTTAATGGACATTCCTTTTCTTCTGTTTAAATGGGTTTTTTGTGTTAAATTTTTTTTTACTCTCAAATAATTGTGTCACCTCTCCTGGCCTAGAAAGAGTCATTTTTGAAAACTTTAGAATTTTTATATTTTCATGAAGAATTGTCATTACAGGTCTGGCATTAAAGTATTAATGTCACAATGTTACAACAATGTCATTCCATGTGTTTTTGCTTTGTTACTGGTGGATATGTCCCTACTTACCTTTTGGATGTCGTCGCTGCCTGACGCAGCACCATCCGGCTGTTTCAGGGCCCGATCCTCACCCCGCCGCCCACTTAGCCACCTCCAACTGACAAGCATGGTCTCAGCCATGCTCTTCAATGTTCCAATCCCATCTCGCAGCTCTGCAAAGTCTTGCAGGATTTTGGGCGGCTCCATTGCATCCCAGATAGGGGATTAGGGGCCACGCGCAGTGCCTGAGGGGATGCAAGATGGTGCCGCCCGTGGGGAGGTCAACCAGAATCCGAGGGACCTCTGGTGAGATGAGTAAACAATCCCCAATTGTGAAACCAGAGGAGGGGGGACAGTCTGGCGAGGTTTGGGGGAGGTTTTAACCTATGTACCCCTATCAATCCAACCCTAATGGAGCCCCATGGTGAAACCATAGACTGTTTACTTGAAGATGGGATGCAAGTGATGCCTGTCAGTGGGGGGGGGGGGGGGGATTCCAACCACGGCTCTGCAGAAAGAGCCTGCAGCGGGTATGTGTTGGAAGAGGAACAAAACCTGGGATTTTCACTATTCTGTGGAAAAAAAAGGAAATCATTGGTTTTGTTCCCCTTCAAATGGATTCTCCTTCAATAATAAGGCAGCAAGCAGCTGTGTTTCTCCTACATTTCCTGTAGCACTGGGAATTATTATTGTTTATTTATATAGCGCCATAATCTTCCGTGGCGCTTTACATGGTGTGATTACAGACAAGGTAAAACATATAGTACATGGAACAATACAAAATTAGATGTCACGAGGTTCAAACCAAGTGTTGTGAGCACAGGAGCGAATAGGAAGGAGAGCCCTGCCCTTGCGAGCTTACAGTCTAAAGGATGGGGGTGGAGACAAAAGGTAGGGATCACAAGTGGTAGAGCTAGAGTTGGGCTGCATGTGCCATTTGAAGGTTATAGGAATTGCTTAAGCCAGGTCATATGACTGTCTGAAGAAGTGAGTTTTGAGGGCACTTTTAAAGGCTTGGAGTGATGGAGAGTGGCGGATTGAGCAGGGAAGTGCATTCCAGAGAAGTGGGGAGGCACGGGAGAAGTCTTGAAGGCAGGAGTGCGAGGAGGTAACCAAGGAAGAGGACAGGAGAATGTCAGAGGCGGAGCGGAGGTTGCACTTGGGTTGGTACCCTGGAGTTTAGAACAGATTGGAGGGGAGCCATTCTGTTTGTTGGCAAACCACAGAGGAGGGTGTTACAGTAGTCCAGTCGGGATATGACCAGGGCGCGCACCAGCATTTTAGTGGTATCAGGTGAGAGGAAGGGACGGATGCGGGAGATATTTTTGAGTTGGAGATGACAGGAGGTGGCCAGGGAGTGAATGTGAGGTGTGAATGAGAGAGAGTCCAGAATGACAACCAGGCATCGAGCTTGATGAGTTGAAGTTATTGTAAGATTATTTACAGAAATTGTGGTGTTAGAGAGGGGAGTGAGATGGTGGGAAAATGACCAGTTCTGTTTTGTCCATGTTTAGTTTAAGGGAATAAGATGTCATGAAGGAAGAGATGGCTGTTAGACAGTCAGGAAGGCGAGAGAGGAGAGAAGAGAGATTTGGACCAGAGAGGTAGATCTGAGTGTCATCTGCATAAAAGTGATATTGGAAGCCTAGCAAGGTTATTAGTTGCCCGAGACCAGAAGTGTATATTGAAAAAAGTAGGGGTCCTAGGACTGAGCCTTGTGGTACACCAACAGACAGAGGTCAGGAAGAGGAAATGGTTTTTGAGTAAGACACAATAAATGTGCGATGAGAGAGAAAGGAGGAAAGCCAAGAGAGTGCGAGACCTTGGATTCCAAGATAAGAAAGAATATTGAGAAGCAGAGCATGGTCGACTGTGTCAAAAGCAGAGGATAAGTCGAGAAGAATGAGAGCAGAGTAGTAGCCTTTGGATTTGACTGTCAGTAGATCATTGGTGACTTTGGTAGGAGCCATAGCAGGGCACCGTTGGCATGACAATGGTCCAACAATTGTGTCTGACTGCAATAGAGCATGCTCAGGTTTCATAAAGCTGTGCCATGACATGTCCTTCCCAGCTCAACCATGATCTAGAAATTGAAGCGAAGAAAGTGCCTTTGCTTAGAGTAAATAAAGTTATTTACATTACATTGACACTGTTCCCAATAGGGGTGATGTGGGAGGAAGTTGGTGTGTGTCTGGACAGGGGCTTTAAATCCAGGCCCCCCTCTTCCAAATACTTTCTGCAGGCATTGATTACCTGTCATTAGTATTGTAGAACACATTTTCCCTTTAAATACCCCTATAGGCTTAATTTTAATTGAATGAATTAGATTATAATGAGAAAAACAATTTTGGGACCACAGGAGAGTTTTAAATGTGTCAATGACAAATTCTTATCTTATCCAGGGAATCCCAGTTTGCCATTTAGTGAATCTGCCGAGACTTAGGGGTGTTTAACTCAGCGACCTCAAGTGTCTTATTAGGTGGCAGACATTTTACAAATTGCTGAGCTAACACCGTGGCTTCCGTGTGTTCTCTATAACATATTAGCGGCGTCTGTCTCGCTGGGAAAGGGGCTTGTTTGTAAAGTTAATTTTATATCAGTGGAGGATTGAGCAAGTTGTGACCTGACAGTTTTATCAGCAAGCCAAATGTGAGAAACAGATTTTAATAACACCAGATAAGGAATGCGAGTGAACCTGTCGCTACCGACGGAGAGACCTTGTGTGTCCTGAGAACAAGTTCAAGGTATGTGGTAACACTGCATGCCTTCCAATGTATATAAATGTCATGGCCCGCCACTTAAAGCAGACCTACAACCAGATGTGAAGCCTGTGCTTTAAGCATAGCGTCAAAGCTGCATAGCTGGATCACCTTGCCAAAAAATAGCAGATGAATCTCCTGAGCCAGCGCTTGTGCCACGAGTTTGAGTTAAAAAGAGCTATGGGACTGGTTTAGGAACAGATCAGAGGGTCTACAGGCTAGGTTGTAGCTGCGATTAGAGGGGCATCAAGGTATGTTGCAGCTCAGATCAGAGGGTCTACAGGGTAGGTTACAACTTAGATCAGAGGGGTTACAGGCTAAGTTGCAGTTCAAATCAGGGGGCTACAGGGTAGGTAGCAGCTCAAATCAGGGGAGCTACAGGGTAGGTAGCAGGTCAGATCAGAGGGGCTACTGACTAGGTTGTAGCTCTGATTAGAGGGTCATTAGGGTAGGTTGCAGCTCAGATCAGAGGGTCTACAGGGTAGGTTACATCTTAGATCAGATGGGCTACAGGAAAAGCTACAGCTCAAATCAGAGGGGCTACAGGGTAGGTAGCAGCTCAAATCAGAGGAGCTACAGGGTAGGTAGCAGCTCAAATCAGAGGGGCTACAGGGTAGGTAGCAGCTCAAATCAGAGGAGCTACAGGGTAGGTAGCAGCTCATATCAGAGGGGCTTTAGGGAACTGTAGGTAGCAGCTCAGATCAGAATGGCTAGGTTGTAGCTCAGATCAGAGGGGCATCAGGGTAGGTAGCAGCTCAGATCAGAGGGGCATCGGGGAGGGCTGCAGCTCAGATCAATGGGGCAGCAGGGAGGATTGCAGCTCAGACCAAGGGGACTATGAAGAGGTTGAAACTCATGACTGGGCTAGCGTTCCATATGCCCTGCGTCATTTACCTCCCACCACCAAAATAACAAGTCCGGACCACCATGTCGTTGGAAAGATTAAATTTAATCGGCCACAGCCCAACATACCGTATTTATCGGCGTATAACACGCAGTTTTAAAACTAAAATTGCAAGCTTAAACCCTGCCTGCGTGTTATACGCCGATACTGCGTGTTATACGCCGGGTCCCAAACTACCTGCTCCAGCTGATTCACCGGCGCCCATGATACTCATAGAAGTGCAGCATCCATTTCATGGCAGCGTCGGCGACTCTCTAGCTACCCTGCCTGATATAACCCCTACCTTGCAGCAGTGGCGGCAGCTCTCCAGCCACCTGCTGTTCGCTTTAAACCAATCATTGAACAAGCGGCGGCTGGAGAGCCGCCCGCTGCCTGATTTAACCCCATCCTAGCAGCAGCGGCTCGCAGCGGCCATAGAGCCGCCCGCTGCCTGTATTTTTTCTCCATCATTGCGGGTGCTTACCTTTTCGCCCGCCTGCTCTCTGGTCCCAAGTGTACGCGCCGGCATTATCCCAATCAGCTGTGAGTCCGCAGCCGCCCGCGCTGCTGTTTTAAAGGCTGCTCCTCAGGACCCTCCGAGGCCACCGTACTTCTGACGAGTGACGTCCCTGACGTTACGCTGAGGACGTTACTCGTCAGCGCAATTAAAGAGTGACCTGAGCCTGCTAGCGACACAGGCCAGGTACTGTGGTGAAAACAAAAACATAAAGAAATATGGGTTTATGTGGGGGGGCTTGTTATGTGGCGCAGGGGGAAAGAGTATGTGATATGGGGGGTGGGGTTATATGGTACAGGTGGTATCAGGACTATGTGGTACAGGGGGATTAGGTTGTACAGGTGGATCTGGGGGGGGGGGGGGGATTAGGTGGTACAGGGGGATCAGAGGGGGGGAAATGATGTACAGAAGAGGGTGGGGAAGTGAAGTGGAGGAGTTAATGTTATAATTCATGTTCTAATGTTATAAATTTTAATCCAACATTAAAGAGGACCAACACCCAGGGGTGATCGGCCCGGAAATCTATAAGATTCCCGGGCCGATCACCTCCCACCCCGCGGGACATCCGAGATCGGGATGTCCCGCGGGGTGAAACCCCCCAGAAACCCCAAAAACACCTTACCTGATCCGCCGCCGCTTCCGCCGCCGCCGCCTCCCGCGCACCCCTCCAGACGTGCGCGCGCCCGCGCCGGCCCTCTGTGAATGGCCGGCGGGGGCGCGCGCGCGCCGAGAGTGACGCGCGGGAGGCGGCGGCGGCGGAAGCGGGCTGGACGTTCCTGATCCCCGCCTGGACGTTGGCGGGGATTGGCTGCGGCGCTCACGTGGGAGCGTTGAGAGGTGAGTTTTTTGGGGTTTCTGGGGGGTTTCACACAGCGGGGCACCCCCGATCGGGGTGCCCCGCCGAAGTGGACCAAAACCCAGGATAGTCAAAATCCTGGGTGTTGGTCCACTTTAAGTTCCGAGCTTCCAAGTCATTTATTTTTAATGAAAAAAATTTTTACTCAAATTTTTGTGTTAAAATGGGGAATGCGTGTTATACGCCGGTGCGTGTTATACGCCGATAAATACGGTATATAAACAAATTGTACAAGCAGAAAAGAGTCCCCCCTATTGTTCCGGGTCTGAGAAGCTTAGGATCCCAAGAATGAAGGGAAGGGGAGGGAACAAAATTAACATCCCGACCCCCCACCAAGCGGAAGCCAACATAAACTCAGCCGCATACCTGCTAGGCCAGGGAGCTTAATCGGGCTAACCGCCAGTCGCCAAAATCCCCTTCCTACTTGAACCCCAACCATCCGTATTTCTTTAACCAGAACCGTCCTGGCCACTTTCCACTTCCACTACCTCAGACCCGAAACCCGAGAGAAAACCAGCCCAAACAAATACAAACAGACATAGATAAATAACAATACATTAGTTTATGACACGTCCAAATAATAAATAACGCAAAATACTGCGGCACCACCAACAGGTGCCAACAGCCATATTACAAATCACTTTTTTTTTTAATATAATAAATACCTAGCCATACTAAACCTTTAACACATATTCCAAAAACCCCAATGCCCCCCCCCCCACACAGGACTGTGGCCGAACAAACCCAACCATGACCAAAAAAACAGGGCGGGCGGGTGGGACTGCTCGTCCATCCACGCCGGGGGTCAAAAAGGAAGGGGAGGGGGACAAACGTCCCTTTTATACTCCCCCTCCCCCCTGAGGTCACTTCCCCCCGTGACTACTTCCCCATGGCCGGTCTGCCTCCGGACAGGAACGCAGGCCAGTCATGTGGGCTGCCCTCCTTAAAGGAATGGCGCTTTCTGATCAGAGGGGCTCTTCACTAGATCTTCCAACTGTCATTCATTAGGAGGCACTGTCCCTCTGTTCCTCGTTGTTCTCATTTGTCCCTCACTGAGGTGTAACATGCAGATCTGCATCAATATATACTTTTTTTCACCTATTCAAAGTGTTTATATTGTTGGAACTGTTACAACCTATCCATCCCTCAATGAGGGGGCGTGGCTTCATTTACATATTTTCCCTCTTTCCCACCCTGAAAAGTTGGAAGGTATGCCTCCACCCATAACATCTGTAGATTGGGAGAGCTAAGATTCAGGCATGTTCATAAGTCACGGCGCTCCAGTGTGATATTAGTCATTTAAGGACACAATAATTGCATATAATTACAAGTAATTCGGCTAGCAAAGTACAAACTGCTCAAAGAAGCACTATCATGAATTGGTGCAATAATGACAAGCCACACAAATATTCTAAATAACAGGAGGAGCTGTTACGGTACTTTTATACCTTGCATCAAAAAATTCAGACAAGCTCCATTTTTCTTTTACTAGAAGGAAGAAGAAACAGGAGACTGAAGATACTATTCTGCTTTCACAGGGCAGGAAGCTCTAACAGATCTCCCATATAAAAGTAGAAAGACACTCTCAAAACCCTGTCACTCCTACATTTTATTCCCAGCAATAGAAAGAAAACTCAGGCTTTATTCAGGTGGGGTGTGTAAGTAGCCTCTCTTCACTATCCAACATATTTATATGGATTTCTGTTATTAGAAAGATTCACAATAGAGCTCTGTTAACATTTCAGCTGTGTACAGTATTTGTGTGTTTTTGAATGACTTAATGTAACTGTTCTCTGAAATCAAGGGATTACCAGATGTGTTATTTTTAGAGAAGCAACCAACTGCTTAGAGTCTATAAGACTCTAGAACTCTTGGGCCCTTATTTATGAAGGAATAGCGGCAGGTAGCGACTGGTGAGCGACCGGTAATGACGGGCACTGCCACGAGAACGCCGGCTCCCCGCCACAATCACACATTTATCAAGCCGATCCTGCTTAGCGACTGAGATAGCGCCAGATAGCCACTCATTCATCATTATTCCAGCCTCAGCCCACAGCGCCAGCGTCCGACCTTGAACAGCGACAGGTATAACCTCTCGCTACCTGGCGCTCTCCAATGCATTTCAATGGAACAATCTTTAAATATTCATAATTAATTGTTATCAATGTTTTTTTTTTTTTTAAATGTGAAAAATTCTGTGACTACTTCTAAGTAAGAAGTAAAGGTAAAAAAAAAAAAATTGATATTACAGGTCTGATATTATTGTATTCATATTACTAAATTCTTTCAAAATTTTTTTTTTTTTGGTTTCCAAAAATATGGTGGTTTGGGGGTTAAAAAACTACTTTTAACACATCGCCGCCAGCGCTCTGGGGTTTAAACATGCATTTCACAGCGCGAGAATTTTTTGAGCGTGATTTTTTGATGAATGTGGTGGGAGCCGGTCGCTCTGACCAGTCGCTATCATGCGCACCCATACATCGCGGAACCTGTCAAATAGCGACTTGTCACCCCGTATTCAACATTACAGCACACCGACTCAGTGGCTATCAACAACCGAACAATGGCCAAGCACAGCGACTACTAGCGGGCGCTGTGAAAATACTGCTACAGTCGCTCAACTGTCGCTACCTGCCGCTATTAATGAATCGGCCTCCCCGTGTTCTTCCTCTCTATGTGGCATCCCAAATTGGGATGGCCCTCTTTGTGTCTCCCCATGCTGGCAATCTCACGTTGTATTTCATTGCTGTGGCCACATTCCTACTATACCTTTAAGCTTAGACTTATACCCACATCATGCATTTCTGAATGGCTGGTGTGGGCACACTCCACAGATAAAGGTGAGCGGTGATGCGGCCGGCAGTGTGCACTCCATTCTGCTTTTTTTTTCCAAGAAAAATCAAAATGGAACACAAATTTCGGTCTGACTGAGTAGCCAACGTATATGCCGTGGGAGAAAAGGGTGGGTTTTCTTGCGGTCCTGGGGGCTACACACAGCATCACATCCCAGGCAGGAGGAAACAAACAACAAGGGGTTTATTCATCAAGGGATAGCAGCAGGCAGTGCCTCATAGCGACAGGTAGCGAACGGTGAATGCCGGGCGCTGTACGCAATACCACATTTATCAAAGCGATTCCGGTGAGTGACTCTAACAGTGCCATGTAACCTCAGATTCATCATCACAGGCGGCTCAGAGTGTACCGCCGGCGCTCTGGCTTCCAGTCCAGTATTACCTGTCGCTACCTGTCGCTCTCCCATACATTTCAGTGGGTGTTACCTTTCTTCTCAGAGTTTTCTTTTAATTTTTTTTTTTTTTTATCAAATCATTATGTCACCTCTCCTGGCCTATTTAAAGTCAATTTTGAAAACTTTTTTGATTTTTTAAATTTTTATGCAGAATTGTCATTGCATGTCTGGTATTAAAGTGTTAATGTCACAGTGTAATTACAATGTAATTCCATATTTTTTCGCTTTGTTACTAGAGGATATGTGTTCAAAAACAGACTTTAATCACACAGCGTCTGGCGCTCTGGGCTACAATGACCCAATTTTGAGCGCCAGCATAGTGTGAGGCAGTTTTTTTGATGAATAGGGTTTGAGTCGCTCACACTGACCAGTCGCTACCATTTGCTCCCATATAGCTCTGTACTGGTGTTATCGCGACTCACACATCAAATTCATCAATGCCGGCCAGTGACTGAGGCGCTCGGTAACAACGACCCATATCCGATCACAGCGACTACTAGCGGTCACTCTGAGCGCCTCGCTACAGACGCTCATCTGCCGGTACCTGGCGCTAGTAATGAATCAGCCTGCCCGTGAAAATCTTGGGTTTTGTTCCTCTTTAAATCAGACCCAAATCTAATATTACTTCACCCCCTAGGCATCCTGGTTTGGGATGCCTTTCTGTGGGACGCCCAAAATTCTGACAGAATCGCTTTCCTGTTCTCGCTGTGTCACACTGGTAGGTAAGACCAGTCAGACAGCCGTGCCGTTTCATACATGGGGGTCATGCTAAATATTTGGTGAAGCCGGTGTGCATTGCGGTGTGGATTGCTGTGTGGATGAGCATTTTGGCGATAACACACAAAAAAGTGCCAAAAAAAGTTGACCAGTTTGTCCTACATTCCCCCCAAAAAATCACCTGTACATGTGATGCCACATTTTTACAGTTTAGGTACATTATTTTTCAAGTGATGTAAGGATATAGTTTTAAAGTTTGGAAAATAACAGAACCCTATGGGCTATGCTAAAGATTTCACAATTTAATTCTGCATAACCCATAGCGTTCTGTTCTTCCAAACTTAGAGAGGAACATCTGACCTAAACCTAAATGTGGCCGATTCCCCTCCCCCCTTTTGGGCCCTGCTTACTTTTTGGATGTCTAAGGGCCCAACCCCCCCCCCCCCCCACTGGCTTAGCCATATGTAAAGGACAGCACAGCTTTAGCCATGCTCTTCAGAGTCTCAGCGAAGATTTGCATCCCATTCATGTGAACTGCGCAGGCACAAGGTCGGGGGATGCGCGCAGTGCCTGATGGGATGCAAGATGGCGCTGCCGGCCGTCAGGAGGTCGCCGGTATTTGAGGGACCTAAAAAATGGATGCCCTGGCGAGTGGAGTAAAAATTTCCCAAAGGTAAAAGCAGAGGGGGGGGGGGGGGGGGGGGGGGCAGCAGATTTGTGAGGTTTGGGGAGGTTTTAACCTCCCCGCCAGAGTCGCACAGGCTTCACCAGATATTGAGCATGATCCCCTCTGTGCACACACTTCCACCCGACAAACCCTATTGTTGATATAAAAGTGCCATTGAGCTGGTGAAAGCTTCCCGGCTCATCAATGTGACACTGCATCACATGACAATGCATAGGAGGGAGGCAGGTGAATGAATTCCAGTGTAGGCTGAGTATCCCTTGAGTATCTTAGGATATAGGCGTGGGACATTGAAGTGCACAGCTAAAGCAGTGCTCGTCAGTCAGTGGCGGCTAAGCGGGCGGTGGGGTGAGGATCGGGCCCTGAAGCAGCCGGATGTCACCGTAGCAGGCAGTGGTGACATCCAAAAGGTAAAAAGGGACCAATGGGGGTTATTTGCCCCTTTTTATTTTAGGTCTGATGTTCCTCTTTAAAGAGGACCAAAACCCAGCACTATCGGCCCTATAAGATTCCCGACGATCGATTCCCTCCCCTCGGGGCATCCAAAATCAGGATTTGTGTGAACCCCTCCCCAGGTCGTCCGTTCACTTACCTTGCTTCCCGGTCCAATGGCTCATGTGCGAGCCGCGGCCGCATCCCCTCTATACCTCTAGCAGGGCGCGTGCCCGGGCCGCTGGGCTTAGACACTGTCTATGAGACACTCACACAGCGGGACACCCCCAATCCGGGTGCCCCGGGGGAAAGGACCAAAACCGAGGATAGTCAAAATCCTGGGTTTTGGTCCACTTTAAAGAATATTGGCACAGTGTATTTAGGCATTGAAAACAACACAACACGGAAAATTAAAGAAAAAGTGTAATCACACCAATTATAACTGGCAAGGTGATGCAATGCCTATGCACTGCTGAACCCCTGACATCTATTTACTCAAGGACCTCGCCCTGTCACTGATCAGATTTGTGATGTGACAGCGTAGCCATGTCTAATGGTGAATCACTCCTACATAACAATTCACTATTATGTTCACGATGATTTATTCTTTTAGCTGTCAAAAGAATGGAGTTCCTGTAATTTTCATTTTATTGGGCTAAATGGACAGAATTAAAAACACAGTCTAGACGTTCATTAATATTATAAATATCGAATCAGCAATTAGCTTAAACGTGCCCTGTGGGAATTTCCATTAAGGCTCCCATTACACATTCTAACATTTTTGTGAAGGATCAGAAAGAAGTCACTTCTTGTGATCAAACAAGTGGCTGCCCTATTCCAGTCTCTGCTATCATTTACAGGGTGTCATTTCTATTGCTAAGACCCTTCAGCCGAGCCTTTGGACACCTATTCATGAACAGAGGGAAGAATTCATAATTATAATAATTCATTTCACATGTCCTGCTTCTGTTTGAAGTGAGCTTGAGATCTCTGCAACTCTGGAAATTACATTAAAGTGCACCAAAACCCAGGACTTTGACTATCCTGGGCTCTGGTCCTTTCCCCCATGCCCTGTTGTGTGAAACCCCCCCATGTCACCCAATCTAACTCACCTTTTCCCGGTGCTGCGGTGCATTCGCAGCCTCTCGTCCAATCAGCGTGCTTGGATCCGCTCCTGCCCCTTCGTCTAAGCTCTCATTTAAGGGAGCACACCCAAGCGTGCCCGGTGGCCACATCCCCCGCTAACCTCTAACAGGTGCAGGTTGACTGTTTAAAGTGGACCAACACCCAGGGGGGATCGGCCCGGGAATCTATAAGATTCCCGGACCGATCAGATCCCTCCCCGCGGGGCATCCGAAATCGGGATGTCCCCCGGGGAGGAACCCCCCAGGAGGCCCACAAACCTTACCTCAGCCCCGTTCCATCGGCGCATGCGCGAGCCGCGGCCTCGTCTCGCGCTTCCCTCGCGCCGGCCGTTTACGAATGGCCGGCGCAGGCGCGCTCCCTGTTAGAGGGAAGCGCGAGACTCGGTCTCCAGCGCTCAGAGCCGATGAGCTGCTATGCGCGTCCAAGCGGCCTTGAACGCGCGCTGTGATTGGCTGGAGCGGTCACGTGGGAGCGTGGTGAGGTGAGTGTTTCTGGGATTTCGGGGGGATTTCAGACAGCGGGGCACCCCCGATCGGGGTGCCCCACCAAAGTGGACCAAAACCCAGGATAGTCAAAATCCTGGGTGTTGGTCCACTTTAAGAATAAAAGTTTATTTAAAAATAAAAGACAAAACAAAAGTAAAAACATTATTATTAGTTGTTTTTTACATACTGGGTAACTTTCTTATGACATACTGGGTAACTTTCTAATGACAATCTGCCCCTAAACAACATTGATTCCTATGGGATTAGCCACTAAAAGGTGGAGAATGCAAAAGTATTCGCCAGCATTCGCCAAGACCAAAATGAAGTAGATGTAAATCCAAAAAACATGGATATCGCCGGTGGAACAAACAAATGTGTAAACCCGGCAGATACCCGGCAGATGTCAGCGAACCTTTTCGTAAATTACCCCCTAAGTGCTCTTTCACACCTTTCCTATTGTGTTGCATTGAATAAGAAATTCTCATTGCAAAGTCTATTTAAAGAGGAGCTCCAAGCATTTTCCCCCACCCCTCCCTCCTGTGCTAAGCCCAATTTGAGCAAAAAGCAAATGCACCCAGATGTACAAGGTTGGCAGAGACCTAGCCACACAAACTGAAAGTTGTACCGGCTGCCAAAGCTGCATCTACTAATTACCGACCACTTGGCATAAACACTGTGATTACAAGATATTTGGCAATAAAATAAGATAACCTCCCAGAGAAAATCACATACTGACACACACCTGAGCGTCCCGTGTTACATCGCCTTCATGTACAATAAAACAGTGTTAGTAAAAACCAGCAGCACACAACCCTGCCAAAGCCAAAAACAAAAAACATAGGCCCTTATTTATGAAGGAATAGCGACAGGTAGCGACTGGTGAGCGGCCGGTAATGACGGGCCCCGCCACGAGAACGCCGGCTCCCCACCACAATCACACATTTATCAAGCCAATCCTGCTTAGCGACTGAGATAGCGCCATATAGCCACTCATTCATCATTATTCCAGCCTCAGCCCACAGCGCCAGCGTCCGACCTTGAACAGCGACAGGTATGACCTCTCGCTACCTGGCGCTCTCCAATGCATTTCAATGGAACAATCTTTAAATATTAATAATTAATTGTTATTAATGTTTTTTTTTTTTTAAATGTGAAAAATTCTGTGACCACTTCTGCCATTTTAGATAATTTTTTAAGGGAAAATAAATTGTACAGAATTGATATTACAGGTCTGATATTAATGTATTCATATTACTAAATTATTTAAAAAACTTTTTTTTTTTTGGTTTCCAAAAATATGGTTGTTTGGGGGTTAAAAACGACTTTTAACCCATCGTCGCCAGCGCTCTGGGGTTTAAACATGCATTTTACAGCGCGAGAATTTTTTGAGCGTGATTTTTTAATGAATATGTTGGGAGCCGGTCACTAGGGCCAGTCACTATCATGCGCTCCCATACAGCGCGGAACCTGTCAAATAGCGACTCCTCACCCAATATTCAACATTACGGCAAACCGACTGAGTCGCTATCAACTACAGAACAACGGCCAAGCACAGCGACTACTAGCGGGAGCTCTGAAAATGCCGCTACAGTCGCTCAACTGTCGCTACCTGCCGCTATTAATGAATCGGCCTCCCCGACACTCACCCTAGATTTGCCCTGGTCTAGTAGTATAAAACTCCAGAGATCAGAGAATAACCAATCACTCCAATAACGTTGATGGAGGGGGCTACAGCCCGCTCCCTCTATTTAAATAAATGCAGTGGGCTTGATGGAGTCACTGTGACTGAGGTGGGGGAGGAGCTCCATACAGGGGTTGGCAGGGGTTCAGCATGAAGGCCATGGGGCTCCATATCAGGAGCCAGTAAAATTGCCAGACTAGGACCGATCAGATGTGGGGGTCAAAAGGTGTTTTTAATGTCCGGACTGTCCCTTTAGGAAGCTGCCAGCAATTGGGGCATTGTACGGCTATAGCAACGTTTACTTTGACACGTTCTGAATTTTGTATGTTGGATCTAAAAATACCATTTTGTGAAATACTCACCTGTAAAATGGGTATTATAAGTATGTCACACACCCCGCTTCAAGATATCCATAACATGTGGGTAATACCGACCTGAAGTGGGCGTTCCTGCAGAGATGATAGCAAAAAAGAAAGCCCCTCCCTGATCCATAAATACCTGGGACCTCCCACTCATTACCCAGTATATAGAAGCAGTAAGGTAAGGGACCAGGAAGAGGCAAATATAAGTCATAACAACGCAAAGTTCACAAAATAAAGGATCCAGAATAGAAGAAGGGCGGGTGAAGCGGGGTGTGTGACATACTTATAATACCCATTTTACAGGTGAGTATTTCACAAAATGGTATTATTCTAAGTATGTCACACACCCCGCTTCAAGATATCCATAACATGTGGGACATCCAATAGCAGTGTCCATAAAAAGGGCGGGGATCCAAAACAAGGCAACAATGCACAACTTAAACCACAACAGCTTGTAGAACTTTGCGGCCAAAAACAGCATCCGCTGAGGCCCGAACATCAACCTTGTAAAACTTGGAAAAAGTGTGAACAGAGGACCAAGTAGCGGCCTTACAAACTTGCTCAACAGAGGCCTGGTGCTGGAAAGCCCAGGACGCTCCAACCGCACGAGTAGAATGAGCAGTAACACGAAAAGGGGGACTCCTCCCCTTGGCAGAATAGGCCCCAATGATGGCCTGACGAATCCATTTACTAATGGAAGATTTGGCAGGAGCCAAACCTTTCCTAGGCCCAAAAGGCACCACAAAAAAAGCATCAGTCTTACGAAAGGAAGACGTAACCACCAGATAATATTTCACAACACGAACCACATCCAAGGAATGCAGCGCCCTTTCCTTGTCGTTGCTGGGATTAGGGCATAGAGAAGGCAGAACAATGTCCTGATTCAGATGAAAAGCAGAGACCACCTTAGGAAGAAAATCCGGCTTGAAACGAAAGACAACTTTATCCTGATGCCTTTCGAAGTACGGAGCTTTAATGGATAAAGCTGCCAACTCAGAAACACGCCGAACTGAAGTGATAGCCACCAAAAAGGCCACCTTTTGAGTAAGAGAAGACAAAGCAACCTCATTCAAGGGCTCAAACGGAGGACCCTGAAGAGCAGAAAGAACCAGGTTCAAATCCCAAACTGGAACAAAAGGCTTCCTAGGAGGCCGTACATGCGTAACTCCTTGGAAAAAGGTCTTGACTAAGGGATGAAGTGCAAAGGACCTTTGAAAGAACACTGCCAGGGCAGAAACCTGCCCCTTCAAGGTACTAAGTTGAAGCCCCAGATCCAGACCATGTTGAAGAAACTCCAGGATTCTGGAAATGGAGAACTCCCGACAAGAGAAAGACCTACTTTCACACCAGTCAATATAGGACCTCCAAGTCCTATAGTAAATAGTAGAGGAAGAGCGCTTCCTGGCGCTAATAAGAGTCTGAACCACCGCGTCAGAAAGACCTTCTTCCTTCAAGATGGCGGTTTCAGCAGCCACGCCGTCAAAGCCAGCGAAGGTAAATTGGGATAGCGTAGCCGACCCTGGGTGAGCAGGTCCGGCAGTAGAGGCAGAACGAACTGATCCTCTGCCAGTCTTACCAGGTCTGCGAACCAAACCTGCCTTGGCCACCTTGGTGCCACCAGAATCGCCGACGCGCCCTCCAGAGTCAGCTTGCGCACCACTCTGGCTACCATTGGAAACGGAGGGAACAGGTAAAGAAACCCCAGATCCCTCCAGTTCAGAGACATGGCATCCACTGCCAGAGCCAGAGGATCCTGCGAGAGAGACACAAAGACTGGAAGCTTGTGATTGTGACGAGAGGCAAAGAGGTCCACCGCTGGGAACCCCCACCTGAGACATATCGAACGAAACACTGTGGGACTGAGAGACCACTCCCCCTGACGAGAAGAGGCTCTGCTCAGCAAGTCCGCCTCCGTGTTCTCCACTCCCAGAATGTAGACTGCTGAGATACACGGGACGTGACTCTCCGCCCAGTCCAGAATCAAAGACACTTCCCTGAGGGCACTCCTGCTGCGAGTCCCCCCCTGGTGATTGATGTAAGCAACCGCCGTCCTGTTGTCCGACCGGACCTGAACTGGCAGGCCTCTCAACTGATGAGTCAAGCGAAACAGAACCAACCTGATGGCTCTCAACTCCAGAACATTGATGGGCTCGTGAGCCTCCTGCGGGCCCCACAGACCCTGAAACTGGAGGTCCTTCCAAACACCCCCCCAACCTGACAGACTGGCATCCGTGGTGACTGTTTCCCAACACGGAGCCAGAAAAGATCTGCCCTTCGACAGATTGACCGACCCCAGCCACCATTGCAGGGATCGACGAACTCGGGGAGTCATCAGGAAGGACTGATCCAACGATAGAGGAGACTTGTCCCAAACCTTCAACAGATGAAGCTGAAGCGTCCTTGTATGAAACTGCGCAAAGGGAACTGCCTCGAATGAGGCCACCATTAACCCCACCAGCCTCATCCCTAGCCGGATGGCCGGACGAGGGGCCGACAAGAGAAGCCGAGCTAATTCCTGAATCAAAAGAATCTTGGCCTGGGGCAGAAATACCCTGGCCTGCGAAGTGTCCAGAGACATCCCCAGAAAAGTCACTACTCTGGACGGAGAGAGAGAAGACTTGGGGCGGTTGACCACCCAACCGAACCTCTCCAGGGTGGACACCACCATTCTGGTGTCCAACTCCGCTTGGTTGAAAGAAGAGGCCATGATCAGAAGATCGTCCAAATAGGGCACAATGCGGATACCCTGAACCCTTAGCAGAGCCATCACCCCCGCTAGCACCTTGGTGAACACCCGAGGAGCCGAGGTGAGACCGAAAGGGAGTGCTACAAACTGAAAATGCCGATCCTCCACCACAAACCTGAGAAACCTCTGGTGTGCTGGAAAAATTGGAACGTGTAGATAAGCATCCTTGATGTCTATGGACGTCAGAAAGTCTCCCTGACGAAGAGAGTGAATGGCCGAACGTAGCGTTTCCATGCGGAATTTCCGTGGCCGGATGAACCTGTTGAGAAACTTCAGATCCAAGATGGGTCGGACCGATCCGTCCTTCTTGGGTACCGTGAACAGATTGGAATAAAAACCCCTGCCCTGATCCGAAGGGGGCACTGGCCAAATGACAGCCATATCCAGAAGGTTCTGTACTGCCAACAGGAGCCCCTGCGCCGCTAGAGGTTCCGAAGGCATCCGAGACCTGAAAAATCTGGAAGGGGGGCGGAGCTCGAACTCCAGCTTGTAACCGGAAGACACCACTTCCCGGATCCATCTGTCCGAGACCTCTTGATCCCAGATCTGGGAGAAGTGTCGCAGCCGTCCCCCCACCCGCATGGGTGAGGGCGCCCCCTCGTTGCTGAGCCGGCTTGGCAGCCGGCTTGGGCTTAGAGCCCCAACTGTATCCTGGACGGGCACGTCCTCTGCCCCTGCTCCCAGAATCTCCTCTGGAAGAGGGGAATGCAAATCCTCTGCCAGATCTGGCCCCACGAAAAGAGGGGGTAAAGGAAGGCGCCCCTCGAAAGGGGCGGCGTTGTTTCTTGCGTTGGGGTAACCTACCACCCTTGGTAACGGAGTCCAATGTCTCTCCAAAAAGCCGTAATCCAACAAAAGGCAGAGCCGTTAGCGACTTCTTGGACATAAAATCTGCTGCCCACTGGCGCAGCCAAACCGAGCGCCGAATAGTGACCAGCAGAGCCGATGTCCTACCACACATCATCAAAGTGTCATCCAAGGCTGTCAACACAAAGGATAAAAACAACTCACACCGCTTAAGGCTAAGGAACTCCGCACTACCAGGACGCAGCCCGGAAGAAGTCAACAGGTCCCTGACCACGGACCTGGCAGCCAACACCATTAGAGCCGAGGCGCAAACGGGCCGCATGGCTGACCCAACACTAGCGAAACCATGACAAGCCATCTGGTCAATACGTTTATCCTCTCCATCCTTGAGAATGGAACAATCAGGTCTATTTAAAACCGAGGAATTGGACAACCCCAACACCGGGGCATCCACCTCAGGGGGAGATGCCCAGCGCTTAATCGCCTCCGAAGGAAAGGGATATTTCCTATCCCACCCCTGAGGGATGCCAGGGAGCCGAGCCGGCCTGTCCCATTCCTTAGCAATGATTTTGTCAAAATGCCGTTGTGTAGGGAATTCCAAGCGCGGCCTGGATTCCTCAAACAATTCACCCTTCTGCTGTGACACCTCCTCAGGAGGAGAAATATTCAGAACCTCTAACATCAGAGCCAGAGCGTGAGGAGTATCGGAGGATCTCCCCAAGTCACCAAGCTCAGCATCAGCACCAAAAGACTGCTCATCGTCCGAAATATCAGAATCCTCATAAACTTCCCCTTCCTCTAGCGGGGAATAATCAGACCAATCCAGATTATTAACATCCTCCTGGTCCTCCACCAGCGGAGCCAGCGACAAATGCTTTCTCTTAGTCGGGGCCTTACAGGCAACCGAGCTGGAGATAATTTTTTCAAGGTTAGCCAATCTTGCACACATCTCAGATTGAAGCTCCCGGCCCATGACAACGTCACATGGGTTGCGTGTCAAGGTGGGAGGAGGAGATGAAGCGACCGGCGGTGCAGACCCAGACGCCTGGGGTTCGGACTGCCGCGTAATAGTCTGCTGTGCACATGGAATACACAGAAGTACATCGTCCCCAGAAATGGATACCCCACACAACATACACTTTCGGGGATGCCCCGAGGGGGCCCCGAGCCCAGTATCCGGGGATGCCTCCATAAGGTGAACTTTTATAGGAATAGTCGCAATGACCCAGGGAATTACGCCACTAGACAACCCGGGATGCCCCTTTAATGTCCCGAGTGGGAGGATTTATGGACAATAATGAACCCAGTGATTAAGGATCGGGAGAGACCCCCTAAATGCTAATGGAGAACCTCCTGAAGCACCACCTGGAAGACAGAGAGGAAGGGCTAATAAGACTAATGAAAGCACAGACACTCTTACATACAGAGGATGAGCAAAAAGGAGATGGCCAGAGGCCACTTACAGAACCGACAGCAAGTAATGCGACCGTGAGGTAATCCACCGGAGCTCGCAGCCAGAAGGGGGGAAGGGGGCGTGGTCAGCGCGGGACGCGCGTGACGCCGAGCAACGCCCCCCTTCCCCTCTCTCACACAGGCAGAGCTCCGCAGCGGCGCCAGAGAAGGATGGGGGCGGGCAGCGGTGACGTGCCGCCACACCGGCCCCGCCCCCCCAGTCAAGCGTGAGGAGAATCTCCTCACAGAAAAAAAGGCGCCAAGAGCCGGCCGGCGCCGCAGTGTACAGAGCGGCCGCCGTGCCCGGCTCAGTAAAAGACACAGCCACACAGCCACCCCCCCCCCCCCTAGAAGGACAGTATACATGGCGTGAGGTAAAGACCTCCGCCATTATAAAAGTGAAACACCAGCTGAGGGAAGATGGGGGGGAAAAAAGACAGGTCCAGCACCGCACAGGCCCTGTAAAACGGCTGCGGCGGTGATACAATTAAAGAGACATTGCACAAACCCTGAACGGAACATATTAGGGATTAAATAAGAAGGGACCCACACTCCCCAACCCCACCTGTGAAAAGGGGATCCTGGGAGGGCCACTGAATGTTAAATAAGGGACAGGGCATCCCAAACCGGGGTCACCAACCCGGAGCAACCGCCTACCCTCTCATATAGGGTCTCACGGTGGAGCATAGCTCCTGAGCACCTAAGGTGCCGATATACCCTCGCCTGGAACCTCAGCCGAGGCTGGGAGGCATGTGGATTTCTGGGGAAAAAAGGTCCAAACGGAAATAAATGAATAGTGGGCCGGGAGTCATCCTACCTGAAATCCCCCTGTGCAAGGAGGAGCCATCATCTTCTGACTTGCTCGCCGTCTGCAGAGATAGAAAACTGGGTAATGAGTGGGAGGTCCCAGGTATTTATGGATCAGGGAGGGGCTTTCTTTTTTGCTATCATCTCTGCAGGAACGCCCACTTCAGGTCGGTATTACCCACATGTTATGGATATCTTGAAGCGGGGTGTGTGACATACTTAGAATATAAAAAAACTTTTCTAAGTCCCTTTTATTCCACATACCCAGGGTATCCAGATTTGGCATGCCCATCAGTTAAAGTGGACCAAAACCCAGGAAACGTTACGGACTGCCGCAGTGATCAGAGTAGGATCGCTACAAAAAGAGTTGAAAAAAAAATTCTCATAGTAGTAAAAAATTCAATACGTTAGAAAAAAGCCTGAGAATTTCATTGTTGCTGAATCACCAGAAAAAAAGACAATGGAAGTCAATGGCAGAGTTAAGAGGACTTTTCTCGAGAGTCAAAAAGTGCCATTGACTTTCATTGTCTTCCTTCCTGGTGATTCACTTAAAGTGAAATTCTAATGCTTTTTTCTCATGAATTTTTTTTTAACTCTTGAATCAGGGCATTGGTATTTTTTTCTCTTATCTTAGTTATCCAAAGCAGGCTATGCTTGGGGAAGGGGTGGCAGGGCTGGTGTTCCTCTTTATTACTCACCCTTCCACATTCTCCCTGGAGGTAACGGTTAAAGCAATTCAAAACCAATTTATTGACAAAATAATTGCACGTTGCAGTGTGTGTGTGTGGGACATCCCAATTACCTATGCCCCACCCCACACGTACCCCCCTGCAAGCCTGGCTTCTAGCACCACATTCTAACCTCCTACTCGCCCCCTCCTCAAAATGAGGCATCAAGGTCAGGAGTCTTCTGGACCACATCAGCATGCCCGAGGGGGCAAACCCATGTTTGTAAAATAGATGATAGATCGCTTTAACTCCCTAACAGTGAAATAGAAAAAACTGTGTCAGTAGGGTCCTGGCAGACAGGGAGAAGGGGCAGTGAGGGTCAGCAATCTGCTCAACTAAACCTAAAAGCTCCTTTAATTAAAAGGGCAAAACACAGGTAACTCAGGGGGCTAAAAAGGCCAAAGAGCAGAGGTTGCCAACCTTATTTCATGGAGTACCACTTTCCTGCAGTTATTTCAAGTAACAACACCCTTACCACTGCTAATACCAAGAGTGGAGGTCCTTTACTTGCCCACCAATCAAAGCTCTTCTACCAGTCATCCCAAAATGCTCCATTTCTGCATACCTGCAGCTTGTTGACTTTGACCACCTGGAACATCCTTTTGGAGCGGTAGCTTGTTTGCATTGGTACTCAATCTCCACCAGAGCTTGGTACTCAAGCTCCACCAGAGGGGAGCTTGAATATCATCAGTGGTATTAGTACAACTGGTTGAGAACCCCTGCACTAGAGCCTTTTTTTATTTTAGTTTTGCTTTAAAATGATCCTATGCCCAGAAAAGAAGTTTATGTAGTCACCTTCTATCCCCAGCCCAGTGCCCCAAAATAGCCGTGTTTAGTTTTTTTACTAAACACAGGCTGTTTGGATGGCTGGACCATGGCACAAAGCACTTATTACTTTTTGTGTCACCCCATTCCCCCCATTAGATTGTAAGCGTGCAAGCGTTACTTTTGTTTCAGTGGATATCCTTTATTCTTTTTTTTGTTTTTTTCTTACATTTTTTCTTATGTTTGTACATGAACCCTCTGATTGTAAAGCACTACAGAATATGTGGGTGTTATATTATTATTAGAAAGCCTTTGCCCAATATTCATAAAAACATGAAATGGATGCAGTCTGATGTTCAAATAGTGGCTGTATAGCTCCCTGGCCAAGCAGTGTCCCTTGGTGCTTACCAGCATTGTTACTTTCTTCCTGGGTGTAGAATCACTTTAACATGTTAGATAACAAAGAATATTATCTTGAAATCTTCATTGCTGATCAATGGCTTCAGTCAGGGCTGGCTCAAGACTTATGTGGGCCCTTGGGCGGCATGGTATTTGTGGTGAAGAGTCGCGTCACATCACTGAGGAACGTCCCAAATCTGGATGCCCCCTAATGATCATGCTATTTGCACCAAACCCCTTTAAACCTGACCTTAGAAAAGAAAAAATAACCTACTTTAAAGAAAAAAAAAAATTTACCTCCACAGTACTTTCCCTCTTGGCTCGCACTCCGGTCTCCTTGTTTTCGCCTGCTGCTTGATTGCCCGCAACCCGTCGGTGCACCTGTCCTGTGGTGTGGAGGCCCCTTCCTCTCTCCCCCGTGGGGACAGCACATGCAGCACCGGAACCTTATTGCTGCATGGTGTTGTCCCTGCCCAGCCACCTCTGTCATCGCTGGCGAGCTGCAAGTAGATCTGGACACCAGCTGTAGCAGTGCTTTCCCAATCCACCGCTGGTCAAGTGCATTCGCACACCCCAAAGGCTGGCCCTGTCAGTGGGCCCCCCTTCGGCCGGGGCCCCCCAGCAGCTGTCGGGTGCTGCCACCGGCCCTGGCTTCAGTGATACGTTTACTTGCTAGTTACCCTTCGCTACATCTGCAGGCTGTATAGGCAGAAGTACATAGTAGCCGAATGCCAGGGGGTCAGGAGGTCACTGGAGAACAATGGCGGAATCACTTATTTTGCTAAATCACTTGTATTCAGGAATATGACAATAATAGTTATTTCAATGTCAAGAGCAGTATGAAAACACAATCCCCTCGCTGCAGACATTACATCACTGGCAACGCTTCCAGAGACTCTGTGCCAAGAAGCAGAATTTAAAAATAAGTCCCCAGATAGAGGTCATGACAACAGACAATGCGTGCCTCATGGTTATTTGTGCGCCGCCATTTTTCCGCGCTTATTACCCTAACTAACTGTTTCCAGATCGGCAGGAAAATTCTAATCAACAGATAATATTTGTTAAGTAACAAAGCTGGAATTCAGATGTCATTAAAATCAAGCCGCGCAGCAAGAGCAAAGAGGCACGAGAGGCTTCTTCCTTTCCTGTAAGGAAGTCTGGGAAGGGGAAAGGAAGCCCATGAAAGGTTGCCCATGGTAAGTTCTCTAATCTGTGCCCTCTTATATAATGGCAAGTAAAGAGTATTTACATCAGGTGCCCCCAACCTGTAGCCATGTGTGGCTCGTGAACCCCTTCTGTGTGGCTTGTGAGCTGTTTACTAGACCAGAGTGCTTGAACAGGTTGCTAAGCAAGCAACACAGCACCAGATGTACTGGGGTTACTTAAGCGGACCAGCAGTCAAAAATGACTCAAAGTGGACCAAAACCCACGGCGATCGGCCCAGGAATCTTATAAATCGATAATCAATTGATTCTATCCAAAATCGGGATGCCCCCCTGTGTGAAACCCCCCAGGTTGCCCATACACTTACCTTCTTTTCTGGTCCAAAAGCCCATGTGCGAGCCTCAGCCGCATCCCTGCTGTCCCTCTAGCAGGGCGCGTGCCTGCGCCAGGCATTTGTGAATGGCCGGTGCGGGCACGCTCCCTGTTAGAGGGTAGCAGGGGATGTGGCATTCAGCATACCGCTCGCCTTAGACAAAGGGACGTCAGCAGATCCGGGCACGCTGACTGGACGAGCAGCCGCGCATGCGCCTTAGGGCTGGGAATAGGTGAGTTTGTTTCGGCGACCTGGGCGGTTTCACACAGTGGCAACGACCAAAACCCAGGATAGTCAAAATCCATTTAAGGGCACCCGGGGGGTTTCACGCAGCAGGGCATAAAGCTGGATGGCTTAGCACTAACATGACTAATTATCCCTCCACGGCTATGCTCCTGAACAATGAACGCACACAGTAGAGGCTTCCAGAAGAACCACAAACATACACAGTAACAGGGATCTGAGCATTGTTTTGTCGCGCCTTGAATAAACTTAGATCACGCTAACCTGGCGTTACATCTTACAGCTTTATTGCATCAAGGGACAGCGGATATAAAGCATTCTCAGATCTGAAGTCACATTTATGTTGAACATTAATTAAAAAAATGGAAGGCAAATTCTTTTGTGCACTGTGAGCCTTTAGTATTCACAGGTGTGCTTTTCTGCTTTCTTCCTGCATTCATGGGTAAGCCGCCATGGGAGAGGCTGACTTTAAGGCTACATTCACACCTGTCGGGGTGCTTTGGTGACGTGGGTTTTGTGTCCAGTAGTTTGGGTTTTGCAGCCAAATATAAATGCATTTGATATTTTTTGTATGCATCTTTCTTTTGCATTTCTGTTTGTTAAAAAAAATGATGTGGGGTCCCCCATCTGCAAGGCTACCCCCCCCCCGCACACCAGAGACAGGGGCAGGGGACCCCATGGCTCATAGGCCCCAGCCATGCCAAAACACAAGCCCCTATGCCCTTTGGTGCAGGTCCGATGATCCTCTAGTGGTGAATACCAAGTCTGTGACGATGTCCACCAGGATCTTCACTGGGGGTACGGGTAATGGTGAGTTACCTGTTGCCATTCTGGCAGGTAACTTGCCACCCCCCTACCCATGGACCACTTACTAGTTCACAGTAGAGAAAGTTATTAAAAAAATACAATTCTGTGATTACTCACCTGTAGAATTGGTATTATACGTATACAGCACGTCCTGTTCCAGAAGATATTCCTTACTCTTGGGTAATACATCCAGTAGATGGCGCTGGACTGCAAAGACAGAAAAGTGGCTCCTCCCGGCCCCATATATACCAGGGACCTCCCACAAATTCCCCAGTATTGAAAAGCAGTTAAAATGAAGCCGGGAGAATTATCAATATTGAACATAAGAACAATCACCATCAAGAGGTAACTAAAAATAATGATAACAAGGGTGGGGTGGAACAGGACGTGCTGTATACATATAATACCAATTCTACAGGTGAGTAATCACAGAATTGTATTATTCTATATTCTAAGTATACAGCACGTCCTGTTCCAGAAGATATTCCTTACTCTTGGGACATCCAATAGCAGTGTCCGTAAGGTAGGGTGGAATCCCCCAGGCAGATGACTCCCAATTCCAGAAGGCCTTGGACAGCAAGGGACAGACCCTGAGCTGACAGGGGGTTTTGAGCTAACCGGGATTTGATGAATCTTGGGGGCGGCCAGGCTGCAAACTCTATCTTGTAACCGGAGGACACTACCTCCTGAGTCCACCGGTCTGAGACATGATGCCTCCAGACATGAGCAAAGAGCCGAAGCCGCCCCTCCACCCGGATGGGTGAGGGCGCCCCTTCATGCCTGAGGGGGCTTGGGGGAGGACTTAGGCTTGGGACCCCAGGAGGGGCCAGGGCGGCCACACCCTCTGCCCCTGCCCCTGAGGCGATGCCGCCGCCGTCCGCGAAGAGAAGTACAAGCGCGGCGGCGATAATAATAAAAAACCTAACAACATAGATATACAAGTTAACGCATACACCCCCCCCCCCCCCCCCCGAGATCTACCCGGGGAGAGCGATGAGGAAGCAGCGGCCAGCCTAAGAGGAGCCTAACTGAGGGGACAGGGGGCGAAGGGCAAATGGCCGTGGGAGGGACATCCCATAAGGCTCACCACGGGCCTATACCGCCTACCCTTTGGTGGGGGACTGCGTTTGGAGCAGCGCTCCTTAGCACCTAACAGGGGTGCTACCTACCATTACCCGACCAGCGCAGCCTAAGCTGGGAGGCAGTGAAATGGAACGGGTGGGAATAGTCCTACAGGGCCACAGGCTAATAAGCCCCGCTCACCTGCGAGTAGAAAGAGCCATCTTCTAGTCATCGCAGCCTGGACTGCAGAGAAGAACTGGGGAATTTGTGGGAGGTCCCTGGTATATATGGGGCCGGGAGGAGTCACTTTTCTGTCTCTGCAGTCCAGCGCCATCTACTGGATGTATTACCCAAGAGTAAGGAATATCTTCTGGAACAGGACGTGCTGTATACTTAGAATATACACAACACAAGTCCTTCTAACATTATACTCAAGGATACTCAAGGGAGGTGTTGTTCCTCAAACAGACTGTTTAGGCAAATGTCTAAGCAATTAAAAGGTAATGCTCACCTTTTGTTCCATGCAGCTGTTCCCTCCAAATCCAGCTGGAAAATACTTAAAGTGGAACAAAACCCATGATTTTCACTTTCCTGGGTTTTCCAACCCCCTACCCATGGACCACTTATTAGTTCAGAGTAGAAAAAGTTAGTAAAAAATACACAAGTCCTTCTAACATTATACTATACTCATCTCTGTCATCTTCATCTCTACGGCTTTGGCCTCCTCCATGTGTTCCTCTTCTCTCAGCAAACAGTTCTGCCAGTGCTTGGGTGGAAGGAGGACAAGGGCCCCTCTTCTCTCTTAAGGAAGAGGGACCGTTGTCTTCTTTCGTTCTAAAAACCAGAAGAGCTTCTGACCATTTGTGAAGAGGAGCACATATAGGACCCCAGATCTGGATGAAGATGGAAGAAGTGATGGAATATTCCAAGTATGTCACCCCCCCGCTTCCACTATTCATGACATATGGGTTATGTCCAGTACAGGGCGAACTTCTGCAGAGATGAAAGCAAAAAAGAAGCCCCTCCAGGTCCATAAATTCCTGGGACCTCCCACTCATTCCCAGTTCCTTCTCTGCAGGACGGCGAGCAAGTCAGAAGATGTATGCTGCTCTTCCTTGCAGGTAAGCCGGGATTACACCCGGCCATGTTTTGCCCTATTTCTGCCTGGACCTTTATACATTAAGCCCAATTCTAGCCTCCCAGCCTTGCCTGCAGGTCCGGGTGATGGTAGGCATCACCTTAATAGGTGTTTAGGGAGCCATGCTCCCCCGTGAGACCCCATACAAGGGGGTAGGCGGTATGCGGGTTGGTGATCCCGGTTTGGGATGCCCTGTCCCATATATATATATCCCTTACACCCATGGTGCGGGTTTCCCCCCTTCCGGGTCCCTCTGTTAACCCTCCAGTGGGGGGGGGGGGGGGGGGGGATGGGTATTCTCCCTCTTCATTTTCTTTCATCCTTATGTGGATGTGTGTGTGTGTGCGGTGTGATTGGGTGCTTCACCTTACAGGGCTGTACGCCTTTTCTTGCATTTCCTGCAGTCCGCTGAGGGGAGCTTCTTCCCCTCAGGCTGCGGTGTTTGAGGGGGTGGGGCCGGGCGCTCGCGCGCTGCCGCGGCCCACCCCCTCCTGCTTTGGCGCCATTTGCGGTCCCAACCGGCTGCTGGGAACCGCGCTGCTGGTTGTGAGGGAAGGGGGGCGGGGCCAGGAGTGGCGCTGGCCCGCCCCTTCTTCTCCCTCTCGCTTTGCTTCTCGGTGCTGCGGTGCTGCTAGCTGCCATCTTGCGAGACACGTGAGTGCCCTCCTGGGGCCCCCTTTTTTACATGTGCCCCATTCAGACTGGGGACAGCGCTGGTCACACTGTGTTATAAGTTAATTTTTGTTTGATTGTACTATGCATATATGTGTGTGTGCAGGTGCTTATGGCCACTGCCTTGTGTCTTTCAGGAGGACTCCCTGCTCCTCTGCTTAAAAGGGGGTTCTCCCGGTCCTAGGGTCCCTAAAGCAATTTGGGGCACCTACAAATCCTCCCACGTGGGACTTAAAGGGGCATCCCGGGTTGCTTACCAGCGAAATTCCCTCTGGTCATTGCGACTACCTTAAAATCACCACATGGAGGCTCCACAGGATACCGGGCTCGGGCTCCCTTCGGGACAATCCCGGCTATGTGTGGGTTGTGGGGTACCCCTTACGGGGGAGAATGTACTAATTTGCATACCATGTGCGCAACAGACCATAACGCGGCAGTCGGGATCCCAGGCGTCTGGGTCAGTGCCGTCCGTCTCATCTCCCACCCCACCCCGCATTATCTGTACCCCAGGTGACACTGTCATTAGTGGGGAGTCGCACTCGGATGTATGTGCTAGGCTGGCCAACCTCGAGAAAATTATTTCTAACTCAGTGGGCAGAAAGGCCCCTGCTAAGAAAAGGCATCTGTCACCGGCTATGCCGGTAATTGATTTTGGTGATTATGACTCCCCTGACTGGGCTGATTATTCCCCGCTTGAGGAGGGGGAATTGTTTGAGGAATCTGAGACTGAGGAACTGCAGTTCTTTGATTCTGATGCCGGGCAGACGCTGGGGGATGCTGTGGATACTCCCAAGGTCCTAGCCCATCTCTTAGAGGTTCTGGATATTTCCCCACCAGCGGAGGCCCCTCCGAAGAAGGGGGAATTCTTTGGGTTCTCTAAGCCCCGCTTGGAGTTCCCAAATCAGGATCATTTTGACAGCATGATTCTTAGAAAATGGAAGAAGCCGAGTCGGCTTCACGGTGTTCCTCAGGGATGGGATAGGAAGTATCCCTTTCCGGTTGATGCAGTGAAGCGCTGGGCTTCCCCTCCCGAGGTTGATGTGCCCATCTTAGGATTGTCCAACACCTCCGTTGTACATACTCCTGATGCCACTACCCTTAAGGATGGCGAGGACAAGCGCATTGATCAGATGGCATGTCTTTGCCAGTGTGGGTTCAGCCTTGCGGCCTGTCTGTGCATCGGCACTCGTGGCTTTATTCTGCTGACCTGAAATCAAGTCATGCAGGCTCATTCTTAATTCATCTGCGCCTATAGTCATTAGCGTGGCCATCTTGGCAAGGCTTCACAGGGCGGCACCCCCGCTATCTGTCTTGGATGGGGGTTAGGAGGGCACACAGTGGGGGATACCGGGCTGGGTAAGGTGTTTTACCCACCCCTGCCCTGCCTCAGTGCGGGGGGAATTGACTGGATTCCCGGGCTGATCGATTCCTCCCCCCAGGTCTCCGCCAAACACTTACCTTTTTTCCCGGTCCAACGGCGCATGTGCGAGCCGCGGCCGCATCCTCAATATCCCTCTAGCAGCCATTTGTGAATGGCCAGAGCAGATACGCTCCCTGTTAGAGGGAACCGGAGGATGCAGCCGTCAGTGCGCTTGGAGCCGACGCTCGTAGATGCGCTGTAGGACCGGGAAGAGGTGAGTTGGTCTCCGCGTCCTGGCGGGTTTCATGCAGCAGGTACCCCCCAAATGGGTTGCCCCGGGTGAAAGGACCAAAACCCAAGATAGTAAAAATCCTGGGTTTTGGTCCACTTTAACCCTTTAAGTGCCAGCCTACCTAGATTTTTTGTCACACTCTGTTGCCAGACTACTTTTCACATTTTTGTGCTACACATGTTCAACCTTGATTTTTTAAGGTATTTCCAGGGATTTTCCAGGAAAATTATATATTGTTTTTTTCAGCCTGTCTGGGCTTCAACATGAAATGTCTTGTTTGCCCTTTTTTTTAGTGTATTCTCAATACTTTAGGGTGAAATATGTGCAAAAAAATAAAAAAAACTTTTTTACAATTTGTAGTGTTTTTTTGTAATAACAAAATGTAGTTTGTTAATAAAATATTATTGCGTGTGAAAGCCCTATTTCTCCCGGTTACAACGGTACCACATATGTATTGGTAGACACCCTTTCCTGCCCAGAAAACTCCCCCAAACTGAAACAGCAGTTTAGGAGATTTCAGATAGGATACAACTATGCAATATGATTGCATAGTTCTAAGGGGTTAACTTAAAAAAAAAAAATGGGGGCTTGTAGAACAGGGCGCAGGGGCCAGCGTTGGTGGCCCCTGGCCCTGCAGGTTACTGGCCCACATAGCCACTAAGTGGCCCGGGCCCTTCTGCCCCCCCTGGCCGTTGGGGAGGCAGGTAATGGGGGGGCTGGGGGTTATGGCAAGTCACCCGCTTGCCGCAGGTGGTTGCCAGCCCCAGAGCCTTGTGAACTGGTATAAGGGGTCTCATGGACCCCTTACCAGTTCACAAAGGGTTAAGTAAAAAAAAAAGACACAGACACAAAATTCTTTATTTATTCTTTTTTCACTTATACTTACCTCTGATCCTGTGTCCCGCGCCGCTGCAGATGACAGTTGTCGGTAGTGATCGGAGCAGGGAGGGTGGGAGGCAGGGAGATCAGAGCCTCCCTGCCTCCCACCCTCCCTGCTCCGATCGCTACCGACAAGTGACAGATCGGAGCACGTTGCCGGTATACGAGGAGTGGGATGAGGTCATCCAGCTCCTCCCACAAGTGGGCGGGGCTAGGGGCAGGGCCAGCGTCAACCGAAGAGGATGGTGAGGACCCGTTGCTGGGTCCTCACCCGAAGCGTGGTGAGTCCAGGGGGGGATCGGAGCCCCCCCTGGTGAAGAGAAGACATCGGAGGAGGAGTGAGCAGGTGAGTTTGTGTCATTATTAATTTTTTTTTTCTTTTAGATGTTGGCGTGGCGGGGGGCTATTCCGGGCCCCCTCCTGAAGATCAGAGGCCTGGGGCGGAAATCAAACACGTGATGATTGAAGAGAATCGCTGGCTCAAACGAGGGGTCAGGTAAGTCTGTATCTTTTTTACTTTTTTTTTTATGGGGCTCTAAAGTCAGCTACGTGACTCTCACGTAGCTGGCACTTAACGGTTGGAGAGGCAGCTACGTGAGACTCACGTAGCTGGCACTAGAAGGGTTAAACACCCAGTGAAATGAGGGAGATTTCAAAACAAATCTGCTTTGCAGCAATGCAGATTTGACACATTTATTTGATCTGCATCAATAAATGATTCACTTGCCTATTCAAAGTGTTTCTATTGTTGCAACTGTCACATCCTATCACCTATCCATTCCTCAATGAGGGGGCGTGGCCTAATTTACCAAATGTCCCTCTTTCTTACCCTGAAAAGTTGGTAGGTATGAGATTTGAAGTGAGAGAGCTCTCTTATTAAACTGGACCTTCACCATGATTTATTGAAAAGCCCAAACCCTTAAAAAACGATTTCCCAGCATCTAAAGTTAATATATTTTAAGTTTTTAGTCACTTACTTATTATTCTTTCCCCCACTGGGCTGCAACTCTGTTCAGTACTTTAGGATACGAGCGCTGCCATCTTGACTCAGAAGCATCACAATTACTGAGGGCTAAAGTACAGGGGGTGGGTTATAGCTGTGCTTTGTTTAGACAGAGCAGAGCTGGGGTCAGGAAAAGGTCAGCAATCCCAGAACGCAGAGCAGCACAGTCATAAGACACTTCCTGTTTGCAGGCTGCCTGATGTTCTATGAGCTGCCATCTTGGATGTTTAAAGGCTCATAACATGCAATAGATGCAGGTAGGATGATTTTTAATGTGAGCAATCTGTATGTACAGGGTGTGGGAAACATATAAGATAGACTTTTATTCAGAGTGAAGGACCGCTTTAATAACTCAGCTGACTGAGGGGGCGGACATGTTTTTCTCTTGTGTAAAACGGTATATATGACCCTTTATTGAACAGTCACCACTGCACGCAAGCTGATAATCAAGTCATCATTTTCCTGAATCAGCAAAACAAGAAAGATGAACGCAACTTCAAGGAGCCCTGCCAACAATTCCCTCCATTGTTTTCCCTCCTCGCCATGTTTTGTACATCCCACAAGAGACTTGAGAAAACAGTAAAGTGTCTAGACCGGCCACAACGCATGCAGCAGCCGCCGCCATGCGACAACAAACAAGTGTTGTCCATATAAAAGTGTTTGTCGGTCTGGAAATAGAGATGTCACTGGAAACAGGTTCACGTTAGGACGGGTGACTAATGGCTGCTCTCAATGCCGACCATTTACACAATTAACTGCTCTCTAAACGTTATTTAAAGAATTAGCATGATTTACTGTGTCCTTATTCTTCTAAAGCCCTTTATAGTCTGTTACCAAGACCACAACAAAAATACTTCCACACAGCAAAGCCCATCCTGATACTGCTGATCATTGTAAGCAAGCAGACTGGACCTATGCTTCAAAGGGAAAGACTACTTTGGCATTTTTGATGTGTATAGCGTATATTTATTTGCGCCAAAAGGATGTCCTCCTTTTGAGCTGAGCTGATCTGGTATTTTTTTTCTTATGTTTCTTACACATGAAAATGTGTGTTTTAGGGAAGCAGTCACTACCCGCAATCTGTTGTTGTTGGCAACTGCGCACCAAGATCCACAAAAAGAAAGAAGTGAGCCCTGTACACACACAAAAGCTGCGCTATGACCACAAATGAGGTAAGGGAGCTGTGAAGGAGGATTGTAGCAAAAAGACTAGTATTTTTTTTTCTAATTCTTCAAATTGGACAATTCTTGGGGGGTGTTATTGGGGGGTGCCTAGGAAATACTAGAGGTCAGAGATCATCTTTGAAACATCCAAATCCCAGGCTTTGCTCCTCTTTACAGGGACATCCCAATTTGGGATACCCCCTGCCTGACACTCAATTTTCCAAGTAAACCACCTTGATCACCATGGGAGCCATGGCCATTTACAAATGTCTGATGCACCTCAGATGGAGGTATGCAGGGCATGTGGTCAGGGCTGTATTTGGTGCCCTAGGCACTTAAGTGCTTGCGCCCCCTTTTTTTAAGTTAGGTCACGGTCCATATAAAAAAAGTGTATAGGAGGGAAAGGGTGCAATGGGCTAGATGCAGAGAATGTGTGTGGATGCGTGCACAAAGGGGGAAATGCAGAGAAGCAGACAAGCATGTTTCATCTTTTACTGCATTCTGACATACAGGAGTCACATGACCACATCAGTGGAAGGGAGATGCTCTGGTCTGCGTTCATCCCATTGCCCTCCCCCTCACACAAATACACCCTGCATTCTTCTGTGGCTGGGGGGTGTTTGTTAGGAGGCATTAATGTTCTGGCTATATGATTTTTAATTTCTTTTCTTTACTACATAAGTAAGGGCAGTGTCCTCCCCCCCTTCCAGGTTGCCACCCCAGGCCCATGCCTAGGGTTGCCTAATGGTAAATAAAGCCCTGCATGTGGTCACAATCCTGTGGGATTCACACAGTGGTCTTCTCCATAAGATTGAAGACATTGCATAAGTATGACAATGACATCACTGTCAGATTTAAAGCTAAAACACGTCATCTAAGGCGAGCGCCTTCGAGCGCACTGGCGGGCACATCCCCCGCTTTCCTCTAACAGGGAGCGTGCCCGCGCCGTTCACCCACAAATGCCTGGCGTGGGCACGCTCCCTGCTAGAGGAACAGCAAGAGCAACCGTGGCTCGTACATGTGTATGGGGCGACCTGGGGGGTTTCACACAGCGGGGCATTCCGATTTTGGATGTCCCTTGGGAGGGAAACGATCGGCCCAGGAATCCATGCCGATAGCGGTGGGTTTTGGTCCACTTTAAAAATGTGAGTTTTGGTTCAACCCTGCTTGGGAGCCACCAGTAATGGCATCCCAATCGGTCCACTTCAGTGACATTTTGGCTGGGCAATGAAAGAAATAGCAAATGTTCTTTTCAGATGTGATGAATGCAGCTTCCTAGTAGAGGTACATTAGATGTAATTAGGCTTCACTTTATGAATCAATAAACCATAGAGCAGCATTCCCCGTCACACTCCAGATTAGAGAGAATGATGTCCATTAGGTCAGACATCGGCGCGGTGACACATCCCTATCACTGGCTAAGTGGCAGCACATCGGCTTTGCCGGGCTGTAAAGCTGCCTCTGTATTTAAACTGCAAAGCCAGCAAACCGCAGCGCGACAGTTGTTTTGATCTCATTGAACACTGCGCTGATTCACTGACTAAGCTGAGGACACAGCTAAACCCCGTGCACGCTACATCACTCCATCCCACTAGAAAACTCAGCTGCCCGAAAACAGGAAATGGTTCGGTTCTGATACAGAAATCTACCCCAATGTACCTATCAATAATATCACTGTCCTAAAACCCAACTCCAGCCAGGGGTTTGCTCTGCCCCACTCTCATCCTTGCAGGAAGCCTTTACAGAGCCACTGCCATACAAAACATTTGGGGGTTATCCCGTTTCTGAGAGAGCTGGGTTTTTTTTTGGAGTGATTCCCTTTTGAAAGCATCTTTTCTCAGCACACAGAAAGTGGGAAAAATGATTTTCTTCTATTTAAAAAATAAAATTCTTTGCGCCTTGGAGGGGGCAGTTCTATAATTTTATTTGTAAGTTTAGAGCAGGGGTCCCCAACTTTTCTTACCATGAGAACCACATTCAGAAGAGAGATGATCGGGAGCCGCATTTAAAGAGGAACAACACACATGAATGTGACTCCTGCGGCGGCATTCTGAATCGGGATGCCCCGCTGTGTGCCCCCCCAGGTCATCCTGTTTCACTCACCTTCCTTCCACTCCCTCAGCACAGACTCGGGTGAGACATCACATCCCCCACCCACCTGGCAGCCGTGGTGTGACCAAGCCGCTGATTCAGGAAGGTCAAGCGTGGGCACAGCAAGGGGTGACTGGGGATGTGCCTGGAATACACAGTCCAGGTGAGAGAGTGTTCTGGGGGGGTTTCACACATCTATAAGATTCCAGGGAGGATGATTCCCTCCCCCAGGGGCATTTGAAATCGGAATACCCCACTGTGTGAAACCCCCCAGCTTGCCCTGTTCACTTACCTTGCTTCCCAGTCCAATGGCGCATTTGTGAATGCCTGTCACGGGCATGCTCCCTGTTAGAGGGTAGTACTCTCTGAGCCACTGGCCTAAGGTGCTGGCTTAGACAGCGTGACGTCAGCGGATCAGAGTGCGCTGATTGGGCGAGCAGCCGTGCATGCACCGTAGGACCAGGAAGAAGTGAGTTGCGCTCAGCGATCTGGGGGGTTCCCACAGCGAGGCACCACCGATCCGGGAGAAAGGACTAAAACCCAGGACAGTCAAAATCCTGGGTTTTGGTCCACTATAGGCAAGCAGACTAAACTTTAGCCAGTGCCTTTGCACACAAAAACACATTCCCCCAGGATGCTACGGTATCTATGCACACAAACATATGCAAGTGAGTGAGTGACCTGTACTGCACTTGTAGTTTGCAGGGTGTACCTGGTATCCCCTTCCTATGTACTTCAGGCAACCTCCCTGTCTTCCTTCCCTCATTGTTGGGTGTTTAACTTCCGAATACATTTTTCTGTAGTTGCCACATGTACTTTACGGCCCCCTTTCCCACCATGTCCATTCTTTGCATGGTGCTCCCTAAGGCCACCTTACTTCCTCCACTTTCTATTCTACCCCCAACTTACCAACATTATCTCTCGCAATCTCTCAATTACAGGTCTACTACCTACCTACCTAAGCCTCAGACCGGGGCTCCAAGTGGAGTCTGGAATAGAATGGCTGCCTGGGAAGTTAGATCCCAAGTCAGGAGAATACCTCAGATCTCTAGTCTTTACCCCCATAGGCCCCCATTTAAAGTGGACCAAAGCCTAGGGTTTTTACTGTCCTGGGTTTTGGCCTGTACTCCAGGGACTGTGTGAAACCTCGCTGTTATAGGTGTTTCAAAAGCGATCCTGCAATGCACATGTGTCTCTTCTCCAATCAGATTGGAGGCCGTACATATAAATGAGCATTACACAACCGGGGGGGCGACATCCCCTGCATCCCTCTGTGGCCATAAGACAGTAGGTTGAATGAAGCACACGCTGCTGGGCGCTTTCACGGTCCAGGTGACACCCATATTTTTGTTTTCTTGTCTTTTCTTTGCCTTTAGATAAGCTTTAATAACAGTGTGCCCATATTTAGAGGCTCTTGTTTATGCTTTTAAAAGGTTAAATAGAAAATTGCTGTCTGTTTTACCTCCCATTAGTAACGATCCAATTGCACAGAAAGACTCTGTAATGCTGTAATTTTGGGTCAAGGCACATCTACTAAATACAGGCTTGTTGAAGGTGGATACTTATGCAGTCATTTGGTGATTTACTTTGTAATTCTTTTAAATCACCATTTTGAGATCCTGTTTTTACATGCCCATAAACGAGTCTATTTCTGATAATTAGTGTAATACAAACACACTAACTGCCATTTAATGTTTAATAAAAAATAATGAAGGGCCTGATTTACTAAGTATGCCAACACCGACAGACAAAACAGCTAGTTCTGTACTGAGGCTAGTCTAGTTAAACCGGAATAACATCCCCCAAACAATTGCACTCGCTCACTTTTGTTCACTTTTCTTGGGTTTAAAATCTCAGTTTTTAGTCCAATAATGGCGCCCATGGGGGTTCTGTGGCCGGCCAAAGTGGAAACCACATTGGTCAGCAAACTGGAAGCCCTTGGCTCCTGAGCAAGCGGCACGCTTCCGCTTTTAGTAAAAGAGCTCCCTGCGCATGCCTAGTTAGAAGGGGACGCCTCTGGCCAATGGGCCATCGCCAGGCCCGCCTTCCTTTTAAGTGTGCATGCGCAGGGAGCTCTTACAGACAGATTAATGGACTTACAAAAAAAAAAAAAAAGGTTGAACACTTTTATTTTAGCACGGGTGCACAATCCAGATGCAGCAAAATTGTTATTCAGTGCCGAGTGACAGAGAGCGCGCTGATTAGCTGAGTGCACCGCTCAGCTAATCAGTGCACTTGCTCTCACCCGAGTCTACGCCGTGGGAGCTGAGGTTAGGTGAGTGAAACAGGGCGACCTGGGGGCACACACAGCGGGGCATCCTAATTCAGGATGCCGCCGCACAGAGGAACAACACACAGGAAAGTGAGATTCCTGTGTGTTGTTCCTCTTTGACTTTGTACATATGATACATTTTGATTTTAAAATATAACAAAATCCTAACAATGCAAACCAAATTTAGATGTGGGGTTAGGTGAGCGGTGCAAGGCAGTGGCTGGGGGGGGGGGAGTTAGGTGAGGAGTATGGAACAGCAGCTCGGCAGGTGTGGATAGGTGGGGGGATTAAGTTCAATAGTTGGAGGGGGGAGGTGGGTCAACAACTGGGAGCTGAGAGTGTGGGTCAGGCACTGGGGAGGAGGGATATGTGCAAGTACTGGTAAGTGGCTAACGATGAGGGTTAGGAGATATTGTGTTTCCCCGATAATAAGCCCTAGTGTGGTTTTTCAGCATTTTACAAATACTTTGAAATCCCTACCCCAACAATAAGCCCAAGTCACAGAGGTAATCACATGTACCCTGGTTCTCTGAAAATATGACCTCCCCCATAATAAACCCTAGCATGATTTTTCAGGATTTTTTGGAGGTTGCTCGACATAGAGCCCCCTAGTTACAATTCGTAAAAAGGTCGATTAAACATGTAGTATACATGTCCAAAAGTAAAACTGATTGGTAACAGAATACATAGAAGAAAGACCCTTCACCAACAAAAAGCATACACCCCAAAAAAATATTTCAAAAGACCTATAAGAGTAATGGTTGCCAAGTCACAGGCTCTGTCACACACACTGGCTAGTCCCGTGAAAGTAAACCCTAACGCGTCTTTTCAGAGAAAAAAATTAAAGCGGCGCTTTAGTCCAAAAAGAACGTTTAGTTAATTGCTTCCCCTCTTATGATCAGTGGCATAAGCAGTTTGAGAGGGCTTAACCCCCATGCAGATGATGTTGAATAGCATAAAGATTAATCACTCTTGAATTACATGGGGGCAGCCATCTTGCCACACACCTGATACACCTGGTCACACATGAGACTTTGGGGGGTGCTGTGCCAGCTGCAACTCACCAAATTAAGAGAGATATGCGACTCAGAAACAAGGAGAAGTTTGTCTGTCATTTTCCACACACACACAAACACTGAATAAACAGCTAATGTAGCAAAAGACATCTGTGTGAGGGAAGACGATACAATGTATCTCTAAATTGGTGGCTGCTGCAAAAGCACTCAGGTGATACAATGTATACAATGCATTTTATACAAAGATGAGTCATTACAGCTGAAGGCTTACTACATCTGACTAAAAATAAGAGATGATTGTGCAGAGCTATGAGGCCATTTTTTCAGAATCAGCTTCTTTGTGTGTGTGACAAGATGGCCACTGCCATGCATGTTGCAGAGTGCAGAATCTGCCTGTTATTCCAGACATCTGCATGGTCCCTCACAATAAGCTTATGCCACTAATTGCCGCAGAAGGGCCTTAGGAGAGCAATTAACTAAGCTTTGATTTTTTGACTGGGGGTCCACTTTAACCCTTTCGCTGCCAGCCTACCTGCAGCATTTGCCACTCCCTGTTGCCAGACGATGTTTCACTATTTTGCGCTACACATATTCAACTGTCATTTTTGAAAGGATTTCCAGGGATTTCCCAGGAAAATTATATATTGTTTTTTTCAACAGAGTCTGGGCTTTAACATGAAATGTCTTGTTTGTATTTTTTAGGTGTATTCTCAATTTTTTGGGGTGAAATGTGTGAAAAAAAATAAAAAAAAATATTTTTTTACAATTTGTAGAGTTTTTTTGTAATAAAAAATGTAAGTTTGTCAATAAAATCTTATTGCGTGAGAAACCCCAATTTCTCCCGGTTACAGCGATACCACATATGTATAGGTAGACACCCTTTCCTGCCCAGAAGCCTTTTATAGCTGCTGGATGACAAATGGTTAATTAAAAAAAAAAATGACATAGGGTCCCCCTTCCCGGGGAGGGGGACCCCATTTTTTTTTGGATTTTGAAGGGTTAAAAACCCTTCAAAATCCAAAAAAAAAAATGACGTGGGGTCCCCCTTACCCAAAGTAACCAGCCCGGGACCAGCTATGGGGGCTTGTAGGCACAGAGTGGGGGGGCCAGCTTTGGTGGCCCCCCCACCCTGCAGCCTACGAGCCCACATAGCCTATGTGGGCCCGGGCTCTTCTGCCCCCCCCTGGCCTTTGGGGAGGCAGGTAATGGGGGTGCGGGGTTAATGGCAAGCCACCCGCTAGGGCAGGTGACTTGCCACCCCCCCAGCCTTGTGAACTGGTATAAGGGGTCTCATGGACCCCTTACCAGCTCACAAAGGGTTAACTGTTAAAAAAAAAAACACGACACAATAATAAAAAGTATTTTATTAGAAAAAAAAAAATTTTTTTTTACTGTACTTACCTTCGATTGCAAGCTCTTGTCCCTCGATGCTGTGCTGACAGATGCCGGTGATCGGCACCCAGAGAAGGAGAAGGCAGGAGATCAGAGGATCTCCTGTCACCTCCTTCCCCAGCGCCGATCACCGGCATCTGAGAAGCTGAGAAAGCTGAAGCCCGTTCGGGGCCGGGATGACTTCATAAGGGGGCGGGGCTTAGAGGCATGATGGCGGCCGCCATCGAGAAGAAGAGAGGAGAGAGCCTCCCAGGCTCTCTCCTGAAGATCGGTAAGTCCTGGGGGGGGGATCGGAGGCCCCCCAGGTGAAGAGGAGGGACAGCGGGAGCCAGCGCACACACAGGTAAGTGAATGTCATTTTTATTTTTATTTTTTTTTTACAGTTAGAAGCTGCTGCTGCAGAAGCGGGGGGGGGCGGCCTATTCCGGGGGCTCTCCTGGAGCCATCCGACCCCCCACGGGGGATCGGATGGCACCAAATTAAAGAGGAGACCCGGCCGGATCCAACAAGGGGTCAGGTGAGTATTTTTTATTTTTACTTTTTAAACTACAAGCGAGGAAAGTCAAGCACGTAACACCTACGGGCTTGGCACTTAAGGCCCAGCCAAGCCAGCACGTAGGTGTTACGTGCTTGGCAACAAAAGGGTTAAAATAAGACACAGTTTTATTTTTGGGGGAACAGTTTCGGAAGCCGTGTAGCGTTAGAGAGAATGCAAACGGTGTGTCTCCTGCTACACATGTGACCAATGGGAGTGGCATTACTCTGCTTGAACTCCATATAAGTGTCTGACTTTTTTGAATGGCCCAATAATAAAAATCCATATAAATATGCTGGATGGCGAGTGGAGGGTCACTTATCCACCGGGCATCAAGAAATATCCAGCCAGGCCTGTTTTTTTTATTTTGATGAAGGAAGAGGACATCTGGGGTGACAGGTTTTATCACCCCTCATAGACTAAACCTGTCACCTTTGGATTTTATTCCAACCAGGAGAAGAAATCCACAAGCTTTGTGGGAGTTTTATTCGGGTGTATGAGTGACCCCTCCTCTCATTAGCCAATGTGTTTATATGGATTTTTAATATTACACAATTTAAGTAGATAATTTGAAAAAGTAAAGGGTGCCCCGCTGTGCAAAACCCCCCAGAAAGCCACTAGAATCTTACCTTATCGGCGACGGACAAGCGCCGGATAAGCCGCCGCCTCTCGCGCGTCCCTCTTACATTCACAAACGGCCGGCGCGGGTGCGCGTCCTGCTAGAGGGACGCGCGGGAGGCGGCAGCGGCAGCTTATCCCTCGCCGATAAGGTACGTTTTTAGGGGCTTTTTGGGGGGTTTCACACAGCGGGGCATCCTGATTTCGCATGCCAGCGGGGAGGGAGCTGATCGGCCCGGGAATCTTATAGATTCCCGGGCCGATCAGGGGTGAGTGTTGGTCCACTTTAAGGAGCTGAAACTCCTAAACCCTTCATCCAATTTTAATGTGGATACCCTCAAATGAAAGTTGCAAGTCTGGACTTTATATTCATGTCCATTATATATTATATAAATATAGCTTGAATATGTTTCATTAAGCACGTAAAAAAAGCAAAATCTGTGCCTGTGCCTAAATATTTATGGACCTAACTGTATATCTTTATAAACTCAAAAGATCTGCGCGCTGCAACAATGGGGTCGATTCAGAGCTAGGTGTGAAAACATACTAGTTTTTTTAGGAGAGAAAACTGCCATTCACTTTCATTGTCTACCTTGGGGTTGATTCAACACTAGATGATTATGTACATCCGGTTGGTGAATCTCCTAAAAAGAAATTCGTTTTCTCACCAGGCTCTGAACAGCCCCATTGTGTTATAACTATAAAACTAAGAGCACAGCACAGTGTTGCAAATATGGGATTACTATCTTCTTCATGTGTGCTCGGAAGGTTTCCAAATGTGCCCGTCCTTCCCTTCCAATTTTTCCATCCACCCCCCAAATGTGGTCGCAATGCTGCCCCTGTCCCTCAAAGTGTTTTGCAAGCCACAGTGTTTCCATGTGACCACATTTATACATGGTCATGGAGGTATAAAACTGAGGAAAGGGGCTTTTTCATGATCATGGGGCAGGAGATCTCCTTGCTGCCTTATAATTGCCATTGCCTGGATCGTCCCTTTAAATAACCTTCTCTATAGACACATGTCAAAGGTACTCTTGAACTTCTGCACTACAAGTAGTCCTCATTTGTGTCTTCTGAACCCTTGACTTAATGCCATTTAAAGTGCAGCACACGGTGTCAGTTATTAAAGTGACAGCTGTTTGTGTGAACCTTTTAGAAATGCAGAAAGACATGAAGCCACAGCCTGATTCCAGTGCCAAGCGTGATTTTTCCAAATTGAGAAACATCAAAAGAAAGAAATACCTTCTCCTCCTTATTTAGCTAATGTGGGCGGCAGTAATTAGTCAAGATAATGTGCTGACCGATACAGGAGTTTTTTTTATATCTCGCTACAACAAATGTTCCTGATTAAAGCCATAGATTTAACAGTTCCCAGCTGCAGGACCAACAAAGTTGGGAAAATAAATACTCCAACTGCAGATTGACATGCAGCATAGCAATAGCTAATTTGGCAGAATACCGTAAAAGGGTATAAAGTGCAAAGAATCTGCAATGTTTTCTAAAATGCTATTGTTGGCACGTATGTACCATGGCACTCAAACCAAGAGTGAAGCAGACATGAAACACTGGGACATGTCTGCAAGCGAGGATTGGCTGGGAATGGGATCTTTTATCGAACCATCATGTTAGAGACCAGAGTAATCACATAAGGGACTATGATGCTATAAGTAAAGGGACGGCCTTTGTAGGCAGCCAGAAGAACAAAGATGAACCCCAACTCCGGACACATGGAAAATTAGGGCCTGACTTACGATGGCTGCCACTTACCATTAGATTAAGCTAAATCATTTTAGATGCTATCTTAAACTGACCAGATGTCCCAATTAGAGGCATTTGAGGCAATGCCCCAAAAAATCTAGGGACACTATGCTGACATTATGGGGAAGACTGTCCTATCAAATGCAACATTCAATATGTCTGGTTGGTTTACAACTACTCTGATTCTTTGGCTGAAAGACAGTAGTGAACTGTGTGGATTGGCTGAGTATTGGCTCAATCACCAACATCTTTCATGGACCAAATATCCCTGGAGCTTGTGACCAGAGATGGGGCTACACCTGCTTATACACATGAATAGCATAGGACACTGTGAATATTTTTTCCTAAAAAGACTGTAAATAAGCCCCCCTCCCACGACGCCCATCACGCCCATCACCCACAAACTGGTTTAAAGTGGAAAAATCGCCAGGATTTTGACTATCCAGTTGATTGGTCCCTGCCCCGGGGGTATCGAGATGTAGAATGCCCCCCCCCGGGGTGAAACCCCCCAGATCTTCCACTTTCACTCACTTTACCGCTACCATGCGTGGGCACTCGTCCAATCAGCGATTTATGCGGTGCATATCAATGTCCGGCATAAAGACACTGATTTGAACTTTGCACCGCCATAGGTGCGCCAAAAGCTGTGGATTGTGAGCTCTCGCGCACCTGGCCTATCTGAATGGCTGGGAGCACACACATCTACAGGGAAGCGAGGGATGCGGCCGTCGGATGAAGAAAGTGCTGAAGGAGCCGGGAACAGGAAAGATTATAGGTGTCCCCGGGAGTTTTCACAGCGGGGCATCTGGTATAAGATAGGCCAACCCTGGAATCTTTTACATACCAGGCCGGTCACAGGAAGGTGATTGGTCCACTTTAAAGATCAGCTCCCTCCCTGCCCCGCTGTGTGAAACCCCCCAAAAACGTACCTTATCGGCGACGGACAAGTGACGGATAAGCCGCCGCCGCCTCCCGCGCGTCCCTCTAGCAGGCGCGGCCCTGTAAGAGGGACGTGCGAGAGGCGGTGGTGGCGGCTTATCCGTCGCTTGTCCGTCGCCGATAAGGTAAGATTTTAGGGGCTTTCTGGGGGGTTTCACACAGCGGGGTGGACCAACACCCAGGATAGTGAAAATCCTGGGTGTTGGTCCACTTTAAGTTGTCCCACTTTGTGGCTCCCAGAAAATGGACAGTTTATGCTAGCTGCCACTGTTGCTGTTATTGTGGTGGCCATGGGAGCAGAAACTGGAGGAAGCTGGTGAAATTTTGTTTGTACTGGAAGCAAAAGACAATCCTGCTGGTTTGTGCCACTTTCCATTATTGACAAACCATAGAATTTACCAAAATATATTGCATTGCACAGGCTAGCTCAGCCTTGTTGTTCAATGCCCTAAATGTATGCTGGACCACATTGTGACAGTTGCAGGGAGGCATCATGTTTGCAAACCCCACTTTTGCTTACCTCCACCAGTTAAAATCCAGACCCAGGATTGGCTGCCAGTAGTCACGCTTCTGCTTTTCCACCGGCCGGTGATTATACAGACCATGTGACCACTGAGCAGCCAATCATGGGGCCCAACTTTCCCCCACAAATGGCACAATGTGGTACAGCACAGATAATGAATGCCCTGTAACATGATCAGGGCAGAAACAGACAGTTAGTCTTAATGTGTACATTTAATTTACTTAGATCGTTTCAGTTTTTTTCAGCTCTGCCCACTATTGGACACTAACAACATGTTACTGGTTTCAGAAAATAGACTTGAGAACCAAAAAAAAAGGTCAAAGGTCAAATCATGGGGAAACCCCACCACTGTTTTCCAATCTATGCCAGCAAAATTAAACTACCCTGCACTACACTGCCTGTCTCTGGCCATTCCATACGAAGGGAGAAGCCAAACATTGGCCCATGTGTAGGTCTAACCCTGGCAATATCCTAAACTTTTTTCTGTTTTTAAAAAGAAGCTGTTTGTTGCTGAGGTATACAGTTTAAACATTTAACTTTCACTTTCTCTTTCTTCTTTGCGATGCTGGGGCTCCGGAATCCTCCGGCGTGTGACGTCACTTCCACCTTGCGTTCCACTCAACAAGTTTCGTCCTTTCTGGACTTAGTAATAGGTCGATAATACGCACCATTTGTTGCGCCTCTGGGTGTCCAGAATTCTCCAGTGTGTGATGTCACTTCCTCCTCACATTCCACTCGATGCGTTTCGTCCTTCTTGGACTTAGTCATAGGTCCTGGAAGGAAGGACGAAATAGGTGGCGTGGAACACAAGGAAGAAGTGACGTCTCACGCTGGAAGATTCCAGAGAATAAAATACAATTCTGTGATTACTCACCTGTAGAATTGGTATTATACGTATACAGCACGTCCTGTTCCAGAGATAATTCCTTACGTTTGGATTATACATCCACAAGATGGTGCTGGACTGCAGAGACAGCAAAAAAGTGGCTCCTCCCGGCCCCTTATATTCCAGGGACCTCCCACAAATTCCCCAGTATTGACAAGCAGTTAGCAAGAGGCCGGGAGAATAACAACCATAATCAAACAATTTAAACCATGATAACAACCACCATACAGAGGCACTAAGAATAATGAAAAAAAGGGCGAGGTGGAGCAGGACGTGCTGTATACGTATAATAACAATTCAACAGGTGAGTAATCACAGAATTGTATTATTCTAAGTATACAGCACGTCCTGCTCCAGAGTTACGTTTGGGACATCCAATAGCAGTGTCCATAAGGTAGGGTGGGATCCCCAAAAGCAACAACATGCAGATTAAACCACTGCCGCCTGCAGAACTTTGCGGCCAAAAGCAGCATCAGCTGAGGCCGTAACATCAACCTTGTAAAACTTAGAAAAAGTATGAACAGAAGACCAAATAGCGGCCTTGCAAACTTGTTCAACAGAAGCCTGGTGCTGAAAGGCCCAAGAGGCACCAATAGCACGAGTGGAATGAGCAGTAAGGCGGAAGGGAGGATCCTTCCCTTTAGCAGAATAGGCCTGAATCACAGCCTGACGGATCCACTTGCTGATGGTAGACTTAGCTGGAGCCAGACCCTTCTTAGGACCAGAAGGGACCACAAAAAGAGCATCAGTCTTCCTGAAGGGCTCAGTAGCCACCAAATAGAACTTCAGGTTCCTAACCACATCCAAGGAATGTAGAGCCCTCTCCTTAGGGTTACTAGACTTAGGGCACAGAGAAGGCAGAACAATGTCCTGATTGAGATGAAAAGCAGACACAACTTTAGGCAGAAAGTCTGGCTTAAAGCGAAACACTACCTTGTCCTGGTGTCTCTTAAAGTAAGGGGGCTTGATGGAAAGCGCCGCCAACTCAGAAACACGCCTAACAGAAGTGATAGCCACCAAAAAGACTACCTTAAGCGTAAGAATGGACAAAGCAACCTCATGCACAGGCTCAAACGGAGACCCCTGCAAGGCAGATAGGACCAAGTTCAAGTCCCAGACTGGTAACATAGGCTTACGTGGGGGGCGCACATGAGTAACCCCCTGGAAAAAGGTCTTGACCAGATGATGCTGAGCAAAAGATCTCTGAAAGAAAACAGCCAAGGCAGACACATGACCTTTCAGAGTGCTGAGTTGAAGTCCCAGATCTAAACCATGTTGGAGAAATTCAAGAATCCTAGGAATAGAAAACACACGACAGGGAAGAGATTTAGCCTCACACCTGTCAATGTAGGTACGCCAAATCCTATAGTAGATGGAAGAAGAGGAATTTTTCCTAGCCCTGATCATGGTGTTAACAACAGAGGCAGGCAGCCCCTTTTCCATTAAGATGGAGGTTTCAGCAGCCAGGCCGTTAAAGCCAGCGTTTGTAAATTGGGGTAGCATAGTCACCCGTGAGTGAGCAGGTCTGGATCCCTGGGCAGGTTGTACTGATCTACCGCCAGCTGCACGATGTCTGCGAACCATACTCTTCTTGGCCAATGGGGGGCCACCAGTATTGCTGGCACCCTTCCTGAGCTATCTTTCACAGAACCCTGCCCAACAGGGGAAAGACATACAGAAGCTGAAAACCCTGCCAGGGCATTGTCAGAGCATCCATGGCTAAGGCCAGAGGGTCCCGAGACAGAGACACAAAGACTGGAAGCTTGTGATTGTGACGGGACGCAAACAGATCCACATCTGGCTGACCCCAACGGTGACACAGAGAGCGAAACACCCTGTTGCTGAGGGACCATTCCCCCAGGCGAGAAGTCCCCCTGCTCAGAGAGTCTGCCTCCAGATTCTCCACCCCTGGAATGTACACAGCTGAGATGCAGGGAACATTGTTCTCTGCCCAGGACAGGATCAGAGACACTTCCTTGAGGGCCCCCTTGCTCCGGGTCCCTCCCTGATGATTGATGTAGGCAACCGCCGTCTGATTGTCCGAGCGTACCTGAACAGCCCGACCCCGAAGGTGCGGGGTCAAGCGGGCTAGAACCAACCTGATCGCCCTCAGTTCCAGAACGTTGATAGGGGTGTGGGCTCCTGAGCGCCCCACTGCCCCTGGAATTATAGGGATCTCCAGAAGCCCCTCCAACCTGTCAGACTGGCATCCATGGTGACTGTCTCCCAGCAAGGGGCCAGAAAGGATCTGCCCACCAACAGGTTCCTTGAGTCCAGCCACCACGAGAGGGACCGCTTGGCTAGGGGGGACAGAACCAAAATCCGATCCAGGGACACAGGGTCCCTGTCCCATACAGACAAGAGGTGGAGTTGAAGAGGCCTCATGTGAAACTGAGCATAAGGAACCGCCTCGAAGCAGGACACCATCAGGCCCACCAGCTGCATTCCCTGCCTGATGGAAGGATGAGGGCAGGACAGAAGGAGCTGAGCTTGCGCTTGCAGACTGTCCACCTTCTGCTGAGGAAGAAAGATCCTGGCCCGAGCTGTATCCAGATTCATGCCCAGAAATGGCTTCACCAAAGAGGGAGACAGGGAAGATTTGGAGTGGTTTATCACCCAGCCGAATGACTCCAGTGTGGTCACCACCCGCTGAGTATCCAGCTCTGCCTGTTGGAAGGACGGAGAAGTGATAAGAATATCGTCCAAATAGGGAAGAATGCGAATGCCCTGAGCTCTCAGCAGAGCCATAATGCCCGCCAGCACCTCGGTGAATACCCTGGAAGCCGAAGTAAGACCAAAGTGCAATGCCACGAACTGGTAATGCTGATCCTCCAGAGCGAACCTGAGGAATCTATGATGACCTGGGAAGGCTGGAACATGGAGGTAAGCATCCTTGATGTCCACAGAGGTCATGAAGTCCCCTGGGCGTAGTGAACTTACAGCTGAGCGCAGAGTCTCCATGCGAAAACACCTGGATCTGACAAACTTGTTGAGAAGCTTTAAGTCCAGAATGGGTCTGACAGACCCATCTCTTTTGGGAACGGTGAAAAGGTTGGAATAATAGCCCTTGCCCCTTTCCCTTAAGGGCACTTGGCAGATGACCCCCAGCTCCAGTAGATTCTGCACAGCAAGCAACAGGCCCTGAGCTGACAGGGGGTCTTGAGGCATCCGGGATCTGATGAATCTTGGGGGCGGCCAGGCCAACTCTATCTTGTAACCGGAGGACACTACCTCCTGAATCTACCGGTCTGAGACATGACGCCTCCAGACGTGAGCAAAGAGCCGAAGCCGCCCCCCCCCCACCCGGATGGGTGAGGGCGCCCCTTCATGCCTGAGGGGGCTTGGGGGAAGACTTAGACTTGGAACCCCAGGAGGGGCCAGTGCGGCCACGCCCTCTGCCCTTGCCCCAGAAATCTCCCCTGGCCCCTGCAAATGAAGCTCCCCTTCCCATTCTGGACCCACGGTAGGAGGGAAGAAAGGAACCTGAACCCCGAAAGGGGGGAACCTGCACTGGGGTAACCTGCCTCCCTTAGCAAACAGGTCCAGGCGATCCACAAATAGATGCAGTCCTTTAAAGGGGAACGCAGTGAGAGCCTTCTTGGCGTTGTCAGCTGCCCACTGGCACAGCCAAACCAAGCGGCGTATAGCCACCGCCAAGGCAGAAGCCCTGCCACACATTCTAATGGTATCATCCAAGGCAGAGAGGACATATGCTACAAATTCCTCAACGCAGAAGGGCTCTATACTCTTCACTAGCCGCATCATCAGGAGCCCCATCTAAAATACTTTTGAGCAGAGTCCTAATAGCCACAGCTGTAATGGCAGAGGCTCAAACAGGACGCAGCGCAGACCCCACACAGGCAAAGGCATGGGAAGCCAGCTGATCAATGCGCCGGTCCTCACCATCCCTCAGTGTAGTAGAGTCAGGGGAATGCATGACAGAAGTGTTGGACAACCCCAGAATTGGTGCATCCACTTCGGGAGGGGACGACCAACGCTTAACCACTTCAGCAGGAAAGGGGTACCTCTTATCCCAACTCTTAGGCACCCCAGGGAGCCTGATCGGTCGCTCCCACTCTTTGAGCACGAGATTATTAAAGTGAGTTTGCTCAGGAAACTCCAAACGTGGCTTAGCAGTGTGAAACAACTCCCCCTGCTGCCTAGGAGCTGCGTCAGGAGGAGAGATAGAAAGTACTTAAAAATGTGAGCCAAAAGCCTGTCAGTATCATCTGGAGCCCATGGGTCAGAGCTGGAATCAGCATAACCCTTAGGCTGCTCATCAGATGATTCTGAATCAGAAAACAATTCCCCCTCTTCCAGGGGGGTATAGCCGGCCAGGTCAAAAAATTCCTCAGCCTCCATAGGAAAAAGGTTAACGCCAGGTGCCAGATGCCGCCTCTTAGCAGAGGCCTTACGCGCCGTAGAGCCAGCAATCAGCTTCTCAATGCTAGCCACCCTGGTAGACAAATCAGGCTGAGACTCCCCATTGGTATGCACCTCACTGGGAGTCAGATGTAAGCATGGGGGAGTGGGGGGACGAAGCCACACGGGGCGCAGGCTCAGCCACAGGTAACCCAGATTGCAGCGCAAGCGCCCGCTGGGCACAGGGTACACAAACCCGCACATTGTCATCACTTGTAGGGGACACCCCACACGCCACACACAGCCAAGCTTGTCCCGAAGGAACCCCAATCACATTATCCTGAGAAGCCTCCATATGGTGATTATCGTGGCCACTGGCCAATAGGGATTTACACTATAAGGCCACCCGGGATGCCCCAATAGCCTGCTAGGGAAGTGCCTCTAATAGCAACTAAATAGAGGGGATAGGCCGGGAGAAATCACAATTAAGTTTGACCTGCCTGCAAGACATAAACAGAAAAGTCCCGTAAGCAGTATGCATACATAATATATATAAAAAATAAGCCAGCCCGCAGGGGCACTTATGGACCGCGGTAGGTAGATGCCAGCCACGCAGCACGAGGAGAGCAAAATGGCGCCCGCAGATACCTCAAGGGGTGGGCCGCGGAGACAGTGATGCGGAACACGCCATCCGCAAGGACTGCCACCCCCGAAGAGCGCAAAGGCGCCCACGTGACCATGTCAGCCAATGATGGCGCAGCAGTGCCTGAGATAATGTCGCCGCGACTGCGGAACGCTGTACCAGCGCGCGTGGCGGCGGGGGCATTTTTAAAAGAGCAACCAGTGCAACGAACACACGCGGCAATACAAGCCAAGCATACCACGGAATACAATCCCCAGGAGTGAAGAATACACATACACCCCCCCCCCCGAGAACTGGCAGGGAGAGCGAGGGAGGGCAGCGGCCAACCTAACAGGAGCCCACCGATGGACAGGAGCGATAGCGCGGGAGGGGCATCCCATAAGGCTCACCATGGGCCTATGCCGACTACCCTTTGGTGGGGGATTGCGGTTGGAGCAGCGCTCCTTAAGCACCTGACAACGGTGCTGCCTACCATCACCCGACCAGTGCAGCCAAAGCTGGGAGGCAGAAAAAAAGAGGAACGGGTGGGAATAGTCCTACAGGGCCACAGGGTAATAGCCCCGCTCACCTGCGAGTAGAGAGAGCCATCTTCTTGCCTTCGCAGCGCCGACTGCAGAGAAGAACTGGGGAATTTGTGGGAGGTCCCTGGAATATAAGCAGCCGGGAGGAGCCACTTTTTTGTTGTCTCTGCAGTCCAGCGCCATCTTGTGGATGTATAACCCAAACGTAAGGAATTATCTCTGGAGCAGGACGTGCTGTATACTTAGAATAAGAGCGCCACTTTTATACCATAACATGTTTTATTGAAAGGGATAACACCATTTAGCTGGTTCTGGCCCTGACATTCCTAGGACCATTATAATTTGGGGACAATTTTCTAGATATTGTTGTCTTTGAGCATCCCTATAATTATGTTTAAATTGTTTTTGTCATACAGTAAAATATTTGAAAGTGATATTTTTAATAATAGCATTTTTAGTCCCTTTTTATTAGGCTAGCTCGGATGGAAATAAAGAACCAGTTGTTGTTTGGTAAAGGAGGTGTCTGGCGACATTGTGTCATATCAAAAACCATGTTGACCAATGAGAGGAGGCGTCACTTAGATACCCATATTGAATAAAACTTGACGCTTGCGGTTTTCCTCTCCTGGAAGGCCTAGCTGGATTTTTCTTGATGCTGGGTGTATAGGTGGCCCCTCCTCCTGCCATCCAGCATATTTATATGGATTTTATCAATAGGCCAGAAACAAAAACAGGCAATCATATTCACTCCCGAGCAGCTTGTCCAGGCTGATCTGATGCTCTGAAACCTCTCCTTTTCAGAGAACATGCAACAGAGGGGTGGCCCAGGCCCAAACCGGGAGGTTTCTGGGCATCGGACAGGGCTGCAACTGCTGCGCGGGAGTGATGGTGATTGCCAGTTTGTTTGTTTTTTGGGGTTTAGCAACCCTGGAAATGGGCCATGCTGGTGGATGCCGGCATAGCGGTTCATAGATTTGGCCCTTAGTGTAGTAGCCTCCTCTTCCTGAAGCCCAGCTGCTGCAGAGATATAATGATGGAGGAGTCACCCATGATCCCTGGGGCACTGGACACATGGAAGGTGACACTACAGTGCTCGGTTGAGAGCGTGGGAATGGGTAGCTATTGGGGATGTGTTTTTGCTTTAAAGTGTACCAACACCCGGGATTTTGACTATCCTGGGTTTTGGTCCACTTCCCCGGGGCACCCCGATCGGGGGTGCTCCGCTATGTGAAACCCCCCTGAACGCCCAGATCAACTCACCTCACCCCGCTCCTACGGCGCATGTGCGGCTCAGAGCCGCTGTGGTATGCGCATCAATGAGACGTCTTACCACAGCGGCTCTGAGCAAGCTGGCGGCCGCATCTCGCGCTTCCCTCAAACATTTGTGAATTGCCAGCGCGGGCACGCTCCCTGCTAGAGAGAAGCGCAAGATGCGGCCGTGGCCCGCGCATGCGCTGTTGGACCGGGAATCAGGTGAGGTTTACCGGCGTCCTGGGGGGTTTCACACAGCGGGGCATCCCGATTTTGTATGCCCCACGGGGAGGAATGGAATCTGGTTGGGTGTTAGTCCTCTTTAAAGCGGACCTTCACTCTAAATAAGAGCCTATCTTATATGCTTCCCACACCCTGTACATACAGATTGTCCACATTAAAAATCATCCTACCTGCATCTACTGCATTTTATAAGCCTTTAAACATCCAAGATGGCGGCTTATGGAAGCTGCCATTTTTGCAGGCAGCCTGCAAACAGGAAGTGCCTGCAAACAGGAAGTGACTGTGCTGCTCTGCATTCTGGGACTGCTGACCTTTCCCTGACCCCAGCTCTGCTCTGTCTGAGCAAAGCACAGCTATAACCCGCCCCCCTGTACCTTATCCCACTCTCCTCTCCTCAGTAAGTGTGATGCTTCTGAGTCAAGATGGCGGCGCCCGTATCCTAAATTCCCGAACAGAGTTTCAGCCCAGTGGGGGAAAGTATAATAAATTAGTGACTAAACATGTAAAATATATTAATTTTAGATGCTGAGGAATTGTTTTTTAAGAGTTTGGGCTTTTCATTAAATCATGGTGAAGGTCCGGTTTAATATCTAAATTGGGCATAGTGGTGTATAGGTTCAGAATGTATAAATGTCACATCCAGCAGAAGCAAAGGCAGCCATTATTTCTTGTAATTCTAGCAGCAGACTTCCCCCCACCCCTCACCTTGATTCCTAACTTTCATCTCCAGGCTTATCTATGTAAGGCTCAGTAGCCTGCTGCAATATGTGAGAAAAACCTCCTTTAATTGCCTTGTAAAATGACATTTGTTCCATGGTCATGCGTGTGCTGAAGAATTCCGTGTGAGAATCAGTTGAGTATGGTTCCTCAGATGATCGTGTCCTCTCAGCCTAGCCACATACGTTTCCCACATCATCAATGACATGGCGGCTTTACCAGATGGCCGCGCACACTCTGCTAGTGAAACTGCTGAAGCGTTACACTGCGGCGACACATAAAACTTGCGTTACCATCGGTATGACAGAACAAATTCACAATGTGTACAGAATGTTCCAAAAAGGGCCATTGTAAACTCGAACTTTACAAAGCAGCAGTTCTTAAGCAACATTGGTAGGAAGTCAGGTTTCATTTGAAAGGGACGCAGAGGCGCGTGTTTGATCTACTTGCTCTCCTGCCAAAAATGTCAATGTACAAAGCAAAGATAGAATCATTAGCAGCAGACTTCATAGTCATGCTTTTGCCAGATCAGAGACTGTGATACCAGGAGCGGCCTAACCTCTGCAGCATCAATAACATCCTCTATGGATCACGAGCAAGAGCTTCTCTACATCTACCTAAACCAGAGGAACATCTGAGGCCCTGGAGTCTAAAAGGCTCCCTTCGGCGCCACTCGGCTGCTTAGCTATCCAGAAGGCTTAGCTATCCAGGCATCACCGAAGAGATTCAAGTGACAGCGAGCACGCTGATTGGCTGAGTGTGCCTCCCAGCCAATCAGCGCACTTGCTCTCGTCCGAGTCTGCTCCATGGGAGTGGAAGGAAGGTGAGTGTATGGGACGACCTAGGGCAATACACACAGCAGGGCATTCCGATTTGGGATGCTGCTGCACAGAGGATGTTTTTCTTTCTCAGTCCTTGTCAGGAACAGCAGCGCACAGAGGAGAGTTCTGGTTTCTCATTTCAAGCTAGATGAGATGAAGTGGAACCAGCAAGTTCCGTCCAATGATTAAAACTTAATGTTTACTACAAAAGACTGAAAAAGTACATGGAAACTCCCAAGTAGCAAATTTTGGGCTGAAACCGTACACTATGGCTCTTGGAATAAGCCTTAATATACCCAGAGATGGTGGAAGTGAAAACAGGCAAAGTGTAATCCTTTGTGTAATAAAGAGCAATAGTATCGAGCATTAAACAGCAAACCTCTGCGCACTACCAAGTGGAATGACAGGCGCTGGGCACTATGCATCAGTGCGGATAAAGTCTCTAGCCTTGATTATGCCGCTGAAATTCACCACACAAAATAGGACGTTGAAATGATGTATATTATTTTTCAATTTCCTACTTTCTAATCTGGGTTTCTCCCTACACATATATTAGCTCTTACTAATTTGATGTTATGCGTAACAATATTATTTGTTCGTCAGCACTATAATTCTTATTGTTCAAGTACAGTTAGATGACGTTCAATGAGCCTGTATTAACAATTACGGGGACATAATTTTATAGTAGCTACTATCAATTATTTAAATACATTGGTATTTAGCGGTTTAATTGTAAGTACCAGCAATATGTGCCGGTGTGTAATGGCCAAGAGTTTATTACTAGGTGGATCCAGCCAGTATGAATTTTTATTACGTTTCTGCTAACTATGCTGCGGTTCCAGCTATAATGTGTCTATTGTAATTATACTTCTGCCTACATACTAGTTTTTCCTCCGTCTGATCACCTTCTGTGTTATCAGATAAGAGGGGCGAGGTGTATGTATAATGAGAGCTTAACTAGACGGAGGCATCTGCCCCACCCACTTCAAGTTTAGTACTTAACTGCATTACAGCAGTGGGGATGCTAGATAGACATCATCAGTCCTACAATGTCCACATGGGATTATTCCAGGAACTGCTGCTTGCTGACTTCGTCTTGCATTTTGCCTACATTGTCCTCTCTAGGGACAATTGTTTCTGCTGCAGCGCCCAGCACCTCTCTGTCCACCTGATAGCGTTTAGAAGCACCTGTATGATCAGACTGGTTCAAAGGAGAACAGGTCCAGAGACGCTTTGGCTCACATGGTCCTAAAATCTCCCACGTAGTGTCTTGGTCAGGCCTTTCTTGATTTTGCCCCCATGTACTATTGATACTGCTGAGATAATTAGAATTGAATTAACCATTGTTTTTTATATGCGAAGAGCAGCAGATAACGCTGAATGTGGGCTCCTGAAGTCAGTCCTACTGGTGGTCCCAAGCAGAGGAGTAGCTAGGCTTTTTGGCCCCTGGGGCAAAGATTCGAAATGGTGCCTCCCACCGGTTCTCATGCCCCCACTTTGGCACCCCCCTGACCTGCTGCACCCAGGGCAACTGCCCCACCTGCTCCCCCCTAGCTACGCTTCTGGTCCCAAGACAGGCCAATTCCAACATGACTGAAATGAATAATGATGCACTGACATGACATGCAGACAGGATTATACATACGTAGAGTCTTACATAAGAATATCAATTCAGAAAATAAGTTTTTGTATGATACTGCACAACATATTTGAGGAAATTACAGCTACTAGCCAAATATTTGTGAGCCAACTCTTGGGGCTAGATTTACTCTGGAGGTTTGCAGGTAAAGTTGCCAGATTGGTTTGTTTGACAGAAGCCAGTTTCATTGAGTTTAAATAGCCGAACCATGACCCATAACATGGAGAAAAGTCTGAACATTGCCCACTAAAGATATTAACATCTATAAAGAGTACATTGAATGCTCAGGCATTTTTTAAACACTGTTTATTTTTTAATTCTTTTCCTGAATAATATCACATTCATCGTAAAAAACGAGGAGGTTAGGCAAATCACCTTGATAAAAATAATGAATTATATACCTAAAACCTTAACATAAGGTCAATTCAGAAATGAATAAGTAAGGGGAAAAGAAATAAAATGTAAATAAGCAGAGTTCTATTATATTGTTTTTCAGTATAAGGTAACTCTATGAACTTTATAAAGTAGCTAATCTGGTCTAACCAGAAAGCTACCTGTATCTGGTAGCCCCAAAGCCAAATGAAAGATTGCATTACATCTGGAGCGCTGAGAAAATAAAAGTCACATTGTTTCTGAGGAGTGAATGTTTTACTTGCTAGAAAAATAAAGGCCTAGATGTACCAGATAGAAAATTGTGTCACATCCTTTAGAGAAGGGCTTCCCTACCATTGGTCCGGCCTGAGCAGGAGCCCTCCCCCCCAACACATATACTGTACATTCACATTCAGAAGAGATGAAACAAAAGACATAGGGAACACAAACAAGTGGCAGCAAGGGATGGATGGTACAATGGAACGAGGGGAAGGAGTGCAGAAACAAAATATAAGACAATAGAGACAAGGAAATGTGGAAACGAGAAAGAAAAAGAGAAGAAAAGACAGGAAAAATAGAGGACGACCTGGATGCTGCTATATGAATTGCACCAATAAGTGCAATTTGCGTCATTACGACATCTGACTAGAGTGAAGCTGGAAGATCGGCCAGTGGGCTTGTCATGTCAGCTGGCAAATTTAACATCGCCCACTGGGTGATCTCGAATCTACCGGCTGAGCTCCAGCAAAAAAGAAAAAAGCTGTTTTTTTTTAAACCAAGTCAATGGTAGAGAGGAGACAATCTTCATGGTGTTCTCTCCATCAAAGCAGGACAATGCCCACATCACACAAATCTGTAAACAAGTCATGAGATGTTTACATTTCAGACAGGCTCGTGCTTTACAATCTATCATAGCTGATTACAAGTGAAACAATTAGAATGCATCAGCTACAGCCTAGCTGTAACACTGTAACACAATGTAACATGCAATGGAAATGCGGCTTTTCAGAATGACTCATCTTGCTTACTGCATTCACAGGAGGAGGGGAAGATAACACATTTTTTTAAACTTCCTAAAGCCATTTATAACACTGTGTAACATCACTTTCCTCGGATGGGGAGGACAGATGGGGGAGGGTTGCCAGCAAAGGCTACTAGGTAGTAGATTTTCTTTAGAGGAGCACTATCGCTAAATTGTTTCATATTAAAAATCCATATAAACATGTCAGCTAATGAGAGAACGGGTCACTTTTACACCCGAACTGAATCACACCCCCGCAAAGCCTATGGTTTATTCTCTCATGGTAGAGAGGTAGAGGTTACAAGGAGTAAAATCCAGCGGTCACAGGTTTAGGGGTGACAGAATTCCTGATTTTCTCTACCTTCCATTAAATTAAAAAACATACCTGGCTGGATCTTTCTTGATCCCGGGTATATAAGTGACCCCACCTCCCTCCATCCAGCATATATGGATTTTTATCATTGGGCCATTTTTTGCAATAGTACTCCTTTAAAGAGTAATTCTAAGCTTTTTGTAAAAGCCACTCTCCCTCCTCCTGTGCTAAGCTCGATTTGGACGTTAAAATAATAGAACTACTTACCTGATCACTGCAGTCATTCCCTGATGCTTGGGGGGAGTTGGTCGGCTCTGCACAGTACAGCAGCTGTGGACTTGAGTGATGAACCAGTACAGTTACACCGCTGCATAGATTGGATGACTGACCTGTCACTCAAAGCTCCAGCTTCTGCTTCTGTGCAGATTGCCTGCCTCCCATTGAGGTGTTTTTTTGTTATTGTTCAAATCTGGCTTCGCACAGGGGGAGGGACAAGTGTGTGAAATGTTATAAAATGCTGGATTTCCTTTTAAATACAGGTTGAAATGGATTACATACTATGTTACTATGTCAGTCGCCCAGCTACAGTACAGTACAGAAGTGGGGAACACAGTCATGGGCGGTGGTGCATCATGACATACAGGTAAGTGTTTCAATATCATCCTTTAATCGTGCATGCCCCCACACTTGTCAATGTCAGCAGAGTATTGTTGCACAGTGGTCCTCTTTAAATATTGCAAATTTATACTTACAATATTCAAAGAGGGGATTAATAGGTCAAAACTCATCAGAAAGTGTTGCTCTAATATTGTGTAACAACGTCTACAGAATCAGCAGCAATATATAATTAGTACAGTAGGAGTTACATTATAGTAATTATTTTCCAGAATTGCCGTATGGGAGCATACACACCCCGTGTATGTGAACTATACATATTCATTGCACAAATCTCATTAATGCTTTTCATTTATCTTAACGCATTTAACGCAAACCAATTACAATATCAGTATAATGACATTGCAACAAACCTTAAACAAATGGTTAAAAAAATCCAATATACTGTATGCTTCGCTCCATATGTCCCTTTTTGCCACCCAATTTTTGTAGGGGATGTCTGTCTGCCTTGGGGATGTAAAGGTAGCGTCTACGGTCTACGTCATAACGGTACTCCCACACTGCTGTTAGTGCTCCCGCAGCCCTGGCTCAATAGGGTGGGCAATGAATGTAATGGGTGCCAGACGTACACAGGTCATACCCACCTGCAACCAGCGATGTGGGAACACAATCAGTGGCACTGGCAGCTCCGGTAAAGCGCGTGGGCATTTGTTTAAATCGCAGGTGTGTGCTTGTTTAGGGAGTGCTGGACAATGAAGGACCAGTGGGCAGGGAGCAGTTACACTTACAAACAGGGCAATAGTGCTGCTTGTTGCTCTCTGTGCTACAAGGCTTTGTCACGTGACAGCTTAAAAATTTAAATATGAGCAACACCTCTTGGGGGAATTGCAAGAGCTCTTTAAGGGGCATTCTAAATTGGGAAACCCTCCCGATTGCCTGATCTCTGCACCTGTCTGGCCGCCGCAGCTGTATTCTTGGCATACCTCCAGCTGTGGGTGCGCCACAGGCCTTACTGAATAGGTGGCAAGCGCACAGCTGGAGGCAGGGGCAGGGATGTGGCCAGCAGCACACACTCCATTCAGATTTGGTACTGCAAAGGAAATCTGAATCTAGCAAGCTTCTCTGATTGAGCAGCCCATGTGGGAAAACAGGAAGAGGTGAGTTTTCAGGTGATCCGTTGGGGTACACACGGCATCTCAAACCAACATACCCCACCAGGAAGGAACATCACCCAAGAAGGTCATTTTAAAGCAGCACAAAATCCTTCTTGGTCCCCCCCCCCCCCCACATTGCTCAGCTATGGGGAAACCGTGGATGTGCCGTTGGCAAAGACGGCGCTGTGGGGTCTGCTGGTAAAGGTGGGTTTACCTGTGACCTGGGAGTTTTACACATCTGAAAATGGGATGCCTCGGAGGTGGGTTAGTGGCCGGCCTAGAAGTCTTTTACACACATGCCAGTGTGCTTGTCCTGGCAGCTTCCCAGCCTCCTCACGTGGGGTCCCAACATTGAAAGGACAAGTATCATCTACCTTCTCTTCTGGCAGCGGACGGGAGATATTTTCATCACACATACTCTCCATGTAAGAAGGAGAGAATGTAACGATTTTTAGCAGCTAGAGTAGGAAACAATGTAACGGCCACTCAGCTGTCTTTATTCGGTTTGTTACATTCTCTTCTGATTATAGGTAGAGGGTTGTGTGTGCAATGAAAATACTGAAAAATATACCTAGCCCAAGAGGAGGCAGATGATATTTGTCTTTTAATGGACTTTAATTAGATTTAGATTTAAAGTGGACCAAAACCCAGGATTTTGATTATCCTGGGTTTTAGTTCATGCTCCCGGTGCACCCCGAACAGGGGTGTCCCCCTGTGTCAACCCCCCCCGATCGCTGAAACAAACACCTCTTCCTGGTCCTACAGCGCATGTGCGGCCGCTCATCCAATAAGTGCGCTCGGATCCACTGACATCCTTTCGTCCAAAGCGGGCGTCTCCGAGTGCACTAATGCCCGCATCGCCCGCTACCCTCTAACAGACACGCGCCCCTCGAGAGGGATAGCAGGGATAGAAACATAGAAACATAGAAGGGTGACGGCAGAAGGAGACCATACGGTCCATCTAGTCTGCCCTTATGTGTATACTGTATGTTCTCTGTATCTTAGGATAGATGTGTGCTTATCCCAGGCATGTTTAAATTCAGTGACTGTTGATTTTTCAACTACCTCTGCTGGAAGTTTGTTCCAAGCATCTACTACTCTTTCTGTAAAATAATATTTTCTAACATTGCTCCTGATCTTCCCCCCAACTAGCTTCAGGTTGTGCCCCCTTGTTCTATCATTAAGCTTCTTCTTAAAAACACTTCCTTCCTGAATCTTATTCAATCCTTTCACATATTTAAAGGTCTCAATCATGTCCCCCCTCTCCCTTCTTTCCTCCAGACTGTACAAATGAAGTTCTTTAAGTCTCTCCTGATAAGTTTTAAGTTTAAGTCCTTCCACCATTTTCGTTGCCCTCCTTTGGACACGTTCTATTTGAATAATGTCTTTTTGCAGGTAAGGTCTCCAGAACTGCACACAGTATTCTAGCTGTGGCCTTACCAGGGCTCTATACAGCGGCATCACAACCTCCCTCTTCCTACTGGTGATGCCTCGAGCTATGCAGCCGAGCATCCTGCTTGCTTTTCCCACTGCCTGGCTACACTGTCCACTCATCTTGCAGCTATCAGTAATCAATACCCCTAAATCTCTCTCCTCCGAGGTCCTGGATAACACAGTGCTGCCCATACGGTACTCAGAGCAGGGATTCCTTCTACCCAAGTGCATGATTTTACATTTAGAGACATTAAACTCTAGTTTCCACAGTTTTGACCATCTATCCAGTAAAGCTAAATCATTTTCCATGTTGCAGACACCTCCCGGAATATCCACCCTATTACTAACCTTTGTATCATCAGCAAACAGACAAACTTTTCCTACCAAGCCTTCTCCTATGTCACTTACAAATATATTAAAAAGAATGGGGCCCAGGACAGAGCCTTTCGGCACACCACTTGTAACTCGCCTTTGTTCAGATTGCACGCCATTTACAACAACGCTCTGATACCGATCCCTCAGCCAACTGGAAATCCACGGCCCCCTTCGCTCACGCACGCTCTGTTGGACCGGGAAAAAAGGTAAGTGTATGGGGTGACCTGGGGGCTTTTACACAGCGGGGCATCCCGATTTTTGATGCCCCGGGGGGAGGGGTGGAATTGATCAACCCGGGAATCTTTCCGGCCTAATCACCATGGGTTTTGGTCCACTTTAAAGCACATCTGCAGTGTCATAGAAGAGCCATGTTTCTCCTCATTTGCACCAAAGAGCTCAATGCATACATTATTTGTTAGAAGAAGTATTGCTCGGAAAAATGTAAATATTTATATTAAACTATTTGTTCCATGCGTTCTGCTGAGCGGCTACATGTGTAGATCATATAACTAGAAATGCAAAACAGCTGCTTTCTTGGATAAATCATCGGGAAGGTTCCAGTTGATAAATGCTCTGGGGTTTGACTGTGCAGCTGGAAGACAGTTGAAAGGTATTTATCACGCAGCTGAAAGGCATTTACCTGGCAAGAAAGTTTCCCAAATACATAAAGTGCACCTATACTCAGGGCCTTATTTATCAAGGGATAGCACCAGGTAGTGTCTCACTAGCGCCAGGTAGCGCCAGCTATCGGCGGCTACCGACTCCAGAACGCCAGGCGGCGGACACAATCACGCATTTATCACGCTAAATGAGGCTAGCGCCGGCGAGAGCGTCAGCTAGCGCGGGATTCATCATGTAGCGGACTGCAACGAACAGCGCCGCTGCTAATCCCATCACAGCGCCAGGTATGACCTGTCGCTCCCTGGCGCTCTCCAATGCATTTCAATGGAGCAATCTTTAAATCTTCATATTTAATTATGTTTTTTTTTTTTTTTTTTTTTAAATGTCAAAAATTCTGTGACCACTTCTGCAATGTTAGATATTTTTTTTAAGGTAAAAAAATTAAAAAAAAAAAATTTGTGCAGAATTGATATTACAGGTCTGATATTAATGTATTCATATTACAAAATGTTTAGAAAAACTCAATCAAAAAATATGCATGTTTGAGGGTTAAAAACTACTTTTAACCCATCGCCGCCAGCGCTCTGGGGTTTAAACAAGCTTTTCACTGCGCGAGAATTTTTTGAGCGTGATTTGTTAATGAATATGCTGGGAGCCGTTCGCTATGACCATTCGCTGTCAGGCGCTCCCATACAGCGCGGAACCTGTCAAACAGCGACTCCTAACCCCGTATTCAACATTACCGCACATCGACTGAGTCGCTGTCAACAACCGAACAACGGGCAAGCACAGCGAATACTAGCGGGCGCTGTGAAAATCACGTTACTGGCACTCATCTGTCGCTACCTGGCGCTATTACTGAATCGGCCTCCCCGAGGAAGGTTTATGTCATCACCTTACATCCCCAGTTTAGTGCCTCAAAACAGCCCGTGTTTCTATTTCACTAAAGCCTTTGACCAATATTAATAAAAACAGGAACAGGAAGTAGTATTATAATGAATGGCAGCCATGTGCTAATAATTAGTAACAACTAAACTGTCACATAATGGCAATTAGGTTGAAGTGCACCTTAATGCTGAGCTGTGTGTACTGTAACTGAGTGCATCATCGCTGGAAAGCAATAGGGGGCAGGTCTGATCGGCCTGAAGCAATATGGCCGACTGCATCAAATTTGTGTTGTTATGACTACAGTAAAAAAAAGAAAAAAACACAGGCTGTATTGGGTCACTGGACTGGGGATGGAAGGTGATGACAACTTCCCTCTGAGTATAAGTGCACTTAAAGGTAGACCAAAACCCACTGACTGCCCATGAGCACAATGCAGCATTATGGGTAGAGAAGGTAAAGCACATGTATTGCATTTTACTTTTGGTTTCAGATTTATTTAGGCTGGTACATCCATTAAAAAAGTGCTATTGCGAAAAAATGGTCCAATAATGAAAACACCCATAAATATGCTAGATGTAAAGCTCAGCAAAAAGCTGCACGCACAGCCTAAAAGGGTATAATGGAAAAATAAATAAATAAATATGGTGCTAGCCTATAGGGTGTAATCTTAAAGCACAAGACGAACTGCCTGGGCCTCCCCAACTGCCCAGAAATACACCACTTGATGCTACACACTGTGTAAAAGAGTCTATTGCTCCAAAGACATACACCAAAACACTAGACAATTGAAAAACATATAGCAGACAAATGTCGGAGGACCGCAACTAGCTCTAATATAAATACAAAATAAAGGTTGTAAATGTAAATATGCTAGATGTCAATAGAATGGGTCACTTATACATCCTGCATGGATGGGATGGGTGGGATGTGGAACGTACCATTCTGCTTCTACCGTTCGACTAGATTGGCCCTTGTCCTAAACCAGTCTGGGCTGGAATAATAGATTGTTGCTATTGCAATTCATTGTGTAGATGCTTTTACCCATCATGCAATGTTCTGGGCAAAAAAACAGGGATCTGATCACCCCTGGATTTTATTTCTCCTGGGAGAAGAAAACCATAAGCTTGGCAGGAATATTTTTCAGTTGGGATGTAAAGGTGACCCCCTCCTCCTCTATCTAGAATGTTTATATGGATTTTTAATATATTGAGCGGTAGAAGACTAGAATATATGTCTAAATTCCGCACCACAGCGGAAAATCTAAATTCAATTTTAATACTTGTGGCCGTGCGGTGGTGGATTAGAATTAAAGTATTGTAATGGGGAATCCAGCAATTCACCCGGTATAGCTTCACACCATCGCACCTCCTCCACAGTATTTAGTAAATAAGTTAAATAATCATCATGAATTCATAAATAATTTATTAGTAATTACCCACAAAAATCACATGACAGACAATTAAAAAACATTTAAGACTAAACCGTACATTTCCAAGGGCATCCCAATTTATCCCAAATACTCATAAAAACAATCCATAAAGTGCATAAGTGCCAATCTGTGCAAATACAACATTAATAATACAAAATGTGGCAAGACAGAGAAAATAAAACAGTTCAAAGGTATCAAACACAACAAGCCAATTGAAAAACATCATCACCTGAGTTACTAACGCTAACGTGTTCCACAGGAATGCCCCAAATGGTCCCCCAACGCGTTTCGTGGCCCCCCGCTCACAGGCCACTTTATCAAGGTTTATGAGCGGTAGAGGACACTACAGCTACAGGGATGTAAGCAATATCAATATTTGGGGGAGTTCAAGAACAAAGTTTGCTGGGTTTCAAACTGAGACCACCGCTTACTGAGGGGGGGGAGGACTTTAATCATGAGAGCCCCATAAAGGGGAGGGGCAGAGGGAAATGAACCATGTGCAGGGTGGTTGTTGGAACTATGTGTCAGGGTGTTAGGGTCATCAGGTGGAGGGCACAAGAGCCCCTTTAGGAAATTTGTGACTGGTGTGTCAGAATGGAGACATGGGGTGGTCAACTTGTTTATGAGGAATGTGTGTAGTGAGAGGGGACACTGACATGTGATGGGTCAGCCTACAGGTAGAGAGGGGTGTTGGGCTGTGGCATTGCAACATGCGACGGGGAGCCTGGGCCATGGAAGAGATTCTGGGCAAAAAAAAAAGAAGCCCCTCCAGATTCTCCAAGATAGGTACCTCCAAGGTAAAAAAAATATGTACAGTAATCAGAATTGCCCATGGGAGGGGTGAATATGAAAGCGTTTTTTTTTTGTAATGGTGTCAGTCCAATTTAACACCTAGGATTATTTCATTCAAGGTAAATGGACTTTCGCAAGTCGTTTTCTAGTCTCAGTTCAGAATCCAAAAATTGGGAAGGCTCTCAAAATAATCTGGATAATCCCCAATATTTAGCTTCATATATGGAAGTATTTAAACATGTGGTGTACATTTTGATTCCTTACCACAATCTTCTGGATCGCCCAAACAGCAGACTGACGTATTTTCCGCCATATAAAATGCACCTAGGATTATAATAAAATAAAATAAAAAAATTCTGAACGAAATGTGCTAAACAATGTCCCCCTAAGAACCAAATAAAAGGCAAGGTGCAGAATCCCCCATTCAAAGGCAGTGTGGTATTCTCCACTATCCCATTTCCCAAAGGTAGTGTGGCATTTCGCCCATTCCATTCCCATAGGCAGTGTGGCATTCCCCCATCCCATTTCCACAGGCAGAGTGGCATTCCCCCATCCCATTTCCACAGGCAGAGTGGCATTCCCATAGACAGTGTGGAATTCCCCCATTCCATTCTTATAGGCAGTGTGGAATACCCCCATGCCATTCCCATAGGCAGTATGGAATTCTCCCCAACCCATTTCCAAAGGCAGTGTGACATTCCCCCACCTCATTCCCATAGGCAGTATGGAATTCTCCCCATTTCATTTCCAAAGGCAGTGTGACATTCCCCCACCCCATTCCCACAGGCAGTGTGGCATTCCCCCCATCCCATTTCCATAGGTAGTGTGGCATTCCCCCATCCCATTCCCAAAGGCGGCATGAAATTTCCCCTCCCATCCCCATAAGCAGTGTGGCATTACCCCCTCCCATTCCCATAGGCAGTGTGGAATTCTCCCATCCCATTCCCATAGGCAGTATGGAATTCTCCCCATCCCATTCCCAAAGGCAGTGTGACATTCCCCCCATCCCATTCCCATAGGCAGTATGGCATCCCCCATCCCATTCCTATAGGCAATGTGGCATCCCCCCATCCCATTCCCAGAGACAGTGTGGCATCACCCATCCCATAGGCAGTGTGGAATTCCCCCCATCCCTTTCCCATAGGCAGTGCGGCAGAGTCACCCCCCCACCCGGGATGTTGCTAAAAAAAAAAGTCAACTCATTTACCCGTCCATTGTTCCTCCATCAGCTGGCCTCTCAATGACAGTGGCGTGGGAGCGAGGCTCATGTCAGTTAACTTTTTCTACTTTTTTTGTTTGTTGTTCTTTTTGTACATTCAGCCAATGAGACATAAGTGTGTCTTATTCTAACAGTGCAAAGCAACAAGGCCACAAAGCTCGCTTGGAGACTTGATCTAATTTCTGTAATGAACACTACACTAATGCATGCCTCCCAACTGTCCCGATTTTCCCGGGATTGTCCCGATTATTTCCCAAAATCCCGCGGTCCCAGACTGTTGCAAATTCTCCCGGGACGCCCTGCGCCATGGACACTGAGCAAAGGACCTGCTGTGCTCCGCCCGTGAGGCCAGCGCCTTCTGAATAAATAGCTCCCGGTGCCGGCGCGAAGAGACTTCCTGGCGTGCGGGTGTTGAAAACACTTCCAGCATGCAGGGGTGAAGGCAGCCGACATTGCCGGAGGAGCTGCTGTCAATCTGCGAGCAAGGGGCGGGGCAGTAGTTCTTATGGGCGCCGGCTGGAACTAAAGCACTGTTGCTGTGTTCCTGGGGGGAGCCTCAATAGCAGTGCACAGTGCTGGGGTTGACAGGCTCTCCAGGCTCATAAGTGTGTGCACGGAGTGACAGAGGCCCGTAGCTGAGAGCAAGTGTGCTGCCTCTCAGTGCCTGACACTCACACTGCTCCCCCCCCCCCAAGAGATAAGAATGTGGCATTCTCTGTGCCATGTCAGCTGTGTGTACAGAAAATGGCTCCCCCACCCACACAAGGCAACACATTTATGTTCAGGATGTTCTAGGTGAGATTATTTTTCTTTCAATGGATCGTTGCCCAGTTCCCCAACATCCCTTCTCAGCCACTGCCAAGGCTTAGAGGGAACATTGGTGGTAAGAGCGGGGGCCGAACCTATGTGCGCATGTGTCTGTCTGCCTGTGTGTGTGTGTGCTTGCATGTATGTGTGTTTGACTTTGTGTCTGCATGTATGTGTGTGTCTGCATGTATGTGTGTGTGGAGAGGGCTGGCATGCATGCAGGGTGTGTTTGCATGTATGTGTGTGCCTATGTATGGGGGCTTGCATGCATGCATGCAGTGTGTGTGGAGAGGGCTGGCATGCATGTGTGTGTGCCTATGTATTGGGGCTTGCATGCGTGTGTGTGTGGAGGGGGTTTGCATGCATGCAGTGTGTGTGTTTGCCTGCACATATGTGTTTGCCTGAATGTTTGCCTGTGTGTGTGTAGGGGGGCTTGTCTGCATTCATGTGTGTGAGGCTTGCCTGTGTGTGTGTGGGGGGGGGGGGGGTGTTTTCATGTAGTTTGTTACTATGTATTTATTAGGTGGCGTTTCCCTTTAAGGGCGTGGCTGGGGGCGTGCCTTGGGTGTGACTGGGGGCGTGGTTTAAAATGTCCCTCTTTACTATTTTCAAAAGTTGGGAGGTATGCTAATGAGCCCAATGACAATGACTTGGCATAAATGACATTAGTTGTGCGTCATAGAAACTATTCTAAATTCAACTTATGCAAAGAACAAAACAGGTGTCAAGAAACACTTTTTCTGTTAATTTGCTAACAAGAAACACATTACCCTGATGTCAATAGAAGGTGTAAAACAGAAAATTCATCAGCTTACTAAGTGCAAATTACCACATGATTCGTAACTCTAAAGCTTAGTGGAGTTTGGTAGTTTACTCCATGTAATAATTATTAGGAGGCTGGGGGTTTAAAATTGAACTTTTAATAAAGATTTAACTGTAGAGAAAAACTTGAAGATACTTAGTCAGGCTCATTTCCCAGTCTGTAACCACACATACATTAGGAGTGTGATTTATAAAGTGCACCTTTCTGTGCCATTTGGGGTTAGATTGCTGACATTCCCATCCGCATTGGATTAGGGCACTATATTTCTCCCTATAGACCAGCCTGTGTCCGCTGGCTGTAACAGCGCCAATGTGCCCTATTCTTCTTGGCGCTGCATGCCGTATTTGCTCAACACGTGGTGGAGGTTGGAGGTGGATCTTAGTTTCCATAATATAAATAAAGGTTTTTATTTATGAAACGCTAAGGCCACATAGTGCCAGATGAGTGTCAGGTCCCAGTGTATTTATCAAGTCAAAAAGCCAGTGATAGCAGGTAGTGTCCCATCTATCAACAGCACCGGAAATGGGATCAGGCGAAAATGGGAGCTGACCCGGCACTGTGTGGCCCTATCCCATACATTCCAATGGGCTGGGTTGGTTATAATTATTTGACCATTAATTTTTTTAAATAATGTTTTTTTGGGCTGGTGCATGTGCAATTGGACCCCTGGGCTGTTTAGGATTGTTCTTAAGCACTTTTGTGTTGTGTTTCAAACTTGTGAATTGGGCCGTGACAAAGCTGTGTCATAATTTCACGTGAACCCTTTGCTTTTCCGTTTACTTAAAAAAAACACTTAACGCCAAAAATTAAAGCCGTGGATTACAAGCACTGTTGGCCTGTAATTCCCTTTTATACAGCGCCAGTGTGAAGAGAAGAGACGCCCATCTAGTGCCTGCATGAAGTATTGTTAAATCACCCTCAAAGACACTGATGAATATGTCGCAAATTTGACGTTTGTTTAAAGTGGAACTATGGTCAAAAATTGGTTTTATACCTAAAAAAACAAACCCACCACAGCCCACCCCAATTACCCTAATAAATTTAAAATTACCTGCTGGGATTACTCAGCTGTATTCACAATGGTTGCAACCACAGCATTGTTAGGACCGTCCAGGGCCCCCTCCTAGCCCACAGGGAATCCGAAATCAGATGCACCCCTGTGTGAAACCCCAGGATTGATGGTAAACTCACCTTTAAACTGACCTGGCATTCTTGAGATCGCAAGAATGCCAGGTGGGCATGTCCTCAGTGAGTGGAGTGGTAAAAGTGGAATGGTATATACAAAAACCTGTTATCCCTGGATATTTTTCCAACAAGTAGAAGAGAACCACAAGACTGGCGCGAATATATATAACTGCTCCTCTTACTTTCAAGCCCAAATAAATACAACAGCAGTGTGGAGCTACTGGTAAAATAGAGGACTCCCGGGAACAGAACAGTTGGGTACACTTTTTCATGTAACTTGGAGTGAGGGATGGGAGGGGAGGAACAGTGACTACGGGGCTATCAAAGCCAAATGGAGCCAAGCACACTGCTAGCCACATCCCTGTTCACCTCTAGCTGTGGGTGTGCCCACACCAACCATTTAGAAATGCCTGGCAGGAGTATGCGACCATCTAAAGGTATAGCGGGGATGGCGCCAAAATGCGCGAGGGGTCTGGAAACAGGAGATTGGGGATGCCCCACTTGCACAGCCCTGGATTCTTTCAGACTTAAGGGCCTTCGATGTTATTCTTAAACTAGATTTCCTTTTGACTTTTTTGGTAGTGAAATAATAAAAAAAATTGTCCAAAGGTAGATTAACTACAACCTACTTTATCCCTCATAGCAACCATGTAAAATAAGCCATTTCAAAATCATGGGGGTAATTTACGAAATGATTCGCCGGAATCTACCATCTACTGCATTTACCAAGTGTAATTTTGCCTGTTCTGCCGGCGATGTCCATATTTTTTGCAAGTAACTCTACTTCACTTTGGCTTCGCGAATGCTGGCGAACACTTTTGCATTCGCCACCTTTTAGTGGCGAACCCCATAGGAATGAATGTTATTTAGGGAGAGATTGTCACTTTAGGTTTTTTTAGCATCTTTAACTTATTTTTTGAGAGTGAACATTAGAAAGTTCCCCCAGTATGTGAAAAACAAATAATAATAATGTTTTTACATGACTTATATTTTCAAAAAAAAACTTTTATTCTTAAGCTTTTCAAACAGCCCACACACTCCCAAGATTATTCTGAGACCCCTCCAATGGCGACATATGCTATAAAAGTGTGTTTTCAGCAAGATTTCATAGTTTTTGCTAAAGAATTCTGCCACCGCAGTTCGCCGGGCTAATCACCAGCATTCACCAGACCACGTTTCAATGTAAATACCAGTGACCTTTGCTGGCACAGACTTTCGCGATGTATTTTGCAGTGTTTGCGCCACGCAAACACTGCAAAATACATCGCGAAAGTCTGTGTTTATGGCAGTACGTTTTGCTTACTCCCCAGTCTGTCACACGTGCGTCGCACATCCTGCGAACATACTTTCATGTCTAGTAGCAAACTATAGGGAACAGAGTAAATCACCCCTATATGTAAATACCTTATTTATTCTATGACAAATTGATTTCTTCACTTCAGGTTCTGTGTTGTGGCAGAGACACAGTGGCTTGCCATACGCGCCCACACTGAGGGGCAGAGTGGCTGTCACATGTGGTGCAAAGTATGGCAAACTTTGGAGCACTTCTATGGCTTTTACCTGACACTGCAGGAAAGGAGGAGAAGCACATGAGACAGGCATCAGGGCAGCTGCTTGCTGCCTTATTTTTGCCACTGGGTCCCTTTAAGGCGAAGGGCGATGCTGAGAATGAGCATTGCAGTATTTATACTGTGGGTATCTTTAGATTTATTGAGCTACTTACATGACTTTAGTTTTCGTAATATGATATGTCAAGAATGTCTCATATTTTCTCAATATGCGCATACATGTAAACTGTATTTCTACCAAATATACGATTCGCACATGTCCTCTATTAAAGCCAAGTATAAATTGTACTCTTCTGCACCCTGTCATAAAATATCTTTAAACCCCGACACTGAGAAGGAGTTCCCAGACCAAGGATACAATTCCAAACTTTTCAAGAATTAAATAATTTCCTTACGTAACAAATAAAAGGTTGTTAATGATAATAATATAAAATGAAGATTTCCCTTATCCGAGTCTGGCACACACATGTATTATATCATATACTAGCGATTACATAAAAATTGGTAGCGAGCTACGCGGTCTGGCACACCATTAAAGCTGTCTTGTGTGCAACCCTTGCTCTCCGGATACTGCCAACTACAACATGCGCTGATTTTATTTTACTTGTTTCAAATAATAGGGTGTTTTGGAAAAAAATATTTTTATTGGGAATGGCTAATTCTGCCAAATATACTGAAATGGCCCCCAAATAATCCACATGGCACTATGAATTCCGAGCACCATAGCGCATAATTCAGTTTCTTTTTTAGCTATTTATGCGATTTTGTTGACATTTGTGGCCGGCAAAATATTTTGGCTTTGGCAATTCCAGCGTAATGACATTAGCGAAGCCTCTAGCCAGTTAGTCTACAGAAAAAGCAAACTTAGCGTTTGACCTACACAACAGTACCTTCTGTTCGGCCTTTCTGTCTGGGAACACGTAAACCAATTGACGTCTGTTGACTCCATGGAATATCTTCATGGGCAGAGGCTGAGCCCTGTAAAGGTGTTAAATTTAATGTATGTGCTTCTAGAGTTTCAATCCAGACAGTGGCGACCCCTCGTACATGTCTAGATATGCATCAGTGCTTTGCATGCTATGGAGATCGGGTATATCTGATCTGCATGTTACTTTATCCCTATCTAGAAATGAGACGACGAAAAATTGAGAAAGGAAAAGCTGATGGCTGTGACTATTAGTGCAAGCATTCAGCTGTAAATATTGTCACTATGTAAATCATATTCTAATATGTAATAGCATCAATTTATTCTTGTCAGCGACACAAAGCAATTCAGCATTAGAGAATGAACCCTTTCAACACCAAAGTAACTCCTTCTTTGTAAGACTACATTCAAACCACATAGCATAGGGCCTACAGTAAGTGTACCCGCTGGGCATTTTTAAAGTGCACCACCCTGTACCCGATCTCATGCAGTATAAAATCATCTCATAAGGAAAAATGACATCTCTGATGCCCTTGAATTTGGCTGCTTTACCAAATGGGCAGAGCTAATACTTATCTTATATATTTAAAGTGGACCAACAGATAAAGAATGACTGTTGGTCTTTCTGAGCCCTGCAGCAGGGGACAACCCGAGAGCAAAGTTCAAGAAGCAAAAAAACACCAGTTCCTTGGGGTCAGGGCTGTTTCGAGACGGGGAGGCTAATTTATTATTATAGGTGTGGGTGTCACTTAAGCGCCTCATCCAAGACACTCGGCAGCAACCGCACCGCAAAGCCGCCTTCAGGCTGTCAGCGCTGTCAGCTGTAGCACTTCTGGCCAGGCAGTGTTTGCAGCATGAGGATTTTATATAGTGCCAAGGTAAGATCCTAGCGAGACCCAGAGCCATAAGATGTCCCACTGCAGGGTCCAGGAGAAACATGTCGGGCACTAAAAAAGCCCTTAATCATCGATCTTGTACTTACCCCGGCACTATATTGGTGAAATTTGGACCATAATGGATTCATTAAAAGTTATTTTTTAAAGACAAGGAGAAGCTGGATACTTTACTGGATTTTTGCTACTGGAGAAGACTACACCAGGGGATCTTCACAAGTGGATTGGATGAGCTGGTTGGTTGGTTTTGTGTTGGTTGTAAATATAAAATATGTATAAAAGACACTATAAAAACATGACACAGCTTTCTCACAGCCCAAATCACAAGTTTGCAGTGCAACATAAAAGTTCTAAACATTCATCCAAAAATAATCCCAACCAGCCCAGGGAACCCATGGCACATGCACCAGCTCCCCAAAAAAATCTGTAAATAATTATAACCATCCCAGTCCATTGAAATGTATGGGATAAGGCCACACAGTGCAGGGAGAATGCCTATCTGGTCCTATCTGGCACTGTAGGGTACTCAGTGCTGGCACTCATCCCTTCGCCATTGCTGTTGATACCTGGGACAATTCGTGGCACTATCACAGGCACTCTGGATTTTTTACTTGATAAATACACCATTTTCACTGGGACCTGATATTCACCTGAAACTCGTCTGGCACTAACTGGCAATAGCTAGCACTATGTGGTCTTAGCATTTCTTAAAGCAGTCCTTCACCCTGAATAAGAGTCTATCTTATATGTTTCCCACACCCTGTACATACAGATTGCTCACATTAAAAATCATTCTACCTGCATCTACTGCGTTATGAGCATCCAAGATGGCAGCTCATGGAACAACAGGCAGCCTGCAAACAGGAAGTGCCTTCTGACTGTGCTGCTCTGCATTCTGGGATTGCTGACCTTTTCCTGACCCCAGCTCTGCTCTGTCTGAGCAAAGCACAGCTATAACCCGCCCCACTGTACTTTATCCCGCTCTCCTCTTCTCAATAAGTGTGATACTTCTGAGTCAAGATGGCGGCGCCCGTATCCTAAAGTCCTGAACAGAGTTGCAGCCCAGTGGGGGAAAGAATAATAAGTGACTAAAAACTTAAAATATATTCATTTTAGATGCTGGGGAATCATTTTTTAAGGGTAAAAAATCATGGTGAAGGTCCAGTTTAAATAACCTTCAGAATCATGCTCAGTGCACAAAAGATAAAATTCTGTCCCTTCTCATCCATCCTATGATGCTGCTGCTATATACCATAGAGGTGTTCAATACGCTGCCTCTACCATAGCAGACAGTGCCCGTTTACTATGACTCAGCTCAATATGGGGGGATAAGGGGCCGCTCTTATGACCTGCACCACTAACAGTGGCCCTGACTCATCTGTAGAAAATAGGATGGCTGGGATAAAGGTGCCCCCAATGGCCTTGGTGACCAGAGAGGTTGCCCTGTTAGCACCCCTAGGAACAGCCCGGCTTGGGGTCTTTATCATAGATAGATCGATCTGGTCCAGGAACACATCAGTTGTCATATGAAAATCCATAATAGGTTATACCTACTTAGACAACTCAGGAGGACTGGCCTACCAAGAAAGCTGCTAGTAGCATTCTACAACATGAAACAATATGACCTCTGATATGCTTCTCCTTCACTGAATGGTATGGAGGAACCAAAAAATGACTGCAAAAATGCCAAAAAGATCACTGGGGCCCCCTTCTATCACTACTAGCCCTATTTATTAAGAGAGTGAACCACAAGAATTCTCTCTGACCACCATCACCCAAATTATCTACTCTTCCTTCTGCTAGTCAGACAACTCAGTTGCCCTGCCTGTAAAACCATCTGCTTCAAGAACAGTTTTTACCCTATTGCCTTTGACCTCCTGAAAAAAAAAACAAAAAGCCACCCAAGCTACCGACAAACTGATAGGCCACAAGTGGATGGAGGTGCATGTGTAACGTAATGTAATGTTCATTTACTTGCATATAGCTCTCTTCATTTCCTGATAGCATACCCCACTTGTAAAAGTGCATTTATTTTATTTTATCGTTATTTCCATCCCAACTTCCATGCCTGTAACCAGCCACCTATAGCTAATATAGTGATTTCAATTTTATTTAGGATACTGGACGTAAAGCGGACCTTCACTCTGAATAAGAGTCTATCTTATATGTTTCCCACACCCTGTACATACAGATTGTCCACATTAAAAATCATCCTACCTGCATCTACTGCATGTTATGAGCCTTTAAACATTCAAGATGGCGGCTTATGTAAGTCGCCATCTTATCAGGCAGCCTGCAAACAGGAAGTGCCTCCTGACTGTGCTGCTCTGCATTCTGGGATTGCTGACCTTTTTCTGACCCCAGCTCAGCTCTGTCTCAGCAAAGCACAGCTATAACCCGCCCCCCTGTACCTTATCCCACTCTCCTCTCCTCAGTAAGTGTGATGCTTCTGAGTCAAGATGGCGGCGCCCGTATCCTAAATTCCTGAACAGAGTTGCAGCCCAGTGGGGGAAAGAATAATAAGTTAGTGACTAAAAACTTAAAATATATTAATTTTAGATGCTGGGGAACCGTTTTTTAAGAGTTTGGGCTTTTCATTAAATCACGCTGAAGATCCGGTTTAAGCTTTATATGGCAGTTACCTACTTTCACATTCCCTTGCGGCTGGTTCGCTTCTCCACGTGCCCACAGTTGGGCTAGCACAGGACTGAGCTTCCAGCTGGCCTGAAAACCCCAGTGGTTGTTGGTGGTCAAGTGAGGCAGAGACCTGGGGGCTGTATTGCTTGTTAGACAGGGGATATGCTGAGGATTTGGTTGCCACAGGGACAAAGAGTTCTAATATCAGCCAATGCAAACGTTTCCAACTGTCTCATATGTTTGTGGATCTGTGCCAGTGAAGCAGAAAGTTGGAATACAGGTTTTGTTGGATCTCAGAGTTAAACATGCCGGTGCCATGTTCCATAATTCAGTGGAAATGTTCCCTTATTTCCTTGCAACAACCTACCACACAAGAACTTCCACTTGAATTGCTGCTGTAGTAAAGCAAGCTCTTCATGGTGTAGCATTACCTACACCATGGCTGTGTATGGTGTTACATGTCTAAAGATGGGAAGGGGTTTAAACTACAAACCAAGGATCTTCTGAAGAGGGTTTAGAGGTAACATTCAAGAACAATTGCTTTGCTTTAAAACTAGTTACAGCCATTGGTGAAAGTAGATAGGAAATGCACTATGGGTAGAGGGGGGGGGGGGGCAAAGAAAGGGTTGAGGGTGTTCAGAACCATTTTAATAAAGGTCTTCAGACCAGTCAGCAAATATACTCCTGTCTATGAATTACTCAGGTCTCAGGCTTGTCACAGGGCAAGCTAGTTCCTCACCCAATAGTTCAACTAAACAACCTATAGCAATAGTTCTTTCGAGCTGGTTTATTTTTTGTAATTACAACTACCAGGGATGCTATCCAAAGCCAAAGTCAAGGGACCATTATAGTTCTCCACCTTTCTCTCTCTCGCCTTTTCTCTCTCTCTCTCTGTATATATATATATATATATATATATATATATATATATATATATATATATATATAGTAAAATGATAGGTGTATCAATTTCTACACCAGTGCAGGCCTTTTTAGACCATTGCACCTTGTTAGGACGTACAGCTGGGCTTAGGGCTTTATAAATTCAATGGGTGAGCAGTGTAGGGTGAGAAAAGATTGTGGGAGCAGGAGTACTAGGAGTACTCTGACCCAGTTAGTTAAAGTGGACCAAAACCCACTGCGATCTATAAGATTCGCGAGCCGATCAATTCCCTCCCTCTGGGGCATCCAGAATTGTGATGCCCCACTATGTGAACCCCCCCCAAGTCGACCCAGAAACGCACCTTCTTTCCTGGTCCAACGGCGCATGCACGAGCCGCATCCCTGCTATCCCTCTAACAGGGTGCGTGCTAGGCATTTGTGAATGGCCGGCACGGGCACGCTACCTGTTAGAGGGAAGCAGGAGAAGCGACCGCCAGCTCGCTCAGAGCCGCTAGCCTTAGAGGAACGGCATGACGTCAGCGGCTCTGAGCGTGCTGATTGGATGAGTGGCCGCACATGTACCGTAGGACCGGGAGGAGGTGCGTTAACTTCAGGTTTCACGCAGCGGGTCACCCCCGATCGGGGTGAAAGGACCAAAACCCAGAATAGTCAAAACCGTGGGTTTTGGTCCACTTTAAACAGACAGACAGGGTGAAACTGAAACTTAAAGAGTGGGAGTCTGAAACTGAAAATGATAACAGGGAGATAGAGCAGTGCTGATGATCTGGGCCTTTATGTAACTCCATGTTCAGATGCCACTGTAACTGTTACCATTGATAAATGCTTTCGCAATAAAGAACTATAATAGCCCCTCGCACACTGCCTGCTAAAAAAACAAAAGTTTATTATGTTAGCTCATTGCTCAACTATGCCATGTTTTTACTTGCAGCATGTTCTTATTTACTAGTCACACACTCAATGTGTTATTCACAAATGGTAATATAAAGTCTTTCACAGCATTTGACTTCCATTTCTTCAGCACAGCACTCTGTAAATGACATATGTGTGCATTAAACTATGCAAAATATTACTCAGGGCAATAAATCCTGAAGCTGGAAAAACACCGCCATAAATATGTTTGTGACATAGCTTGAAAGGACATTTCAGAACATAAACTTTGTGTGAATGCCAAGTGGGAGGGTCATGGGCTTTCTGCAATACCTGAGACATGCAACACAATGCTGCTAACGTAGGCGGGATATGATGTTTGCTATAGCGCCTTTCAACTGTGAACCCAGCGACGCAGTCACTACTGAAAGGAAAAAGGCAGCAAAGTGCCGGGGGCCTGTGCCGATTGGTGGGTGTGTAATTCAGCCTGTGTTGTCTGTTCATCCACAATGATAATGTGCTTTTCTCCCCAATTAATTGGTGTTAGAGCATCAGCTTTATAATGTGCAAAACGGTTTGGAATTTTAAGTTATACAAGTTTCTCAAAAGAGGATTAGTTCTCTTTAAAGAGGACCAAAACCCACCCTGGAGTCTATGAGACTCCAGGACAGGCATACTTGCTCCCCCCAGGAAACCCCCCAGGTCGCCCGGAAACTCACCTTCATTCCTGTCCAACGGTGCATGTGCGAGCAGCGGCCTCATCCCTGTAATCGCTTTAGTAGTCATTTGTTAATGGCCGGCGCGGGCACTCTCTATGTTAGAGAATAGTGGGGGATGTGGCCGCCATGTCCAACGGCACATGTGTGAGCAGCACTATCCCTTTAGCAGGGAGCATGCCCACTCCATGCATTTTTTAATGGCTGGCGCGGGCACATTCCCTGCTAAAGAGTAGCAGGGGATGCAACTGCCAGCACGCTCCACTAATTTAAGACAAGCTCCTATATGAAGGGGCTCCATCGGATCCAAGCACGAGCGGCCGCGCATGCCTCGTAGGACTGGGAAGAGGTGAGTTTATTCGGGCGACCTGGGGGGTTTCACACAGCGGGAAACCCCCAATCGGGGTGCCCTGTGGACAAGGACCAAAACCCAGGATAGTCAAAATCCTGGGTTTTGGTCCACTTTAAAGCGCGACACATAAGTAAATACATAATCAATCCTATATGAATGTGAAACATTCGCTGTAACATATTACTCATCAACAGAAGCCCACCTCAATCATTAGATCATAGAGAAGGACGGCGAATTGTATAACCTCACGCGTTCCATGATATCCCAGCACTTTTTCAGGGGAAATGACCACTACACATTAGATACAAACACACATATATATATATATATATATATATATATATATATATATATACATATATACTGTATAATGCATCTGGTGACTGACGCTCCCAGTAGCATTTCTCATTTTCTTTCACAGTCCTCAGTTAAATACAGAAGAACAATAAATGCTGCTCCCAGGAACCAGTTCTGTCCCTTCTCTTTCTGTACATATGTGTGCCATAATATGCACATTTCACGCTTGCATTAACATGACCTAAAGTAACCTGTTTGAGCTTTAAGGTGCTTTAAGGTACCGCATCATTTTACAGCAGCAATTTCCTGCCTTGCCGTGAGATTAATGTGAGATATGTAAAGAATGACTGTAAAATATTGCCTATGCCCTATACAGAGGGCGGAATGTTGTCCCCGGCCATACAATGATCAGCACACAAGGAACATACTGTTGGGCAGAGAGATAAAGAAGACTAACAAGCCCATTGTACTTTGAAATGTAAGCTTTAGTTTAGTTACAATCAGCAGCCCTGGGTGATCTTTGCAATAGCGGCTGCTTTTTCTGATTATCAAACGGCCGAGTATTGTAAAAAACACTACAAATATTTCATTTTCTTTTCTTTTTATAATAATCATAATAATAATAGTCCTACTGAAAAAAATCTATACTGTAGATCAGACCTGGGCATTGTATGGCCCCCGGGCCACATACGGCCCTTTGATTGGCTGTGACCAGCCTGCGACCAGCGTTCCCTGTAAGGTGCGCGGCCACACACTGCCGATGCCCCCGGCGCTCAGTCCCGCCCACTGTCTGCGCAGTCTTGCCAGAAAAGATAGTGCCGGGTTTGAACAGCACTTTTGCCCCTCTGTAGTGAGTGTAATGTAGCGGGGGAGTGTGTGAGTTTCTCTTCTCTCTCTTGGCCTGTACTGTGTGGCATATGTCAGTCGCTGCGCAGCTGACGCCGGAGATGGAGGTACTCCAGCCACTTCTCTGTGCCTCACGTCGCAGGCTGCTGGCACTTGTAGTCCACACCAAATGTATTACGTGCCGTACGCAGCGCCTAATGGTGCACTGGCTCTCGTAGTCCATTTCTGGCCAGACCAAGGCCTTTGGGAGGGCGGGGGGACCATGCCGCAAGGTGGGAAGGGTTTCACACAGCCTTTTATCCAAGGCTGGCCACTGGTCTCCCTCCCCCCCGGGCATGCTCCACTTTTTGAAAACCCTTTTTACTCAGTAGCAACGTGAAAAAAGGCGACTCCTTCTCTGAAAGCAGAACAAAACCCAGAGCGGCCACTGGTCTTCCCCCTGAGTATCCCAGATCAGGATGCCCCACTGTGTGGAACCCTTGTTACTTAGTAGCAACTTGACAAATGGTGGACTCCCCCTTAAAGTGGAAATGAACCCAGAGCGGCCACTGGTCTTCCACCTGGGCATCCCAGATCAGGGCTTTGTTCCACTTTAAGGGAGGGAGTCTGTCATTTTTCATGTTGCTACTGAGTAAAAAGGGTTTCACACAGTGGGGCATCCCGATCTGGGATTTCCAGGGGGAAGACCAGTGGCCACTCTGGGTTTTGTTCTGCTTTATTTGAGGGAATCCGCAATTTTTCAATATGATGTATCTTGCTTAATATTTGGAGTACAAAGACAATATTGTGATGTCTTGAGAATGCTAAGAACCTCTTTCCAACAGTAAATGAAACTCAAAATATGGTTTATTTGATAAATTACATTACAATAAGGCAACCTCACTTTTTAATTGTTTAACTATAACATATACACGTAGCAGCTTGTCAAAACAATGCTATTTACTGCTTTTTATAAAGAAATACAATATTATGCAGAATTGAGTTCAGCCTTTTGACCCAGCACTCCACAATATTTTTAGTTTCTCATGTGGCCTCATGGAAAAAATAATTGCCCACCCCTGCTATAGCCTATGCTATTTGCTGAGGGTCCAGCACCTCGAGGATTCAGCTTTAGTGGCGGCAGCAGTAAGACCCCAGCATGGGCAGCAGTAGGGGGAAGCTGCATCAGTGGCAGCAGGAAGAACCAGCATCGGTGGGGACAGCAGGACCCTGCGGCAGGACTGGTGGCTACAGAAGAAGGGGGAGCACACCAGTGATGGGCCAGAAGGCAGTGGACCAAAACCATGTGTAGCTGGTTCTAAAGCCGGCTGATTGCCTACCCTTGGGGCATTCTGATTTGGTATGAAACCCTGTGGGATCAGTGGTGTAAGTATTGGTGATCCCAGGAGGTTTCATATAAAATCGGGCGCAGGCTGCGGCTGCATACCCGCATCTCGCAACTGAGAAATACTCTGATGCGACACTATTTAGATAGACTGTCAGCCAGAAGGAGAACAGGGATGTATGCCGTGCATTAAAGTGATCCTATCCCCAGGAAGGAAGTTTATGTCATCACAACAGGAAGTAGTATTATGGTGAATGGCAGCCATATGCTAATTCATTCAATTACAACTAAACTGTCACATGATGGCAATTAGGTTGACTTACCAATGCAGGGGGCGGGGCTGCTCATCCAAGAAGCACGCTCGGGGTTGCTCGGCCAGCCAGCATAGCTACCAGTTTGTGTTGTTAAGACTATTGAGCAAAGGCTTCAGTGAAAAAAGGAAACACAGGCTGTATTGGGGCACTGGGCTGGGGATAGAAGGTGACAACATAAACTTCCTTTCCAGGTATAGGAACACTTAAATATACACGGCATACAGTGCTGGTTAGACACGAGCCCAGGCATGTGCTGAGGGATAACCAGAAAGGTGAGTTCTGATGGTGGTCTGCAGGGTTACCCATACTATGATTCCTGCATCTGCGGATGTCCGTTATTTTTCACACCCATGTGACAATGGGTCAGATTGGATTAGACTTCGGTGCAGAATAGCACACGCATGTGGACACGCACAGTTATACAAATGTGTAGCTATGTGACATGAGCTGAGACATCCGGCCATGTGGGGTTAACAAAAGAGCAACAATCAATGAAGCAAATTAGTTTTATCATGCACAAAAATGTTTATACCACGTTAGAAATCTTAGTAAAACATCACCATCTGTTTCTTTATTGTTTATAGAAAAGAGAACAGGCCTTTAACCCTCCCGTATACTCTGTGCTCAACCTTTTGAAGAGCGTGGGTCACTTAAAGAGGAACATCGGAGGCCCTGAAGTCTACAAAACTCCAGGGAATCCCGAGTTCCAGTCCTTGGGGCATCCCGGAGCCCATTCTGCCAGGAATGTGGCAGCGCACGCTCCCCATTGAAGTCAAGTAGAGCCTTTTGCCAAAGCAAGTAAACAGGGCAAATGACGCTGATGCCATAAGATGAGGAGAAGAGTTGTACTGGGCGTTCTGGTGGTTTTACACAGCGGGGCACCCCTATTCGGGATGCCCCCGGGGAACGAAACAAAACCCTGGAAAGTCAAATTCCTGTGTTTTGTTCTACTTTAAGTCATTTGGAACCTGATTGCGGGCCACAATGAGGCAGCTGTGTGAGGCTGTTTTTTTGATGACTATGGTTTGAGTCGCTCACACTGACCAGTCGCTACCGTTCGCTTCCATATAGTGCTGTACTGGTGTTATAGCGACTCACACATCAAATTCATCAATGTCGACCAGCGACTGAGGCGCTCGGTAACAGCGAACCATAGCCGATGACAGCGACTACTAGCGGTCGCTCTGAGCGCTTCGCTACAGAAGCTCATCTGCCGGAACCTGGAGCTAGTAATGAATCAGCCTGCCAGTCAGCCCCTGCTAAGTTGTAGGTCTCCTTTAATGCTAATGTTCTTCTTTATCCATGTTTTTCGCTTTTTATACCTATCTTCTTTCCAATTCTCTATCCTTGGCTGCTTTCTATGATCTCTCGCCAACAAGAAGCGCTGTAACTATTAATAGATGCGAAGATTTCAGCATTAACAGATTACTTTTATGGGGTGGATTCAGAGCCTGGTGCACCAAATTGTCTCCGACGCCTGGTTTATGATATGTTTAGAGGGCAGAAAAGCGTGCACAAATGTGCCAATTTGAAGAGTGAATTTCCTCCAGCAAATAGGTGGAGGAAACTGACGATTCCAATAAGTAACAGGCTTACTTCATTCCAAAAACACATGCCGGCAGTGTCCTGCAAGTTTTGGAACAAGGAAAGTGTCAGCCTTGTTTAGGGAATGAACCCCTTAAGGTTGGTTTTCCTTCGAACAAAAAATTGATAAAAAGTTGTCCCAAATCACAAAGATTAAGGTCAAAACAACAAAAATGTGGGGGTTAACTTTAAGGGTTAACTGGAATGAGAATATCCCCCAAAAACACCCACAAAAAATGGAGAACACAGGTTCTCCAGAGAATATACTCAGAAGTAGCGAATAGAACACAAAAGCTGGAGAGATCAAATTGCTATGGAGAAACACTAAAAGAAAGGAGAGAAATATGGGGAACCACCGGGAGCAGTTAAGCGCTTAGCTGGCCAAATGCGCATGGGGCGGGGACATTTTCCTTGTGGAAGGCGCAATTTGGCGCAAGAAAAGGCAATTTGTGCTTCTCCTGTGCGCTTGCCATTTGGTGCCATTTGCATGTGCATAGGCGCATGGGGAATCATTTGTGCCCTGCCTAAGTGTTTTTGCGCACTGACCATGAATCAACCCTATTGTCTATCTTGGGGCTGATTCAGAGCCAGGTGAAGAATTACCCCCGGTAGACAATTATAGTGAAGGCAATTTTCTCTCCTAAAAAGAAGTGAGAATTCTCAACCCCTATGTGTCCTGTTTCTCTCCATATGATTTGCTGTCTCCTTTTACTAGCCAAATACAAGGCTGTATTTCCAATTAGGCATTCATGTTCCTGCGATAGTAAAAAAAAAGAAAAAAGAAATGATAATTTGCCACATCTGTATGCAAGTCCCTGCCAATTCTTTTTTATTCTGATTTCTGGTTTAATACCACAACCTGCACATCCCAACCCTAAAGGGAAATTGCGCTTTGGCAGACTTCCTTTACAGACCTTAGATCAGGTGGTCCAGAACCAGCAGTTCCAGCTTCTGGCCTTAAGGGGGCAAGTGGCGAGTACATTATTTTGTATGAGCTCCTTGGCTGAGCTTTGTGCAGACATCTGGTGAGCTGTAAGCTAGAACTGTAGGACCAAGGGTCTCATACTGGAGCTGAAGGAGTGCAAGAGATGACATAGGTAAGATGCAGAGCCTTGTGCCTGATTGGAGGAGAGAGGCAGTCTCCTATAACAGTATGGACATCTAGTCTAAAATGGGCCAAAACCCACCCTGGAGTCTATGAGATTCCAGGACAGACACACTCCCTTCCCTGGGGGCATCCCGAAATGGGATGCGCCATTTTGTGGAACCCCTCCCCCCAGTATTCTCACCTTTTCCGCGGTGCATGCACAACCGGTACCAACTTCATTTGCTTCCCTTCTAGGCTGTGCGCGACCCTGTCCGCCGCAACTGAAAGCCCGTGAACAGCCGAAGGGAGCCGAGTGATGCCGCGCGCCACTCGTAAGTGTGGCTAGGATTCCACTAAGCTTCTCTAGCTACAAATAATATGCGTGTCGGAAGAAGCTGATTGGATGAGCATCTGCGCCTGCGCCGTGGGCTCCAGGAGAGGTGAGTGAGCTTGGTGTTCTGGGGGGTTTCGCATAGCGGGGCCCCCACAAACCGGAGTTTCCAGGGGGAAGGACCAGAACCCATATTGGCCCACTTTAACTGCTCCCGATGGTTCCCCATATATCTCTTCTGTCCTTTACTACTGCTCCATAGCAATTTGATCTCTCCAGGTTCTGTGTTTTCTGCGAAGATCTATTCACCATTTCGGAGTGTATACGCTAGAGAACCTGTGTTCTCCATTTGTTGGGTTTTTTGGGGGGAGATATTCTGATTTCAGGTAATCCTTAACGTATTTTTGCCCAATATTTTTTCCCAGATGTTCTATTTAACCCTCCCTGTTTACTTGACCCTCCAAACTCACTGCGCACCGACCATAAATCCACCCTGTGGCGCTAAAGCTTCTAAAAATAAGGCTCCATGTCTCAGGTAAGTCAGCATCCCCTTCACACAGCAGTGCTGGCAGGATTGAGAGGGAAGGAAGTGGTTCTTTAGACAAGCTTTTGGCATATATAAGAAAGCTTTTCTGTGTGCAGTTTTACTGAGGAATATGTGGCAGTTTAGCTTGTAATGCTTTCAGATTTATGGTTATGAGTGTTTATTGCTGATAAAGCTGATCCCCTTCCCTCCCTGCCTGTCTTAGAAGCTGATTCATTACTAACTCCAGGTATCGGCAGATGAACATCTGTATAGCGGTACTTAGAGCGACCACTAGTAGACGCTTTAAGTGGGTATCGGGCGCTGTAACAGAGTGTCTCAGTAGTAGCCTGGCCCGCATTGATGAATGTGATATATGTTGAGCGCTCTAAAACCAGTACAGCGCTGCAGCGAGCGAGAGGTAGGTAATACCTGGCACACTGGAAGCTAGAGCGCTGGCACTATACACTGAGCTGCCTGTAATAATACATCGGACGCTACATGGTACTGTTAGATGATTCACTCACCAGATTCACTTTCATAAATGTGGTTTTGCGTACAGCGCCCGGAGCTCACCAGACGCTGTCTGCCGCTAAATAACCCCCTTAATGATTCCTTGCTGGAGAGCACTAGGGGGCGCTGCTGCACAGGGAGCCATATGGTCGCCATATGAACATCATAGTGCATCTCATTGATGTTTATATGAATAATGTGTAAAGAAAACCCAAAATGATTTGAAATTGGTGCACCATCAATCTACATTAAATTAGCCTAAACAGTGCTATGGGTAAAACCCCTTGTGAATAGTCCAAACCCAAAATAAAGTAAATAACGGCTCCAGCTGCCGCTAAAGGGTTAACCCACTGCACCAAAAAAGCCCTTAATCAAATACAACTGATTTCATCCATACAGGTAGAATTTATTGATAAAAAGTCCCAAGCATTGCAAGCACAACCAGATTGAAACAGCTGTCTCGAGCTGCTGAAAGGCGATGGAGGAAAACCAAAGCCAATCATGACTTTCAATTCTAAAAACAAGCCCTTCAGGAACTCAGGACGGCTCTTTCATCTGCTAAGCAAGCGTATTTCTCTTCTCTGATTTCTGCACCAGCCCGGAATCCCAAACAACTCTTCAACACTTTCAGTTCCTTACTCCGCCCACCACCTCCTCCTCCAACCTCCCAAATAACAGCAGAAGAATTTTCTACATTCTTCAAAGAAAAAATTGACAACATTCGACTTGGCTTTGCCCCTCAGAATCCCTCACCACTTCAAACAATCCCCCCGCCTTACTCTCTTACTTTCTTCACTCCAATAACTGAGCTTGGACTAACCTCTCTCATTTCTAGGGCCCACCTGACTACCTGCTCCCTCGATCCTATTCCATCCCACCTTATTCCTCAACTGTCTCTATCCCTCACTCCAGCATTAACCTCCATATTCAACCTTTCTCTCTCCACTGGCACCTTTCCTTCTTCCTACAAACTTGCAGTTATTACTCCGATAATCAAGAAACCCTCTCTCGACCCCTCTGCCCTCTCTAGCTATCGCCCTATCTCAATAATCCCTTTCTCCTCCAAACTTCTTGAACAACATATCCACTCAGAACTGTCACAATACTTATCCACTAACAACTTATTTGACCCCTTACAATCAGGATTCCGCCGTAACCACTCCACTGAAACTGCCCTCACCAAAGTCACCAATAATCTGCTCACTGCCAAAAGCATTGGTAACTACTCCATCCTCATTCTTCTTGACCTCTCCTCAGCCTTTGACACTGTCGACCACTCTCTGCTTCTTGATTTTCTCTCCTCTCTCGGGGTTCAAGGTCTTGCACTCTCTTGGCTCACCTCTTACCTCTCTGACAGATTATTCAGTGTATCCTATTCTAACACAGTTTCTTCTTCCCGTTCTCTTTCTGTTGGTGTGCCACAAGGTTCTGTCCTAGGCCCCCTACTTCTTTCAGTCTACACCTATGGCCTTGGCAAACATAACTTCACTAGGCTTCCAATACCACTTCTATGCGGATGACACTCAAATATATGTCTCTGGCCCCAATCTCTTCTCTCTCCTATCTCGCCTCCCCAACTGCCTCTCAGCTATTTCTTCATTCATGTCATCTCGCTACCTCAAGCTAAACATGGACAAGACAGAACTGGTCATTTTCCCACCCTCTAACCCCCCTCCCCTCTCTAACACGTCTATTTCTGTCAACAATTACACAATAACAGCAACTCCCCAAGCTCGGTGCCTGGGAGTCACTCTGGACCCTGCCCTCTCTTTCAAACCACAAATTCACTCCCTGGCCACCTCCTGTCGCCTCCAACTTAAAAACATCGCCCGCATTCGTCCTTTCCTCTCACCTGACACCACTAAAATGCTAGTGCATGCCCTGGTCATATCCCGTCTGGATTACTGCAACATCCTTCTTTGTGGCCTACCAACTAACAGACTGGCACCTCTCCAATCTATCCTGAACTCTGCTGCTCGCCTCATCCATCTCTCCTCTCGCTCCTCCAGTTCTGCACCTCTCTGCCAATCCCTACACTGGCTGCCAGTCCCACAGCGAATCCTGTTCAAAACTCTAACTCTCGCATACAAGGCTCTCTCCAACCAGGCCCCTCCCTACATCTCATCTCTAATCCAACAATATCAACCTAGACGCAGCCTCCGCTCTGCTGCTCACCTTCTCCTGTCCTCCACCTTGGTCACCTCCTCTCATGCCCGCCTCCAGAATGCCCTCCCGCACCCAATCCGCCACTCCACAACCCTCAAAAACTTCAAAGGCGCCCTTAAAACTCACTTATTCAGACAAGCATATAATCTGGCCTAACCAATCTTCTAAAGGGCATATGCCACAAAGCACAATACTGACTGTTTGTGATCCTTCCCCCTCGTCTTCACCCCTCTTCCTTTAGACTGTAAGCTCGCAAGGGCAGGGCTCTCTCCCCTATTGTATCTTGTACTCAGAATATCCACTGTCAAATCTGTAAAACTGCATTTGAAATAGTATATGTACCGTATGTTTCTACCCTGTCTGTAATTACTACTTTGTAAAGCACTACAGAAGATGATGGCGCTATATAAATAAACAATAATAATAATAATAACAATAATAATAAAGCATTACATCACATTAAAATCATCCATTTACAAGCATACATATTACATAGCAGGAAACCATCCCGGGCAAGGAAAAAACCCAAAAAGGAATACAAAACCCAATCAAAAAAATAATCTAAACACAACTAATAAATTCATGTATTGTAAATAAGTGTATCCTTCTGCTGAATGCAGGAAACAAAGTGCTATAGTGCTAATAACAAAGTGCTGTAGCGCTAGTAAGGTGCTTGATACAATGTGCAGATTGTACAAATTATATAGTCACCTAAACAAGTGATGCCCTAGGGCAGGGGTACTCAACCACTTGTTGTGAAGGTCCAGTTAAAGGCATCTAGTGAGAGGTGAAGGTCCAGGCGGATGGCTGTCGCAGGGGGGTAGACAGTTAGAAATCAGCACAATGGGAAGGCCCATATATTCGCCAGACAAAACTAAAAAAGGCTGCTTGCGCGCCACACCCCAAAAGTCTTAATGGGTACGTGGAGAAAACAGAAGCTTTTTCTAAACCCCCTTGCATTCTGTGCAGGCTGTGTACAGGGGTAGACTAGGGCCCAAGATGTAACTGGCAATAAGGCCTGGTAACAAGGATGGATAGATAGGGCTCAGGGGAGAGAAGCTGTAAGGAAGATGGATAGACAGAACAGGAAGGGCAGGGAGGGATGGAGAGAGAGCTGGGAGAAGGGATGGATGGGTAGAAATGGTTTGGAATAACCAGGGCTGGAAGAGAGAGTAATGTATTAGCAAAGCTGGGCCAGAGGATTGGATGGGCAAAACTGGGAGGACAGGAATGGATGGGGCCGAGATACTGGGCTGGATGGAGCAGAGCTGGGAGGCAAGATAGTGGGACAGGGATAGATGGGGCTGAGCTGGGGCGGGCGGAAAGGTTTGGATGGGGCAAAGAGACCAAGAAACAAAGTTTGTCTGTACCTAGCAATGCTACTTACTACCCCTGCAGTACTTCATATTGCAATGCTAGGTGCCAAGAGCCATGGCACTGGCAGGGAGACTAAGCACTACAAGGGGGCAGCTCTGAGCACAGCAACACAGAAGCAATTGAGTGCAGGGCTGTCAGGGCAGGGGTCCGGAAATCTGGTGCCGAGGTCCGCATTCGGACCCCGGTCAACCAGTTGAGTATCGCTGCCCTAGGGAATGGTGCCCCGCTGTCCCCCAAGAGACAGGAGATGAAATTCCACACATTCTGTGGCTACATACCCAGCCACTTCTTCAGGATGTATCTCGTTGATGTTTATATAAATAATGTGTAAAGGCTTTAGTAAAGAAAAATAACTCAGGCTGTTTTGGGGCACTGGGCTGGGAATAGAGGGTGACAACATAAATTTCCTTTCTGGGTATAGGATCACTTTAACAAGTACCACGTTCTATTATCTAAGTATCTCAAGTACCACTAGTCAGTCACCTAAAAACAACCACTTAAAGTGGACCAACACCCAGGATTTTCACTATCCTGGGTGTTGGTCCACTTTCGCGGGGCACCCCGATCGGGCAGGGAGCTGATCGGCCCGAGAATCTTATAGATTCCCGGGCCAATCAGCAGTGGGTGTTGGTCCACTTTAAAGTGCACGTACATAGTTTACATAGTTGGAGAAAATCAGCCTTGGAAAATGTTTAGATGGCAGCAGATGGAGTTAGGGGATGGGTCAGTCTGTGGCCTTGTCACATACTACTGGGTAAGATCTTGCGTATCTCCAGTTGGAGACCGTTGGGCCAGAGCCAGTTCTAGGTTTGTGGGGGCCCTTGGGCAAGTGAGTCTTAGTGGGCCCCTAAGTAGTGTGTCACATGATGTCACGTTCCAGCTCCGCTTCCTCAAATGGGTCGTATTTTGCTGCTGATCGTCCTCCAGTCCTTATCGCCTTTCCTATAGCCACCAATCGTCCTCTGCTCCTTGTTGCCTTCCCTATAGTCACTAATCAATCACCCTCCTGTCTTTATTGCCTTCCCTATAGCCACCAATCACCCTCCCGTCCTTATTGCCTTCCCTATAGCCACCAATCACCCTCCCGTCCTTATTGCCTTCCCTATAGCCACCAATCACCCTCCCAACCATATTGCCTTCCCTATAGCCACCAATCGCCCTCCCATCCTTATTGCCTTCCCTATAGCCACCAATCGCCCTCCCATCCTTATCACCTTCCCTATAGCCACCAATCGCCCTCCCATCCTTATCACCTTCCCTATAGCCACCAATCGCCCTCCCATCCTTATTGCCTTCCCTATAGCACCAATCACCCTCCCATCCTTATTGCCTTGCCTTTGTTGCATTCTCTACTGCCACCAAGCACCCTTCAGCCCTTACTACTTGCTCCGGTGCCACTAAAGGCTCCATCATTGCTGTGTGTTGTCACCTGGTTCTCCCCACCTTCTGAGCTTCCATCAATATCCCTCCATTCCAAGCTAACTTTCCCAATGTTGCTGATCATCCCCTGTTGCTGAGGCCAGCCATGAGCAGGTCTGCACACAACACACGGGATTTGGTGGTTTAGGTCCACTATAAAATGGAGGGGTGTGAGTCTGAGTGGGCCCCAAAAGATGCCAGGGGCCCTGGTATTTGCCCAGGTTTGCCCTGTGCTGGCGCCGGCCCTGCGGTGAGCTACATAGAATGTGATCTTAGGTAAGTTTCCCACATTGAAGGCCTGCACCATGGGAACATAGCCTGTAGAAACAGAATTTTGGCAAACGCTGAAGCCTGAGCTTCATTATTCTGTGAACTCTGATTATGAACAAACCAAAATGCAATGCAGATTGCACTGCTGTGTTTATATAATAATTACAGCGCTGCTATTAATCAACCCCCAGGAACTCATATGGGAAGTGGGGCCGGTCATCTATTCTCATCAGCTGCATTCTAAAAACTAGATTTGCTATAAAGCAGCTGTTTTTCAAGTTGGGCTCTAATGTATGCTCATGATATGTTTAGTTTATAGAAGCCATCCTCAGATTTAGGACAATGCTTTCAAAGCTATACTGTGTTTATAGCTGAATATTTGAGAGAGTTCCAGAAAAAGACCCCCCTCAGTGATTTAAAGTGGACCAAAACCCTTTTGCGCTGGACGATTCTCTAACCCCTGGACATCCCAATTTTGAGTCTAAAGACTCTGGCCGGCTGCATCCCTACCTACTGGTCTCACACCGCTACATGCTGCATCTCTTTCTTTTCATGGCTGAGACATGCTCCAGCACCCATCCATTCAAATAAGCTGAGGGGTGGAGGTTACCACAATGGGCCATCTCCTGCTGCTGATAGCCCTCCAGTCCTTGTCAGTTGTCACCAAGTTCTCGACACCTTCTGAGCTTCAATACATGTCATCTTTTTCAATGTTGCTAACCATCCCCTGTTTCTGAGGCCATCCATGAGCAGCTCTGCACACAGCACCCAGCATTTGATGGTTCTTGTCCCCTGTAAAATAATACCATGGTCACGTGTGAGCCTGGGTGGGGCCCTGAAGATGCAATTGCCCCGTTTTGCCCTGTGCTGGCGCTGGCCCTGTTTCTGGGTATAGGATCAAAATGGAAAGCCACGCTACCACCTCTGATACAATTCCTGGGTGATCCAATGCCCTTTATAAAACAGTTGCCAATAGATTCAGATAACAAAACAGTTAGGTACTTGAAAGCAACAAACTTAAGGCTGGTTTCACGTGAGCGTGGATTGAGGTCTTGAGACCGCATCGCTTGCGATTCCACACCATTGGAAGGAGAACGCAACCACTAACACCCCCAAGACGCTGAACAGAGCAATTCCGGGGCGCTCTTCGCCAAAAGCGTGGTTGCCCCGCAATTGTGCTGGTGTGAAACCAGCCTGATAATGAAAAAAGCCCTGAAAAAATCAATGGACATAGGTAACACCATTTCTCCCACCCCATAACATGATTCCTCAGCCCCAAATAAGTAAAATGGCAGAAACGGCCAGGTGGTGAATGATGTTGGCTTGCTACACGTGTTCCTTTCTCCATGATTTCCAAGTTACAGGCAGGGACATTGGGAAACAGTAATAAATCCGGGACAGGTAAGTTGGAACATTTCTCCGCCTGCCCAACTTTGTCTTAACTCCCTGTAGGACAGTGACCTGGCACCTCAAGGCTCAACATAGTTACATAGTTACATAGTTAATACGGTTGAAAAAAGACATATGTCCATCAAGTTCAACCAAGGGTGTTGGGGTAGGGGGAAGTTATTTTTTATTTCATAGGGGAAGCTATTTATTTTATTTTTTGTCTTTATTTTTTTTTTTTTATTGATAACCACTAATAGTAACTGTTAATGTTATTTTCTTCAAAATAAGCATCTAATCCTTTTTTGAAGCTGTCAGCGGTTGATGCTGTAACAAGCTTCTGTGGGAGGCTATTCCATAGATTTATAGTCCTTATGGTAAAAAACGATTGTCGCCTCCGGAGACTAAATTTCTTTAGTGCCCCCTTGTCCTTAGAGAGGATTTTACGTGAAATAGTGTTCCCCCATATTTTTTGTATGGTCCATTTATATATTTATACAAGTTAATCATGTCCCCCCCTCAATCGCCTCCTCTCAAGACTAAACAGATTTAATTCTTGTAATCTTTCCTCATAACTAAGATCTTTCATTCCCTTTATTAGTTTGGTGGCTCTCCTTTGCACCCTTTCCATAGTCAGAGCGTCCTTTCTATGAATGGGCGCCCAGAATTGGACGTCATATTCCAGGTGAGGGCGCACCAGTGCCTTGTAAAGAGGCAAAAGTACATCTCTATCCCGTGATTCCATGCCTCTTTTAATGCACGATAGTATCTTGGTGGCCTTGGAAGCAGCTGCTTGGCATTGCATGCTGTTATTTAGTCTGTGATCTACTAGTACCCCCAGATCCTTCTCAACAAGTGACTCTCCCAGTTTTACTCCCCCGAGGACATATGTGGCCTTCAGGTTATTAGACCCCAAGTGCATGACTTTACATTTTTCCACATTGAACTTCATTTGCCAAGTGGATGCCCAGACACTCAATGTGTCTAAGTCAGCCTGAAGCTTGTGAACATCTTCAATAGACTGCACTGTGTTACATATCTTTGTGTCATCTGCAAAAATAGAGACAGTGCTTTTAATTCCATCTTCTATGTCGTTTATAAACAAGTTGAATAATAGAGGGCCCAGCACTGAACCCTGGGGTACGCCGCTTACAACTGGTAACCATTCAGAGTAGGTATTATTAACCACAACTCTCTGCACACGATCCTTCAGCCAGTTTTCAATCCAGTTACATACTGTGTTTTCTAATCCTGAAGATCTCAATTTCCCCAATAAGCGTCTATGGGGGACAGTGTCAAATGCTTTTGCAAAATCCAGAAAAACTATATCCACAGCCGCCCTTCTGTCCAGGCTTCTACTCACCTCCTCATAGAAGCCAATCAGGTTAGTTTGGCAGCTTCTGTCCTTAGTAAAACCGTGTTGGTTGTCACTTATAATATTATGTTAGTTACATATTCGTGTATGTTGTCCCTTAATAGTCCCTCAAGCAATTTCCCCACAATGGATGTTAAGCTAACAGGTCTGTAATTGCCCGGAGAAGACCTAGAGCCCTTTTTAAAAATGGGCACCACATTTGCCCTGCGCCAGTCCCTTGGCACTATCCCAGTTGCTAGTGAGTCTTTAAAGATCAACAACAGAGGTGACGAGATAACGGAACTGAGTTCTTTGAGAACTCTTGGGTGAAGTCCATCTGGTCCTCCAGGCTATTGCTATCAGTGGCATCTCCTGTGTTGGCTCCTTGCGCTTCTCTGGTGTACAAAGAGCTAAAGAATCCATTTAACAGCTCTGCCTTATCCTCATCCCCAGTGACCATTTCCCCATTATCATTAATTAGGGCACCTACCTGTTCTGATTTAGTTTTCTTCGAATTAATATATTTGAAAAATCGTTTAGGGTTAGTTTTGCTTTCTTTGGCCACATCTCGTTCATTTTGTGCTTTTGCCAACCTTATTTCTTTCTTACACACTTTATTTACTAGTTTATACTGTTCAAGTGTTACAGCTGAGAGTTCAGCCTTGTAATGTTTAAATGCCCTTTTTTTGTCCTTTATTGCCTTTTTAACCGCAGGTGTCAGCCATGAGGGGTTTAACTTTAGCCACTCTCATTTGGCATCTGTATCCTTATTCCTGAACAGATGCTCCCAGTCTATGTCCTTGAGTGCAGCTCTGAGCCTGGGGAAGTTGGCCTTTCTAAAATTTAATGTTTTTGCCTTCCCAGGAAGAAAATTTTTCTTACAGTTTATGTTAAATACAATTATATTGTGGTCACTGTTACCAAGATTTTCACGGACTGTTACTGCCCCCATCAGGTCATCATTATTTGATATTACAAGATCTAGAATAGCATCACCCCTAGTAGGTGCCTCCACGAACTTATTCATATAATTATCTTGTAGCAAGCTGAGGAATGCTCTCCCCCTTGTAGTGGAAGCAGAACCATGTCTCCAGTCGATTCCTGGATAGTTGAAGTCCCCCATCACCACCACTGTACCAGCCTGTGATGCCCGCTCTATCTGTTTATGCAGTTGACCCTCTATTTCCTCAGTTATATTTGGGGGCCTATAGATTACACCAAACTGTATTTTAGCATTGTTTATATCGCCCCCTACTTCTACCCACAAGGATTCTACATTATCACAATCTTCTGCTAGTATCCCCTCATTAATATATGCTTTGAGTTCTTGCTTTACATAAAGACACACGCCACCCCCTTTCCTTTTTGCTCTGTCTTTCCGAAAAAGAGCAAAACCTTGTAGATTGACAGTCCAGTCATGTGTGGAATCCAGCCATGTCTCAGCCACACCAACAACATCAATATTCTCTGCCAGCACCAGAGCCTCAAGCTCCCCCACTTTACTTGCCAGACCTCTGGCATTTGTGAACATACACTTTATGTTCCTATCTAGTTTGACACATTGGGGTATAGTATTAGTTCCTGCAGTAATGCATCCGTCTAATTTTTTTCTGCTGGTTTGCAACTCATGGATCTCCTTATCCATCATAGCAGTCCTCCCCCCTTCTAATTCTCCACCCACCATCATATGCTGTCCCCTAAGTAACCTGTCTTCACTTTTATTTTCACTCTTGCCCTCCCCCCTCATCACTAGTTTAAATAACTCTCCACCCCCTCTAGTATCCTCTTACCCAGCACAGCAGCCCCCCTTCCATTCAGGTGCAAATCATCTTTAGAATACAGTTTGTACCCCAATGAAAAGTCAGCCCAGTGCTCTATGAACCCAAATCCCTCTGCCCTGCACCAGGACTTGAGCCATGCGTTTAACTCTCTAAGCTCCCGCTGTCTTTCATGTGTAGCGCATGGCACTGGTAGTATTCCAGAGAATACAACCTTGGAGGTCCTTCCCTTCAACTTGGTGCCTAATTCCTTAAATGTATTCTTAAGGATCCTCCATTTCCCATTAATTCTGTCATTGGTCCCCACATGGACCACGACCGCTGGGTCATCCCCAGCCCCTCCCAGTAATTTGTCCACCCTTTCCACCACATGCCGAACCCTGGCACCAGGGAGACAGCAAACCATTCGGTTCAGGCGGTCTTGGTGACAAATTATTCTATCAGTCCGCCTGATAATAGAATCCCCTATGACCACTAACTGTCTAGTCCTACCTGCAGTCCCAACCACCCGTTCACTAGCTGGGCTGTTCTCCCGGCTGTTAGGGAGAACAGTACCCGCTAGGGCTGCCATTTCTGAGACCGACACTCTTGCATCATTACCCAACTTGGCAATTTTGCTAGAGTGCGCAGACACAGGAATGGCCTTCCTTTTCTGTGCACCCTTTCTACTCCCTCTATCTACATTTACCCAGCTACTTATCTGCTCCTCCTGCCCCATTTCTCCACCCTCTGTATCTACCCCATTTACTACCTGCTCAGTGAGCAGAAAACTCTTTTCCATATTGTCAATCCTCCTCAGTCTTGCATTTTGCTCCTCCAGATCTCTAACCCGAGCTTCCAGGTTTGCAATTTGCTCACATTTACCACAGAGGTATTCACCCGGGAACTGCTGCTCCTGAAGTGTATACATATGACAAACTGTGCACTGAAGTAGACCTCCAATATTGCTAGCCATTATCCTAGTTACAATACAGCAGTAAAAACAATTTTAGTACTCACAGATGCAGCAACTTTGGCTTTTACCTTCTTATTTTAGCACATAGGCAATAAGAACACTTGAAGTCCCAATATAAAGTCCCTTAATAAAAAGTCCCCTCACTTATAATACAACCTCACTTAAAATACAACTGGAACTCGCAAAAGCTCCTGAACTCGCTTTAAACAATCTTATTTATATAAAGCAATACATCCCTTCCAAATGGCAGTCTCTGTCTGTTTACAGCATTGTAAACCCTCCTAGGTGTTCTAATCTGGCACACTGGCAAGCCACATGGGCGTCTGCAAATGCCTGATCTAAAAGACTCAAGGCTGGGTTAAAGATGGCCCTTGGGGCATCCTGATTTGGGATGTTCTGCAGTGCTAAACCCCTGGATCAGCTGCATGGCCAGCCTTTGGTATGTACAAGCTGTGTAATCACACAGGGCGCCATTCTAATCTCTCTCTATGAGGGGGTGCCAGAAGACATCATTCAGGCACACCTCAAAGTTGACTAAAACTCAGGATTTTGACTATCCCGATCGGGGGTGCTCCGCTGTCTGAAAACCCCCAGATCACTGGGCGCAACTCACCTCTTCCGAACCACTGTGCATACACGGCCGCTCGTCCAATCAGCGCTCTCGGAGCTAAGCCTTCGTCTAAGGCCAGCAGCTCCAAGCATGCTGGTGGCCGCATCCTCCACTTCCCTGTAACAGGAAGCGTGCCCACGCCGGCCACTCACAAATCCCTGGCACGGGCACGTGCCCTGCTAGAGGGATAGCGGGGATGCGGCTGCGGCTCGCGCATGTGCCGTTGGACTGGGAAGCAAAGTAAGTGAATGTGGTGATCTGGGGGTTTCACGCAGTGGGGCATCCTGATTTTGGATGCTCCTTCTGTCTCCCTTTCTTGACTTTTATCCCTTCTTTTTTTCTTTTACACAATTTCCCAATTTTCAACTATTCTAATCCTTTCTATTTCTCTGTTTCCATAATTGTCCAAATGTGTACGAATGTTTATGGGGAAGCCATCCTGAAATTTTGCACAAGGCTTCTGCTGACCTGAGACCAGCCCTGATTGCCCATATAATCACCTTGGGAATTGATCCCACAGGTATCCCCAGCATTCCTCTAGCTTAAGCCAACACCATTACCAGCAGTGGGGAGCAGCCAGTGGGAGGTGCCCGAAAATCGTTCATTTAAAACTTATTGCCAGACATGAATATTCATGGCAGTGATGTATGGTTGGACGAGAGCAGGTTATCTTGGGGGTTTCACACACTGCGGCATTGGGGATGAGGGTCACAACCCAGGTAAGTACAAATATTGGGTTTCGTTCTGCTTGAATTAAAAGAAAAAAATCACCTACTGCATAAATCATGAACACATTTTAGTCATTGTTAGTTTAGCAAAATGCTTTTTTTCGAGCATTTCAAAATGACTGTTTTGAAGGCTCACATTCATCATCCTATGAACTGCATATGACGTATATAGTAGACATCAACATGATGGAACAGGACCAATATATTTTTTATGTTCTTGAAGCAATAAGATTCTCTTATTACTGTTTACTTTCATCGATCTTTAGCCTTGACCCATCCAAAATCTGGCAAAATTTCCCAAATGATAATCTCTCATACCTCCGAGGTCACTCCAATGAAAGCCTGGCAGCCGTCCGCTTTACATTGTGCAGACTCCCCATATTATGTGACTGCAGACATATCAAGGCTTCGCTCTGTAAAAGCCATCAGGAGGCAGCTCGGGGGTTCTAAGGATGCAGAGCCTGCCCGACAATACACATCATCACACTAAATAGCATCTATCTGGTGCATATTGAATTTCAAGAGTCTGGCTCGCCACGTCCTTCAAGCTTGTCTAATACCTGTCTTCTCTGGATGAAATGTTAGATTTCAGGATTTAATGTAAGTAGCTAATCATCATCCAGTATGATCAGTGACATCATGAGAAGTGGTGATTGCTACGTTTCACAGGATATCCTGAAACCCCTTTTAAAATGAAAGCTCACATAGACAGACATAGAATACCAGGTCTACAGAACGGATCTAGTCATGTGACTTATGAACAGCATAGCTGTGGGGGATCTGACGAGAATATCACATGCCCTCTCTGATATGCCCATATCTGTAACAATGGGCCTTAGCTAAATGCACTCTGATTTCTTGGATGTGGGGAATCGACACCTATTTTCACGGATGGCTGATGTTGTTGCTGCAACGCCTCTCAGCTTCAAAAGAATCCCTGTTAGAATTATCAACAATGGGGTTTATGCATCAAGGGATAGCGGCAGGTAGTGCCTCGTAGCGTCAGGCAGCGAACGGTGAACGCCCGGGCGCTGTACGCAATACCACATTTATCAAAGCGATTCTGGTGAGCGACCCTAACAGCGCCATGTAGCGTCCGATTCATGATCACAGACGGCTCAGCGTATACCGCCGGCGGTCTGGCTTCTAGGACGCCTGGTATTACCTGTCGCTCTCCCATACATTTTAATGGACGTTACCTTTCTTCTCTGTAAACAGGGTTTTCTTTTATTTGTTTTTATTTTTTTTTAATCAAATCATTGTGTGACCTCTCCTGGCTGCAAACACTTTTTTTGACTTTTTATATTTTTATGCAGAATTGTCATTACAGGTCTGGCACTAAAGTGTTAATGTCACAATGTAATAACAATGTAATTCCATATGTTTTCGCTTTGTTACAAGTGGATATGTGTTCAAAAACAGACTTTAATCACCCAATTTTGAGCGCTGGAGCTGTGTGAGGCTGTTTTTTTGATGAATATGGTTTGAGTCGCTCACGCTGACCAGTCGCTACCGTTCGCTCCCATATAGCGCTGTACTGGTGTTATAGCGACTCACACATCAAATTCATCAATGCGGGCCAGCGACTGAGTTGCTCGGTAACAGCGACCCATATCCGATCACAGCGACTACTAGCGGTCGCTCTGAGCGCCTCGCTACAGATGCTCATCTGCCGGGACCTGACGCTATTAATGAATCAGCCTACCCGAAGACTGAGGGGCAGGTCTGACCCCAAGATCGCCCCCTGCTGGGAGCCTGCTCTCAGCACACAGCTTCAAAGTGTAAACCAGCCACACGGGTGCCAGTACTTTTTAAAGAATTACAAGGTTTCAGTCAACATTAATCATAAGCTAACCACATATTCGGAACCTGCAAATCATAACACATCCATACAAAAGTTTAAAACAATTCTAGAAAGAAAAGGGAGCAAGGACTACAGATCTTGGGCTAGAAGCCATATATCACAGTGGTGTTTGGACTCAAAATCTGGCCAGAACCCTGTTGGACCCATTGACACCGGAACCAGCATCCTAGGACCTTCAACCCAAAAGTTACGGAGAATATTTGTTTTAATAGTTTTTAGCCAGGAGAATGAGGCGACAAAAGTGATGAGCCAGGTGAGCTGTCTCTGTCCAGGGGAGGTCAAGTGGACTTTTGTGCTGGAAGAGTCAGGAACTCGCAGGCTGCCTCACATCTCCCTGTGGTCGCCCTGCTCCACTGCATATCACCTACTGCAATAAGATAATTTGACATTGTATCTACTCATTCTGACTGTAACTTACCACTTGTAATTGTGTTCAGACCTATATATTATTTATTACATGTATATTGTTTGCTGAGTGTGCTCTTAAAGCGGTTAAATATATAAATTAATTTTGGGCTGTTCTGTATCTTTATCCAGAACTCTCATTTTTCTATGTTGCTCAGTTATATTATATGCTAATGAGTCTGGCTTCTGGTTCTATCCATAATTTCATAAAAGTGGAGTGTATAGCTGTGTAAATATTAGCTATACCAAAGCATTGTATTCCCTGGCGGTTTCTCAGTGCTTTTGGGAATGGTCCTAAGGGAAAAGACATTGGCCCTTATTTATCAAGGGCTAGCGCCAGGTAGTGTCTGACGAGCGCCAGGTACCGCCAGCTATCGGCGGCTACCGAATCAAGTACGCCCGGCGGCGGTCACAATGACGCATTTATCACGCTAAATGAGGCTAGCGCCGGCGAGAGCTTCAGCTAGCGCGGGATTCATCATGTAGCCGACTGCAACGAACAGCGCCGCTGCTAATCCCATCACAGCGACAGGTATGACCTGGCGCTCCCTGGCGTGGTCCAATGCATTTCAATGGAGCAATCTTTAAATAATCATAATTAATTGCTATTACTGTTTTTTTTTTGTTTTTTTTTTAATGTCTAAAATTCTGTGACCACTTCTGCAATGTTAGGTTTTTTTTTTAAAGTAAAAAAAAAAAGTGCAGAATTGATATTACAGGTCTGATATTCATGTATTCATATTACAAAATGTTTAGAAAAACTTCTATAATTTTTACATATTAAAAAAAAAGGTTGTTTGGGGGTTAAAAACTACTTTACACACATTGCCGCCAGCGCTCTGGGGTTTAAACAAGGAATTCACAGCGCGAGAAATTTTTGAGCGTAATTTTTTAATGAATCTGCAGCAAGCCGTTCGCTCTGGCCATTCGCTGTCAGGCGCACCCATACAACGCGGAACCTGTGAAACAGCGACCCCTAACCCCGTATTCAACATTACCGCACACCGACTGAGTCGCTGTCAACAAGCAAACCCCGGCCAAGCACAGCGAATACTAGCTGGCGCTGTGAAAATCACGCTACTGGCGCTCATCTGTCGCTAATTAATGAATCGGCCTCATTATTTGCATGGCTCCACCCAATGTAAAGGATCTTGGGAGAAGTCCCATTTTCATTTGTTGTATGCACCATACAAATACTTTTTAAAGTGGACCAAATCCATGACTATAGTCTGTAAAACTCTAGGTCAGGTTAAATACACCCCCCCTTCACAGCTCTCCCTTGATTTTCCTCCCTTCTTTATCCTCCTCTTTAACAATAGAAACAAACAAGGCACCATCTAAATAAGGCACACCCATTCACTAAAGCAATAACCAATTAACTAAAGCAATAACGCACTGAACACAGAAACAACTGGGAGCACTGCAGAGGGATCATTTAAAGTGGACCAACACCCAGGATTTTGACTATCCTGGCTTTTGGTACACTTCGGGGGGGGGGGCACCCCGATTGGGGGTGCCCCGCTGTGTGAAACCCCCCAGAAAGCCCCAAAAACTCACCTCACCACGCTCCCACGTGACCGTGCCGTCCAATCCCCGCCGACGGACAAGCGGGTGACAGCGACGGACAAGACAGCGCGTCCGCCGCCGCCTCCCGCACGTCACTCTTACAGGGCGCGCGCCCGCGCTGGCCACTCACAAACGGCCGGCGTGGGCGCACACACGTCTAGAGGGGCGTGCGGGAGGTAAGGTTTTTTGGGGGTTTGAAGGGGGTTTCACCCCGCAGGACATCCCGATCTCAGATGTCCCGCGGTGAGGGAGGTGATCGGCCCGGGAATCTTATAGATTCCCAGACCGATCACCCCTGGGTGTTGGTCCACTTTAAGTACCACTAACATTTTATTAAATACACTTAGAAAAAAATCCATAGAAAAGAGAATGGACAAAATCAAAAAGAGAGAAACGCCTACAAACAAAATGGGCTTATTTGTCTATATTTCTTTGAATGCAAATGCACCAAACATTTGTCTATACAAATAGGCTGTTTAGCAATGCCTAAAAATATGCAGGGCATAACAAATAGGTATATCCTGAATACCTGAATAAATTCTAATTAGGGGGTTAATTTAAGAAGCGCTAGTCCCATGTAGTGCCAGATGTGTTTCAGGTCCCAGTACAAACGGTGTATTTATGAAGTAAAAAATCCTTAGCGCCTCTGATAGTGCAAGGTAGTGTTCCATTTATCAACAGCGCCGGTGAGTGCAGGCACTGTGCTCCATATAGTGCCACATAAGACCAGACACACACGGGCAGGCTGATTAATTACTAGCGCCAGGTAACGGCAGATGAGCGTCTGTACAGCGGCAGTAACAGCGACCCCTAGAGGTTGCTCTGATCGACCATGAGTCGCAATTACAGAGCGCCTCAGTCGCTGTAGTAACATTGCCGGCATTGATGAATTGGATGTGTGAGTCGCTATAACACCAGTACAGCGCTATATGGGAGCGAACGGTAGCGACTAGTCAGTGTGAGCGACTCAAATCATATTCATCAAAAAAAAAAACAGCCTCACACAGCGCCGGCGTTCAAAATTGGGTCGCTGTAGCCCAGAGGGCCAGAAGCTGTGTGATTAAAATCTGTTTTTGAACACATATCCACTAGTAACAAAGCGAAAACATATGAAATTACATTGTTATTACATTGTGACATTAACACTTTAATACCAGACCTATAATTCTGCATAAAAATATAAAAAATCTAAAGTTTTCAAAAATAACATTTAATAGGCCAGGAGATGTCACACAATTATTTGATACAAAACAAAATAAAAAAAATAAATAAAAAACCCTGTGTAAAGTGAAGAAAAGTATTGTCCATTGAAATGTATGGGAGAGTGACAGGTAGCGACAGGTAATCCCAGGCGCTCAGAAAGCCAGAGCGCCGCCAGGATCTGCTGAGCCGTCTGTGATGACGAATCGGTCGCTACATGACGCTGTAAGAGGCGCTCACCTGAATCGCCTTCATAAATGTGGTATTGCGTGCCGTGGCTGGCGTTCACCTGCCGCTACCTGTGGTTTACAAGGCACTACCTGTCGCTATCCCTTGATGAATAAAGCTCTATGTACTGTGTGGCCTTATCCCATAGATTTCAATGGGCTGAATTGGTTCTAATTTTGTGGGCCATTTATTTTTATTTATTTTTTTTGGGGGGGGGGGGGGGGCGGGTCAGGTGCATGTGCCACGGGATCCCTAGGCTGTTTGAAATTGTTTTGGTATGCATCTTTTGGGTTACGCCGCAAACTTGCGATTTGGGCCATGCATGTCATGTCATGGGGCCTGTGTCATGTCATTCAGGTGTCCCCAATGAAATTCCTGGTGTTTCCGCAGTGAAATTGTGCTGCCAGCCCCCCAAAAAATAAAAAAGGGGGAGCTTTGTGTTTGCAGTGTTAAATATACTGCAATTCCGGCGCTCCCAGGTGGTGCTAGGGGTTGCTAGCGTATAGGCTTATACAAGGTCTGGGCAGCGTCTAGTGCCCGGCCAGGAGCCCCCGAGCTGTCTTCAGAAATTCTGATAAAATAAGGCTGAAAGAACTAAGAGGCCGATTCATTAATAGCGCCAGGTAGCGACAGATGAGCGACTGTAGCGTGATTTTTTCAGCGCCAGCCAGTATTCGCTGTGCTTGGCCGGCGTTAGCTTGATGACAGCGACTCAGTCGGTGTGCGGTAATGTTGAATACGGGCTGGGGGGTCGCTGTTTCACAGGTCCAGCGTTGTATGTGAGCGCCTGACAACGAATGGCCAGAGCGAACGGCTAGCTTCATATTCATCAACAAATCACGCTCCGAATGTGCTGTCGCTGTCCATTCCTTGTTTAAACCCCAGAGCGCTGGCGGCGATGTGTATTAACTAGTTTTTAACCCCTAAACAACCATATTTTTTTAATGTAACATTATACGTGTTTTTAGAATCATTTTGTAATATGAATACATTAATCTCAGACCTGTTAGATCAATTCTGCACATATTTTTTTTAATTTTTTTTTTACTTAAAAATAAATCCTAACATTGCAGAAGTGTCCTCAGATTTTTTGACATTAAAAAAAAAAAAAAATTAATACCAATTAATTATGAATAATTATAGATTGCTCCATTGAAATGCATTGGACATCGCCAGGGAGCGACAGCTCATACCTGGCGCTGTGAGGGAATTTGCAGCGGCGCTGTTCGGTCCAGGCGGCTTCATGATGAATGCCGCGCTAGCCGTCGCTCTCGCCGGCGCTAGCCTCATTTTGCTTGATAAATGCGTCATTGTGACCGCCGCCGGGCGTACTTGAGTCGGTAGTCGCCGTTAGCTGCTGCTACTTGGCGCTCGTCAGACGCTACCTGGCGCTATCGCTTGATGAATAAGGACATAAATGTCCACACTTGTGCACAAAGCAATTCAATGATAGTAAAAGCAGCTTCGACCATATTTTGTAGAAGTCATCCCGTGGCACATGCACTTTCCTTCAAATACCAAGCATAGGTATTCCTCCAAATCCTGAATTTAACAGGGAATTCCAAACACCTCCACTTAAAATCCTCAAAGTTGGGAGTTACCTTAAAAAAAAAAGAATCTGATGCTCCCAGTATTAGTACAAAAATTGCCAAATCCTCAGTAGTAATTTAATGTAAAGAAATCATAAAGAAAATCTAGTGCGCTAACGTTAAAATCGCATTAGTTTAATACTGGATAAAATGCACTCACAAGCAAGGGTTAAATGCTCACAAAAACTTACATATGGTTTGCATGGCTCCGCCAGGATCTTGGGACGCATCCCATGCACCATACAAATACTTTTTGAAGTGGACCAAAACTGTGCCTTATTTATGATGCATCAGCGGCACTCAGCGTTCCATTTAGGAAACACAAAAATGGCAGCGCCAATGCTGCCGCCAGCTAGTGTCTTATTTAAGACTAACGTAGAAAAGGATGCAGCGCAGGGCGCTCTGGTTGAAGCAGCGCCAGATGAAAGCTGCTGCTGTAGGTCAAGATCCCATAGAGCACAATGGGCAGAACAAGATTGATGTGTTTAATGCTTAAAAATCATATCGCACACATTTATTTGTACAGTGACTCTAGGTCCGGTTAAAGTGGACCAAAACCCAGGATTTTGACTATCCTGGATCTGGTGCTTGCCCCATGGGCACCCCAATCGTGGGACGCCCCACTGTGTGAACCCCCCCAGGTTGCCCAAACAAACTCACCTCTTCCCAGTCCTACAACGCATGCACGGCTGCTCGTCCAATCAGTGCGCTTGGATCTGCTTGAGCCCCTGCGTACAGAAGCTCGTCTAAAGCAAGCGGATCTGAGCGCGCTGGCAGCCGCATCCCCCGCTTCCCTCTAACAGGAAGCGTGCCCGTGTCGGCATTCGCAAATGTCTGGCGCAGGCACATGCCATGCTAGAGGGACAGGGGGGATGCGACCGCTGCTCGCGCATGAGCCCTTGATACCGGGAAAGAAGGTGACTTCATGGACGACCTGGGGGGTTTTACACAGCGGGGCATCCAGAATTGGGGGGGAATCAATCAGCCCAGGAATCTTATAGATTCCTGGATCGATCGCCATGGCTTTTGGTCACCTTAAATATGCACCCCCCCCCCCCCCCCCAACAAACACACACACATACACTTTTCTTTTAATTCTTTTTTCTTTCCCCCATACGAGACTATTCACAGCCCCCTCCCATTCTTTTCTTTTTTCTTCTCTCTTCCTCTCCTTTTATCCTTCTATTTCTTTACCTTTCCTTGTTATGTCTACCTCTAGCCCTGCCATTAGTCTCCCAGCCATATTTATACTCCCATGCTGAGTACACTCATTTTTCTACTGACTTTCTACTACTGGCAACTAAAGGCCTTAATCAAGTCCTAGAAATAACTATAAACCTGTAAAGTTTTGTTGAATTTATACTCAGCTTTGCTGTATAGACATCGTCTTTTATTTTTCTTCTTCTCAGATTTCTCAGACTTTATTGAAACTCAATTCTCTGTAAATCAAACCCCTTTTATGATTCCCCCCCCCCCTGCTGTTAGTATCCACTGTTTACATGGACAAGTAAATAAAGAATTTACAGTAAATAAAACCCTTCCCCTGGGGTTACCTAGTTTGGGATGCCCAGCTGTGTGAAACGCCACTGGACCCCCTGCTGTAACCGCCGCACACAGCTATAGAGGGATACAGGGGGTGCCACTGCCATTTTTAAAAGTGGCTAAGCTCCCATGCGTTTCTATTTAGCAGCGCATTAATATGTGCGTCCAATAAAAAACAGCCACGCATACAAAATTGCTGGAGAGCCACGTCTGCGCCGTAGGATTGCTGGGGCGGTATGTATAATGGTTTTCACACATTCCAAATCAGGATGCCCCAGGCGTACAAAGCAAAATCTGGGTAGTGAAATCCTGGGTTTTGGTCCACTTTAAGAAAGCACTCTGTGCCGTGCAACAGTTATGAAACTTTATAATGCCTGTAACCAAAACCAGGGATTTTTTTTTGGCAACTCTTCCAAAGTACCACCATCTTTCTTTGAACTATAATCAACCCCAATGACTCTGGGCCCGGGGCCAGGGGGGCTACAGTTACCATCATGCTTGCATGGCGCTGTGTAATGCTCCACATGTTCCACATGTTTTATTTCCTCACTGTAAATAAGACAACAAGGGCGCCCTGCTAATTATTCACAGAAGAGTTAGGAGCTTATATTTATTTTTATGTTTAGAGAGCACTATCGCAACAAAATAATAAAAAGCAACATACAGTAAATATACTAGAGAGCACCCTGCATGAATCACCTGCTGAATCACCCCTTCTATTTAGCACCCGGTGCATGACTTTATTTGGGGAGTAAAAAGTGCCATTTCCTTTCATCATCTACCTAAAGGCTGATTCAGCACCATATGCAAAAAGTTCTATATTTTACTCTTCACCTAAAGTGGACCTTTAATAAATGCTGCTGATTCACCCCTATGTAGTCACCTTCTGCTGGTTGCTCTAAATCCATGTCTCCTCTCTAAATTTAAAGTGGACAAAAACCCACGGAAATTGATTCCCTCTCCCAGGGGCAGCCAGAATCAGGATGCCCCGCTTGTGAAACCCCCCCAGGTCGCCCATAAACTCACCTTCTTTCCCGGTCCAACGGTGCATGCGCGAGCAGTGGCCACATCCCCACTATCCCTCTAGCAGGGCACGTTCCCACCTCAGGTATTTGTGAATGGCCAGCACAGGCACGCTCCCTATTAGAGGGTAGCCGGGGATACGGCCGCCAGCTCTTGGACAAAGGGGCTTCTGCCATCCTGTGGTGCCGGATGGGTGAGGGGCCTGGGGGAGGACTTAGTCTTGGGACCCCAGGGGGGGCCCAGGCGGCCACGTCCTCGGCCCCTGCCCCAAAAATCTCCACGGGCTCCAGCAAAGGAAGCTCCCTGTCCAATTCTGGAGCCCCTGAAGGAAGGAGAAAAGGCACCTGAACCCCGAAAGTACCAGGGCTGCCTTCTACGCTGAGGTAATTTGCCACCTTTAGCAAACAATCCAAACGTTTCCCAACGAGGCGCAGCCCCTTGAAGGGAAAACCATTGAGGGCCTTTTTGGCAGCATTGTCAGCTGCCGACTGGCGCAGCCAGACCGAGGGGCGTATAGCCACCCACAAGGCAGAAGCCCTGCCACACATTCTAATGGTATCATCCAGGGCAGAGAGAACATATGCAACAAATTCCTCACAACGCAGAAGAGCTCTATACTCTTCACTACCAGCATCATCAGGGGCCCCATCTAAGAGACTCCTGAGCAGGCTTTTAATAGCAACAGCCGTGATAGCAGAGGTACAGACCGGACGGAGCGCGGTCCCAACACAGGCAAAGGCATGGCAAACCAGCTGATCCATGCGCCTGTCTTCCCCATCTCTCAATGAAGTAGTGTCAGGGGAATGCATGACAGATGTGTTAGACAACCCCAGAACTGGTGCATCCACCTCTGGAGGACATGACCAACGTTTAACCATTTCAGCAGGGAAGGGATACCTCTTATCCCAACTCTTTGGTACCCCGGGAAGCCGGCTAGGCCATTCCCACTCTTTGAGAATCAGATTATTAAAGTGAGTTTGTTCAGGAAACTCCAAACGTGGCTTAACAGTATGAAACAGCTCCCCCTGCTGCCGCGAGGCCACGGCAGGGGGAGAGATACAGAGTACTTCAAATATTTGAGCTAAAAGTCTGTCAGTATCATCTGAAGCCCATGGGTCAGACCCAGACTCAGCATAACCCCTAGGCTGATCCTCAGAGGATTCTGAATCAGAGAATAACTCCGCTTCTTCCAGGGGGGTATAACCAGTAACATCAAAAAACTCCTCAGCTTCCACAGGAAAGAGAGTAACATCGGGTGCCAGATGCCGCCGCTTAGCAGGAGCCTTACGCAGACCAGACCCAGCAATATGCCTTTCAATACTGGCTACCCGGGCAGCCAAATCAGGTTGAGACTCCCCACTGGTATGCACCTCACTGGGAGTCAGGTGTAAGCGTGGGGGGGTAGGCGAAGCCAGAGGGGGAGCAGCACTAGGCCCAGCCGCAGGTAAACAAGACTGCAGGGCGCAGGGTACGCACACCCCAACATCATCACTTATAGGGGTTACCCCACACGCCACACACAGCCGGGCTTGTCCCGAAGGAACCCCGAGCACATTATCCTGAGAAGTCTCCATATGGTGATAATCACGGCACAACAGGCCAATAGGGATTGACGCTAGTAAAAGCAACCCGGGATGCCCCAATAACCCGCTAGGGAAGTGGGAGTAATGGTATGTAATAGCCCTCCAATAAGAGTTTACACTAAATAGAGGGGATAGGACCGGGAGAAACCACAAAGTTTGACCCGCCTGCAAGACATAAGCAAAAAATCCCATAAGCGATATGCAATACAGATATGTACATAAATAAATCAGCCAGCAGGGGCACTTACGGACCGTGATAGTGAGACGCCAGGCACACGTAGCAGAGAATTAAAATGGTGCCCGCATATACCTCGAGGGGTGGGCCGCGGAGACAGTGATGCAAAACGCGTCATCCGCAAGGCCCGCCCCCGAAGAGCGCAAAAACGCGCCCACCTGACAAGACCAACAAATGATGGCGCAGCAGCACCTGAGGCGATGTCTCAGCCGACCGCGGAGCGCAGTACAAACGTGTGGCGGTGGCTAAAGAAACCAGTGCAATAAATTCAACAGAGACAAGACATGCAACCCCCCCCCCCCCCCCCCGAGAACTACAAGGGAGAGCGAGGAGGAAGCAACAGCCAGCCTAAAGGGAGCCAACTGTGGGGACAGGGGGCGAGGGGCAATAAATGCGGGAGGGGCATCCCATAAGGCTCACCATGGGCCTATACCGCCTACCCTTTGGTGGGAGACTGCGGTTGGAGCAGCACTCCTTAGCACCTGACAGCGGTGCTGCCTACCGTCACCCAGACCAGCGCAGCCAAGGCTGGGAGGCAAATTAGTAATGGAACGGGTGGGAACAGTCCTACAGGGCCGCAGGCTAATAGCCCCGCTCACCTGCGAGAAGAGAGAGCCATCTTCTTGTCCTTCGCAGTCCAGACTGCAGAGAAAATCTGGGGATTTTGTGGGAGGTCCCTGGTATATATGGGGCCGGGAGGAGCCACATTTCTGTCTCTGCAGTCCAGCGCCATCTACTGTAGTATATCCCAAGTGTAAGGAATATCTTCTGGAACAGGACATGCTATATACTTAGAATATAAAATAAACAGCTTCCCCTGTAAAATAAAAAATAACTTCCCCTACCACAACACCCTTGGTTGAACTTAATGACATATGTCTTTTTTCAACCGTATTAACTATGTAATGTGCAGTATAAAGTGGAGAGGCAAACTGATTAGGCATGAGAGGGAAGGGGGTTTGCTGAGCAGCAGCAAAGGGGCAGTCATGGCGTAGAGGAAAGAAAGCGGCTTTGTGATCAGAGGGTTGCAGGTTCAAATTCCTGGTCGGTACAGGACTGAATTGTTCCCTAAGTCACCCAGGAGTTTATTCATGAAGGGATAGCGGCAGGTAGTGCCTTGTAAGTGGCAGGTAGCGTCTGGTGAACACCGGGCGCTGTAATACCACATATATGAAGCCGATTCTGGTGAGTGCCTCTAACAGCGCCATGTAGAGTCCGATTCATCATCACAGACGGCTCAGCGTATAGCGCTGGCTCTCTAGCTTCCAGAGTAATACCTGTCGCTCTCCCATACATTTCAATTGACGTTACCTTTCTTCTCTTTAAACAGGGTTTTCTTAAAAAAAAAAAAAAAAATTATTTATGAAATCATTGTGTCACCTCTCCTGGGATATTTAGCCTATTTAAAGTCATTTTTGAAAATTTTTTGATTTTAAATATTTTTATGCAGAATTGTCATTACAGGTCCGGCACTAAAATGCTCATGTCACAATATTATAACAATGTAATTCCATGTGTTTTCGCTTTGTTACTGGATATTTGTTCAAAAACAGGCTTATTTGATTCACACAGCGTCTGGCGCTCTGGGCTACATCGACCCAATTTTGAGCACCGGCGCTGTGTGATGAGTTTTCTTGATGAATATGGTGTGAGTTGGTCACACTGAGCAGTCGCTACCGCTCGTTCCCATATAGCTCTGTACTGGTGTTATAGCAACTCACACATCAAATTTATCAATACCAGCCAGCGACTGAGGCGCTCTGTAATAGCAACTCACAGCCGATCAGAGCGAACACTAGCGGTCGCTCTTACAGACGCTCATCTACCGTTACCTGGCACTAGTAATGAATCAGCCTGCCCGTCGCTTAGTGCATGCGTGCGTGCACTTACTGCTTGGGTTTGTCTCACTGCACGGATGGGTTGAAGTGGACCAAAACCTTGGGATGCTTCGCTGTGTGAAACCCCTCAGATTGCACCTTTCCCACGGTGCATGCACGAGTGTTCACTGCTTTATGCCCTGCATCTAATGCATGGCAAAAGAACTGCATTTTTGGTGGTGCACGCATCCCCGACTCTCCAGTGTAATGCACGCTCCCAGCGCATCTGAAGCGCTCACAGCTGCTGGCGGCGATTGAACCAAGGGCTCAGGTAAAGGTTTGGGGGCTAGAGGGTGATCTGGGGGTCATACAGTGGGGCATGCCCTGCGGGCACCTATTCGGCCAGCTCTGGAAGCTTTTAGACTCCAGGGCCGCTGTGGGTGGTGATAGGTCCACTTTAAATGAGAAGAAAAATGTCTATGTGTGTGCAAGCATACAATGCCCATCTAAGTCCAAAAAAAATCACTGCTCTTCTTTAAAATCAGCCAAAACCCAGTATTTTCATTATCCCGGGTTTAGGTCCGAACCCTTGTGGCCTCCCGCCAGTCACATGGTGTTCTCACAGCACGGCCCTGATCCAATCAGCTTCTTTGGCCGCACAAAATAAGGTGCGACTAAAGAAACTGAATGGGAGCTAAGCCGCAACCCCCATCAGTGTGTGCCACCCCCTACACCCCTCTGCATGCTGTGGCCACGAACAGACCTAGGAAGATAAAAGAGATGCCGCCACGCACAGTGTAGTGGCTAGGAGGCAAGAAGATAGTCCAGCTGGCAGGGTTTCATACAGCAGGGCTGCTCACATCAGGTGTGTCCTACAGACACTAGGGCCCTTATTTATCACGGGCTAGCGCCAGGTAGTGTCTGACGAGCGCCAGGTAGCGGCAGCTAACGGTGACTACCGACTCAAGTACGCCCGGCGGCGGTCACAATGACGCATTTATCAAGCAAAATGAGGCTAGCGCCGGCGAGAGCGACGGCTAGCGCGGCATTCATCATGAAGCCGCCTGGACCGAACAGCGCCGCTCAAAATTCCCTCACAGCGCCAGGTATGAGCTGTCGCTCCCTGGCGATGTCCAATGCATTTCAATGGAGCAATCTATAATTATTCATAATTAATTGGTATTAATTTTTTTTTTATTTTTTTAATGTCAAAAATTCGGAGACCACTTCTGCAATGTTAGGATTTATTTTTAATTTAAAAAAAAATTAAAAAAAAATTTGTGCAGAATTGATCTAACAGGTCTGAGATTAATGTATTCATATTACAAAATGATTATAAAAACATGTATAATGTTACATTCAAAAAATATGGTTGTTTAGGGGTTAAAAACTAGTTAATACCCATCGCCGCCAGCGCTCTGGGGTTTAAACAAGGAATGGACAGCAACAGCACATTCGGAGCGTCATTTTTTAATGAATATGAAGCTAGCCGTTCGCTCTGGCCATTCGTTGTCAGGCGCTCACATACAACGCTGAACCTGTGAAACAGCGACCCCCCAGCCCGTATTCAACATTACCGCACACCGACTGAGTCGCTGTCATCAAGCTAACGCCGGCCAAGCACAGCGAATACTGGCTGGCGCTGAAAAAATCACGCTACAGTCGCTCATCTGGCGCTACCTGGCGCTATCAATGAATCGGCCTCCCCGTTCAATTTGAAGAGGACCAGTGTCTTTATACCAGCCCTGAAGACTGACATCCTCGGCTGGCTGAGGATGTGTCAGCCCCCGCGGTCGCCCCAATAATAACTTACATTTCTGGCATTTGCATGTCGAGCATCCCTGACCTCCCTGTAATTAAGATGCACTCCTGTGCTCAGCCATTGAGATATGCTGCAGGTGGGAGTGCGCAGCAGACTGCAGGGAAGCCGAGGATGCAACCGCTTCCTTATGCTAGGCTCTGTTCCAAACAGTTCTGATCAACAGGATATACCTTCAATATATAACCTTTCAGAGCCAAATAAGTAAGTAAAACTTACTTATAGTTAAAGTTGACCTTAACCCAGAATGAAACTAATATACTATCATTGTATTACCAGAGAATGCATATTATGAGCAAAGTTATTTGTGTACTGAGGAAGCATTGAACTGCGAAACGTTTACACATTACTAGCTTGCTACAAATGCAGAGAACTACTTGAAGCTTGCTACAACCGAGAGATATGTCTTGCTACAAATTGTAAAACAGAGGAACTTGCTACAATTGAGAAAAACTGTCTTGCTACAAACTGTGTCATTTAATACATGAATAAAACGTTAATACTTTAAGCATGAAATATTATGATTAACATGTTATTTAGTTTAATAATGGGAAAAACAAGTTGAAATATTATCCAGACCAACAATAGTATTGGAATCTTTAGCCCCAGAAAACACTCCCTTTAAGGCCAGTATAGCAACCACAGTATCTGATCCACGGACAGTAACTCTGGTCCCTATGAACTGACCCCAACCCCCTCCCATTACCAGTTAAATATGAAGCTGGGACTACACTTTGAAATCAAATATATCAAGAGCCCACAATCTCAAGAAGTTTAAATCTTCACTTTCTCCCCCCCCCCTTATTTCTGTTCCAAACAGGCCGTATTCCATGCATTTATATGCACAGCATACAGCACTGATTGGACAAGAGTCTGCACATGTACAGTGGGAACGCTGAGTAGGTATGTTTTAGAGGCGATCTGGGGGGTATAACATAACAAGGCATCCCAAATCAGGAAGGACCAAAACTTGGGATAAAATAGTCAAACTTAACTTAGCTTTATAAATAAAAGAAGTATATTTTTGTAAGGAAATCGAGTTTGTATCTAGACCCGGAATAATCTAAGGTTATTGGTAAACGACTGTGTGTATAGCCAGCGGCCATTTCCGGGCTTTAATGAGCAGCATGTGTCACATATTTTTAATCTAATCAGATCAGTCCTTTTGCATCCATAGATCAGATCAGGATAGGGAGGGGCATCTCTACAATAAGGTGCATTGTATCCAAATACAAGACGGAATGTAAACCTAAACAGACGCTGGCTTAGGCGCCAAGGGGAAACCCTGTGGCTGTGGGGCAGGCTTCTTCTTAGCACCATACTATGGCTGGAAACTAGAAATGATTTAATAAAAATAAAAAAAATCAAGGGAATTGATTTGGCAGTGACACCGCCATAGTTCTGTGACACCCACAGCTTTGACTTTTAGCCAGGGGTTGTCTGCAAGCAAATGGGTCCAGGACAGAAAAAAGCAAATGATGGTGGCTCTAAACCTAAAACTAAGAAAGAATTGTCCAGTGTGTAGTTTAAAGGGACTGTACACCCAACAGCAATAATAAGGCTGCAAGCAGCTCGCAGCTCACTTGATGCCTGTCCAATTTGCCTCTCTTGCAGCGCTGGGTAGAAACCGTAGCAGAGCTCCAAAATTTGTGGTCCATTTAATTTTATTTCTCCAGACATCTTGTTCCTTGGTGCTCTTGGTGCTCTCAACACGAGTGAGCACGGCAAGTCTTAGGGGTTCTGCAGCTGTTTCTGACCATGGCAGAGCATTCTCATGGCTCATAAAGGTGCACCATGACATGTCCTTTCCAGGTCATCTATGACCAATAAATTGTGGCAAAGAAAGCTGCTGCATTGTGTGGAAGGTATTTATATATAATTAGAGATTTTGAGATGAGCGCTGAAATGGCTCAAGCTGCATGGGAGGGGAGAAAGTTAGTGAGTGCCCGGACAGGGACTTTAAAGCACCATCTATAGGCTTGTAAAGTGTACATAGAGCATCTTGGTTTGGGGGTGCCCCCATGATTAGAAACCCTTAGGAAGCTAAAATAAAGCATGGGGGTGGGGGATGAAATAGCTGTTCACTGCTGAGATACCGTACCTGTCTCAGATTGGAGGAGGTGTGGCTGCTGTTATATATGTGCAGCTGTTTCCTGTCCTTCATTAGCTAGAACTGTAGGAAATGGTGAGTATCCCTCATCAGGCAGAGCTCACTGAGCAGTGACCTTGTGGATTTAATGTGGACCAACACTAGACCGAGAGTCTAAAGACTTTTAAGTGGAAGTCCAGCTGAAGGGTAACCCCCGCCCTGTCACCTTCTCCTGGCACTGAGGCAGGAGGGGGGGTTACAATAAAAAGAAACTCCTTACCTCGCATGGGATCTACTGCTGTCCCCGGGTGCCTCTGCAGCTGCCGCACAGGCTGTGCAAAGCGCGGCTTAACTTGACCCTAGGTCTAGTGTTGGTTCACTTTAAATGAAGTCTGACTGAGCTGTATTAAAAAAAAAAACTATTCTACATTATGATGCAAAGTTACAGAAAGACTTTCTATTAGGCTAAAGTTACTTCTAAAAAAAAAAAAGGGGGAAGCTTTGGATGGAGCAGCAGACTTGAAGCTTTGCCCCAGATGTGGAGAAGCTTTGCAAAGCTTTTTCAGAGTGAGCACGCTGGCTGCATATTTCTAGCTGTGTAAATGGGAACTCTCATAGAACACGTGGTAAAACACGCATGCCAATGCAGGCCACCGCATTTACTTCCCCTATTACATAATAAAATAATAAGCGATAAACCATTAAGTAATCAAAGTGCACTATAATTAACCAATGACCTAAAATACCCCCCAACTAAATCCATAACACCTAAATAATGTATACCAAAAAAACATAATCATCTTCACAATGAACTGAAGATAAATAGCACTGTCTTAAAACAGAAAGTATTTACATGGAACTGGTGCTGGGCTAGGGAACCAGGATCAAGATAAGTATCTGGCGAAACACTGTGGGGCGTCCCAAACTGGGGGGGGGGGGGGTGACAGGGAAGGGGCTAATGCTGAGGCACTGGTTGCTTTTTATAGTCAGGGTCAGCTGACTAAGTGCCCCCAGGGCATCCTGATTTGGCCCCCCATAGAACACCCGTAAACCCCTTTCCTTTCTGCTGGCTCCTCGCTATGATTGTGGGCCGAGGCAACATCCCCAGCATTCAGATAGGCTGGGCGCAGGACAGCGCGCACTCCACAGGGAAACAGAGGATGCGGCTGCTGCCACGCACCAATGCCGATGCTCAGTCCAAACATCAGAATGCACAACATAAAGCACATGTGCCGTGGGAATGGCAGAAAGGTGAGCTGAGTGGGTTTAACAAAGTGGGGCATCCTGAATCGGGATGCCCCAAGGAAGAAGAACCAGTCACCAGGATAGTGAAAATCTTGGTGGGTGGTCCACTTTAAAGTGAATGGAACATGGACTGAATGCCCATGGCAGGACTCAGGAACAGGTGACCAGGGTGTTGAAAATCCTAGAGAATGGCCTACTTTAAAGTCAATTGAACTTGGGGTGAAGGCCCATGGCAGGACTCAGGAACAGGTGACCGGGATGGTGAAAAGCTCATGGATTGGTTCACTTTTAAGTGAATGGAACGTGGGGTGAAGGTTCATGGCAGGACTCAAGAACAGGTGACCAGGATGGTGAAAATCCTAGGGATTGGTCCACTTTAAAGTGAATGGAACGTGGGATGAAGGCCCATGGCAGGATCTCAGGAACAGATGACCATTATAGTGAAAATCCTAGGGATTGGTCCACTTTAAATTGAATGGAACATGGGGTGAAGGCCCATGGCAGGTCTCAAGAACAGGTGACCAGGATGGTGAAAATCCTAGGGATTGGTCCACTTTAAAGTGAATGGAATGTGGGATGAAGGCCCATGGCAGGATCTCAGGAACAGATGACCATTATAGTGAAAATCCTAGGGATTGGTCCACTTTAAATTGAATGGAACATGGGGTGAAGGCCCATGGCAGGTCTCAAGAACAGGTGACCAGGATGGTGAAAATCCTAGGGATAGGCCTACTTTAAAGTGAATGGAACGTGGAGTAAAGGCCCATGGCAGGACTCAGGAACAGGTGACCAGGATAGTGAATATACTAGGGATTGGTCCACTTTAAAGTGAATGCAACGTGGAGTGAAGACACATGGCAGGACTCAGAAACAGGTGACCAGGATGGTGAAAAATCCTAGGCATTGGCCTACTTTAAAGTGAATGGAACAGGAGTGAAGGCCCATGGTGGGATCTCAGAAACAGGTGAGTATGGACACTGGCAAATCAGCTACAGAGGAGAATGTGTTTTTAGACAGGTCATTTGCCTGAATTTTTGGCAATCCCTACATAGGGGTCCAGGAGGTAGGTGGCACCCAGGGCTGGTTGCAGCAGAAGGCAACGCTTGCTTTGTTATTAAACATGGCAATTAAAAAGTAATGAACTGAGCAGCCGGTGGATCACATGAGTGGGGGGGGGGATTGTTCGGGCAACTATTTAGGAACACAGTGACGATCCTGGATAATCCTAATGGGATTGATGACCTGAAAAGCCTGGCGTACAGATCCCAGCCTGACTAACGCTATAAGCAGAACGCGGGAGGGAGCGAGAGGCACTCGGGAAGCAGAACACATGACGTGGAACTGGTTAAATGGAAATCAAACAGCACGAGGAGTGGGGAAGCGTGCAGGCCTGACATTTCAAACAAGGACAAGGTAGCAGGACGGGCTGTCTGTGAACTTCACAGCTGGCAATGGCCCAAGTGTCTGCACATGAGGAGGATGGGGGGGGAGGAGAAATAGGTTAGTTTACATAAATATGTCTGCAGTAAAAGACTGGCTGGCACTCGCTTCCATCTGACCCGTCTCTCTGAAATGTTTTCATCTACAATGCTGGAATCCCTTCAGCTGAGAGAACACGCTGTATTCTTCCGATGGCTGAAGGGTGGGGGGGGGGGGAGCACTCTCTATTTCACATAATCCAATCCTAATCCTTTGTGGCATCGCTGAACTGTTCACCCCTCCAGGACCAGCGGGGGACAGGGACCAGGGTGCCTAGAAAGCTGGATCCTTGACACGCCAAAGGTTGGGACTGACAGCTGATGACAGCCGGTAGCCAGCACACTCTCGCTGGTCACATGATGGAGGCTTACTGCAAGCGGCAGAGATGTCAGAAACAGGGCTGCCTTCTGGAATTTACAGCAGCAATGTCTGGCCCTTCCTCATAACAAACCTCTGATGGCTTTGCCCCAGGGCCGGCGCCAGCACAGGGCAAACCTGGGCAACTGCCAGGGCCCCTGGCATCTTCAGGGGCCCACTCAGGCTCACACTTGGCCAAGGTATTATTTTAGAGAGCTGCCCACGGCTGGCCTCAGCAACAGGGACTGATCAGCAACAATGAAGGAGCTGGCATAGAATGGAGGGTTGATGGAAGCTCAGAAGGTGGCGAGAACCAGGTGACAACTGACAAGGACTGGAGGGCGATCAACAGCAGGAGATGACCCACTTGTGGCAGCAGAGCTGTCACCCATCATGTGACTCACTACTTTGGGGCCCACTAAGATTCTCTTGCCCAAGGGCCCCCACAAATCTGGAGCTGGCCCTGCTTTGCCCAGACACAGACATGTGTGAGGGGCCAAACACAAAATACCCTGTACAGAGACTGGGCTCCTCTATAACTGATGGCTTGGCCCCTAGTGTTAATTGGGCCCCAAGGCAAACCAGCCTGGCGGGGAGGGGGGCAGACACCCTCATTTACTAAAACTGAAAATCAGACTAGGGGCCCAGTGATCACATTATAAGTTATGAGAGACCAAAACACAATTCATACCTCCCAATTGTCCCTCATTTGGAGGGACTATCCCACTGCTCCTCGTTGTTCTCATTTGTCCCTCTTTCAATTCGCCTATTCAGCGTGTTTATATTGTTGTAACTACTAAATAAGGCGGTGTGGCTAAATTTAACAATTGTCCCTCTTTTCCACCCTAAAAAGTTGGGGGGTATGCAATATAAGCTCTATAGTCTGGCCCCCTCTTTAACCTGTGTGTGATGGCTTGGCCCCTAGTGTGCATTAGGTCCCAAGGCAACCAGACTGGGGGAGGGGGACAGACACCCTTATTTATTATCAACAGCTGCAGCAACAGTGTGGCTGCCTGCATGTCTCAGGTCATGGTGGCCATTAGGGCAACTTGGCCTTGCCCCAGCTTCACAGCTGGGCCACTCTCCTGTCCTGATGGCTGCCCTGTGTCAGAGGACTGTTAGCTAGGTCGGTGCAAATTGGCTTCTGGAATTTGACAAATAACTCCCCCCATCTCACACTCCACAGGCAGTATCATAAAGATGGATAAGCCACCCTGTCTTCCCTCCTTTCACTGCAATACATCCAGCAAAGTCCCAGATTGTTGGGGGTTGGAGCAGCAGGACCAGAGATTTCCTAGTGTAGCAGCAGCAGGACCAGCGAATTCCAGGGGTTGGGGCAGAAGGACCAGAGATTTCCAGGGGTTGGCGCAGCAGGACCAGCTATTTTCAGGGATTGGAACAGAAGGAACAGTGATTTCCAGGGGTTGGGGCAGCAGGGCCAGAAATGTCCAGGGGTTGGAGCGGTAGGACCAGCAATTTCAAGGGTTGGAGCATCAGGACTCCGGGGTTTGGAGCAGCAGGGCCAGCGATTTCCGGGGGTTGGAGCATCAGGACCAGAAATTTCCTGGGGTTTGGAGCAGCAGCACCAGCGATCTCCTGGGGTTGGGGCAGCAGAACCAGCGATATCCTGGGGTCGGTTCTTTTTTTTTTAAATTACAGTATAAATGCCACCCTCAGGGACTTTTATCTTGCTAGACCCTTTCTCCTTCTTGTCTTTCACTGTCTCAGTCTCTCTCATTTTATGTCTATCGCTATATTTCTTTTATCATTTCTTTATCCCATACCGCCCATCTCCCTCTCATTTTGACATTCCCTCTGTTGTCTTTCTCTCTTGTCACATTTCATTAATATGTCCCTCTTTTTACCTTCTCTACGTCTTTCTCTCATTTAACCTCCCCTCCATCTCTCTCTCTATAAGCATTGCATCGCCAAAATATGGCCTGGAGTGTCTTGCCTGGGTGTACAATGGGGCCAAGTATGGGGGAGACTTGGGAGGCCAGGAGCTGAGGAGAAGTGCTAGAAGAGGAATGAGTGAATTCCAACAGTGGGTCTGGCTTAGGTGTCGTAAGCAGTGGGGCCACTGGGAATTCTCCCCATGTTCCCTCTGGCCAGTTCACCCCTGCTTATCCCAGTCTTCCAACTTACTTTAGCAGTTCTCCCCACTTTCTTTCTTCTTTTTTTGCCCTATACATCTCACTCTATCTTTTACATGCTTCCTGTTTTGTCCACATCTTCATCACTTATTACCCTCCCTCTACCTTTCTCTTTCTCCCGCATCTCCTTACCCTTCTTTTCACATTAACTCACCTATCTACCAGTCCCATTGTGCATGTGCGGGCTGTGGACCCGCTACACATTTAGCTATAAATTAAACGGCAGCAGGGATTTATGAATGGCCAATATGGACATGCCCCCAGCCATTAGAAAATGGAATGCAGCTACCAGCACGCTCCACTTTTGAGAAGCTGAATGGAGCAGAGCCTGCGCCATGGGAACAATGGGAGGGTGGGGATACACGCAGCGGAGAATCTCAAATCAGGATGGCTCTGTTAAATTCCGCACCAAATTCTTGTTTCTGTCCTCCAATTTGGGATGTCCCACTGGGTGAAACCCCCGGATCTCCAGTAACACTTAACATATGTACAGGCCAATTGGCTTTCTCAGCTTTATGCATCTTCGCTTAGCAGAATAAGGGCCGACCAAGGGCTGAATGGAGCTAAATGTAGCCAAGCGTACCAACGGCCACACGATAGCCTGCAGCTGGGGGCATGCATGCGCCGGCCCTTTTACAAATGCCTGGCCCAGACACGCACCTAGGTAAAGGCATAATGGTCAGTGGCAGGTACGTTTTACAGGGGATTCATACAGCAGTGCATCCCAAATCAAGATACCCAAGGGAGAAGGAATCAGGTGGACCAAAACCTAGGTGAGTCAAGCCTAGAATCTGGTCAACTTTAAAATATCTATGGAAAAGAATAACCTTTTTCATCATTTATTTTAGTTACATTTAGTTTAGTTTCAATGACTGACTTAAAGTGGAACAAAACCCACCAGTAGCCAGCCTGGAATCTAAAAGATTCAGAGGCTGGCCTCTGGCTTTTCCCCGGGGCATTCCGAAACCTCTTACCTTAAGTGGACTTCTTTTTTTTTTTTTGCGGCCGCATCCCCGCTATCCCTCTAGCAGGGCGCAGGCTCGCGCCAGGCATTTGTGGTTGGACAGCGCGGACACGCTCCCTGTTAGAGGGTAGTGGGGTATGCAACCGCCCATAAATGTACCTTTTCCTTGTTTCCTGGACGCGTTCCATTTAGATTTCCTTTGCGACACTGAGCTTACTGCAGCACCAGAAAACTGAATGGAGTGCGAGCCATCAGCTACATCCCTTCTTCTAGCTGTGGGCGTGCCCGTGTTGGCCAATCAGAAAGGCCTGGAGCCATGGATTGGGCAACCGGGGGGCTTTCACACAGTGGGGCATCCCTATTCAGGATGCCCTATAAAGAGGTAGACCACCGCCCTAAGAATCTTATGAATCATAACCCCAGAAAAGAGCTCTTATCCCCAAAGCTAGCCACAAAGTGGAGAAGGGAAGGAGCGCTTTTGCCATTACTCTGGATGCAGGGGGTTACATCACTATAAAACAGTAATGGAGAAGCTAGAAGTAACAGGGAGATCCTCCGAGATGCTCTCAGTTACAGTATATCATTACAATGTGTAGGGCAGTAAATTATTTTTTCAATAGGACCCTTAACCCCCCTAATATCTGCCTGTGACATACAATGCTCTAACATCCCACATTATATTTATTTAAATTGCGAGAGACTCTCCTCTGTTTCCTAAAGACAACTTTACCAGCTCAATATAGCCCCAGAATCATGGTATCCCCAACGTTTAGCCATGTGACCTGAAAAATGTGAATAATTCTGCTGTGTGGGGTTGACATTCTTCATAAAGCCAGTTGCAGGGAATCAAAAAGAATTGCCAAATACACAAAGCGGCGTGAGATCCAACTCATGTACATGCTTATAGGGACAGCTCAGACATACATAAAAACGATAAATACTTTCCTCTTCTCCCCCACAGCTGCATCCTTGGCAGTTTCAATATGAATGAGTTCCAAGATCCCTTGAGCACGTGTCCACTATTTGAAAGCAAATTGGTGGACGAGACCCGGCTCCGTCTCAGGAGCGTCCCACGCTATATTCACTTTGAAACAAGGGGCATGCCAGGCTCTTCAGCATGGATTTCACAGGACCCAATCTCAGGACAGGTTGACTATTAGAGAGCTGGACATTGGCATAGCAGCTACATAGAAGCACAGGTAAGTTCTGTTTTTATGCTTAAATCCTTCTGTAGGCAAAATAAAAATAGAGAACTTACTCCTCTATAGCACATTTCTCAGAGTTCAGACCCTCGATACTGATGTCGGACACATCCCCAGCATCTCTGGGCTAAGGCGCACTGCCACACTCATCCATTCAGGTAGGCTTGGGCTAAGCGCTACCCAGTGTAAAGAAAACTGCGGCCACTCTTGCTTCCTATTGCTGAGCTCTGTGTCCAAACAGAGATGCCGAGCAATAACATGCACAGCTGATTGGACAAGAGCCTGCGGATGCACCATAGGACCGGGAAAAGGTATGTTCTTATGGGCAACCTTAGCATCCCAAATCAGGATACTCCCGGGGCAAGAGTCAAAATCCCAGTTTTTGTTCTGCTTTGAGACACAAGAAAAGTTCTTAAAGGGAAGGGATTTTTCATCAAACCCCAGATCAGCACCGGCAATGCTCCCATGCTCCTCTGCTACAGTTTCAGCAAGGTCCACATCCTCAATTATGTCATTTCCACGCTGGGTCCTGCACTCCAAGCATTTGGCCTTACGAGAATAGGTCAAGTCCTCCACAGAGATTAATGGGTGCCTTGATCTAGTCTTGCACTCCCCAGAAGTGAGGGACCTGGTGTTGCCATCGCAGTACTGGTGACCCCCCGGGAATGCGGTAGCCTGCAAAGGAGCAGGAGCCTTGGACGGGTTGTCATGGACTTTTCCTTGAAAGAGGAACAGGGAGGACTCCAGGGAGGCCGATTTTCCTATCCCTGGGGAATCTAATCGGGGTGCCCCGCTGGAGAGGAATGATATTAGGGAGATTGTTCCTCTTTAAAGTGGGTCTAAACAGACCCTGTAGTCTATGAGACTCCAGGGCCAGCTGATTCTCTCTCCCCCAGGGAATCCTAAACTGGGATGCCCCATAGTGTGAAACCCCGCCATTTCCCCAGGATTTTTATCTGTCCGACAAGCCCATGGCGAATGCACAGGCGGCATCACTCGCATCCTCTTTCTGTTGTGCGTGGTCACGGTCACCGCAACTGAATGGGATGGCTGCGTACAGCCGGTGGATGGGAGTGATGCCGCACGCTGGCGATGTGTGTGGCCAGGATTCCATTCAGCTTCTCCAGCCACACATTAATATGTTTGGATGATAGGCTGGGCATGCCCCATTGGACCAAGCATAAGTGAATTTACTGTGCAAACGGTGGAGTTTCCCCTGGGGGATGGACCAAAACCCAGGATAGTGAAAATCCTTAGTTTTGGTCCACTTTAAATTGACTTCCAATGCAAACCTCAAGATCAGGGATCCCCCACTTTCCATTTTCTAAATATCTTCAGTACCACCCAAGCTGTCAGTCATCTAAAACCATGTTAAAAATGCACAAAACAAAAGTGGACCAAAACCATGATTTTCACTATCCCTGGTTATGCTCCTTTTCTCTGGAGCATCATGATTTGGGATGCCCCGTAGGATCGCCCTCGCCCTGACGGTCCCTCAACACATGCATGGGCTCCCATCCAATCAGTGCTATTAATACATGGCATAGAGCTTTGTTTGAGACAGAGCCCAGCATAGTGAGAAGGCAGTGGCTGCATCTCAGTCTCCCTGTGGTCTGCGTCACGCCCCCAGACTTTCTGAATGGCTGAGTGCTGCAGCGCACCTCAGTCACAAGATGCTGGGGATGTGGCTGCATATGCGCAGTGGAGCCACAGAAAAGGTAAATTCTGTAGGCGATCCCCAGGGCATTTAACAAAGCAGGGAATCCCAATGCAGCCTTGCTGTTTACCAACAGAGTATTGCCTACCACTGATTGGTTGTGATCACACGCAACAGCCGGAGGGATACTTAGGATGCTACTGACACCTGTGCATGCACTATGGGATTGCCGGATCGGTAAGTATATCTGGCTACTGGGAGGATAACACAGATCGGAGAATTCCAAATCAGGATGCTGCATGGGTGGCAATTGGAGTCTAAAAGGACAGAGGCATTTGTTCCTCCTTAATAATCTCTAGTGAACTCTCTGCCTTCTACAGAGCCTCCATCAGCAGAGCATGACACCTCCATGTATGCCTCAATGTGACAGTCCCCTCAGAAGTGATTTCACTGAGTGTGATGAGTCAGCAGAAGGAGTGAGTTCAATGTGGTTTGTAAGGAAACGCAAAGTGCTGGTGAATAATACAGGCTGCTGCTGGCAGCCAGAGCAAAAAACTCTTTGCATGCAGTGTCCCTTTAAATAAAACAAACACAGTATATATATATATATATATATATATATATATATATATATATATATATATCATTCACAGCATATATATATATATATATATATATATATATATATAAAACTACACAGACCAATCTATGACTTGTATAGCAGCTGTCATTTCATCACATGGACACAAATGCTGAACAATCAACCAATCCCCCCCCCCCCATACCCCATACCAGTAGCTATGATTCCAGTGATGACTCCTCCATAAAACACATGGCACATAGCACTGGCACTGTTGAGCAATGTGCCCCTGGCCCTGGGACACATGCCCATGGAGAGTAACCCTCATAGGACAGTGACAGGATGTGACAGTGTCGCATGGAGCAGGGAATTGGAGACTAAAAGGCCAAAGGCATTTGTTCCTCTTTAATAAACACTAGTGAACTCTCTTCCTTCTGCAGGGCCTCCTCAGTAGCAGACACCTCCATGCATGCATCAGTGTGACAGTCCCCTTGAAAGAGATTTCACTGAGTATGATGAGTCAGCAGGAGTGAGTTCAATAGGGTTTATGCGGAAATGCAAAGTGCCGGTGAATAAAGTCAGAGCAGAACCAGAGCAGAAAAATCTTTGCAGGCAGTGCCCCTTTAAATAAAACATACACAGTATATATCAATCACAGCATGTATATAAATATATGTATGACACAGACCAATCTATGACTTGTATAGCAGCTGTCATTTCATCACATGGACACAAATAAAGAACAATCAACCAATCCCCCCTATACGAGCACCTATGACTCCAGCACCAGTGATGACTCCTCTATAAAACACATGGCACATAGCACTGGCACTGGTGAGCAATAGTAATGTTCCCCTGGCACCACATGCCCATGGAGAGTACCCCACATAGGACAGTGACAGGATGTGACAGTGTTACATGGGGCAGGCAATTGGAGTCTAAAAGAACAGAGGCATTTGTTCCTCTTTAATAAACTCTAGTGAACTCTCTGCCTTCTGCAGGGCCTCCTGAGCAGCAGAGCATGACACCTCCATGCATGCCACAATGTGACAGTCCCCTCAGAAGTGATTAGTTGAGTCAGCAGAAGGAGCGAGTTCAATGGGGTTTATGAGGAAATGCAAAGTGCCGGTGAATAAGATCAGAGCAGAACCAGAGCAGAAAAATCTTTGCAGGCAGTACCCCTTTAAATAAAACATACACAGTACATATCATTCACAGCATGTATATAAATATATATATATGACACAGACCAATCTATGACTTGTATAGCAGCTGTCATTTCATTACATGGACACAAATAAAGAACAATCAACCAATCTCCCTCTATACGAGCACCTATGACTCCAGCACCAGTGATGGCTCCTCTATAAAACACATGGCACATAGCACTGGCACTGGTGAGCAATGTGCCCCGGGACACCACACGCCCGTGGACAGTAGCCCACACAGTGACAGGACAGTGCCCGGCCAGGGAAAGTGCGGGGAGCTGCTCAGCTGTCAGTGTGACAGCGGGTGACGGGCACCGGGCCAGCAGCAGCAGCAGTGGCGGCTCACCTGTGCCCGGGCCGCCAGCCATTCCCCGGCCCCGGGGCCCCGCACAGCTAAAGCGGCCCCAACACTCACTCACTCACCTGACAGCTCCGGAGCTGAGCGGCGGCGCAGCCGGCAGGAGAAGGAAAACTACTCTCCAGCTGATAGAGCGGCAGCCCGGGCGCCGGGCTTGTCCTGAGATGACCCTGCCGGGGAGGACGCACAAGGATAGAGAGGGCGGGGGGAGAGAGAGAGAGAGAGAGAGAGAGAGAGAGAGAGAGAGAGGCTGGAGAGGAGGCCGCACATCCCTCCGCTCACTGTACAAAGCCGCCGCAAGCCCCGCCCCCTCCCTGCTGACTGTACGCTGCCATGGCGACCGCTGCGCCGCCTGTACTCAGCTACCGCAGCGCACACTGTACCCCGACATGCTGCCCTCTGTCACCCGCTACTTTCCTGACATGCTGCCCGCTGTTACCCGCTACTATCCTGACATGCTGCCCTCTGTTACCCGCACTTATCCTGACATGCTGCCCGCTGTTACCCGCTACTATCCTGACATGCTGCCCTCTGTTACCCGCTCTTATCCTGACATGCTGCCCTCTGTCACCCGCTACTGTACTGACATGCTGCCCGCTGTTACCCGCTACTATCCTGACATGCTGCCGGCTGTTACCCGCTACTATCCTGACATGCTGCCCGCTGTTACCCGATCTTATCCTGGCATGCTGCCCTCTGTCACCCGCTACTGTCCCGACATGCTGCCCTCTGTCACCCGCTACTGTCCCGACATGCTGCCCTCTGTCACCTGCTACTGTCCGGGCATGCTGCCCACGGTAAGGCGCCCCCCTCCCGACAACGCTCTGACAGTACACAGATACTTTTCCCTGTAGGGCACTAACTGTACCCCGACACACGCCCAATGATCGGTGCTGGATTGTGGGTGAGGTGTTTTTTTCTAATTTACTCCCCAGCCCTTCTTCAGCACTAGGAGACGGTGGGGGACTTGAAAGATGGGCTGCCCAAAAGCCACATAACCTGATCCTAGAGTATAAAATACTACTGGTGAAAGCGAGCCCAAGGGCATCCTGCATTGTGAAACCCCCTTAAAATCACCTTGTACCTCACCACGCCGCACATGCAGAGCCCTCTGGCAGCATGCCCTCTCTGCTTGCTCGCCACACTAGGCACACCTGGATGGCTGGCAGCGGGTGCATGCAGGGTAGAGGGAATGGGGATGCTGTTGGGCACTCTGGCAATGATGACCACGCTTGAGCACTCATTATTGCCATAGCAACCACCTGCATTCTGGTTCTCTCCTGGCATGCACCTGCCGGCAGCCATTTAGATTTGCTAGACAAAATCTGTGCATGCCCTGTGGGATCAAGGGGCTAGAAAAAGTTTTTTTGTGGACTGGCTGGCTTTAACCCAGCAGGGGCATCCCAAAAAGGGTTTGGGTCCACATTCAAAGTACCTTCATCTCCATCATTGGTCACAAGTGGTACCCAACCATAACCACCACTTCCCCCACTCCAGCTCCTGGCTGCCACAGTACGACCTGATGCCTCAACTATACCCCACCATCTGCCCACCCAAACTGTGGCAACCAGCTAGTCCACATTCTGGCATATACTGGACTAGCTCCTCTGTTGTTATAGTGTGATCCTCTATAGGCAGATCACATTAGAGCTTCAGATGAGCATCATCTGTAGTGGAAGGGAGGGGGTTAAAGTGGAACAAAACCCTTTTCCTGCTCCCCGCGCCTACCGCCAGCCCTCCCCATCCGAGTACCTGTGGCAATGCAGCTGGCTCTGCGGTGGCCCAATTGAAAAAATGTGTTTTTCCACTGCCGGGGCCATGCTCACAAGGTACTTTTAAGACTGGAGTGTGACGTGCCCCTGCCAGCTAACTGCATCCTTGGCTCTCTGTTCAGTTTGGAGTGCTCCCGCGCCCAGCATGTCTAAATGGCAACACAGCGTCATGGGAGCCACCGGTGAAGGTGAGTTCACAGGAAAACGTGGGAGTTTCATACAGAGGAGCATCATCATTTAGGATGCTCCAGGGGCAGGCTAGCGACCGTGGAGCACAAATGCTGGGAAAGCTGCCCTGTGGCCTGTTATATGCGGGCTGCTGGAGGGGATTACCCAATATCTTGAGGAGGTGGTGCTCCAGGCTCAGCAGCTGGTGAGCTTGAGACCCCCAACTGCAGGAGAGACAACACCAGAAGCCGCAGACATTGATGGCTTCTCCTGTGGTGTCAGCACTCTCTCCCATTGAAATTTTCACAGTGGGAAGAAGATCTGTCCGCCTGTGATTAGAGTGCACTTTGTCCAATCAAAAGGACCTTGGGGTCTGTATGGTGGCTTCACGTGTGGCACAGGGTTTTCTGATTGGCCAGGGATCATCCTCTGGTCCTCACCACCTTCTGTACTGTTGCTTACCTTTTCCTAGGCACCACTGCCACTACTCGTCCACTGGTCGTGAGGCCAGTCATGAGCAGGTCAGCACATAGGTCACTCAGCTCACTAGTCTTCTGGGACAGAACACCAGGGGCCCTGGTTCCAGTGCTGGCCCTGGCCCTAACTTCACGCCATAATAATGTACACTGCTCACCGCACCGTAATATTAAACTGTACACTGCACTTCACTCCATAATAATAAACTTTACATTGTACCTCACATCATTATGATAAACAGTACACTGCAGCCCACATCACTAATAATAAAGTGTACACTGCAGCTCACATCATGATAATACACTGTACACTGCACTCCAAACCATAAAAGTAAACTGTATCTCAGAGGATAATAAACTGGACACTGCAGCTCACATCATGATAATAAACTGTACACTGCAACCCACATCACTAATAATACACTGTACACTGCACTCCAAACCATAAAAGTAAACTGTATCTCAGAGGATAATAAACTGGACACTGCAGCTCACATCATGATAATAAACTGTACACTGCAACCCACATCACTAATAATACACTGTACACTGCACTCCAAACCATAAAAGTAAACTGTATCTCAGAGGATAATAAACTGGACACTGCAGCTCACATCATGATAATAAACTGTACACTGCAACCAACATCACAAATAATACACTGTACACTGCACTCCAATGCATAAAAGGACATTGGAATCTGAGATGATAATAAACTGGACACTGCACCTCACATCATGATAATAAACTACACTGCAACCCGCATCACTAATAATAAACTGTACAGTGCAACCCATATCATAATAATAAACTGTACACTGCACCTCACATTATGATAATAAACTGTACTCTGCAACCCACATCACTAATAATAAACTACACTGCAACCCACATCACTAATAATAAACTGTACACTGCGCTCAACACCATAAAAATACACTGTACCTCACATCATGATAATAAAATACACTGCAACCCACATCACTAATAATAAACTGTCCACTAATAATAAACTGTACACTGCAACCCACATCACTAATAATAAACTGTACACTAATAAACTGTACACTGCAACCCACATCACTAATAATAAACTGTACACTGCAACCCACATCACTAATAATAAAGTGTACACTGCAACCCACATCACAAATGATAAACTGTGAACTGCGCTCAACACCATAAACATACACTGTACCTCACATGATGTTATTAAACTGTACACTGCACCTCACATCATGATAATAAAATACACTGCAACCCACATCACTAATAATAAACTGTCAACTAATAATAAACTGTACACTGCAACCCACATCACTAATAATACACTGTACACTGCACTCCAAACCATAAAAGTACACTGTATCTCAGAGGATAATAAACTGGACACTGCACTTGACATCATGATAACAAACTACACTGAAACCCGCATCACTAATAATAAACTGTACACTAATAATAAACTGTACAGTGCAACCCATATCATAATAATAAACTGTACACCGCACCTCACATTAAACTGTACACTGCAACCCACATCACATCACAAATCATAAACTGTAAACTGTGCTCAACACCATAAAAATACACTGTACCTCACATCATGATAATAAACTACACTGCAACCCACATAACTAATAATAAACTGTACACTAATAATAAATAGAGATGAGCGAGTAGTGAAATATTCGAAATTTCGAATTTCGATTCGAATAGACCGCGTTACTCGACTACTCGACCGAATATCGAATCCCATTATAGTCTATGGGAAAAAAATGCTCGACACTTGGAAATCTCAATTCGACCACTTGGAGGTCACCAAGTCCACCCTGAAACATCAGAAAATGATGCCAACACTGCTGTAATGCAACTGGGACAGCAGGGGAAGCATGTCTGGGTGCATATAACGCGCCCAAGTCGCACTATTACGCCACTATCACAGCCTCTCAACAATACACTCCAAACACAATATTACTTCTACGTAAAGTGAGACAAGACAAGGAAACCTTCTTTCCTCTACATTGCCATGGACCCCAAGCCAAACTGTACAAAAAAGAAGAACAAAATTCTGCACCCCTTAAAATCACGTTGCCTAATGACAACCACAGATGGCATAGGCAAGGGGGAAAATAAATAGACCCCACCCCTAATTGTCATTGTGTGTGTGTGTGTGTGTGTGTGAGATGTGGTCAGACATGTCCTCTTGTGTCATTGTGTCACCCCAGCAGTAAGGGAAGCTTAAAGGAGGAGGTTTGTTACAGTGTGTTACCCCAGCAGTAGGGGAAGCTTACAGGAGGAGGTTTGTTACAGTGTGTCACCCCAGCAGTCAGGGAAGCTTACAGGAGGAGGTTTGTTACAGTGTGTTACCCCAGCAGTAGGGGAAGCTTACAGGAGGAGGTTTGTTACAGTGTGTCACCCCAGCAGTCAGGGAAGCTTACAGGAGGAGGTTTGTTACAGTGTGGCACCCCAGCAGTAAGGGAAGCTTACAGGAGGAGGTTTGTTACAGTGTGTCACCCCAGCAGTCAGGGAAGCTTACAGGAGGAGGTTTGTTACAGTGTGTTACCCCAGCAGTAAGGGAAGCTTGCAGGAGGAGGTTTGTTACAGTGTGTCACCCCTGCAGTCAGGGAAGCTTACAGGAGGAGGTTTGTTACAGTGTGTCACCCCAGCAGTCAGGGAAGCTTACAGGAGGAGGTTTGTTACAGTGTGTCACCCCAGCAGTCAGGGAAGCTTACAGGAGGAGGTTTGTTACAGTGTGGCACCCCTGCAGTCAGGGAAGCTTACAGGAGGAGGTTTGTTACAGTGTGTCACCCCAGCAGTAGGGGAAGCTTACAGGAGGAGGTTTGTTACAGTGTGTCACCCCAGCAGTAGGGGAGGCCCAAGAGCTGAGACCTTTTAAAAATTGTGTGGAGGCCCAAGAGCTGAGACCTTTTAAAAATTGTGTGGAGGCCCAAGAGCTGAGACCTTTTAAAAATTGTGTGGAGGCCCAAGAGCTGAGACCTCTCAAACATTGTGTGGAGTCCCAAGAGCTGAGACCTTTTAAAAATTGTGTGGAGGCCCAAGAGCTGAGACCTCTCAAACATTGTGTGGAGTCCCAAGAGCTGAGACCTTTTAAAAATTGTGTGGAGGCCCAAGAGCTGAGACCTCTCAAACATTGTGTGGAGTCCCGCGAGCTGAGACCTCTTAAAAATTGTGTGGAGTCCCACGAGCTGAGACCTCTTAAAAATTGTGTGGAGGCCCAAGAGCTGAGACCTCTTAAAAATTGATTGTATTAAGCCCAAGAGGTGAGCCATAATTTTTTTTTATTAATACAGCAATTCTACGGCGGTTAAGGAGGAGGAGGAGGAGGAAATGGCACTTCATACAGATGGCACTTCACTCTTGGCTGCTTTCCACTGTTGTACAAGCAAAGTCCGGGTCAATCCACTTGCTGTTCATTTTGATTAGCGTCAGCCTGTCGGCACTGTCGGTTGACAGGCGGCTGCGCTTATCGGTTATAATGCCCCCGGCTGCGCTGAACACCCTTTCTGATAGCACGCTGGTGGCAGGGCAGGCAAGCACCTCCAAGGTGTACAGGGACAGTTCCAGCCACGTGTCCAACTTGGAGACCCAGTAAGTGTAGGTCGCCGAGGGATCGTGGAGGACAGGGGTGTGGTCTGCCAGGTAGTCCCGCAACATCCGCCGATACTTGTCCCTCCTGCTGATAGCGGGCCCCGCAGTGATGGAAGTTGCACGAGGGGGTGACATGAACGTGTCCCACACCTTGGAGAGTGTTCCCCTGGTGGCTGTGGGCCTGATCGATGTTGTCAGACTCTGGGAGACACTCTCCTCTCTGCCGCCAGCGATGCTGGGTGGGAAAATCTGCATCATGTTCTGCAAGAGTTCCCTCTGGTATTCCAGTAATCGATTCGTCCTCTCCTCTACCGGAATAAAAGAGGAGAAGTTATCTTTATACCAGGGGTCCAGGAGTGCGAAGACCCAGTATAGTTTGTTCTCCAATATCCGGACAACACGTATGTCCCGGGAAAAGCAGCCCAGCATGAAGTCAGCCATGTGTGCCAGACTCTGAGTAGGCATGACCTCACTGCCCCCACCAGAAGGATCATTTTCCATTTCCTCCTCTTCCTCCTCCTCTCCGCCCCATCCGCGCTGAACCAATGGGACGCACACAGCCTGACTGCTACCCTCGCCGCCAGCATCCTCTTCCACAGCCACCTCCACGTTGTCCTCCTCCTCCTCATCCTCCTCCTCCTGCAACTGCCACCGAGCAGCAGACAAAAGTGTGGTCTGACTGTCTACCTGCGTTGCGTCTCCTCCTACCCCCGTCTCCTCTGTGTGCAATGCGTTCTCCCTTATTGCGATGAGCGATTCTTTAAGGACGCATAGGAGCGGGATGGTTATGCTCACTATAGCGTCCTCGCTGCTGACCTTCTTAGTGGACTCCTCAAAGATACGCAATACATCGCATATGTCTGCCATCCATGGCCACTCGTGGTTGGCAAACTGAGGGAGCTGAGTTGGAGGCACGCGTGGATGCATCATCTGGTACTCCATCAATGCTTTCTGCTGCTCACACACCCTGGCCAACATGCAATAGGTGGAATTCCAGCGAGTGGGCAGGTCGCACAACAGCCGATGTTGAGGCAAATGGAGGCGTTGCTGGATTTTTTTTAAGCTAGCAGCAGCTACAGTTGACTTCCGAAAGTGAGCGCACAAGCGCCGCACTTTGACCAGTAGCTCTGCCAGGTTGGGGTAAGTCTTTAGAAACTTTTGTACTACCAAATTAAAAACGTGGGCCAGGCATGGTACGTGATTGAGTTCTGCAAGCTCCAGAGCCGCCACCAGGTTACGGCCGTTATCGCACACGACCATGCCTGGTCCTAGCTGCAGCGGCGACAGCCACATCTCTGTCTGCTGCAATATGGCGTGCCTCACCTCTGCGGCGCTGTGCTTCCTGTCGCCCAAGCTGATGAGCTTAAGCACCGCCTGCTGACGTCTCCCCGCGCCAGTGCTGCAACGCTTCCAGCTAGGGGCTGAGGGCGATGTTAAGGCAGAGGAGGAGGAGGAGGAGGAAGAGGAGGGGGGTCTATCAGAACCCGTGCTGGCAATCTTGGGCGGGGGTGGTATGTAGGCCGTCCCTGTTTGCGACCCCGTCCCCGCTTCCACAACATTCACCCAGTGTGCCGTCAAAGAGATGTAGCGTCCTTGGCCGCAAGCGCTTGTCCACGAGTCGGTGGTCAAGTGGACCTTTGCGCTGACTGCGTACCTCAGGGCCCGCCTGATGTTACGCGACACGTGCTGGTGCAGGGCGGGGACGCCACACCGGGAAAAATTGTGGCGGCTAGGGACGGAATAGCGAGGTGCGGCAGCCGCCATCAGGTCGCGGAAGGCCTGCGTCTCCACAAGCCTAAACGGCAACATCTCCAGGGCCAGCAGTTTGGAGATGAGGCAGGTTAAGGCTTGGGCTTGGGGGTGACTGGAGGCGTACTTCCGCCTGCGGTTGAACGCCTGCGAGATGGACAGTTGATGGGACGAGGAGATGGAAGGTGCAGACAAAGATGCGGGGGAAGGGGGGGCTGAAGGAGAAGGCCCCAAAGTAGCCGAGGCAGAGGCAGATGTGGAGGTGTCCTGGCTGGAGGTCTGGACCGCAGTGGCAGCACACAACAAAGGGGAAGAGGCAGTGGCAGCAAGACGGGGCGCAGGTTGTATTGCGTTTGCTCTCTCCCACTCAGCCCAGTGCTTGAATTCCAAGTGACGGCGCATGCCTGAGGTGGTCAGATTGCTCTTCTCAGAGCCCCTACTCAGTTTTGAGTGGCAGATTGCGCAAACCGCGCTCAGTTTGTCATCCGCGCAAACATTAAAAAATCTCCACACCACAGAAGTACGAGGCCTCGATGGGGGAGCTTCGCGCGACTGCCTGCTGCCGGGAAGAGCTTCGGCCCTGCTGGCTGTGGCCTGCCTTCTCTGTCTGGACTGTCCTCTGCCTCTGGACTGTCCTCTGCCTCTTGCTGCCTTATTCGGTGATGCGCAGACCGCATCTCCACTGCTTTCCCCACTGGACATCACCCCTGTCCAAGTGGGGTCGGTCATTTCGTCGTCCACCACCTCCTCTTCCACTTCCTCTCTCTGCTCCTCCTCCTGCCCACTGGACATTCCAACAGCCTCCCTTGATGGCAACTGCGTCTCATCATCATCGCTCATGATAGCAGATGCTGGTTCCGGGTCCACATCACTAGCAGATGGCGGATACTCAAGTGTTTGGGCATCACTACAAACAAATTCCTCTGCTAGCTCCTGGGATTCTTGCAGCACATCTGGAAAAGGACCCGAAAAGAGGTCCTGGGAGGGGTCAAGGTTGGGCTGACTCTGTTGGCCAGGTTGGGAGGAAGGAGGGTCAGAGTGAGACTGTGTGGATGACTGGGTGGTGGACAAGTGACTGGAAGCGTTATCGGCCATCCATTGCACCTGTTCACGCTGCTCAGGCCTTAACAGAGGTGTACCCCGCCCCCCGCATAACTGTCCCATAAAGGCAGGGAAGCTGGATGAGCGTAATGCTGGCTGCCCCTCACCAGCACGCATTGTATCCCCACTGGCTTCAACGCGGTTTGTGCCCCCACCAGCATTTCCGCGCCCCCGTCCTCGTCCACGTCCCTTTGCGCTAGCCCTCCGCATTTCAGACGTTTTACTTTTTTGGCCACGCGTTATGCCAAATATAAAAATAGTTTTAAGAAGAACACCTGGCTATACAGCCGTATACTGCCAGAAGGTGAAATGGTGCCTATACGCACCGTGCATAAAACAGTGTTTTGTTGGCACAGAGGACACAAAACAGTAGTGCCAAATATAAATATATTTTTAAGAACACCTGGCTATACAGCCGTATACTGCCAGAAGGTGAAATGGTGCCTATATACGCACCGGGTATATAACAAGGTTTTGTTGGTAAAGAGGACACAAAACAGTAGTGCCAAATATAAAAATATTTTTAAGAAAAACACCTGGCTATACAGCCGTATACTGCCAGAAGGTGAAATGGTGCCTATATACGCACCGGGTATATAACAATGTTTTGTTGGTAAAGAGGACACAAAACAGTAGTGCCAAATATAAAAATATTTTTAAGAAAAACACCTGGCTATACAGCCGTATACTGCCAGAAGGTGAAATGGTGCCTATATACGCACCGGGTATATAACAAGGTTTTGTTGGTAAAGAGGACACAAAACAGTAGTGCCAAATATAAAAATATTTTTAAGAAAAACACCTGGCTATACAGCCGTATACTGCCAGAAGGTGAAATGGTGCCTATATACGCACCGGGTATATAACAAGGTTTTGTTGGTAAAGAGGACACAAAACAGTAGTGCCAAATATAAATATATTTTTAAGAAAAACACCTGGCTATACAGCCGTATACTGCCAGAAGGTGAAATGGTGCCTATACGCACCGGGTATATAACAAGGTTTTGTTGGCACAGAGGACACAAAACAGTAGTGCAAAATATAGTTTTGTATATAGGTGCTAATACACCACTGAAGTCTTTCTGTCCCTATTCCAGCATCAGCAGCTACCCCTCACTAAAGCAGCCGTTTTGAGCAGAGTGTATATAGTTTTGTATATAGGTGCTAATACACCACTGAAGTCTTTCTGTCCCTATTCCAGCAGCAGCAGCTACCCCTCACTAAAGCAGCCGTTGTGTGCAGTGTGTATATAGCTAGAATGAGCTATATACTGTTCAGCATAGTAGCCCTAATAAGGGCTCTTAATGACTCTCTTGTCTTCTGGTAGCTGGTATATATGGTGGTAAAAGCTATATTCTGAGCTTCTGGGGCCCTGCCTGACTACATAGAATATGAGCTATATACTGTTCAGCGTAGTAGCCCTAATAAGGGCTCTTAAGGACTCTCTTGTCTTCTGGTAGCTGGTATATATGGTGGTAAAAGCTATATTCTGAGCTTCTGGGGCCCTGCCTGACTACATAGAATATGAGCTATATACTGTTCAACGTAGCAGCCCTAATAAGGGCTCTTAAGGACTCTCTTGTCTTCTGGTAGCTGGTATATATGGTGGTAAAAGCTATATTCTGAGCTTCTGGGGCCCTGCCTGACTACATAGGATATGAGCTATATACTGTTCAACGTAGCAGCCCTAATAAGGGCTCTTAAGGACTCTCTTGTCTTCTGGTAGCTGGTATATATGGTGGTAAAAGCTATATTCTGAGCTTCTGGGGCCCTGCCTGACTACATAGAATATGAGCTATATACTGTTCAACGTAGCAGCCCTAATAAGGGCTCTTAAGGACTCTCTTGTCTTCTGGTAGCTGGTATATATGGTGGTAAAAGCTATATTCTGAGCTTCTGGGGCCCTGCCTGACTACATAGGATATGAGCTATATACTGTTCAACGTAGCAGCACTAATAAGGGCTCTTAAGGACTCTCTTGTCTTCTGGTAGCTGGTATATATGGTGGTAAAAGCTATATTCTGAGCTTCTGGGGCCCTGCCTGACTACATAGGATATGAGCTATATACTGTTCAACGTAGCAGCCCTAATAAGGGCTCTTAAGGACTCTCTTGTCTTCTGGTAGCTGGTATATATGGTGGTAAAAGCTATATTCTGAGCTTCTGTGGCCCTGCCTGACTACATAGAATATGAGCTATATACTGTTCAACGTAGCAGCCCTAATAAGGGCTCTTAAGGACTCTCTTGTCTTCTGGTAGCTGGTATATATGGTGGTAAAAGCTATATTCTGAGCTTCTGGGGCCCTGCCTGACTACATAGGATATGAGCTATATACTGTTCAACGTAGCAGCCCTAATAAGGGCTCTTAAGGACTCTCTTGTCTTCTGGTAGCTGGTATATATGGTGGTAAAAGCTATATTCTGAGCTTCTGGGGCCCTGCCTGACTACATAGGATATGAGCTATATACTGTTCAACGTAACAGCACTAATAAGGGCTCTTAAGGACTCTCTTGTCTTCTGGTAGCTGGTATATATGGTGGTAAAAGCTATATTCTGAGCTTCTGGGGCCCTGCCTGACTACATAGGATATGAGCTATATACTGTTCAACGTAGCAGCACTAATAAGGGCTCTTAAGGACTCTCTTGTCTTCTGGTAGCTGGTATATATGGTGGTAAAAGCTATATTCTGAGCTTCTGGGGCCCTGCCTGACTACATAGGATATGAGCTATATACTGTTCAACGTAGCAGCCCTAATAAGGGCTCTTAAGGACTCTCTTGTCTTCTGGTAGCTGGTATATATGGTGGTAAAAGCTATATTCTGAGCTTCTGGGGCCCTGCCTGACTACATAGGATATGAGCTATATACTGTTCAACGTAGCAGCACTAATAAGGGCTCTTAAGGACTCTCTTGTCTTCTGGTAGCTGGTATATATGGTGGTAAAAGCTATATTCTGAGCTTCTGGGGCCCTGCCTGACTACATAGGATATGAGCTATATACTGTTCAACGTAGCAGCACTAATAAGGGCTCTTAAGGACTCTCTTGTCTTCTGGTAGCTGGTATATATGGTGGTAAAAGCTATATTCTGAGCTTCTGGGGCCCTGCCTGACTACATAGGATATGAGCTATATACTGTTCAACGTAGCAGCCCTAATAAGGGCTCTTAAGGACTCTCTTGTCTTCTGGTAGCTGGTATATATGGTGGTAAAAGCTATATTCTGAGCTTCTGGGGCCCTGCCTGACTACATAGGATATGAGCTATATACTGTTCAACGTAGCAGCACTAATAAGGGCTCTTAAGGACTCTCTTGTCTTCTGGTAGCTGGTATATATGGTGGTAAAAGCTATATTCTGAGCTTCTGGGGCCCTGCCTGACTACATAGGATATGAGCTATATACTGTTCAACGTAGCAGCACTAATAAGGGCTCTTAAGGACTCTCTTGTCTTCTGGTAGCTGGTATATATGGTGGTAAAAGCTATATTCTGAGCTTCTGGGGCCCTGCCTGACTACATAGGATATGAGCTATATACTGTTCAACGTAGCAGCCCTAATAAGGGCTCTTAAGGACTCTCTTGTCTTCTGGTAGCTGGTATATATGGTGGTAAAAGCTATATTCTGAGCTTCTGGGGCCCTGCCTGACTACATAGAATATGAGCTATATACTGTTCAACGTAGCAGCCCTAATAAGGGCTCTTAAGGACTCTCTTGTCTTCTGGTAGCTGGTATATATGGTGGTAAAAGCTATATTCTGAGCTTCTGGGGCCCTGCCTGACTACATAGGATATGAGCTATATACTGTTCAACGTAGCAGCCCTAATAAGGGCTCTTAAGGACTCTCTTGTCTTCTGGTAGCTGGTATATATGGTGGTAAAAGCTATATTCTGAGCTTCTGGGGCCCTGCCTGACTACATAGGATATGAGCTATATACTGTTCAACGTAGCAGCACTAATAAGGGCTCTTAAGGACTCTCTTGTCTTCTGGTAGCTGGTATATATGGTGGTAAAAGCTATATTCTGAGCTTCTGGGGCCCTGCCTGACTACATAGGATATGAGCTATATACTGTTCAACGTAGCAGCACTAATAAGGGCTCTTAAGGACTCTCTTGTCTTCTGGTAGCTGGTATATATGGTGGTAAAAGCTATATTCTGAGCTTCTGGGGCCCTGCCTGACTACATAGGATATGAGCTATATACTGTTCAACGTAGCTGCCCTAATAAGGGCTCTTAAGGACTCTCTTGTCTTCTGGTAGCTGGTATATATGGTGGTAAAAGCTATATTCTGAGCTTCTGTGGCCCTGCCTGACTACATAGGATATGAGCTATATACTGTTCAACGTAGCAGCCCTAATAAGGGCTCTTAAGGACTGTCTTGTCTTCTGGTAGCTGGTATATATGGTGGTAAAAGCTATATTCTGAGCTTCTGGGGCCCTGCCTGACTACATAGGATATGAGCTATATACTGTTCAACGTAGCAGCCCTAATAAGGGCTCTTAAGGACTCTCTTGTCTTCTGGTAGCTGGTATATATGGTGGTAAAAGCTATATTCTGAGCTTCTGGGGCCCTGCCTGACTACATAGGATATGATGAGCTATATACTGTTCAGCGTAGTAGCCCTAATAAGGGCTCTTAAGGACTGTCTTGTCTTCTGGTAGCTGGTATATATGGTGGTAAAAGCTATATTCTGAGCTTCTGGGGCCCTGCCTGCCTACATATGAGCCATATACCGTTCAGCGTAGTAGCCCTAATAAGGGCTCTTAATGACTCTCTTGTCTTCTGGTAGCTGGTATAGATGGTGGTAAAAGCGATATCCCGAGCTTCTGGGGCCCTGCCAGCGACAGCCTGTCTTTCCCTGCTGTGAGCGTCTGTCCCTCACTAAGTTCAAGCTGCTAATGCTGACAAAGAGGAAGTGCTGAGTTTTGTATATTCGAGGTCACATGGTTTTTCCAGCCAATGCGTGTAGACGCCGTTTTCGCGATGCCAGCGTCCTCCCAGGACCTGTCACACCCCCCCTGCATGGTGATTGGTGTAAAAAACGCGCCAGGGAAGGCGGGAGGGGAAACGAATTGTGAGTGCGCCATCGCCGCTGTACTCGATCGAAATCGAGTATGACGAACAGCGTAGTATTCGATCGAATACCGGCTCGGTCGAATACTACTCGCTCATCACTAATAATAAACTGTACAGTGCAGCCCATATCATAATAATAAACTGTACACTGCAACCCACATCACTAATAATATACTGTACACTGTGCTCAACACCATACAAATACATTACACCTCACATCATGATAATAAACTGTACATTGTACCTCACACCATAAAAATGAACTGTACACTGCAACCCACATCATAGTAATAAACTGTACACTGCACTCTACATCATAAAAATAATCTGTACATGGTAACCCACATAATAAAGGAACTGTACAGTGCATCCAATATCATAATAATAACCTGTATGCTACTCTCTTTGCCATAATAATAAACTGTATACTGCTCTCCAGTTCATAATAATGATCCATACACTGCTCTCCATGTCCTGATAATAAACTGTATGCTGCTCTCTTTTCTCTCCAGTTCATAATAATGATCCATAGGCTGCTCTCCATGTCCTGATAATAAACTGTATGCTGCTCTCTTTTCTCTCCAGTTCATAATAATGAACCGTACGCTGCTCTCCATGTCCCGATAATAAACTGTATGCTGCTCTCTTTTCTCTCCAGTTCATAATGATGAACTGTACGCTGCTCTCCATGTCCTGATAATAAACTCTATGCTGCTCTCCACCATAAAATTGTTCTGTGTTACCAAGTGGCACAATGACCTAACTGTACAGAAAGATACATTGGAAATAAACTCCACACTCCCATGGAGGGAATAAACTGGGCATATATCCCGTACATGGACTGTTTAGTGCACTGACAAAGAATAAACTGACTATATATTCTGTTCACCATAGTGCCAGGGGGAGGATGAATTACAGTATATACTGGCCTCACTGCCAAGAATAGAATAAACTGCACTGTAGTCTGTTTAACATCCACCCTGTCGCTGTGATATAAGTATAAAATAGTCCAGTCTGCAGCACATTTGGGTGTTATTCAGAGTGCTGATTTCTATGTTATGTCTAATCCTGTGTGGATGTGGATAGTCTTTAGGTAAACTCACCAGATGTCCCTGTGCCTCCTCTGAAAAATGTCACACTTTGCTTTTGCTGACATTGGTGGGAAACCTGTCCCACCGAATCCAGGACGCCTGGCCAATTTGCAACTGGGGCCCTGTTCCGGCTCATTGGTTGAACAGTGGTAGTGGAAAGTAAGGATTGGCTGAACATCAGTTAATTTATCAATATCCTTTACAGACCAGAGATATCCAAATTGCGCTTTAAAGGTATCCTATGCTCAAGTTCATGTCGTCACCTTCTATGACAGTCAGTGCCCCAAAACAGCCATTGTTTTACTTTTTACTAAAGCCTTTGCCCATTATTCATAAAAACACATAGGATGCAGTATGATGTTCGAAAGGCTTAAGGCCGTGCAGCAGTGCCCCCTGGTGTTTTCCAGCAATGATTAAGTTACGCGCAGTCCAGCATTGAGGCTCAGATGTATCAGTTATAGTAACTAAATCTGAAAGTACTACAAGCTGAACTGTCACATACACCTCATGTGGTAGTTTAGCTTGTAACTGAATGTATATTTGCTAGAGAGCACCAGGGGGTGGTGCATGGCCCAAGGCCTTTGCTCTTTGATCTGGATTCTTTGTTGCTGACCCCATTCCTGGACCTCAACTATGCTAATTCAATCCCACCTATCGACCACCTCCCCACAACCTTTGCTCAATTCTGAACCTTGTTTCTGAACATCTGCTGCCTTGCTAACGGACTTGACCACTCTTGTCTGCTGCCTGCCCTTGACCTCGGCTTCGTCTGACCGCACCACTGTTACCACTGTTGCCAAGCCATCTGGCCCAGAGAAGTGCTCAGGGCATGACCTAATGCTTCCCACGCAGCACAACTTATTCAGCCTTGCGCAGGTCTCTAGTGAGGACAGGGGTTGATTCCAGATCATGTCTTGGGTTCTGTGTAGTAGTTCTGGGAGCCCACCTAGATGGCAGTGAGACCACAGTACCCTGTAGTCAAAATTCAATCCAGAGACTTGTTTTTATAATAACACCTTCCGGACAAATTACATACTATTAACTCATGTTTAAGGATCGGTGAATCCGCTAAAGTTTAGGTTTATCAAGTTTGAACTTGCCGCTAAAGTCAGGTTCGGGTCCCCGGACTCGGCCCAAACCCGAACTCCATGGGCTAGAAGCCTAGAGGGCTGCAGATTGAGGGGAACACCAGTGCCCGGCACAAAATAGGCTGGGAAAGTACTCAAAACAATAACATACAACAAAACTGAAAAAAAATACATACCGTATATACTCGAGTATAAGCCGAGTTTTTCAGCCCACTTTTTGGGCTGAAAAAAGCCACCTCGGCTTATACTCGAGTCAATACGGTAATTGAGCTGCACTTCCAGGCTGCTGCGTGCAGGTCGTCGGTGGGCGTACCCCATATGGCCGGCGTCCAATGAAAACATTGGACGCCGGCCATATGGGGCACGCCCACCGACGACCAGCGCGCAACAGCCAGGAAGTGCTGGCGGCGGCGGGAGCAGCTGGCGGAGGCGGATGACGGCGGCGGGAGCGGCGGCGCTGAATGGAGAGAGCGACCGGCAGGAGGAGGAGGTTGGTGGCGGCAGCAGCAGCAGGTACCGTTTTTGTGTGTGTGTGTGTGTGTGTGTGTGTGTGTGTGTGTGTGTGTGCGCGCTGGTTCATGCTGACCTCCCTCTCATCTCTATGCCCAATCCTTTAGAGCAGGGGCAGGGCCAAAAAATGTGGCATGGTGCAAGATGCCTTTCCTGTCCACAGCAGCATTAACCCTGCCTGTCCCTGCTTTCCCCCCAAGAATGTTTAATGTCTGCTGTCCCAGGGGGCACAGCAAAAAGCAGGGCAAAGATAGGGGCGAGGGGGAGCAGGACAGAGACAGAGATTCAGCATGCCAGAGATGGAAGTGAAATGTGTAGCAGGGTGGAGATTGGGGTGCAGCATGGAGCAGGGCAGAGATGGGGGTAAAGAGTGCAGCAGGGCATACATGGGGGGGCAGCATGGAACAGGTATGTGTGTGTCTGTGTCTTTTTCTGTGTGTGTCTCTTCTGTGTGTCAACTCCAATTCCAATTGAAAAAAGCCGCCTCGGCTTATACTCGAGTCAATAGTTTGTTCCACTTTTTTGGGGTAAAATTAGGTGCCTCGGCTTATACACGGATCGGCCTATACTCGAGTATATACGGGTAAATACATTTAAAAATGGTTTAATGGGTGTCAGAAGGGAAATCAAGGGAAAACACCAGGGATTGTCCTGCACAAAATGGGGTAGGGAAAGTACTCAAAATAATAACATACTGAAAAAACATTAAAGAAATACATACAAAAATATAAATAAAATTATAATTTTTCACAGGTGTCAGACTTCAACTCGGGGGTAGCACCAGGCTAAATTACTCAAAATAATAACTGAAAACTAAAAAATTTGAGAATAGATATTTTATTGACCAGATGAGTAAGGGAGGGGGCTCCATTTCCAAAACTATCTGTTCATTTCATTGCCCTTTCATGGACAGGTGGCTTACATACTTGGGGATAGCTCCGGATGAAGGAACCTCAGCTAATTGTCATTTTCAGGCCATTTCCAGGGACAGTTTGCTTACAAACTGAGGGGGAGAGAAAACTATTTGCTAATTATCCTTTACAAGCCACTTCCAGGGACAGGTGTCTGATATACCGAAGAGGATCGGCCACTGTCAGTAATGTAAAAAATGAAGAATTTAGCTAATAAGGGACAGTTACATATCCGTTGAGCTGGTGGTGGTGGTGATGAAGCTGGTGCTGCAGGGAGAAGATGTGCTACACATTCCTCCCTTGCCAGCTAGGGTTGCCACCTGGGCAGTATTTTTTTACTTACTTTACTGCCCACTGGCCTGGCAGTGCCGGTATTTGTTTTTTTACTGGTAATTTTAATTGCAGGTATAGTTTTTCCATCCTCAATTATCAGTAAAAAATACCAGCGCCAGGTACCAACCTTAGTGCCAACTTTGCAATGTATTCTTGTAGGCTCCGATACCGCTGCCAGAAAGGTGAAGCCAGACCAAGTTGAGGTATTGATAGATTAGATAAGGGGTTCCCAACAGGTGATACTAGTACCACTGGTGGTACTTGAGGTACTCACAGGTGGTACTCAACAATGCTGCAGACTTGTCCTGCAACTGTACCCAAACCTGATCTGCTGCCATCTGCAACTCAAGCATGATTTGCACCATATATAAAAAACTGGACAATTTTTGTGTGATTCATTCACTTTCAAAAAGGTGTTTTGTATGTTTTTATTAAGGCTTTAGGTGACTGACAAAGCTCAAACACCGCCAGTTGGTACTTCATTTAATCAGTAAATGGAAAGTGGTACTTGATGAAAAAATGTTGGGAACCCCTGGATTAGATGGCACACAGTGCTTCAAGTTCCAGTTCACCAGGGACCTGCAAAGCAAACAAAAACACAAGACACTTGGTTGCTGATGCTGAACCTGAAGCCCGGCAATATGGTGTGTGACAATGGGCTGAGCTTAGCTGCCAATTAGCTGCCAATCTGGGTTGAGGCACATCTGTTGGCTGGCACATGTGCAGCTCTAAAAAGCCTGGGTGAGTCGAAGTGCAAACCAACAGCACTTCACCACCAATGAGTGGGCCTCCATGAGCGATATTTGTGACCTGCTGCTGTGTGTCTAATACACCACCAATACGGTCAGCACTGATCATCATCAATTCTAACATCCCAATCCCTTGCCTGCTAGAAAAAAACACTTCAGGTCATGATGAAGAATGTAAAATTGCCACATAAGGAAGCATAGGAGGATGAGGAAGGCCCATTTACACAGGTGTCAGGCCAGTCCACACATGCCTTACAGGGTGGGTTGCCGGACCGACAGCGGCCATCCAAAGGACAGTTTTGGAGGCTTCATATGATGACTCTTCCTCACGGCAGGGTGACACCCAATTCAGCTCATGGGTGTCACTGAAGAGTTTCTGGGGGGATGCGGAGGAGACACCTCCCACTGAGGACAGCTTCTCTTTGACTCAGGGCAGCCTGGCTCTACATACTGCAGTACTGACTGCAGGGTTACCCGCATAGTCACCAGTGATGATTGCTGTGTGGCCACCCTGCTGGATCCATGCTATAAGGATAACATTGCCCCCTTGATTCCAGCACTGCAGACGGATAGAAATGTCCATCACCAGGGACCTGCAAAGAACTGAAAAACATTATTTGTATTATTAAAAAATAATACATGCAAACACCTGAGGCTCCCTCTGATGCTTCTGTTGTCTCTAACACTGTCTGCAACACAACGATCAAGAGCTGATGCAGCACATGCAGGTGTTTCAGCAAATATGATGAAGAAAAGGACCTCTCATAAAAAACATTGCAATAACATGGGACCAAGCAGACCAATTTCTCAGCCTAGGAGAAACATCGTTGGCTGAAGGATACAACATGGTTGGAAAGAAGGCAGTGGCCCAATAACATAAGGTAATTGATTTGTTTTTGAAATGGAAGACGGTTCCAAAGATGTATGGCAAGGGACTGTTTTAGCCAGAGCATCAATCATGAACACATGGTTTTATATAATGTATGAAAAAGACTCTGTTCTATACAGTATCAGCTTTTAGATGACAATAAAGAAGGAGATCTTCACATAAGCCTGATTCTAATGATTCTCACAAGTGGAATATGCCAAAGAAGATGGCTCAAAAAGGACTGGCATGGTAAGCCAAACCTTCAGTGTACTTGGTCACAAGTTTGGTGACCATTTCCATATTTTATAGACATAAATGAAGTTCTTGAACGTTGCCAAAATTGTGGAGCTTCCAATTTTATTTATAGAAAATCAAAATTTCATAATATAATTTTGTATTCCTGTGAACTCATTTAATGAAGTAAAGAGAATATGAAAACTGAGTAAAGGGGGTGAGAGTAGCTTCATCACTATTATTTATACAAAATTATTATCATTATTATTCAGGGCCTGGGAACCAATTTACCGCCCAGTTACCCTCTCATCATCTAAGTATTAAGAATATGAGAAGGCATCTTTGGATTACATCAATTATTTCTTCCTTACAGAGGAATAAACCACGTCTGACAAATGAGGGGCAATAAAGAAAGAACCTAAACATAAAATGAAATAAAAGAGCATATAAATGGAAAAGTCGTGTGACTGCTCATTATGACAGTTATTGTTAAAGTGGACCAACGCCCAGGCGCCCTCTGATGACGCGCCCTCTGATGACGTGTCCTCTGATGACAGCTGAGAGCGGCGCCGGCCTCCACGCTTCCGCCGCCCGCTGACAGCGTAGCCGGCCTGCCCGCTCCCACCATGCCGGCATTTTTTTTTTTTTTATTTCAGGGAAAATTCGATCGGCACGAACCAAAAAAAATTCGGGTTCGTGCCGAATCGAATTTTCCCTGAAATTCGGAGCGAATTCCGGTTCGTCCAAACCGGTTCGCTCATCCCTACTCAACACACACATCATTTTTTTCTACATTTGTAATTTTTACTCCAACACTTACCTACATTCAAAGTACCATTTAAATATAAGTCACCAAGAAAAATTTGCGATACTGCTCCTTTAATGATAGAACAAGGGGGCACAACCTGAAGCTAGATGGGGGTAAAGAGTGCAGCAGGGCATACATGGGGGGGCAGCATGGAACAGGTATGTGTGTGTCTGTGTCTTTTTCTGTGTGTGTCTCTTCTGTGTGTCAACTCCAATTCCAATTGAAAAAAGCCGCCTCGGCTTATACTCGAGTCAATAGTTTGTTCCACTTTTTTGGGGTAAAATTAGGTGCCTCGGCTTATACACGGATCGGCCTATACTCGAGTATATACGGGTAAATACATTTAAAAATGGTTTAATGGGTGTCAGAAGGGAAATCAAGGGAAAACACCAGGGATTGTCCTGCACAAAATGGGGTAGGGAAAGTACTCAAAATAATAACATACTGAAAAAACATTAAAGAAATACATACAAAAATATAAATAAAATTATAATTTTTCACAGGTGTCAGACTTCAACTCGGGGGTAGCACCAGGCTAAATTACTCAAAATAATAACTGAAAACTAAAAAATTTGAGAATAGATATTTTATTGACCAGATGAGTAAGGGAGGGGGCTCCATTTCCAAAACTATCTGTTCATTTCATTGCCCTTTCATGGACAGGTGGCTTACATACTTGGGGATAGCTCCGGATGAAGGAACCTCAGCTAATTGTCATTTTCAGGCCATTTCCAGGGACAGTTTGCTTACAAACTGAGGGGGAGAGAAAACTATTTGCTAATTATCCTTTACAAGCCACTTCCAGGGACAGGTGTCTGATATACCGAAGAGGATCGGCCACTGTCAGTAATGTAAAAAATGAAGAATTTAGCTAATAAGGGACAGTTACATATCCGTTGAGCTGGTGGTGGTGGTGATGAAGCTGGTGCTGCAGGGAGAAGATGTGCTACACATTCCTCCCTTGCCAGCTAGGGTTGCCACCTGGGCAGTATTTTTTTACTTACTTTACTGCCCACTGGCCTGGCAGTGCCGGTATTTGTTTTTTTACTGGTAATTTTAATTGCAGGTATAGTTTTTCCATCCTCAATTATCAGTAAAAAATACCAGCGCCAGGTACCAACCTTAGTGCCAACTTTGCAATGTATTCTTGTAGGCTCCGATACCGCTGCCAGAAAGGTGAAGCCAGACCAAGTTGAGGTATTGATAGATTAGATAAGGGGTTCCCAACAGGTGATACTAGTACCACTGGTGGTACTTGAGGTACTCACAGGTGGTACTCAACAATGCTGCAGACTTGTCCTGCAACTGTACCCAAACCTGATCTGCTGCCATCTGCAACTCAAGCATGATTTGCACCATATATAAAAAACTGGACAATTTTTGTGTGATTCATTCACTTTCAAAAAGGTGTTTTGTATGTTTTTATTAAGGCTTTAGGTGACTGACAAAGCTCAAACACCGCCAGTTGGTACTTCATTTAATCAGTAAATGGAAAGTGGTACTTGATGAAAAAATGTTGGGAACCCCTGGGTTAGATGGCACACAGTGCTTCAAGTTCCAGTTCACCAGGGACCTGCAAAGCAAACAAAAACACAAGACACTTGGTTGCTGATGCTGAACCTGAAGCCCGGCAATATGGTGTGTGACAATGGGCTGAGCTTAGCTGCCAATTAGCTGCCAATCTGGGTTGAGGCACATCTGTTGGCTGGCACATGTGCAGCTCTAAAAAGCCTGGGTGAGTCGAAGTGCAAACCAACAGCACTTCACCACCAATGAGTGGGCCTCCATGAGCGATATTTGTGACCTGCTGCTGTGTGTCTAATACACCACCAATACGGTCAGCACTGATCATCATCAATTCTAACATCCCAATCCCTTGCCTGCTAGAAAAAAACACTTCAGGTCATGATGAAGAATGTAAAATTGCCACATAAGGAAGCATAGGAGGATGAGGAAGGCCCATTTACACAGGTGTCAGGCCAGTCCACACATGCCTTACAGGGTGGGTTGCCGGACCGACAGCGGCCATCCAAAGGACAGTTTTGGAGGCTTCATATGATGACTCTTCCTCACGGCAGGGTGACACCCAATTCAGCTCATGGGTGTCACTGAAGAGTTTCTGGGGGGATGCGGAGGAGACACCTCCCACTGAGGACAGCTTCTCTTTGACTCAGGGCAGCCTGGCTCTACATACTGCAGTACTGACTGCAGGGTTACCCGCATAGTCACCAGTGATGATTGCTGTGTGGCCACCCTGCTGGATCCATGCTATAAGGATAACATTGCCCCCTTGATTCCAGCACTGCAGACGGATAGAAATGTCCATCACCAGGGACCTGCAAAGAACTGAAAAACATTATTTGTATTATTAAAAAATAATACATGCAAACACCTGAGGCTCCCTCTGATGCTTCTGTTGTCTCTAACACTGTCTGCAACACAACGATCAAGAGCTGATGCAGCACATGCAGGTGTTTCAGCAAATATGATGAAGAAAAGGACCTCTCATAAAAAACATTGCAATAACATGGGACCAAGCAGACCAATTTCTCAGCCTAGGAGAAACATCGTTGGCTGAAGGATACAACATGGTTGGAAAGAAGGCAGTGGCCCAATAACATAAGGTAATTGATTTGTTTTTGAAATGGAAGACGGTTCCAAAGATGTATGGCAAGGGACTGTTTTAGCCAGAGCATCAATCATGAACACATGGTTTTATATAATGTATGAAAAAGACTCTGTTCTATACAGTATCAGCTTTTAGATGACAATAAAGAAGGAGATCTTCACATAAGCCTGATTCTAATGATTCTCACAAGTGGAATATGCCAAAGAAGATGGCTCAAAAAGGACTGGCATGGTAAGCCAAACCTTCAGTGTACTTGGTCACAAGTTTGGTGACCATTTCCATATTTTATAGACATAAATGAAGTTCTTGAACGTTGCCAAAATTGTGGAGCTTCCAATTTTATTTATAGAAAATCAAAATTTCATAATATAATTTTGTATTCCTGTGAACTCATTTAATGAAGTAAAGAGAATATGAAAACTGAGTAAAGGGGGTGAGAGTAGCTTCATCACTATTATTTATACAAAATTATTATCATTATTATTCAGGGCCTGGGAACCAATTTACCGCCCAGTTACCCTCTCATCATCTAAGTATTAAGAATATGAGAAGGCATCTTTGGATTACATCAATTATTTCTTCCTTACAGAGGAATAAACCACGTCTGACAAATGAGGGGCAATAAAGAAAGAACCTAAACATAAAATGAAATAAAAGAGCATATAAATGGAAAAGTCGTGTGACTGCTCATTATGACAGTTATTGTTAAAGTGGACCAACGCCCAGGCGCCCTCTGATGACGCGCCCTCTGATGACGTGTCCTCTGATGACAGCTGAGAGCGGCGCCGGCCTCCACGCTTCCGCCGCCCGCTGACAGCGTAGCCGGCCTGCCCGCTCCCACCATGCCGGCATTTTTTTTTTTTTTATTTCAGGGAAAATTCGATCGGCACGAACCAAAAAAAATTCGGGTTCGTGCCGAATCGAATTTTCCCTGAAATTCGGAGCGAATTCCGGTTCGTCCAAACCGGTTCGCTCATCCCTACTCAACACACACATCATTTTTTTCTACATTTGTAATTTTTACTCCAACACTTACCTACATTCAAAGTACCATTTAAATATAAGTCACCAAGAAAAATTTGCGATACTGCTCCCTTAATGATAGAACAAGGGGGCACAACCTGAAGCTAGTCGGGGGGGGGGGGGGGGGGGAGATCAGGAGCAATGTTAGAAAATATTATTTTACAGAAAGAGTAGTAGATGCTTGGAACAAACTTCCAGCAGAGGTAGTTGAAAAATCAACAGTCACTGAATTTAAACATGCCTGGGATAAGCACACATCTATCCTAAGATAAAGAGAACATACAGTTACATAAGGGCAGACTAGATGGACCATATGGTCTCCTTCTGCCGTCAACCTTCTATGTTTCTATGTTAAATTAAACATTACTGACACGCAAGTGGCCTGACCCAGTGGATAATTCGCTAACAATTGGCAAGGTGGTTTGAACAATAGGTATTACAGAGCAGTGACCCCCAAGTGGCTTGAACAATTGGTATTAAAGAGCAGTGACCCCCAAGGGGCCTTAACAATTGGTATTACAAATCAGTGACCCCCAAGTGGCCTGAACAATTGGTATTACAGAGCAGTGACCCCCAAGTGGTTTGAACAATTGATATTAAATAGCAGTGACCCCCATGAGGTTTAATCAATTGGTATTACAGAGCAGTGACCCCCAAGTAGCCAGAACAATTAGTTGACCAAGTGACTTGAACATCTGGTATTACAAAGTACTGACACCCAAGTGGTTGGAGTAAGTGCGATTAAATAGTACTGACACCCAGTGTCACACTTCACAAAAAAAAATTTTCAAGAGGGACTTAACTGCCCTGAACCAGTGCATACTACAAAAACAATTGGTATTACAGAGTACTGATACCTAAGTGGTGGGATCAAGTGCTATTAAAGAGTACTGACACTACCCAAATGTTTTTTATTTTCTTCAAAAGGGCTCTAACTGCCCTGATCCAGTGCATACCCCAATAAAAATTGGTATTAAAGAGTAGGGGCACCCAAGTGGTTGGAGAAAGTGCTATTAAAGAATACAGACACCCAGTGCACAATACACAAACATTTTTTTTCAAGAGGGACTTAACTGCCCTGACCCAGTGCATATGCCAATAGCAATTGGTATTACAGAGTACTGACTCCCAAGTACTTAGAGCAAGTGCTGACACCCAACCTATCTAGCCCTCACTCCAGCCACTTTTCTTGAATAAATGTCCTAACAAGGACAGTTTTAGCAAAAAAATTAAGCCCTAACTGTCCCTCAGCAGCAGCCAGCAGCACCTCTCCCTGTCTAATGAAGAGTGAGAAGCAGTGTCATTGGTGTGATGCAGACCCCGATCTTTATACATCGGGGTCACATGTCCCGCAAGGCCAATGGCTGGGAGTCCAGGAAGAAGGCTGATTGGCTGCTGTTGCCAAGCCCCGAATTTGGTATGAACCTGAACTTTCTCATGTTCAAATGGAGCCTCCCGCTTTAAGAAAACTCCCTTACCTTTGATCCTGCAATGTCTCATGGCCAGGTCAAAGCTGGTCAGCCACCAGAGGCAAGTTTAAAAGGACCAATGAGCCCTGATTTTACTGAAGGGCTTTTAGCCTTTTTTTAAGTGTAGCAGGCGTATCAGCCCTATGTGTACTGCAATACCCACCTATAAATCCACATTCCAATGCCAAAATGCCCATTATAGCTGTTGCTTGGCTGCGCTAGAGTTTGTAATTTGCAATCTTGTCCGTGTTTAACACAATGTAAATGAGTCATTTGGATCACTGTTTATGTGAGTAAATGAGAGAGATCCTGACAAGTAAGTTTTTGAAATTATTTGCCAACTAGAGATTAGCAAACCTGGTTTCAAGACGAATTTCAGGAAAATTTATTTCGGCGCGAACCTGAACTTCATGTGGTTTGCCGCAAAACGCAGAAGACGAACCTGGTGGGATTTCACCGGCCCCACCCCACAGGTCATGGCCAGCCACGGAGAAGCAGACAGACGGGGGTCACATGGTCATAGCTTACAATATCAGGGTAAGCCAATCAGGAGGCGCTATTGCTGGAGATAGTCACGTGATGTGCCGACTATCCACCATTATCGTCCTGGCTGTTGCAGAGCATTGCTTTTAAAGCAGGTGCAGTTTAGGGCAAAGAGAAAAGAAGGGACAGGAAAGGAAGTGGGCACAGTTGGATGCTGGGGGGGGTGCGCTGCACAGAAAAACTGCATCTGCTTGCACTGGGATATGCTGGTCATTGTAGTCAACCCTGTAAAGTCTGAAAATTTCAGTGAGGTTTTTTTTTTTATTTTTTGGCCTCATCTGTCTGGTTTAGCTGGTCCCTCTCACTGTGTTGGGGAACTTGGGGTACACAGTGCCTCAGCGTTTATTACAGCTTAAAAAAAATCTTTTTCACTTGCCAAGGAATATTTTAGGGAACATCTATCTGTTTTAAGAAAAACTAAGTAAAATGCCTGGGAAAGGAAGGGTTGGGAATGGACAGGGTAGAGGAAAATACATCCCTGCAGTTCCTTCTGCCACTGAGGATAAGGATGTTGGTGCCAGTACCAACACTGTGGTCAGCAGCTATGTGCCCAGGCCCAGTAAAAGTAGCACCAGCCATTTGCCCAGGCCCAGCCATAGTAGTGGCAGCATCCATTTGCCCAGGCCCACCACTGCTAGTACTAGAAGTAGCAGCAGCAATGTACGCAGTAGTAGTAGCAGCATCAGCAAGCCAGAGTTGTGCATTTCCTCTAGTGGGCGTGTTATTTCGGTCAATGCATGCATTAGGGACCTGTTGACTTGCTCTCACTCATCTCAAGAGGAGTAAGACTCTGATGCAATGACTTCCTCCACTACAACTACACGTCACAGTAAATGAAGCCTTTCTCTTCCATCATCTGTCTCTTTACTGCCCCCTCCTAGTGGGGGGCCTGCTTTTCTCAGAAGCCCAGTTGCTATGGATAGTGATGAGGATAATTTGTTTGATGACAGTCAGCATTTGGAGGGTGTTGCGGAGGTGGTGGAAGTGGAAGCGGTGTCCGAGACTCATAGCTGCGGTAGTGTGGGTGCTGGTAGATATGGACATACTGCCAGTTATGTAGGGGGCTGTGGTGTAAGGATGCAAGTGGACCATGATCAAACATCAGAACAGGGAAGTGGCAGGGATCAGGAGGATGAGCATGATGATGTAGTTTTGGACAGGACCTGGGAACCAGGCAACAAGGAAAGGACACTGCCAAAGCAGGAGGGTACTTCTGGCACTGGCAGCGACAAAGAGCCAAGCCAAGGTAGGGCCAGGTCATCTGCAAAATGGCACAGGGCTAGGTCAGCTGGTATAGGCCACTCAGGAGCAGGTGACAGCGACACTGATGCTGCTTTTACAGACTCCTGCCAGAGGAGTAGCAAAATCAGGGGGTGGTGGTGGACATTCTAGTTCTTCTTATTTATGTTGCCATCTGGCGATTCTTTTGTACCTTCCCTGGAGAACAAAATCTAGCACAGTGCCAGATCAGCAAGTAGAAAGTTGGCCTTAGCCAGGGCACAAATCTAGGACTAGGAACATAGGCACCTGGAGCAGCATCACAAAGCTGTGTGGGACAATCCAAATGGCCTTTTTCAATTTTCAGGAAGCCAATCCTGTTGCTACCCCTCTATAAATGGGGTAATTTTTGAGTGCTTGTCAGCTAGTGCAAGTACCAGGCCTACACAACAACCAGAGGTCTCCTGTTCTTTGGCCTAGTCTTTAAAATCTGTGCCTCTGCTAATGCTACCACCACCAGCACCTATGCTGCCGTCTACTAACACCAGCTCTACACAACAACCACAGGTCTCCTGTCCCTCTGCCTAGTCTTTCAGTACTGCTAATGCCACTACTACTACCAACAGTGCCTCTGCTGCCACCCTCTGCTACTACTAGGCCTACACAACTTTAGATCTCCGCTGTGATTCACAAAATGTGTACATTTATCAAGGCTTGTAAAAAACAGCCATTGTTTGATCTTCTTCAACTAACTTGTCAAAATGCCAATTCTGCTGCTACTGCCAGACAGATGGAATAATTTTTTGGGGGGTTTGCCCGCTATTGCAAGCCCTACACAACCACCACATGTCTCCTGTCCTTCTGTCTAGTCTTTCAGTATTGCTAATGCCACTACTACTACCACCAACAGCACATGGTAAACTAACCTTTTCCGACAGCTTACACAGTGCTGGCTTTGCTGGTGGCCGCATCCGTGGCTCGCTTCTGTGTCCAGCCATTTAGATAGGCTGGGGGCGGCATCGCTTCCCAGTCTCCGGGTGATGTGGCTAGTGGGCTGGGTCAAGTCAGACGGCATTCTGGAGATCAGCCAACCAGCGATCTCAAAAATGGCAGTGGGTGTGGCCTTGGTTGAGAAAAAACATGTTTTTCTTTAAAACCAGGACACTGCTGAGCCAGATGCATCACACAAGGTACTTGGACAGGGAATCCCCATATGGGTTTTGTGCTGCTTTAAAATGACCCTGGTCAGCTCAGTGGCAGCAGATAAAGCCACACATTAGGGTTGATTTTACACACTACAGCACCGTATTTAGTTGTGCAGTTGTTTTAAAAACATTCACACAGTTAAATATGGTACTGGAAAACAATACAAAAGTGGGTAAAATAAAATACTCACAGTGCTAAATCAACCCTATTGTCATCCAGTCTATGCTCGCCCAGCCAGTAAATCTGTATGTATGTCTAATGTAGGTCAATGTATCTGTTGTTATTTTTGCTGTTACATTTTAGGTAACTAATTATGAATACATATCATGTTTTGAATTTTTATAATGCTATTGATATGATTTAGGTGTTGTTCAAAGTAGCCATCCAGTAAATTTAAACATACACAACAATATAAACCTGATTTTACTTCCAAGTTGTCATCTATGTCTAATGCATTGCAAGACATTACAGCTTGTCTAAAATTTCAAACTAATATTCTGTGTCTCTACCATAGCAGGGCCGAGAGTTAAAAGGCAGAAGGAAAGCGAAAGAGAATAAAGACTATTGTAATAGTGACTCATGGCCGTTAGCAAAAACTGTTAAGCATTATAGTGGGAAGATTAGATGATAACAGCGCCGGTCTGCTATCAGTCGCTGAAGGTTTGATGTCAGTGTTGGTACAGTGCATGGTGTTGTCTCATGATTGTACGGACAATGTTTTATATGTTATATACACTGCAGTTCTGAGTATATACAGTTTTAAAGAGGACCCTTTTTTATAAGCCATTTAAAAAGCCTAAGAGCATCCCAGTTGGGCATGCCCCACAATATGAAGACCCCCAGGTGCACCAGAAACGAATTTCTCAATTCTATGGCACATATGAGACTCTCTACAGCATCCAAGCTCTGCCTGAATGTGTTCTGGTGCATGCATGCATGACAGGAGAGGTGATGCTGTGACAAAGACCTGTGTTCTGCATTGCTGTTGCATACTGCAGTGTGCATGTACTGTAAGAGATTTGTTCCCATCGCCTTGTGTGTATCTGCCGGCAGGCGCACACCAGGGATGGCAAAACAGAGCCCTGGTTTTGCTGTGAGAGCCATGTTATAGCCTCATCTTTATGGCTGTGGGAGGGCCAAAACCACCTACTGCCACATTATCTGCCCTGACAATATTAAATCTTCAGTACCATTGAGTTGGCCCTATGCACCTTAGCTCATGACCTGTCCTGCAATGGTGAACCCTTTGCCTTGAAAGGCACTAGGCTTCAGTAGGGATACTGTGGGTTGTTCATGGGCTGGCCAGGCCAGGAAAAATCCTAGGCTGATTGTCTACCACTGCCCTTAACATGGTTTACTTTTATGGATATATATTGATATTGTTGCTGTCTCCTTAACTATTTATGTTCTATGTGTTCTATGCAGTAAGCAATACAATTTATTTACAGCACTTTTAATCACACACAGCCCGCTTTACCAAAGCACCATTCATTTACCCACCTAGCGGAACTACAAGGCAAAAAGATCGCTCAAGTTTTTTATTGCAATAAGCACACTAGTCAATTATTATAAACATTTTACTGTAATGGAATTAATACAAAGTGGGATACAGTTTACAGGTACAGTGAGTTACAAGATAGAATAGTTAGAATTAACTTAAAATGCAGATGCAGAATAGTGATGATGGGCTCCCAAAAGGAATTGTGTGGACAGCTAATGGAAAATCTGAGCACCTCCAGCACGCATAGAAAATGACCTCCCCCAGAGAGTGACAAGGGCTGGCCCAGGGTCATCCCCCTTTATGCCTCGGGACCCTCTTGCCCCTATTCTTCTGTGGGACGGACTGTTCCCTCCCTCCCTTGGAGAACCTTCCCTAATACCTAAAAACTTTTAGGAGTTATAACTTTGGAAAGGGGGTCATATGGATCTGGATATTGCACCAAACGACTAGGCTGGATGCTGGGCATCTGATGAGGCCAAAGATGAAGTCCCTAGATGGGTCTGAACCTGAGATCTCCGTTTCTTTAGATTCCAGTGGCCACCTTGCACTGAGAAATGTATGCCTGCATGCGATTTTGTGGGCCCCTTCTGGTTCGGTACCTGCCTTGGTGCTTGGACACACAGATACGGTCCAATGTGTCGGTGCCGTATGACTGTGGCCCTGGTGTTTGAAGAGAGGGAGCTCTCTCCAGAAGTCACCTCTGCTTCACACTCAGTTGGGCCTTCTCAGCCCAGAGGTGTGAGAGAATCAGCAAAGAGTCTGTGATCTGAGCTTGGCTCAACTCACAATTTGCCTTCCTGGAGAGATTAGGTCTGGTGCATGTTTATGGTTGGAAAGCCTTCATGCTACAGTGGAAAATAAATGGGGGAACTCCGGAATTTTGTCAGGCATTGTTTCACAATTAAACTGGATGTTTCCTTCACAACTATTTAAGATTTATTTTGGTATATACTTTGGTTTGAGTTTTTTTTTAATATTTTTGTGGTCAGTATAAGGCTGGAGTTCTAATTCTCTGCAGCACCCTGTGCTTTAGCTTTAATAATAATTATAATAATAATAATTATTTATACAGCACCAACATATTCCGCAGTGCTTTACAGGGGAATCAATCCCTCAGTTTTGCTGGGGTGATGTGTGGGTTGCTGAATTACTGAAACGCTTGTTGTGACAAATCACAAAAGGGCCCGCTGAGACTCTGGCCCCTATGAACCTGGAACTGGCCTTGCGTCTATGCTACTGTATGTTAAACAGGCAGACAGACTCAATTGCTCTATCAAACATTATACAATCATGCCCCCTATGATAATAAAATATAAACAATTGTGTAATCATACCACTAAGTGATTTATTAGTGTAAAAGACCTGACCACAGAGACCTGCTTCCTCTTTATCAGTCTCTGATGTGGTTATTCAAGTGTTGGAGTTTCTTCTGGAATAAATATCAGTAGCTGTGCACTGTGACAGTTGGTTTATGTTATTTCAAGTTGAATTTTTGAAACCTCACAATCCTCTCTTTTAGGAGTTTCCTTTCCTAAAGGACGACTCCAGGAGCAACAGCTGGGATGCACATATTCTTTACATTAAATCATGCTTGCTTTGTGTGTGTTCTCTATTGCTTGCAAGAACTGTATAAAAAGGGGGGGTACCTTTTAAAGTACTGTAACAGGTACACCCCATGATGAGGAACTCAAATCATAGTCCTTTTCACTGTCCATTCCAGAAGGGATACTACTCCGGCCCACTCTCCAAGAGGTTAGTCTAGTGTGATTCTCCAGTCCTTCAGCCTGAATTTGCACTCCAAGGCCCCAGGGGGAGCAACACATCGGCCCTTCTCCCTGTCCTATTCATGTGGGAGATCCTTGCTTTCTCTCTCTTGCTTCTAAGGTAGCTTTTACACTTAACCAAATATGTTCAGTCTTATATAAAGGACTGGAACCAATCATCTAGCTTTAACAGAGTTTACCTGATCTGGATCTTACCAGAAATGCCCAACTTTTTGTTCTTTAGTATAAAACAATATTATATTTGTCAATTTTTCCAACTATTTTCCAGATTAAAAATTCAGAAAAATTCTAAAAAATAACTGAGGGAATGTGTTTAATGAATGAAAAAGGCATGTCAGTTAGTGAAGTCGGCATTTTCCTCCTACTTTTTGCTGAAGGAAAATGGCACACAAAACAAACACATTTGCACACACTTTTCACCCCTCCAAGCAAGTCCTAAATCACATGCAAATTATCTCTTGGCAATAAATGTGTGCATGAAATCTTACATTATGTGCAAATTTACTTGCAAAACTTAGCGCACACAAAATGTGTCTCATGAATCAGGAGGAAGGGGAAAAACGAGAGTAAACCATTTTTGTGCATGAAAAGTGTGCACAAATAGCGCATAACCATGAATCGGCCCTATAGAGTCTGAGCCTCCCATATCCTACCCAAGATGACTGGGTCAATAGTTTGAACTGGGCCCCAAGGCAACCAGGCCAGGAAACTGACGTTCAAACTAGGGGCTAAGCCATGACATGATAGGTTATGGGTGCCCAGACACAAAATAAGTGCTATGGGCCACCTATAATCTTAGTGTTATAGCTAAGTTTCATGTCCGCCATGCTTGGAGTATAATCTGGGCATGGCTGCCTTGGGGCCCAGTCAATGCATATCACCGTTTATGGGGGGGGGGGGGGGGGGGCAAACATTGTAGTTGCATGGGGCCTGATGGCAGCTGATGGTTGGGGGGAGGCATATTATAAACATTTCTGTAATGGAAACACTTAAAGGGACAGTTCCATTTTATTTGGTTCATGGGTGTAGCCATGATGGGATTAGTGCGGCATGTAGACCCATTGACTTCTACTGAGAGGAGAGGGGAGAGTGGAGTCCTTTGTCGCTTACATCTCAATAGAATACAATAGGGTGACATACCACAGTAATCCCATCATGGCTGCTCCCATGATCTACAAGAGTTATTTAGACTGGACTGTTTCTTTAATGCTACATCATGCAATGTGTGATTCTAACTTTGCAGCAGTAAATTGTTAGTAAGGGGCCCATTTCGGTCCTACCATGATCATGCCCTGGGAGGCTCATTGAGGCTTTTCTGAAAATGATACCATGGCTTCTAAAGAATTCATACTTGAAAAGTTCTGTTTTGTGATGTGGTCTCAGATCATAGGTTTAACCCATGCTCAGCACACTGCAGCACTCTCCACTTTCATTTCAATTAACATAATTCCATAATGGGCCATACATACAAAGGCTAAATGCGTTATATGCAATATTATATAGAATGCTTTGCCACAAAATTTCAAGCAGACCTCAGCCAGTTTTCAGCCAATGAACTGGGTGGTCTGGTGCTCCCGGGTGGGAAAAATACAGTACAGGCAAGCAGAGCCCTCTACATACTGAAGGCATCGTGATCCTTTACATAACTATCCCAAATATAGAGAGATGGGGGATGTGACGTGTACTTCACAGTTATCCTGTAAATCCTTTTGTTGGGGTAAGTTGATAAATAGGTATGTTTATGTCAAAACAGACAAAAGATGTTTAAATGAATTGCATAAGAAAAATAATAAAAAATACGCACCCCCTAAAAATATGACATGTCTCAACCATCTTGTGCATCTTGGGATTCTCCCTTAAGCTGGACCTAAAGCCAAATAAGACTTTAGATCTTCTGAATAGCCTCCCCTCCCTTGGAACGGCCCAATGGCAGTTCAAACCTCAACTGACTGTTCCCCCCCCCTTTTGATTTACGGGGAGTATTTACTCACCTCACCGGGGGATCCATCTTCTGGGTCCCTCCACCCTTCCTGGGTGACCTCCCAAAGGGCAGCGCCATCTTGCATCCCATCAGGCACTGCGCGCGGCGCCCGATCTTGCACCAGCATAGTGCCCATGATTGGAATGCAATGGAGCTGCCAAAATCCCACGAGACTTTGCGGAGCTGCCGGATTGGCATGGGACATTGAAGAGCTCAGCTCAAGCCGTGCTATGAGGATTAGGCCCTGAAGCAGCCGGATGTCGCCGCTGCCTGCTGGAAAGTCGGCTCCTTATCCAAAAGGTAAGTAGGGGACGATGGGTGGGACGCTGTTTCTTTTAAAGACATTATTAATGTTTTTGGTGCATTTGAAAAATTCTAACTAATTCACATCTGTTCAATTTGCTTTGCACCTGGCAAACCCAAGTACCTGCCAGTGGTCACATGATTCTCCTTACTGACTTTCTAAGGCTGTTCAGCAGCGATGTATCCCAGATCATTTTATACTATAATTTTATACTATAATATACTATACTTTTTGACTTCACTTTAATGAAAGGGAGATTAATATTTGGCTGGAGAGTCACACAACCTGCTAGCCTAGTACAGATCTTGCTGATTAGGGGGGTAAAATGTGTCTATACCTAATGGAGCTCTATCACAAAATTGTATAATATAAAAATGCCAAATGCTAGATAGTGAGAAAAAAGACCAACTATGCTTGTATTTTATTTTTCGCTACTAAAATCCAAGGGTGACAGTTTTTGGAGCGTACCTTTCCATTTTTACTAGGGATAACTGTTCATCTGTGTTCAGCTGTGTTCAACAATTTGTCTCCTAAGTTAATCTGTGGCAAACTGTAGCATTTTCCACTTTAAAGCAGTCCACACTCATTTTCAGAGGGGGCATCCTGGACTCCCCTGCACATAGACCCCTTGTAACCCCCCGCAAGTCTTACCTGCACCACAGGAATTGTCTGCCGGTGGTCATGTGGGGGTGGGTTTGATCGTGGTAGGGAAGGAGAAAGTGACCCCTACCCATGTGACTGCCGTCAGCCAATCTCGGGGCTGCATTTTGCCAGGGGGTTTGAGGGTCAGGTAAGGATTTTGAGGGGTTGCATGGGTCTATGTTTGTGGGAGCTCCAGCAAAATGGGGCCCCACACCCTTTATGTATAAAATGGGCGTGGGACCATTTTATCATATTCCCAAAGCATTGCATTATGGGTAAAATCATCTACATACATCTAAATAAGTAGCAATAACTGTTATTACTAATACTATTCTGTCTCAGGCCATTAAACCTGAGCAGTTCTCCTGAACAAACTTGGCTGAATTTTTTCATGCAGGGTGTATAAGTCACCCCTCCTCTTGCGTTCTAAAATATTTATATGCAACACAGACAAACAGATGGGGCCGCACCAAACTATCTGCCTTTAAAAACGTACCTAAAGTAAGTAGCTATCAATATAAGTTATGGTGTGCACACCAACCCTAGCGCTGTAAACAATAAAAGCAAACACACAAGTGGAGGGAAGACCACAATCCCTCCTAAACACTATGGGTACTGAAAATGAGTGGCACCACCTTACATATTATCACAAAATATATCTCAATTTATTGTACCATTAATACAAGTTAAAACCATATATACACAAATACACTACATACAAATACACGTACAAAAACAAAAAGGGGGGGGGGGGCGCCTGGGGTCCTATGAATAACATACAGTATCAGTGAATAAGTTCATTCAAAAAATAACTTAAATATATACCTTACATAACACTATATAATCTTTTCTATCTAAAGCCATGTGCAAAGGTGCTAGTAATGTGCAAAATATAAAGCTTACAAATAATTGTATCACCAAGTGATCAGTAGAAAAAACATGGATGCAACCATGGGTAATTGGAAAAAAATCCTAGTAATATACAGGGCAACGCGCCAGAGTGAGCACAATAAGAGAAAAAAATCACAAAGGAGTATATGTATACAAACCGACCACGGGCGCCCCCACCAGTATAAGCCGCCAACGCGTATCGTAGTGACACGTGCACTACTTCCTCAGGGCGCTGTCCCTATAATGCCTGTCCCTATCTTCGAATCACTATTTCTCACTAATCACTCATTTCTCAACCACTATAAATAGATTAACCTCTGATACAATTAGTAAAAGTAGTGACTAAGGGATTCAGTTGAGAATATGTCATTCTACGTTGTCCTCAGACAAAGAGTGAAGGTGGAAAAAAATTGTGGTTATGATAATTACAGATGCACAACACACTAAACGATCTCATGAAGTTCACAACAAGTTCATTCATTTTAATGTGTCAATCAAGATACAAGTACAGGCATATAAAATTGTGCTGACGTTTCATAACGTGTGATTATGCTAGAAATTATATTGCGGCAAGCAGAAACATTTCAAGCTGTCTTTTGATCCTTTACACGGTATAGTCTTGTTGGTTTGTTACCTTAGGAGCATCTACAGTACCTGAACTTCCATGTGATTCAAGCTTTTCAGATTAGAGCATTTTGCTTGTCTTTTGTGTAATTTTTAGGAATAGACATGATACAACTGGTTCACAAACTCTCCAAACAAAAGATCAGAGGACTGCAATCTGCCCTTGGGGAAAGCTAGCAATTAGGGGTCCCCTGTTTATTAGGCCAGCATGTTGTGGCAAGCATCTAAGGGAGGGTAGATGATAGACCAGCATGTTGTGATTGGCCAGCATGTTGTGACAAGCTTTTAAGGGAGGGTAGATGATAGACCAGCATATTGTGATTGGCAAGCATGTTGTGACAAGCTTTTAAGGAAGGGTAGACAAAAGAGTAAACTTATACATGAGCAAGAATTTGTTTACAATGATATCTTTGAAATCAAGCTTACTGGTCACATGCACCCCTATAAATAGGTGATTTGCAGTGAAATGTGCCTTAAAGTAGCAATTCTTAACCTTTCAACCAAGTCCCCCGAAAAGGGGAGGATTGATGACTAATATTACCAAAATAAGTAGGTCACTGGCCTTGAAGCACTTTTTGAAGATAGAATAATGTTTTACAGTTAAAATAAAATACTAGACCGACTCTGTTGGTGCACCCTTGAACATTGCTGAGTACCCCTTGGGGTACGCATACCGTAGGTTGAAAAACAGTCAAAAAAGGCAGTAGGGTCCCTTAAAGGAGCACTATCACGAAAATGGGTCAATAATAAAAATTCATATAAATATGCTGGATGGTGGGAGGAGAGGTTGCTTACACACCCCGCTTCCAGAAATATTCAGCCAGGCTTGTTTTTTATTTTTATTAACAGAAGGAAAAAAAATTGGGTAACAGGTCCTGTCACCCCTGATACATTAAACATGTCACCCCTACATTTTACTCCTAGCAGGAGACGAAAACCACAAGCTTGGAAGGAAATGTATTCAGTTCGGGTGTATAAGTGACCCGTCCTCTCATTAGTCAAAGTGTTTATATGGGTTTTTAATATTACGCAATTTCGCGATAGTGCTCCTTTAAGTTATCAGGCAACTGGCCAAGTCTGATCCCTGACCCTTCATACTTTTCTTCTTTCATGATCCCTGCCAAATCGTTACCCCCTGGCACACTTTGGTGTTCACTGGGTGGGCAGACACAAAGCATTGTGCAACCCCACCCCTGCAAAATGTACTGCCTGCTGGCCAATACGTGGGGCTGCAGTACAGCAGGTAAATAAGGAGTTCCCGAAATCAGGCCATTGGCGCTGGTATATGGTCCCTCTCTTAAACGGAACCCCTTTACTGCTGGAAGGGGCAACCCTCCAGTCCTATTTGACTTAACTTAGGGTCACTTTATGACTGTTCCACGAAACAACAAAGTGTCTGTGGAGGGTCTTACTTTTTAATATCATGGTATACATGTAGAAACAAATCAGCAATTGGTCTTTTTATATATATTTTTGCTATTCATCTGATTAGCTTTATTAAATCAGAATGACTTATATATGAACCTTCAGCAAAAAATACTTCAGCATGCAGTTTTCACACGTCCCAATAACAAGCCTCCAATCAGACACATGCAGTCAGGATATTCCTTACATGAGGTTCTGTTTATGGCATACAGAGGATGCAGACTGGAGCTACTTTAGCTTTGATAACAGGCAATTTTGTAACTTTTAACCAGTTAATTTCTGGCGACATACGTTTTAAGTGCATGGCATTTTCCCCCATTTAGAGTCCCTCCAAAAAACTCAGCTCAGTCCGAGGTCCAGCACCAGGGGTCCTCCAATCATTGAATTGGTGTCTTCCATGGCACAGAGAACATTGATTCTGACATGTTTCTCCCTGCAGCAGGGAGGTTTTTTTTACAATACAAAACCAGATGCCACAATGTTCAAACCAGGTGTTAGGAGACAATAGAAAGGAGAGCCTGCAACGTTGTCCAAATTACACCTTATCTGGACGACCTACTAATTCAAGGGATTTCCAAGGAGGTGACTGCTAACAGAGTGGAATTTGACTACAATTTGGTTGGCTAAAAAATGCAAATATGTCTGTTCTAATACCATCAAATCAGATTACATTCCCAGGAATGAAACTGGATATTCTGCAGGTGAAAGTTTTCTCCCAGTAGAGAAAAGAATCATATGGAAATGCATGCATGTTCTGGGTTTATAGTGTCTGTGATGTTAGCAGTTCCATATGTCCCAGCTCAGACCCCCTGCAGTTGTTCATTGTATACAATTTAAACAAATATCAAAGTTTCCTAGGTTATTGATGTTCTCTGATGAACAATCTGAAATTTGAGTTGACATGGTAGATTGGCAGGCTGATTCATCATTAGCGGCAGGTAGCGACAGATGAGCGTCTGTAGCAGGCATTTTTAGAGCGCCCGCTAGTAGTCGCAGTGCTCGGCCGTGAGTCGCTACTTTATAGCGACTCCGTCGCTGTTCAGTAATGTTGAATACATTGTGAGGAGTCGCTATTTGACCAGTACAGCGCTGTATGGGAGCGCATGTTAGCGACTGCTCATAGCGACCGACTCACACCATATTCAGCAAAAAAACAGCCTCACAAATCTCTGGCACTGAAAAATATTTGTTTGAAGCCCAGAGCGCAGGAGGCGGTGTGTTTAAAGTCTGTTTTCAAGCATCTATCAACTAGTAACAAAGTGAAAACATATGGAATTACATTGTAACAACATTGTAACATGAATACTTTAATGCCAGACCTGTAATGTCATTTCTGAGGAAATATATAAAAAACTGCCATTTCAATGCCAGAAGAGGTCACAGAATTATTTGTGATTTTTTTAAAAAAAAAAAAAAAAAAAAACCTGTTTAAAGAGAAGAAAAGCATCGTCCATTGAAATGTATGGGAGAGCGACGGGTAGCGAGAGGTCATACCTGGCGCTGTGCAAGGCTGAATGCTGGCGCTGTTCGCTCAGGCTGTGAAAATGATGAATCAGACGCTACATGGCGCTATCCCAGTCGCTAAACAGATTCTGCTTGAAAAATGTGTAATTGCGTGCCGTCACCAGTCGCTACCTGTCGCTATCTGTCATTAACCAGCCACTACCTGACGCTATCCCTTCTTAAATAAGGGCCTTAGTCAACTCATCTGTCAACTTGGAAAATCCTTACTCTGCATTCAGTGGTGAATTCTCACTGCAGATGCCAGTTTGTCGTGATGAGGGAGAACTATTGCAGTACATCTCGATACATATCAGAACGACAAGTTCTGCAGCTATGGTGGTGGCAGAGCTGATTTTACGTTGGGTGGAAGCAATATCCACCGTACATATTCCATGAATAATTTATCAGCAGACTTTCTACGTTGTTAAGAAGTACATGAGGAGAAGTGAGATCTGAACCAAGAGATTTTTAACTCCACATGCGATCATTGAGGCACTTTGGATTTGACACTGTTCATTCCAGATTCAACAGAAAAGTAATGAACTTTGCGGGGAGAGTAAGAGATCCTCTTGCCCTAGGATACCCTAATAACACCTCAGTCTCAGTTCAATGTGGTATACAGAACTTTTCCTCCTCTCACGCTGATGCATTGCCTTCTATGTCGTTTGTGGTCAGAGTAGATAACTATGATTCTAATTTATCTAAATTGATTGAGGAGAGCCTGGTATGCAGATATGGTGAATCTGTCATTAGCCCATCCTGAAACCTCTATGTTTGCTGACATGGCTACTGAATAGTCAATCTTAGAAAATGAAGGTTTCTTCTCCTCTGTCATTGACACACTGTTGAAGGCAAGATTAGCTTCCTCTAGTAAGGTATACTATAGATGGTAGATACTTCCTGAGATGGTGTTCATCACATGTATGTTCTGTATAAGAGAGAAAGTACACAGAGCTTATTGCTTCAAAATAATACATATAGTGTCCAATTAATATGATGATCCTCAGCACATGGATATGTGCAAAATCAGCATTACAGTCTTCCACTATTCTTTAACCACGTCCCAAGGTGCATGTGCAATCCTATTATTCTGTGCTCTTATCACCCATATGTGCAAATCCTTACCAGAAATGCATCTTGGACAAATCATAACCAACAAAGTAGAGCAATAATTGAACGTCTTCCCCAAACCGCTGAGCATCCAGCTTTAATGAATCATCCACATCCACAGCCAGATTTCGTTAATTCTCACAGGGCAGGTATTCTTCCATAATCCCTCAGAGTGTCATTAATTATTAGATGGCAGCCGGCATATAGAGGGAAACATAGAATAGAGCAGGACTAGTGCAATATCGTCTAAAAACACCATTTAATAAAAATATAAATCCAAGAATTGCACTCACAAAATTATATCATAAAACAGCATGTCAGCTCACTAAGAGAGCAAAATGATAGAGCAGATCTCACCGCCAGTCTTCAATGCTTCCACCGGCCAATATAAGGCATATGGGTAGTGAAATACGCTGCAGCAGGGATATAACCCCGTCACTGAGGATCCCAAGAGCAATAAATCTGCCAAATTCCAACGCATTTCGTCGCGAATGTGACTTTAACCAGGTATATATCTATGTATGTTCTGCCATTGAGTTTCCAAACCCAATATGCAGAGCCTTTTATAATTCAGATTGGGAAAGGGATTATTGGCTAGTATCCTTAAAGCAGGCCAAAACTTACATTTCTAAATCGCATCCGCTTAATTGCCCCCCCCCCCCCATGAAGAGTACTGTTTGTCAATTTTTATTGTTCTTGCTTCACTTTAATACCTCCTGATTTAGCTATAAAGCCCTGCCTCCTCCATTCATTGCCAGCCACTGTTGTGTGTGGCAATGAAGTCATTGCCACACCTATGAACCTATGCAATGACCGATCCTCTGCCATCTACATCTAATCCCTGCCATTACAGAGAGGAACAGCAATAAAACTGTGTTACAGGACTAATCAATATCCATTTCTAGTTCTACATCCTAATAAGGGAGTATCGGCAGGGGCTGGGAACAAATGTATTTCACAGTTTCAGTGGGTTTTGGTCCACTTTAAGGGGCAAGTATCGGCCTATTGTTTTTCAAACACCAGTTGATGAAGATTTATCTGTCAAGACTCCTTTTCATGGGGCTACACATACTTCGGCTCTTTACTTTCTCTGTACCTACAGAGTCATGAGACCTTAATATGGTACTCGCATATTTAACAGCATCTTTTTGAAGCATTAGATTTGGTTCCACCTTCCTACTTTTCTCAAAAAAGTAAAAGTTTCTTGCCATACCTTTCATAAGAAGAGTTACTGTTTAACCATTAGACCTCATGTTTTGCATATAGACACAGCAGTAATTAGATTACTTCTAGAAATGTTAAAGCAGCACTATAGCAAAATTGTGTAGTATTAAAAAATCCATATAAACATGCTGGCTAGTGAGAGTAGGGGTCACTTAGGCCCTTATTTAACAAGGGATATCGCCAGGTAGCGACTGGTGAGCGAACGGTAATGATGGTCACCGCCACGAGAACGCCGGCTCCCCACCACAATCACATCAAGCCAATCCTGCTTAGCGACTGAGATAGCGCCAGATAGCGACTCATTCATCATTATTCCAGTCTCACCCCACAGCGCCAGCGAGCGACCTTGAACAGCACCAGGTATGACCTCTCGCTACCTGGCGCTCTCCAATGCATTTCAATGGAACAATCTTTAAATATTAATAATTAATTGCTAATATATATATATTTTTTTTAATGTGAACATTTCTGTTACCACTTCTGCAATGTTAGATATTTTTTTTAAGGTAAGAAAAAAAAAATTTGTACAGAATTGATATTACAGGTCTGATATTAATGTATTCATATTCCAAAATGTTTTTATAAACTTGTTTTTTTTTGGTTTCCCAAAATATGTTTGTTTGGGGGTTAAAAAAACTACTTTTAACCCATCGCCGCCAGCGCTCTGGGGTTTAAACATGCATTTCACAGCGCAAGAATTTTTGGAGCGTGATTTGTTAATGAATATGGTGGGAGCCGGTCGCTATGGCCATTCGCTATCATGCGCTCCCATACAGCGCGGAACCTGTCAAATAGCGACTCATCACCTTGTATTCAACATTACTGCACACCGACTGAGTCGCTATCAACAACCGAACAACGGCCAAGCACAGCGACTACTAGCGGGCGCTGTGAAAATACCGCTACAGTCGCTCAACTGTCGCTACCTGGCGCTATTAATAAATCAGCCTCTAATACACTTGAACTGAATAAAACTCCCAGCAAGCTTGTCGTTTTCTCCTCTTGGTAGGAATAAAATCCAGGGATTACAGGTTTAGTCTATGAGGAGTGACAGAGCCTGTCACCCATGAGTTCCTCTTTCTACCATTAAAATAAAAAAAAACAAACCTGGCTGGATTTTTCCTGATGCTGGGTGTATAAGTCAACCCTCAACTCGCCATCCAGCATACTTAAATGTATATTTATTATTGGGCCATTTTTCACGATAGTGCTTATTTAAACCGGACCTTCACCATGATTTATTGAAAAGCCCAAACCCTTAAAAAATGATTCCCCAGCATCTAAAGTTAATATATTAAAAGTTTTTAGTCACTTACTTATTATTCTTTCCCTCACTGGGCTGCAACTCTGTTCAGGACTTTAGGATATGGGCGCCGCCATCTTGACTCAGAAGCATCACATTTACTGAGGAGAGTGGGATAAAGTACAGGGGGGTGGGTTATAGATGTGCTTTGTTCAGACAGAGCAGAGCTGGGGTCAGGAAAAGGTCAGCAATCCCAAAATGCAGAGCAGAACAGTCAGAGGGCACTTCCTGTTTGCAGGCTGCCTGATGTTCCATGAGCCGCCCTCTTGGATGTTTAAAGGCTCATAATATGCAGTAGATGCAGGTAGGATTATTTTTAATGTGAGCAATCTGTATGTACAGGGTGTGGGAAACATATAAGATAGACTCTTATTCAGAGTGAAGGACCACTTTAAGTTTGTTACATCATTTTACATTAATGAAGATTGTTTTCATTTTCTTTGATCAATTGCTTAGGAAATATTGCTGCATCGACTTGATGTAGTTTGAATTTTATTATTCTCTGTTCATAGAACAAAAGATAAAGGAAACACAGATTCTTTGTTCATTAGCTTGGATAGTGGTAAAAAATAGAGAACCAGTTCTTCCTAAGAACCATTTGTAAACAGATTAGGATGACTTTTCTCAAATTTTACAAGGCAAAGCGAAAATAGAAGCCTGTTTAAGTGGCCCAACATCCAGGATTTTTACTATCCTGGGTTTTGGTCCACTTCCGCAGGGCACCCCGATCGGCCACCTGTCCAATCAGCGCGCTCAGAGCCGCTGTGGTATGCGACGTACAACCACAGCGGCTCCGAGCACGCTGGCGGCTGCATCTCACGCTTCCCTCTAACAGGGAGCGGCCCACGCCGGCCATTCACAATGCTGGATGCCCCGCAGGGAGGGATCCGATCGTCCTGGGAATCTTATAGATCACAGGAGGGTGTTGGTCCACTTTAAGATTATTCTGTAGCTCGTTGTCCTACATAGTTGGTTCATTCTGGGACTCCCCTCAACAGGCCTCAGTGGAACTGGTATGTAAGGAAGCTACATGGTCATCCGTCCTCGTCTTTACTCAATTTTATAAAAATGAAATACTGTCCCCTCTGCAGATGCAAAGTTCTAGGATCTAGTTCTAGGATTTATGTTTAATTATTTAGTTATGTCCTTGGTTATTGGACATAGTTGTTATTAGTTGGCAGTCAGAGCTATAGTGACTTGCTGTTCTCCCTATTAATCACTGTTTGGGACATCCCAGAAGCGCTAAATACAATCAAGGCCGCGTCCTTCACATGTTCCAGAAGAGAAAGTTTTAGTACTCATCATAAAGGTCTTCTTCTGGAACTCTGGTGGATGCGGCACCCTCCCCCTAAAAAAATGTGATCCTGCCTGTGATAGAACTCAGGTTTATTGTTTATTTCCAGCCGAGAAAGTTCTAGTTTTTTGCTAGTTAATGCTTTTTACAAACTGACAAACTGTGCTGGGGGTTGCTTGGATATACCGACTTTCAATCAATTTGTTGACAAGAGTGTCCATCTGCTGCAGATACCCCTACAACCCAGAAGTGATGAATACAATCAAGGCCATGTCCTTCACAGCTCCTGAAGAAAAGACCTTTATGGCGAGTACTAAAACTTCTTTTTTTTATTGAAACAAAAAAAATAATGCTAGAAAATGTAATATTTCATCCAAACAAAATGAGAAAGCACTGAAAAAATTTCAAGACATTTCATGTTAAAGCTCAAGCTCTGCTAAAAAAAATAATATAACATTTTCCTGGAAATTCATGCAAACATCACAGTTAAACAAATATAGTGCAAAATACTAACAAATTGCTCGCAACAAAGAGGGACAAAATCTCTAGGTAGGCTGGAAGTGAAAGGCTTAATGGAGCCAGGCACTATTCATCGCCCATAACTTTTTTATCAGATTTGCCAGAAACAAATTAATAAAGCAAAAGTCCCATTTGCAGGGCGTGGGTCAAAAAAATTAAACACCTTAGCTGGTGCTGGCGCAGCCATTATCCCCTGCTGTTAGGAAATAGTGTTCATCATATCCTAAATTCGTCACTAGATTTCCTTGGGCCACCAGCAGGTGTCTCTCTGCAGGTCCTTACCAAGTTATTTGTTATTCACAACCTGTTCCCACTGACTTTCTATTTGACAGTGTTTCACAAACCAACAGGTCACGTTTTCTAGATGTCATCATAGGCTTCTGGAGCACTATTTATTACACATGTTGGTGTTACTTGAGGACAGGGTTGGAAAACACTGCTTTAGGACAGTATTTTCACTTGGACTTTGCCCTGCGATGCAAACTTTCTAGACTAGGGGTTCCCAACCAGTGGTACCGGTGCCACTGTTGGTACTTGATATCCTATCAAGTGGAATTAAGGTTTCAGAATTATCTGTACACCAACCTGATCTGCTACTACTTATACCTTAGTAAAGTCTAATTTTCTCCATTAGTACAAAACTTCTCAAAAAGTTGCTGAAAACGTTTTATGTGAATTGTATTCCCTGTTGTTTTGTGTCACACCTCCATAGCTCCTATTACCTTGCCTTATGCTGCCCCTCCACAGGTCCAATGCTGCCTCTCATGTACCCCTCATGCACATGTATTGTGCATTTCTACATTCTCTCCTTCACCATTTTCTTCTCCCTTACTCTATCTACCTCTCTTTTCAATATCTCTCTATCTACATTTCCTTGTACCTCTCTTCTATCTTACTTTAGACTTATCACTGTATTACTACTTTTTTCCTTCTCCTTTTCTTTTCCCATTTTTTTAAGTTTCCCATTTTCTGTTCTCCAGCTCCCTACTTTCTGTATTCCCTCCGTCTCTCACTTGCTCACTGTTTTTCTACATTCCCCTCATTTCTTTCCCTTTGAGAATGTTTGTATAGGGTCTGGGGGCACTATCTCATACTCTTGCACAAATTGACATTTACAAGACCAACCCTGTTCATGCACTCATGTAGCAATCGTTATCTAACACATCACATCTTAGCCCATTGTGATATCTCACAAAGAAGCCGTTGAAAAGCATTGAAGATTTCAAGATAGCACAGTGCACCAGTGCACCAAGTGGAGTTTTAAAGAAAGCTGCATCTGTACATCTGTAGTAATACTTGCCTCTGTGTTTTTAAAGATGCTCAGCTATTTCTCAAGCTGGTTTTCTCAATCCAGAATTACTTAAAAAAATTAAGCATCAATCAAGTCAAAACTTTGTGGTTCCCCTTAATAAGAGGTCAGGATGGAAGGAGTTAGAGTAGGCTAGAGGGAAGAGGGCAGAGTTTAGCACTTAGCTATATAAGGTGGGTGGAGTCTCCCCTTATACCAGGGGTAAAATGGGTGGCGTTAATGGTGGGTCACTGGGTAGGTCAACCCTTAAAAGCCCAGTTTTGCGCCAGTCAGCAGGAGTGGCGGGAACATGAAGCACAACGCAGGAGGATAGACTACTTTGGCGTGCAAGGGTTTTGAGATGCCTGGAGAGGACCCTGTGTGTAGTGTGTGAGTGTATGTGTGTGGTGTGTGTTGCTCTGCGTGATTCTCTGCCTTATGTTACCAAGAGCTAGTGGTCCTATCAAAGTGGGATGGGGTAGTCCCCATTAGGGATGAGCGAATCGATCCGGACGAACCCGAATTTGTTCAGAATTTCAGGAAAAATTCGATTCTGAATGAATCCGAATTTTCCTGTGATTCGATCGATCGAAGTTTTCCTTTAAACTCCATTTATTTCAATTACAGCCATTGTAAAATGGTGGATGGACATGTCCGGACATATCCCCTGGGGCAAGTTATCATGGGAAGGTCACATACAGCCTATCAGCAGCCAGGAAGCCCGGTGACGTCACAGTGCTATATAAACAGGGGCCATCTTGCTTGTACGCATTTCAGCCTTGCATTGCAGACAGAACGGAGGTTGCTGCAGACAGGGAGAGACTTACAAACAGGCAGGGAGAGTCAGGGAGACCCACAGAGACACACACAGTGCCAGGGAGAGCCAGGGAAAGATAGGGAAAATCGGGAACGATCCAGGCAGGGACAGCAGAGAAAGTGACAGGGAAACTTTTTTTTTTATTTTCATTTCACTTAATTTGCCACTTCAGTTTTAAATTGCTTTTGTTTGTGCTGTAAAAATTCCTGGCCACTGTGCATCCCATCTTGGCAGTGGCATATTTAACCCTATCTGTTACACACAAGCATTTCTTATAACTCGATTAGTTTTAATTTTTTTGTAAAAACCACAGCCCAAATGGGCATCCCATTTCAGCACATTTGACCCTATCTGTTACACTAAAGCAACTTTTAAAGGCTATTTCTCATAAATATATTGCAGTTTTAATTTTTTTTGTGTCTGCTGTAAAAACCCCAGCCCACATGGGCATCCCATTTCAGCACATTTGACCCTATCTGCTACACTAAAGCAGCTTTTAAAGGCTATTTCTCATAAATATATTGCAGTTTGAATTGTTTTTGTGTGTGCTGTAAAAACCCCAGCCCACATGGGCATCCCAAACCAGCACATTTGACCCTATCTGTTAAACTAAAGCAGATTTTAAAGGCTATTTCTCATAAATATATTGCAATTTGAATTGTTTTTGTGTGTGCTGTAAAAACACCAGCCCACATGGGCATCCCAAACCAGCACATTTGACCCTATCTGTTACACTAAAGCAGCTTTTAAAGGCTATTTCTCATAAATATATTGCAGTTTGAATTGTTTTTGTGTGTGCTGTAAAAACACCCAGGCCGCAGGGTATCCCAAACCTGCACATTTGACCCTATCTGTTACACTAAAGCAGCTTTTAAAGGCTATTTCTCATAAATATATTGCAGTTTGAATTGTTTTTGTGTGTGCTGTAAAAACACCAGGCCTCAGGGTATCCTAAACCAGCACATTTGACCCTATCTGTTACACTAAAGCAGCTTTTAAAGGCTATTTCTCATAAATATATTGCAGTTTGAATTGTTTTTGTGTGTGCTGTAAAAACACCAGGCCGCAGGGTATCCCAAACCTGCACATTTGGCCCTATCTGTTACACTAAAGCAGCTTTTAAAGGCTATTTCTCATAAATATATTGCAGTTTGAATTCTTTTTGTGTGTGCTGTAAAAAAAAACAGACCTCAGGGTATCCCAAACCTGCACATTTGACCCTATCTGTTACACTAATGCAGCTTTTAAAGGCTATTTCTCATGAATATATTACAGTTTGAATTGTTTTTGTGTGTGCTGTAAAAACAGCAGGCCTCAGGGTATCCCAAACCTGCACATTTGACCCTATCTGTTGCACTAAAGCAGCTTTTAAAGGCTATTTCTCATAAATATATTGCAGTTTGAATTGTTTTTGTGTGTGCTGTAAAAACACCAGGCCGCAGGGTATCCCAAACCTGCACACTTGACCCTATCTGTTACACTAAAGCAGCTTTTAAAGGCTATTTCTCATAAATATATTGCAGTTTGAATTGTTTTTGTGTGTGCTGTAAAAACACCAGGCCTCAGGGTATCCCAAACCAGCACATTTTACGCTATCTGTTACACTAAAGCAGCTTTTAAAGGCTATTTCTCATAAATATATCGCAGTTTGAATTGTTTTTGTGTGTGCTGTAAAACACCAGGCTGCAGGGTATCTCAAACCTGCACATTTGGCCCTATCTGTTACACTAAAGCAGCTTTTAAAGGCTATTTCTCATAAATATATTGCAGTTTGAATTCTTTTTGTGTGTGCTGTAAAAAAAAACAGGCCGCAGGGTATCCCAAACCTGCACATTTGACCCTATCTGTTACACTAATGCAGCTTTTAAAGGCTATTTCTCATAAATATATTACAGTTTGAATTGTTTTTGTGTGTGCTGTAAAAACAGCAGGCCGCACGGTATCCCAAACCTGCACATTTGACCCTATCTGTTACACAAAAGCAGCTTTTAAAGGCTATTTCTCATAAATATATTGCAGTTTGAATTGTTTTTGTGTGTGCTGTAAAAACACCAGGCCGCAGGGTATCCCAAACCTGCACATTTGACCCTATCTGTTGCACTAAAGCAGCTTTTAAAGGCTATTTCTCATAAATATATTGCAGTTTGAATTGTTTTTGTGTGTGCTGTAAAAACACCAGGCCTCAGGGTATCCCAAACCTGCACATTTGACCCTATCTGTTACACTAAAGCAGCTTTTAAAGGCCTTTTCTCATAAATATATTGCAGTTTGAATTGTTTTTGTGTGTGCTGTAAAAACACCAGGCCTCAGGGTATCCCAAACCTGCACATTTGACCCTATCTGTTACACAAAAGCAGCTTTTAAAGGCTATTTCTCATAAATATATTGCAGTTTGAATTGTTTTTGTGTGTGCTGTAAAAACACCAGGCCGCAGGGTATCCCAAACCTGCACATTTGACCCTATCTGTTGCACTAAAGCAGCTTTTAAAGGCTATTTCTCATAAATATATTGCAGTTTGAATTGTTTTTGTGTGTGCTGTAAAAACACCAGGCCTCAGGGTATCCCAAACCTGCACATTTGACCCTATCTGTTACACTAAAGCAGCTTTTAAAGGCCTTTTCTCATAAATATATTACAGTTTGAATTGTTTTTGTGTGTGCTGTAAAAACAGCAGGCCTCAGGGTATCCCAAACCTGCACATTTGACCCTATCTGTTACACTAAAGCAGCTTTTAAAGGCTATTTCTCATAAATATATTGCAGTTTGAATTGTTTTTGTGTGTGCTGTAAAAACACCAGGCCGCAGGGTATCCCAAACCTGCACATTTGACCCTATCTGTTACACTAAAGCAGCTTTTAAAGGCTATTTCTCATAAATATATTGCAGTTTGAATTGTTTTTGTGTGTGCTGTAAAAACACCAGGCCGCAGGGTATCCCAAACCTGCACATTTGACCCTATCTGTTACACTAAAGCAGCTTTTAAAGGCTATTTCTCATAAATATATTGCAGTTTGAATTGTTTTTGTGTGTGCTGTAAAAACACCAGGCCGCACGGTATCCCAAACCTGCACATTTGACCCTATCTGTTACACTAAAGCAGCTTGAAAAGGCTATTTCTCATAAATATATTGCAGTTTGAATTGTTTTTGTGTGTGCTGTAAAAACACCAGGCCTCAGGGTATCCCAAACCTGCACATTTGACCCTATTTGTTACACTAAAGCAGCTTTTAAAGGCTATTTCTCATAAATATATTGCAGTTTGAATTGTTCTTGTGTGTGCTGTAAAAAAACAGGCCTCAGGGTATCCCAAACCAGCACATTTGACCCTATCTGTTACACTAATGCAGCTTTTAAAGGCTATTTCTCATAAATATATCACAGTTTGAATTGTTTTTGTGTGTGCTGTAAAAAAAACAGGCCCCAGGGTATCCCAAACCAGCACATTTGACCCTATCCGTTACACTAAAGCAGCTTTTAAAGGCTATTTCTCATAAATATATTGCAGTTTGAATTGTTTTTGTGTGTGCTGTGGCCGATGCCTATCTGCGCCATGGTCCATACTCTTGCAGGTCTCGCGGGGGGACCTCTGCGCTCACCTTCCACTGCCATGGCTGCTGGGGGGGTTGGCAGGAGCAGCAGCAGCAGCTCCATCAGCAGCAGCCTCAATCTTCAGTCGCTAATGAGTATCTTTCTACACCCGCATAGTGAGGCTACTCATGAGCAGCAGGAAGACCTGGAGCAGGACCTGAACCAGCAGGTCTTGTCATACCTTGACATGACCATGCCAACACACCTTGAGGATCCACTGGACTTCTGGGCAGCCAAACTTGACTTGTGGCCGCAACTAGCTGAGTTTGCCCTGGAAAAGCTGTCCTGCCCGGAAAGTAGCGTGCCATCTGAGCGGGTGTTTAGTGCGGCGGGGGCCATAGTTACGGTGAGGCGAACTCGTCTGTCAACTAAAAATGTGGAGAGACTCACCTTTGTGAAAATGAATCAGGGATGGATCAGCCAGGATTTCCACCCACCAATGGCTGATGCATGCGACTAGATTCAGCATGGTGCCACGTTTTACACTTTCCAAATGGTGCAAAACATATTTATGTCTTTAGGTCAAATTTTGGGCTCCTGCTGATGCCAACTTCAGGGTGTGCCTTTCAGCCAATTTTTGGGCTCCTGCTGCTGCTGCTGCTTCTGTCAACTCCAGTGTCTCTTTGAGCCAATGTTTGGGATCCTGCTGCCAACTCCAGTGTCTCTTTCAAGCAATGTTTGGGCTCTTGCTGCTGCTGCTGCTGCTGCCAACTCCAGGGTGTCATTCGGCCAATTTGTGGGCTCCTGCTGCCAAATGCAGTGTCTCTTTCAAGCAATGTTTGGGCTCCTGCTGCTGCTGCCAACTCTGGTGTCTCTTTGAGCCAATGTTTGGGCTCCTGCTGCCAACTCCAGTGTGTCTTTCAAGCAATGTTTGGGCTCCTGCTGCTGCTTGCAACTCCAGGGTGTCATTCAGCCAATGTTTGGGCTCCTGCTGCCAACTCCAGTGTCTCTTTCAAGCAATGTTTGGGCTCCTGCTGCTGCTGCTTGCTTCTCCAGTGTGTCTTTAGTCCAAGTTTTTGGGCTCCTGCTGCCCACTCCAATGTCTCTTTCAATCAATGTTTGGACTCCTGCTGCTCCTGCTGCCAACTCCAGTGTCTCTTTCAAGCAATGTTTGGGCTCCTGCTGCCAAATCCAGTGTCTCTTTCAATCAATGTTTGGGCTCCTGCTGCTCCTGCTGCCAACTCCAGTGTCTCTTTCAAGCAATGTTTGGGCTCCTGCTCCTGCTGCCGTCAACTGCAGGGTGTCATTCGGCCAATTTTTGGGCTCCTGCTGCCAAATGTAGTGTCTCTCTCAAGCAATGTTTAGGCTCCTGCTGCTGCCAACTCCAGTGTCTCTTTGAGCCAATGTTTGGGCTCCTGCTGCTCCTACTGCCAACTCTAGTGTCTCTTTAAATCAATGTTTGGGCTCCTGCTGCTCCTGCTGCCAACTCCAGTGTCTCTTTCAAGCAATGTTTGGGCTCCTGCTGCTGCCAACTCCAGGGTGTCATTCGGCCAATTTTTGGGCTCCTGCTGCCAAATGCAGTGTCTCTTTCAAGCAATGTTTGGGCTCCTGCTGCTGCTTGCAACTCCAGGGTGTCATTCAGCCAATGTTTGGGCTCCTACTGCCAACTCCAGTGTCTCTTTCAAGCAATGTTTGGGCTCCTGCTGCTGCTGCTGCTTGCAACTCCAGTGTGTCTTTATTACAATTTTTGGGCTCCTGCTGCCAACTCCAGTGTCTCTTTCAAGCAATGTTTGGGCTCCTGCTGCTCCTGCTGCCAAATCCAGTGTCTCTTTCAATCAATGTTTGGGCTTCTGCTGCTCCTGCTGCCAACTCCAGCGTCTCTTTCAAGCAATGTTTGGACTCCTGCTCCTACTGACGCCAACTGCAGGGTGTCATTCGGCCAATTTTTGGGCTCCTGCTACCAAATGCAGTGTCTCTTTCAAGCAATGTTTAGGCTCCTGCTGCTGCCAACTCCAGTGTCTCTTTGAGCCAATGTTTGGGCTCCTGCTGCTCCTGCTGCCAACTCCAGTGTCTCTTTCAAGCAATGTTTGGGCTCCTGCTCCTGTTGCTGCCAACTCCAGGGTGTCATTCGGCCAATTTTTGGGCTCCTGCTGCCAAATGCAGTGTCTCTTTCAAGCAATGTTTGGGCTCTTGCTGCCAACTCCAGTGTCTCTTTAAGCCAATGTTTGGGCTCCTGCTGCCAACTCCAGTGTGTTTTTCAAGCAATGTTTGGGCTCCTGCTGCTGCTGCTGCTTGCAACTCCAGGTTATCATTCAGCCAATGTTTGCGCTCCTGCTGCCAACTCCAGTGTCTCTTTCAAGCAATGTTTGGGCTCCTGCTGCTGCTGCTTGCAACTCCAGTTTGTCTTTAGTCCAATTTTTGGGCTCCTGCTGCCAACTCCAGTGTCTTCTTCAAGCAATGTTTGGGCTCCTGCTCCTGCTCCTGCTGCCAAATCCAGTGTCTCTTTCAATCAATGTTTGGGCTCCTGCTGCTCCTGCTGCCAACTCCAGTGTCTCTTTCAAGCAATGTTTGGGCTTCTGCTGCTGCTTCTGCTTATGATGATTGCAACTCCATGGTGTCATTCAGCCAATTTTTGGCCTCCTGCTGCTGCCAACTCCAGTGTCTCTTTGAGCCAATATTTTGGCTCCTGCTGCCAACTCCAGTGTCCCTTTCAAGCAATGTTTGGGCTCCTGCTGTGGCTGCTGCCAACTCCAGGGTGTCATTCAGCCAATTTTTGGGCTCCTGCTGCCAAATGCAGTGTCTCTTTCAAGCAATGTTTGGGCTCCTGCTGCTGCCAACTCCAATGTGTCTTTCAAGCAATGTTTGGGCTCCTGCTGCTGCTTGCAACTCCAGGGTGTCATTCAGCCAATGTTTGGCCTCCTGCAGCTGCTGCCAACTCCAGTGTCTCTTTGAGCCAATGTTTGGGCTCCTGCTGCTCCTGCTGCCAACACCAGTGTCTCTTTGAAGCAATGTTTGGGCTCCTGCTACTGCTGCTGCTTGCAACTCCAGGTTGTGTCTTTCAAGCAATTTTTGGGCTCCTGCTGCTGCTGCTGCCAACTCCAGTGTCTCTTTCAGCCAATGTTTGGGCTCCTGCTGCTGCCAACTCCAGTGTGTCTTTAGGCCAATTATTGGGCTCCTGCTGCCAACTCCAGTGTCTCTTTCCGCCAATGTTTGGGCTCCTGCTGCTGCTGGCAACTCCAGTGTCTCTTTTGGCCAATTGGGCTCCTGCTGCCAACTCCAGTGTGTGTCTTCAGGCCAATTCTTGGGCTCCTGCTGTCAACCCAAGGATGTCTTTCAGCCAATATTTGGGCTCCTGCTGCTGCCAGCTCCAGGGTGTGTTTTTCAGGCAATATAGGGGATCCTCATTGTGATGCCACCTCAACTCTCTGCAATTGTGCCGCTCTGCGATGCCTCTGATCTGCATGTCATAATTATTTACAGTATTATTTTACTAACCCAGCACGCATCCTATGCGTGTAACAGCAAGGCAGAATGGTTTACAACCCTATTGAGGCCCTAGGAAGCTCAGAAATAGCAGTTTTTAATAGCGAATCGTCGCGAAGAAATTAGTACCGAAGCGAATTTTGTCGGAAAATTCAGCGAATCAGCCGAATCGAATTTTTCAAAAGTTCGCTCATCTCTAGTCCCAATACCACTGTGATTTATTGTGAAGTGAGAGTTAACTTGAGCTTAAATCTGTTCCTTGCAAGTTAAAGCTTGCTTTTGGGAACGTGATATGAGCTAAATTTTGCTGATAAGTCAATAAAATGTAGCTACATTGGTTGTCACTGCTGAGTGGTGTGGAAGTTATTGGCTGACCGTGACACATGCCTTTTTGATTGCCCGTGGCAAATGCCTATTGGATTACAAGAACTGTGAGTTTGATCATGGCATATTACTGTGGATTGCACTTTAAAGCTTATTATTATTACCACTGCAGTGTGCCTCTTCTGTGATCCAGGTAGTCCCCTGCACTGCCACATACTGGTATGTGTCCACTATTGGGGGGGCTGTCTTCTGGCTGCACCTCTAACAGTAGCCCTGACTCATCCAGTGAAAACAGGATTCCTGGGATAAAAGGTGCCCCAATGGTGCCTAGGCTGATTCCCCTACTCGTCTTCCCCTAGAAACAGCCCTGCTTACACATGTGACCTCCTGTCTAGAATGCCTCTATGCTGCAACGATCAGAGGAAGTCTAGTCTGTTTCATCTAAACTTCTTTAAAACATGTTGAATGTTGCCCTAATCAGTATACTTAATTTCAACCAGCAAATATTTGGTAATTATTTATTACCAAAGATTTTTGAACAGAGAAGGTTAATTGAATGCCTAGTGAAATGTCTTTATACATAATTTATACAGTTTACAATATATGGGTTACACCAGACCAAGGGTCCCCAACCTCTTGGAACACATGAATCATTCATAGAAACCATATAGAACAGGAAACACATAGGAATGATTCCAAATAACAATGCAGTGATGTAATGAAAGAATGTTGCACCCATCTAGTAAACTACTTGGCCCACAGGAGCAGATTTCCTTCTTTGAATAAAGGTTAAATAGCCAAATGAAAAGCCAGACCCTACTTAAGGAGGACGTGCAATTACACAGGTAAAAGCCACCATGCTTCTCCTGCCTGGCTTGGCCTAAACTCTATGAACTGCTCTGTCAGTTCCCAGCTCCTGGCACTATGTACCTCCCCATTGTTAATGCGCTATACCTCTGCAGGTGATCTGATCTAGACACTCAGAGAAGTCATGCAACAGGGGACTGCGAGTCACATGTGACTCTCAAGCTGCAGGTTGGGGACGACTGCACCAGACCAGGGCCAGATTAAGCGTGTCAATGAAATGGAGCAATCCTGATAATAAGGGGATAATGGGGGTGGATGAGTGGAGCTAGCGGGTGATAAGTGGAGAAGATGGAAGGGAATGAGTGGAGCTTGGTGGGGGGCTGAATGCCAGGAACTGGAGGCTGGGAGAAGAAGGGGTACAGATTAGGAGAGGAGGAGGATTACACTGGCAGACTTTGGGAAGAGAAGGATGACACTGGGAGACTAGAATGTGGGGAGTGGAGGATCACACTGAAATCTGGACTGTGGGGAATGGAGAACCACACTGGAGTCTGGACTGTGGGGAGTGGAGGACCACATTGGAGTCTGGACTGTGGGGAGTGGAGGATCAAACTGGAGTCTGGACTGTGTGGAGTGGAGGATAAAACTGGGAGACCGGGCTGTGGGGAAAGGCGGACCACAATGAAGTCTGGATTGTGGGGAGTGGAGGATCACAATGGAGTCTGGACTGTGGGGAGTGGAGGATCAAACTGGGAGACTGAGCTGTGGGGAGTGGAGGACCACAATGAAGTCTGGACTGTGGGGAGTGGAGGACCACACTGAAGTCTGGACTGTGGGGAGTGGAGGACCACACTGAAGTCTGGACTGTGGGGAAAGGAGGATCACACTGGAGTCTGGACTGTGGGGAGTGGAGGACCACATTGAAGTCTGGACTGTGTAGAAAGGGGGATCACACTTGGAGGCTGGGCTGTGGGGAGTGGAGGATCAAACTGGGAGACTGAATTGTGGGGAGTGGAGGACCACACTGGAGTCTGGACTGTGTGGAAAGGAGGATCACACTGGAGTCTGGACTGTGGGGAGTGGAGGGCCACATTGAAGTCTGGACTGTGTAGAAAGGGGGATCACACTGGGAAGCTGGGCTGTGGGGAGTGGAGGATCATCATACAGTCTGGACTGTGTAGAAAGGAGGATCACACTGGGAGGCTGGGCTGTGGGGAGTGGAGGATCATCATACAGTCTGGACTGTGTAGAAAGGAGGATCACGCTGGGAGGCTGGGCTGGGAAAGGGAGGAGGATCTCTCTGGGTTACTAGAGTGTGGGAGAGGAGGATCATAATAGGAGGCCTAACTTGGGAGAGAGGAGGATCACACGCAGAGACTGGACTGGAAGTAGAGGAAGATCACAGTGGGAGGGGGAGTCACTGTGATTGATGCGGGGGGCAGCTGTATGACACAGTTCTCACCTGAAAGGTCTTGCAGGTCTGCATGCTGCAGGACTTGATCTTGGAACCTGGTTTTAAGAAACTGGACTAAGTCGGAATTTCTGCTGGGAAGCAAAAAGGTGAGTATTAACATTTTTTATTTTTAGCCTAGACCGTCCCTTTAAGTGCCCCAGACGGAATAGCTGTGGAGGCCCAGAGTAGGTGCTCCATTGCACCAATGATAATCTGACCTTGCACCAAACCCTTTATAGACTTCCTGCATGGTCCAAGGTTTGAAGGCTCCAGTGTCACAAAGGCAGCTTCAGCAATGGTGTATAGCACACAGCAATCTTTAAGTTATCAAAATCTTGAAATATTTGAAAACTGCTGATGGCTCTTTTATCATTCGATTTCTGTAAATGATCTTCGAAGGGTGCGTGAAGCCTGCTTCTGTCTCATGACTTATTGAAGACAAGAGTGTTACCACATCATTAATAACACTAATGTTAGATGTAAAAGAGAGCTTTGATCTACGGACTACATTTCTTCTTGGAAATATTTTCCGCTGCATTTTGAATTAAGATGCGTACTTTCTTTACATAGCAGAGGGAAGTGCGCCAAACCAGTATAGGAATGTGTTTCCATGTAACCCTTTGCTGGGCAGATTTGTGCAAGCCAAGCATTTTAATGAGCCGACATATTAACCACAAGCTACATAAGCACAGAGGAGGCTGAATTCAATGCTAAACTTGAGCATAAGGGTGCTTTCACACCTCAGCGTTTACATTGTAATGAACTCCAAGGCAGTGTTAGCAGCAAAAATCTTGCTGGTTCAGGGACGGATTATATCACTGCACTGCATTGCTTTGGGCTGTGGCAAAATGTTGCATACATTGTTCTGACTGCAACACACTACCAATGTGCACAATAATGCAGGAAAAGCGCAGTGCACTGTATTTTACCTGGGTCCTGTTTCATTGCAGTTTGTGAGTCTATAGCAAAGCCATTATTATATTATTCAGCAAACGGATCTGATTTGCTTCAATGGGGAGCGCATTTAGCCGTAACCCCAGCGGTCGTATTTCAGACCCAGCCTATCTGGGATGCAGGGGATGTGGCCGCTCTTGCTACCCATAACAATCAGATATGCTTGCTGAATTACATGGGCACTGCAAACGGCTGTGATTATAGGTGAGCCCATGCATGTGCTGTTGGACCAAGGAAGAGGTAAGCTTTACTTGCGATCTCAGAGTTTTCACTCAGTGGGATATCCCAATTCAGGATGCCCCAGATTCCAGGACTGGCCACCCAGGGTTTTGTTCCTCCTTAAGGATTAGCAGGTCTAGAGGCTATAAGACTCGAGGGCCAGTGGTCTCCCTCTTTGTGGGGCATCTCGATTTGGGATGTCCTGATGATTGAAACCCTCTGAAATGCTCACCTTTCCATCGATTCCGTGGTGCTTGCCACTTTGCAGCTCACCTCTATCTGTGCGCACCTGTGCCAGGGGCAAGCTTGATGCGTCCATGCACTGAGGAGCTAGGCACTAGACCAGTGACACACTCTCTATTCAGTTTTGTTTGCTCATCTGATATCAGAGCAGCAAAGCAAATGCCAGTGATTGACTGCTGGCATGCTGTCATGTACTTTTCTGGAGATCAGGCCGTTGTAGATACAGACAGCTGCGAGCTAGGGAAAACTAGGGAAACTCAGCAGAGGGGAGGGCCGGAGTGTCAAGTGTGCGAATGATGCAGAATCAGGAACACCAGGCAGTAACCAAGAAAGATCTGGAAGGCATTAGAGTATTAAAGCTGACTGTTACTGAGGGGAGCCAGCGGGAGTAACAGGAGTCCAGAGCCAGGGAAAGCCGTAATCCAGTGTCAAAGTTCAGAGACCAAAACAGGTAGTCATCCCCCGCCGGGAAGTGAGAGCCAGGGAGAGGGCAGTTTCTAAGGGGGTCAGAGCCACAGTGGGGTCGTCATCCAAGAGCCAGATGGTCAGAGTGGGAGTGGGTCATAATCTAAAGAAAGAAGTTAGAGCCAAAAGTCAAACCAGGAAGTCACACAGGAACATAGCCAAGCGTCATTTCAAGAAGATCTGCAGGCAACTTCCCAGCACTGCAGGCCTCATTTAAAAAGGGCCCTAGGTGTGCAGAACACACACAGAATCAGGGGCATCCAGATATACACAGACCAGCCTACAGGTCACCTATTTGACCGCACACCCCCGGCCATGCACAACCCGAATGAAGACACCTCAGGGGAACCACCAAAAGTGGGCACACTTGCAGGGACAAGTGCGCACCCACTGTCGCACGTGAGTAGGACCAGGTCTCCTATTGTGACATGCGCATGCGCCAAATGAAAAATGTTGAGAAAACATTTATGTGCGATCTAGGCATCCAAAACTAGGATTCCTTAGGCAGGAGGAACAAAACCCTGGATAGTAAAAATCTGTGTTGTTCATCCTTACAGCGAAAGTCCAGTCAAAAACTGCACACATGGGCCACCCTCTCCCCATAGCCATATGATTTGGGCATTATAAAAAGCTCACTTGCCAATGTGTTCCCAAACCTCTTCTCCACAGAGAGAAAGCTTTAGTGACTCACACAATAACTGCATAGCAGGCGCGCCACTTTAACTCTGATTGGATGACTAAGCAGTCACTAAAACTCTCCATAAAAGCTTAATTTGCAGATGCCACAGAGAGGTGCCCCGCATGTCCAGCTTCTCAGCTCCGTTAAGGGGAGCATCTTATTTTATTTTAATGACCTAAAAGGGCCTATCGCCCAGGTGGGATGAGGGACTAAGTGGCAGCTGGGTCACATTGGGGTTCATTCAGCACCACTTGCAAAAAGGGCACTATAGAGTATAAAGTGCCCTAGAGGTGAAAAAGATAGAGGTGCTCTTTTTACACCTGGATATGAATCAACCTCTGATTCAGCTCCTGTTTCAGCTTCAGGTGTAAAAAGTGCACTATGCTGTTTTTATAGTAAAAATTTTTGGCAATTTTTTGCCAAAAGTGCACTTTTTGCACCTGGTGCTGAATCGCCACAGTTAACTTGACATTTAAAGCGGTCTTCACTCTGAATAAGAGTCTATCTTATATGTTTCCCACACCCTGTATATACAGATTGCCCACATTAAAAATCATCCTACCTGCATCCACTGCATGTTATGAGTATTTAAACATCCAAGATGGCGGCTCATGGAACATCAGGCAGCCTGCAAACAGGAAGTGTTTTCTGACTCCAGCTATAACCACGCCCCCTGCACTTTATCCCGCTCTCCTCTCCTCAGTATGTGATGCTTCTAAGTCAAGATGGCGCCGCCCGTATCCTAGAGTGCTGAACAGAGTTGCAGCCCAGTGGGGGAAAGAATAATAAGTGACTAAAAACTTAAAATATATTAATTTTAGATGCTGGGGAATAGTTTTTTAAGGGTTTGGGCTTTTCAATAAATCATGCTGAAGGTCCAGTTTAATGCCTTAAACAATGACACAGACAACTTGTAATTCTTTATAATATTTTATTTGGCTTTTGTGAATCTTACTTAGCTTATGCGTGTCAAGTTATTGCACTATGTTCTGGGCACACCCCCTCCATTGCAATGAGTGGAAAGGGCAGGGCATGAAGGGGAGGTGCAGGATGGATGGTCTGTGATCCAGCGATCAGGTGAGTTGATGATCATCGGACTAGGACCGATCAGCTGCGGGGGACAAAAGGTCCCTTTTGTTTTTTTTTATTGGGTGGTCAAACCCTTTGAGCTGGAACAGCACCCAATTTAACCTCCTTCCATAGTTATGTGTGTAACTATGGTTATGATCGTCCCCAGTTGATTTCTGGGAATATAGGAACATTATAAAGCCACATGGATGCTAGTCACATACCCTTTAATTTATTATCTTCCTACCAGCCCTGTTTTTTCCTTATCTTTAATCCCTGCTCCCTCGGTGAAACCAAGATCCACAATTCTTGGCCAGCAGTTATTGTCATTGTCAGAAAACCCAGAAGAGGATGTGGAGACTGTGACTGCTGACAGCCAATCACAGGGCTTGGTTTTGCCAGGGAGCGAGGAGTTGTGCAAACTGGGTGTTGTTCTGGTTCATTGTGAATACTCTATATCTCTATATCAACTAATATTCATTTCCTTAAACATTTACGTTAATTAAAGTGAACCTCTAGCCAAAAAAAAGAAGGTTCAGTAAATCTTATGATCAGTGGCATAAGCAGTTTGAGAGGGATTAACCCCATGCAGATGTTGTGGAATGGCATAAAGATAAATCACTCTTGAATTACATGGGGCGGCCATCTCGCCACTCACCTGATAGTACTGCTTAAACATGAAAATTTGGGGGGAGGGGGGGGTTGGGGTGCTGTGCCAGCAGCAATTCAGACCAAATCGTGGAAGATATAGGCTTCAGAACAAGTAGAAGCTTGTCCGTAATATTTCACACAGGCAGTCACTGAATAAACAGCTAATGTAGCATAAGAAAACTGTGTGAGGGAAGCTGTTACAATGTATCTCTATGTCAGCAGTCAAGGGAGACCATGTATATAATATTTTTTAGTCAATGATGAGTCATTACAGCCGAAGGCTTACTACTTCTGGCTAGAAATAAGAGACGACTGCACAGATCTATGAAGTTATTTGATTGAGAGTCAGCATCTTCATGTGTGTGGCAAGATGGCCACTGCCATGTATGCTTAAGACTGTCTGCTATACCAAACATCTGCATGGTTTTAACCCCTATCAATAAGCTTATGTCACTGATTGCCACAGAGGGGCTTTAGGGGAGAAAATTACTAAGCTTTGATTTTTTGACTGAAGGCACTTTAAAATGTTGTTAACCTAAAAACTAGCAAGCCCTGCTTACATTCCTGCACTGAAATGCAGAGCAGTTTCGTGTCAAAATAGCACCCTCAAATGGCATCATCGCCCCCCCCCCCCCCCCCCCCCCCCGGAAACAGCCGTGCTGAAACGTATGGGAAAACGAATACAAAAAAACCCACCTTACCTCCGCCACAGTTTAACAATGTAGGCCCTGTAGTGCAATACATATTCATTTAGGAGATCTGACGTGTGTGCTCGCTTTTAAAGTGGACCAAAACCCAGGATTTTGACTATCCTGGGTTTTGGTCCTTTCCCCCGGGGCACCCCGCTAAGTGAAACCCCCAGATCGTTCGAGGTAACTCACCTCATCCCGGTCCTTTGGCGCATGCGCTGGCGCTCGTCCAATCAGCGCGCTCGGAGCCGCTGAGCTATGCACGTCTGAGCGACGTCTTAGCAGAGCGGCTCCGAGTGCGCTGCCATCCGCATCCCCCGCTTCCCTCTAACAGGGAGTGTGCCTGCATCAGCCATTTGTGCCCTGAAAGAGGGATAGCGGGGATGCGGCCACGGCCTGCGCATGCGCCGTTGGACCGGGAGGTAAGGTAAGTGTAGCGGGCGACCTGGGGGCTTCACACAGTGGGGCTACGAGATTTTGGATGCCCCGGGGGGGTGGAATCGATAAGATCCCAGGCTGATCCCACTGGGTTTTGGTCCACTTTAAAGACAGAGGTAATGCACAGAGACTGTGCTAGCGCTTACTTTGTAAACTGAGATGAGCAACAAATACACAGCATGTCTTGCTGCTTTGCTTTATTACGACAAATATGCAAATTGGGTTCACTAATTCCTTCATTTTCGTGGTTATCATGTATGTTTTTGTAGCTCTTTGTAATTTTTTTCAAGCAATACAAATTGGCATTGTAGCTTTCCCTGCGTGGAATATTAAAGAGTTCTACTAGCCATAGTTTTTGTTTTACTGATATACCAGCAACAAGATGTTTCTCAAATATTATTCAAACTGGGAACAAAGGTTAGTAATAGGGTGGATATTCCTGGAGATGTTGGCAACATGGAAAAGGATTTGACTTTACTGGATAAATGGTCAAAACTTTGGAAACTGGAGTTCAATGTCTCTAAATGGAAAATCATGCACTTGGGTAGAAGAACTCCCGCTCGGACTATCCGATGGGCAGCGCTGTGTTAGACAGGACTTCGTAAAGAGAGATTTCAGGATACTGACTGAAAGCTGAAAGATGCTCCAGTGCATAGCTCAAGGCATCACCACTCACCAGTAGGAAGAGGAGGGTTGTGATACCGCCGTATAGAGCTCTGGTGAGGCCACATCTAGAATATTGTGTACAGTTTTGGATACCTTACCTGCAAAAGGATACTGGTGGTGGGATTGAAACTCAGGAAATCAGGAGAGACTTCCATGGACTTGACAGACCTCGAACCAATAGTTCCTCGGGGCATGAGGCGACCTGTCTTACCTGCCAGCGCTCACACGACACAGTATAAGACGCCGACGCAGTGGGTGGCTGTGACTTCTCTCCAGATTGCTCCCTTTGACTTCAGTGGGGGCACAAATAAATCCATACATCCTGGAGGAAACAAGAGATTAAATTTATAAAAGTAAGTATTGACTAAGGTTCAAGAAATGTAATGAAAAAACAAGGTGGCACAACCTGAAGCTAGTTGGAGGAAAGATCAAGCTCAATGTCAGCAAATATCATTTTACTGAAAGAGTAGTAGATGCTTGGAACAAACTTCCAGCAAATGTAGCAAGTGAATGAAAACATTCCTGGGATAAACATCTATCTTAAGATAAAGAGAACATATACACACAAGGGCAGACTAGATGGGCCCTGTGGTCTGTTGTCACCCTTCTATGTATCTATGGGTAATGATGTCACAGGTATTGTACCTCCCGTATAAAGAACACATGTTCCCCAGAGACTCTCTAAAAGCAAAGTATTAAACTGCCCAAAGTATTCAAATGGCTGATTTGCTCAGGATAGAGCTGTACATGGATCAGAAGGGATTTGTGGGGAAAATCTTCTGGCACTATTCACTATGACCCTCACTGTAGATGTGTTTGTGATTATTGCTTTGTATTTTTTGTTTAGGCATTCACGAAAATCCCATTTTTGTTTATATGGTTTATGCTTCTAATCATGTTACACCCCATATTAGTCATTCAAATGAATTCCATTGTTTTTTTTTTTATTTTGTTGTCCTTCTTTGGTTGACATAGCAACCATTTTTCATTCTGCCATTGGCACAGTTAAGCAGTGAACATATTTCTGATATAATATTTAATTTTTAGTTTAATCCATCTGATTTATTTATATCACCATTCACATTAACCCCCTGTTTTTCCAGTGTTTTGCGCTTTCGACAAAAGGAGCTTTAAAGTGGACCAAATCCCAGGATTTTGATTTTGACTATCCTGGGTTTTGGACCTTTCCCCCGCTGCCCCGCTACGTGAAACCCCCCCAGATCGCTCGAGGAAACTCACCTCCTCCTGGTCCTACGGTCGCTGCTGCAAACCACTGCATGCTATCTTATCTTTTAATCTTACTCACCCATCCGGCCTCTCCAGGAATCCACCAGGTTGGCCACCATCTTTTTGCATCCAGGAGGTGTACGCATCCCACAATCCTCCTGGATGCCAGTAGCCCGCAGCTTCCTATTGGTTCATGTAGCACGGATTTCCATGCTGCATGAACCCAGAAGCCTCTAGGAGAAGCAGCAGCACAGCCAGCAGTAGCCATCTGTGTCCTGCACTAACATATGGACCTGCGTCTGGAAGGTGAGTCTTCTGGTCTTTTTTTTATTTTAGAAACAGTGCTCATACACATTCCTCCCCAGGGGAGTTCAAAATGCTACACATAAAGAATAATTTCCCATTTTTTACTTTTACCATGTTCAATTTTCTGCCTTAATTGTGTCCTATGGATCTGCCAGTGGCCTTCATAGATGATGTGCCACTAGGTTTCCTGCTGCTTTGCATTGGGGGTTATGTCCATTCAGTTCAGGCAGCAGCACGACATGAATGCTGGAAAAGGAAGAAGCTCCCCGGGTGTTCCAAGATGACCAAGAGAAAATCAGCAAGGTGGCATTTCAGTTTTGGGTGGACGTAAGAGCACTGAAAGTATCATACATGCAAAGGGAGGCAAGTGAGTTTTAGGCCCTTATTTATGAAGGAATAGCGACAGGTAGCGACTGGTGAGCGGCCGGTAATGACGGGCCCCTCCACGAGAACGCCGGCTCCTCACCACAATCACACATTTATCAAGCCAGTCCTGCTTAGCGACTGAGATAGCGCCATATAGCGACTTATTCATCATTATTCCAGCCTCAGCCCACAGCGCCAGCATCCGACCTTGAACAGCAACAGGTATGACCTCTCGCTACCTGGTGCGCTCCAATGCATTTCAATGGAACAATCTTTAAATATTCATAATTAATTGTTATTAATGTTTTTTTTTTTAAATGTGAAATATTCTGTGACCACTTCTGCCATTTTAAATAATTTTTTTAAGGTAAAAAAAATAAAAATAAAAAAATGTACAGAATTGATATTACAGGTCTGATATTAATGTATTCATATAAAAAAAATATTTTAAAAACTTGTTTTTTTTTTGGTTTCCAAAATTATGGTTGTTTGGGGGTTAAAAAACTACTTTTAACCCATCGCCGCCAGTGCTCTGGGGTTTAAACATGCATTTTACAGCGCGATAATTTTTTGAGCTTGATTTGTTAATGAATATGGTGGAAGCCGGTCGCTCTGACCAGTCGCTATCATGCGCTCCCATACAGCGCGGAACCTGACAAATAGCGACTCCTCACCCAATATTCAACATTACGGCTAACCGACTGAGTCGCTATCAACTACCGAACAACGGCCAAGCACAGCGGCTACTAGCGGGCACTCTGAAAATGCCGCTACAGTCGCTCAACTGTCGCTACCTGCCGCTGTTAATGAATCGGCCTCCCCGTTTTTTGTTTTCAACTGTGTAAGTTGGTCTGGTTTTTCAAATCTCTGCACCTGTATCTGTATAGCAGGTATATTAATTTTCTATTAATAACTATAATCATTCTGAAAAGGTCACATGGTTGACCATAATGGAGGAACCAACTAATGATGAAATGATGCAAATGTCAATGTTGCAATTACGTATGGAAGGCAAAACAAGTTAGATTCTGAGAGCTAAGCACCCCTCCCCCAGCCACAAGTCTGTAACCAGCCATAAAATTACAGCTTCTGCATTCCATCTGAACCACAGTTCCACTTGACCGCTGAAAACAGGGCTCACTGTGTAGGTGTGGAGGCTCAGTGTGCCCCTCAGACCTGGCTATTGGATATTAGTAGTCACTGAATGGCTGCCATACAAGGAAACATGGAAGTGTATGTAAGGATCTGCCTATCAGCCTAGTGGCAGGACATTCCAAATTGAGATGAACTTCCATCCCCGGTTTTAAAAAAAAGACGAAATCAAAATACTTTACTTGCCACTGTGGTAATAGTATTTTGATGACACATCTTTGTTTTTTTTTACTTTGAAATCCCAATTCCAAGCTAAAATAATTATTCAGCTTTGCAATGTCACCTGCTGGTCGAATGTTATATTGTTATTCAAATTTAACTTTTGACAACCTATTGCCAAAAGAAAACTTGTCACATGGCATTTAAGCTGTGTTAATCTAAAAATAAAAGATTTTTGCTGGATTTGAATATTAAAACAAAGAGGACAGAAACAAATAGTTTGTATATTTATGTATTTGTATTTTTTTGTACTTTATTTTAGAATTTTTTGATGCAAGGCTTAAAATAACTTTGTCTTTCAATTTATAGCCCCACATTTCTTTTTATACCTGCCAGAAAAGTACGGTATACCCAGTCTTAAGGGATAAGGAATATCCAACCTATCTAACCATGAGAGCCATATTTAGCATTGAGACATGGTCAGGAGCCACACGCAATGTATAGACATTGTAGAAGCCATATAAAACATAAAGAACAGGAAACGTTCTATTCAAAAGTTATGTATCTACAGTATAAATATTGATCTTTGGATCTATTGACACCAATCTGCCGATTATTGGTGAAGATTATTTGAGTGTCACTGAGGAAGTTTAGTAACGCAACATGTAGGGATATTAAAAAACATTAAAATGATCATGTACTATAATTAATTATATATGTGTATGCATGCAACAATAAACAATAAAACAATAAAATAAATATGTTATATTTGAATATTGGCCATTTGTGGCATGTATTGGTCATATGATCATTATTATAAACTGGACCTTCAGCATCATTTAATGAAAAGCCCAACCCCCTAAAAACCTTTCCCCAGCATCTAAAATGTATATATTTTTACAATTTTTGGTTTCTTAATTATTATTCTTTCCCCTGCTGGGCTTCAACTCTGTTCAGGACTCTATGATACAGGCGGCGCCATCTTGCCTCAGAAGCATCACATATTGAGGAGAAGAATGAAAAGTACAGGGGGGTGCGTTATAGCTGTGCTATACACAGACAGATCAGAGCTGGGGTCAGGAAAAGGGCAGCAATCCCAGAATGCAGAGTGGCATAGTCAGAAAACACTTCCTGTCTGCTGGCAACCTAAGGCTCCATGGGCCACCATCTTGGATGTTTAAAGGCTCGTATAATGCAAGAAATGCAGGCAGGATGATTTTTAATGTGGGCAATCTGTATATACAGGGTGGGGGAAACATACAAGACATGGTCTTATTCAGGGTGAAGGTCCAGTTTAAGTTGTTTTGTCTTTTACCATTAGCTCATGTGGCTACTTTTGGATAAATAAAAATTTATTGACAACCTGAGATATGATGGGACATAATATATAATTATACTTTTCATCCCAAAAACAACAAGAAAATGTGGCTTCTCCTAGTAGGGAAATAGAAGATTTTAAATAATTTTTATGTTTTTACACATTATTTATCAATGTGCTGATCTTTTTATCAGAATGTATGATAAGACAAAACATTTTTTTAACATAATTCCCTCTTTTCTTTACTGGGAGGCCGATTCATTAATAGCGCCAGATAGCGACAGATGAGCGCCAGTAGCGTGATTTTCACAGCGCCAGCTAGTATTCGCTGTGCTTGGCCGGGGTTTGCTTGTTGACAGCGACTCAGTCGGTGTGCGGTAATGTTGAATACGGGGTTAGGGGTCGCTGTTTCACAGGTTCCGCTTGTATGGGTGCGCCTGACAGCGAATGGCCAGAGCGAACGGCTTGCTGCAGATTCATTAAAAAATCACGCTCAAAAATTTCTCGCGCTGTGAATTCCTTGTTTAAACCCCAGAGCGCTGGCGGCGATGTGTGTAAAGTAGTTTTTAACCCCCAAACAACCTTTTTTTTATATGTAAAAATTATACAAGTTTTTCAAAACATTTTGTAATATGAATACATGAATATCAGACCTGTAATATCAATTCTGCACATTTTTTTTTTACTTTAAAAAAAAACCTAACATTGCAGAAGTGGTCACAGAACATTAAAAAAAAAAAAAAAAAAGACAGTAATAGCAATTAATTATGATTATTTAAAGATTGCTCCATTGAAATGCATTGGACCACGCCAGGGAGCGCCAGGTCATACCTGTCGCTGTGATGGGATTAGCAGCGGCGCTGTTCGTTGCAGTCAGCTACATGATGAATCCCGCGCTAGCTGACGCTCTCGCCGGCGCTAGCCTCATTTAGCGTGATAAATCCGTCATTGTGACCGCCGCCGGGCGTACTTGATTCGGTAGCCGCCGATAGCTGGCGGTACCTGGCGCTCGTCAGACACTACCTGGTGCAAGCCCTTGATAAATAAGGGACCAAGTATCCCTGAAAATATAATCAAACAGATACATACAATTTTATTAATCTAATGCCATTGTATTGAGAACAAATCTTAAGGCATAATTGCATCTGGGGTTCAATGGGAATTTTAATAAAAATTAACCTGGTATTTGAATTGTAGCCATACATTAATTCTAAACCTTATGGAATAGTAAATTCTGTCTCCCTTATAACCATGGGAAGAGCACGTAAATGATGCGTTGGATTTATTACAATTACAGTTGAAAGTCCTTTCTTTAAAGTTATTTCAGGCAAAGTCAGTTGTTAGACTATTGTGTTGGGCTATGTTTGACACTGTCCTAGTTTTCAAATTGAAGAATAATCAGTCGAGATTTACCTTAGGATTTCTCTTCTGAAGCATGTGGGCGCGGCCCTTGGAGCTGTGATGCTGCATAATAATCAGTATAATGTCAGCACTGGGAGGAAGAGCGCTTGCTGGGAGTAGGCTGGGTGGGAACGAGGGAGGGAGTTAGCTGGGCTTGAATACAGCACTGAGAGTGTTATAAATACAGAGGGGGTGTGGTCTGGACTAGCTCCTCTAGCTAGTATTGGTGGTCCACATCTGCAGAAAGGTGCTGGAGGGGCAGATGAGGAAGTGTATTTCCTCATTCACGGTGCAGGAATGCTTGGCAAGGTAAGATGCTGATAATTCTTTTTAAGCTTTTGCATAAAAAATCCCTTTAACATCACAAGATCAGAATCAGATTTTAAAATAAAGTGCTTGATTCAAGAACCACATGAGATATCCCCTTTCCATGAGATAACTCCTAATTTAGGAAAGTTCACAGTAAATGAGAAGACTCCTCATACGAGTTTAGTAAAAAGAATTTCGATTATTTAAGCCAAACGTTTTTAACCTGTATTTAACCGGTTCCAAGTCTCTTTGAGAGCCTTTGTGGGACGAGTGTAACATTTAAAGCATACTTACTTACCTACCAAGTAGCTGATCTCTCCTGACCATGCTGTGCTAAGACCAAATAATAAGTTGAACTCTTCCTCTTTTCTGCATCACACAGTGTGAGTACCACCAATCACTGGGTGTATGTAAGTAGGGGGTACAGTAACATTTTCCTGCTTGTCTGTTTTCTGTAGCTCGCTGCCAGAGAAAAAATGAGTCCTGAAGTTCTGCTGGCAATATACTAAGCAGGAGATTGGAATAAATAGACTGGAAGAGCACTCTTCCCTATACCAACTGAATATATCAGCTCAATCTGTGATGCAATAAGGGGCTAGTGAGAAAGCCTGATGGCATAATTATAACCAACAAAACAACCTAGCGGACTAACAGTAACCAGCTGCCTGGTAAGTAAGGTAAGGAGTCTTTGATGTTTACTAGAGATGAGCGAACCGGTTCGGACGAACCGGAATTCGCTCCGAATTTCAGGAAATTTTCGATTCGGCACGAACCAGAATATTTTGTGGTTCGTGCCGATCGAATTGCCTGACAGCGGAGCGGGTAGCCGGCCGGCCCGCTCCCACCATGCCGGCATTAAAAAAAAAAAAAAAAGCATTTTTGCCGGCATGGTGGGAGCGGGCCGGCCGGCTACGCTGTCAGCGGAACCGGCCGGCTACGCTGTCAGCGGAACCGGCCGGCCCGCTCCCACCATGCCGGCATTTTATAAAAAAGGCAAACACTTACCTGCAGGTCCGGAGCGTGGGGGCCGGCGTCGCTCTCAGCTGTCATCTGAGGGCGCTGTCATCTGAGAGCGGCGCCGGCCTCCACGCTCCGGACCTGCAGTTAAGTGTTTGCCTTTTTTCTCAAATGCCGGCATGGTGGGAGCGGGCCGGCCGGTTCCGCTGACAGTGGAGCCGGCCGGCCCGCTCCCACCATGCCGGCAAAAATGCTTTTTTTTTATTTTTTATTTTTTTAAATGCCGGCATGGTGGGAGCGGGCCGGCCGGCTTTACCGGCCCGCCGGCCGGCTCCCACCATGCCGGCATTTTTGATGGGGAACTTCGTAAAAGTTCGATTCGGCCGAACCCGAATTTCTTTGTGAAATTCGGCGAATCGGCCGAATCGAACTTTTCAAAAGTTCGCTCATCTCTAATGTTTACATTAGTCTATATAGGTTCATCAACAAAGACAAGTTTATAATTGGTCCAATGCTACTAAAGGGCTGTAGCTTACAACAGACATTTTTTCTTACCAATCACCTGTTCATTTAAAAATGTGCACCTACACATTAATTCTTTAAACAGTATAAAAACTCTATAACCAATTAGGTTTAATGTAATAATAACATTATAAAGTGAATGTGTCTATAGCAGCACAGAAGTCTGCTTTCTTGGTAATATAATATTAGTACAGCCTTTTGCTGCTGAAGCGTTTTATATTAAATGTTAGTATGTGCTATAATCTCTATGGATTTAACACGTAACCACAACTTCCCCCCATTTCTGGTCTTGTATCGCTGCGTTTCCTTAATAGCTGACTTGTCCTCTTGCGTAGTTCCTCTGTTTTTGAGATGTATACTCCTCTGCTCTCTGGATACCATGTTCTTGAATAAAGAAAGCAATCAAAGAAGAAATACTGATGAGATAAATGCTATTTCTCAAAAGTTGGTATCCTGAGTCAGCCGCAAAAAACGGGTGTCAAAATGATGTCCTCAGGGTGCTGAGCTTATTTAGCAATTGTTTTTTTTTTTTAGCAAATGGGGGTTTTATGGCTACTACAAGAAGAGAGAATGAGCCCTGTACACTGCTACTATGGCTGCTGCTGAGGTGAGGGAGCTCACTCACACTTACACATACCCCACAGCAGTGTTCTGTGTGTACAGGGATCACTTCTCTCTTCTTGTAGGTCTTGGTGTACATAAGGATGCCACCTAGCGGTATTTTTTTTACATTTACTGGCAACTGGCCTGTCGGTGTTGTATTTACTGGCATACTTTTCCCATACACAGCAGGCAGGGGCAGGGATGGTGAGAAAGATGTCAGGCTGTGGGTAAAAATAAAATTTCTGCCAGTAAAACATCGGCCAGGTGGCAACCTTATACGGACTTAATGAAAGAGCACCTACTGTAGGCACTACGGACCAGGATCAGACTGGAGCATAAGCATACCAGAGGATCCACTGGGGCTCCGGAGGTGAAGAACAATAGAGTGACAACAGGAGCACAAGCATGATTTGTGGCAGACTGGTGCTGTTATCAGCTTACCTTACCCTTATCTTTTCACCGCTCCCTTGCTACAATCCCTACCCACACCCACGGCATCCCTGCAGCTGTGTCCGCCCCAATACCCAGCCATTCAGATAGGCTGGTAGAGCACACTCCCCAGGGAAACCAAGGATGTAGCTGCCCCTGCTTCCTATGCCGACACTGAGCCCAATAAATAGCTTTACGCCATGTATTAGTATACACTGTATCAACTGCTGACTGGACGAGTGCCCACACATGTGCCATGGGTATGCCAAAGTGGTGAGTGGAGAGGGTCGATCTGGGGGGCTTTACACAGCAGGGCATCCCAAATCGCTTTAAAGTGATCCTAAATTAATTAGTACTTTTGAATCACTTCGACCATATAAATGGCAGGCCAGCAGAAATGGTGGGTTGGGATACCCCACACTGTGCAACATGCCTGCCTGTTTTCCAGTTATGCTTTTACCTTACTTTCAGGATCCGGCAATGCCTGCCTAAGCAGAAACCTCAGAGTGTCAGGGGACACCACTCCCTCTGTGTGTGCCCGGTCGCTGGCAACCAGCCAGAGAAGCTGATTGGCAAAGGGACCTAGGGATTCCAGATGCTCTACAGACTCCACTTATGCAGGCGCTGCTGTATCTCAGAAGTAAGATGGCGGCACAGACCAAAAATGTTCTGTTTGTCAAATTGTAAAGTGAGGGGCATACCAAATCTTTAAGCCTGTTGGTTTGCATTTGTTTGTGTAATGTTATCTAAGGGCAACAATAGGTGTGCATGACCAAAAAGTGCCTAGGGCAGCCTGAATGCTAAATTTGGCCCTGTTTGTAGCTATTCACCATGAGTAACAATATGGGCAAATGTTTTCAATAGAAGTTACAGTTCTATGTGGCACTTAATTTATCAAGACTATTAGATAGAAAGAAATGCTTTTGCTCTGCTCCAGCGGGTTGCACCTGCTGAGGTGAAGGGCACGAATGGAATGAATGCTGCCTTAGATACATCTGTTCTTCAGATTAGTCATGTCTGCATTTTATCTACTTCCATCTGAAAAAATCATCTGTAGTTCACAGGACAGACTGAAATAGATGGCGTCTTTGTATGTACAGCGAGATGTCAGCCGCCAAGCAGATCTGTGCAGATTGTGCAATTCCATAGTAAGCTTTGGTATGTGTTGACTAGGTAGCAAATACACAACCATTAAGGCAGACATTTATGATCTATATATATATCTAAAATTAAATGTATGCATGTTGAGAGATGTATAGGCATGCAAAACCTTCTAAAGACACACAGTTGCTTAGAGCAGACCTAAACCCTTCATGGCAACTCTGTTTCAAAAGGGTCTTGGACTGCAGGGATCGTAAACAAATCTAATCCACCTACCTCTGTCACTGGTAAACCCAGTAATAGCCCCGTCCAAGGTGGATACTGGCAACTGTGGAAGCAAAATCTCTACCAATGGAGGGTCCCAAGGACGCCAGCCCCAGCGATTGCATTGCGCTTGGCTGAAAGTGAAAGTGCTCCGCAATCGGACTGGTCTGAACTCAGTCTAAAGAGCTCTTATATTTGGTGACACCCAAATGCAAGAGGAAGAGACCTGGATCAAGTTCAATCACTTTGCCAGTGAGCTCTGTAATAGCTTTGCACACTTGTAACCAATACTGTGTGATTTTCCTACATTTCCAGAACACATGAAGAAATGATCCATCCTCTTCTCTACATCTGCTTCTCTGGGGTGGTACCATTGGGTCACATATTTATATCCCATTTCCTGTGACTGGTTTGACTGCCATGAGACTACCTTATTTAATTCCTCCTCCTTGATCTCTACTTCTCTCTCTACCTATATCCCTTTCCCACTCTCGGGTTGCTCCTTTTGCCTGACATTAAAATTGCATATATAACTGAAATTGCTCCTGTAGGGGGTGTTTTGATGTCCATGATTTTCTCAAATGTCATCGCCTCACTTGCCCACTGGTCTTGCTATTTTTTATAGGGAATTCTGGATCACAATAAACTCTCACTGATCTAAATCTTCATTGTCCCTTCTCCTTCTATGTTGCTCAAGGGAGATCCAATTTTATTTTCCAACATATCCTTCACCTTTAGATTCTTGATCTTACTCCAATCCTTTAGCACACCCACAATTTAATTTAATCTCAGAATGGGGTTGTATCTCACTACCAGATTTCAAACTTGGTGGAATACGTTTAATGTGTTTTCCATAGTTGGGGAATTTGTATGTTTCCTCTGTGGCGTCTCCTTTAAACATGTCCTATCTTTGATTGGTATTTCCCCTTAACCTCTTTCAATTTGTACCCATCAAATTTCTAATTTAGTATCTCTTGTATTTGTGTCACTCCCCAGTATTTCCAGTATATATGGAACTGCCAATCCCTCTCTTTATTAGCTTTTCTGGAGCATTGGGAGCCTAAACCATGTTTATTTCTTTCTTCATATACTCTCCTTATTAAAGTATCTAATTTACAGAAATTGGAAGGATCACTATCTTGACTATATTTACCCTTCTTATCCACCAAAAACTTGGCAAATCCCACTCCTCTAGGCACTTCTCAATCTGTTCTTTTAATGGGATACCGTTTTTACCACTAATCTATCTAACTCAATATCTGTGCTCCCAACAAAGTAATCAGTGGATTAGCCCTTTTAAATGGAGATGTCTTCCTAAAGAGTCCTGTCTCCTCTTGAAAGCCAACTGGGAGGGCGTGGGACTTTTCCAAATTCACTGGCAGGCTGATTCATTACTAGCGCCAGGTACTGACAGATGAGCGTCTGTAGCGAGGCATTGAGAGCGACCGCTAGTAGCCGCTGTTCTCGGCCATGGTTCGCTGTTTCAGAGAGTCTCAGTCGCTGAGCGGCATTGATGAATATATTGTGTGAGTCACTCTAACACCAGTACAGCGCTGTATGGGAGCGAACGGTAGTGCCAGCTCAGTGCGACCGACTCACTCCATATTCATCAAAAAAATAGCCTCACACAGCGCCGGCGCTCAAGATCGGGTCGTTGTAGCCCAGAGCGCCAGAGGCCGTGTGATTAAAGTCTGTTTTTGAACATGTGTCCACTAGTAACAAAACGAATACATATGGAATTATATTGTTATTACATTGTAACATGAACACTTTAATACCAGACATGTAAGGACAATTCTGCATACAAACATTATAAATCAAAAAAGTTTTCAAAAATGACTTTAAATAGGCCAGGAGAGGTGACACAATGACTTGATAATTAAAAAAAAAGAAAAGAAAAGAAAACCCTGTTTAAAGAGAAGAAACGTATCGTCCATTGAAATGTATGGGAAAGCGACAGGTAGCGTCAGGTAATACCAGGCACTTTGGAAGCCAGAGCGCCGGCAGTATACGGTGAGCCGTCTGTGATGATGAATCGGTCGATACGTGTCCCTGTTAGAGTCGCTCATCAGATTCGCTTTGATAAATGTGTTATTGCGTACAGCGCCCGGCGGTCACCGTTCGCTGCTTGTTGTTACCTGTCACTGCCAGACATTACCTGGCACTATGGCTCGATGAATAAAGCCCTTAGAAGTTTAAGAGCCTACCAAATCTTTCACCTTCCTTTAACACTGTTGGAATACTTCTGTGTGGATTACTAATATATAAAAGTCGGTTATAACGGATAAAGTCTCATTTGAGATCACTATACCCTTTATGTCCTGATTGTCCTTTTTTTAAAGGGGGTCCCATCACTAATGCAAAAATGGTGACAAGGGGCACCCTTGTAAACCTCAATATCTCTGCCATTTCTTCCTCAATTTAAAAATCGAAAACAATTTAGGACAGTGGCAAATGTAGCCCGATGCAATAGTGTAACAGTTACCTTTGTCTGCAGTAGTACTTTAACTCGTGAGTTGGAGCAATTCTCTTCTCTGGGGAATTTAATCCCCTGACATTTAAAGGTAGTACAAATAATCCCCCCCCCCCCCCATCTCCCTCATTTTAGTTAATCAATCTGGTCTTCCCAAAGAGACACCAGGACCAGCGCATTCAAAAACAAATCTTCCAGTGACTTTTAAATACTAGCAGGGAACAGAGGAGGGATGTTAACCTGGAGTAGAGTGGGGAAAACAAGGAGACCCCATCAGGCAGATAGAGGGGATAAGAAGGGAAAAGAGAAGGATGAAAAGAATAAAAGAAAGAAGAAGAAGAGATATTGTTTTATCAGTTCCAGCCAATAGCAGCAGGGATGTGTTTTTCCTTGGATATAGATATTTTAAGCTCCACTGGCCGGGCACAGTTGGCTGACTTCCTGGTTACAAGCTGTGATCCAAGCTAGCCAATTGTCTGCTCATTACTGCTCATTTGTTCATGTATATGTAACAGGGTGATGGATTACCCATCTGCCTAGTATAATGGTTAGACAGTTTTAGTGTAGCTTTAGTTAGTGTTTAGTGTAGGGACAGCAGCAAAAGTCTACCGACACTAGGTGTCGCCCTCGCTGCAGGATAAGGGAGCCTAGGCACAGACCACAGCAGGGTAACCTGCTGTTAACCTGCTAACCTGTAGGACCTTGGAGTACAGGCCTGGAGGAATACCCCGCCCCCCCCTCCCAAGGAGCAGAGAAAAAGGCCTAGTCTGACGCACTCTCTGCGGTCCTTGGGGGGGGGGGGGGGGAATGTACAACAGTGGACTCGTTGAAGGTCAACCACAGGACAAGGTGGAAACATGCGCCCTAAAGAAAGTTTGGTTGGAACATTTTGCGACTGCCTCTTACTTTCAAGGAGACCTACAATCATTAGGGGCACCTTTTGAGAACTGATTGTGTACTCTATCTACCCAGCTCCCATACCCAGGAAGAGCCCCTCTCCCAACCAGGTCCTATTCTTGGGTTACCCTTTGATCAACCCCTTAAACACACCTAAACTACATGGGGCATCCCTGGGGCATCTGGACTTCGCAATGTATTGCTCATATCGGACCATTGCTGCACTTTGCCACATGGATGTGTACATACAGTATATGTGAGTCACAATACTTTTTATTTTGTGTACTGTATTTCGTGAACCATAACACATGTCTAGAGATGAGCGAACTTTTGAAAAATTCGATTCGACTGATTCGCCGAATTTTCCGACAAAAATCGTTTCGACCCGAATAAATTCGCGACGAATCGCTATTAAAAACGGCTATTTCTGAGCCTCCTACAGCCTCAATAGGGTTGTAAACCATTCAGCCTTGCTGTAACACACACAGGATGCGTGCTGGGTTAGTTAAATAATACTTTTAAGAAATATCACATGCAGATCAGAGGCATCGCTAATAGAATCGCAGAGCGGCACAATTGCAGAGAGTTGAAGTGGCATCACTATGAGGGGCAGAAGGAGCCCAAATATACACTGGAGTTGGCCTCAGGAGCCCAAAAATTGGATGAATCACACCCTGGAGTTGGCAGAAGTTGGCAGCAGCAGCAGCAGGAGCCCAAATATACACTGGAGTTGGCTTCAGGAGCCCAAAAATTGGATGAATCACACCCTGGAGTTGGCAGGAGTTGACAGCAGCAGCAGCAGGAGCCCAAATATACACTGGAGTTGGCCTCAGGAGCCCAAAAATTGGATGAATCACACCCTGGAGTTGGCAGGAGTTGGCAGCAGCAGCAGCAGGAGCCCAAATATACACTGGAGTTGGCTTCAGGAGCCCAAAAATTGGATGAATCACAGCCTGGAGTTGGCAGGAGTTGACAGCAGCAGCAGCAGGAGCCCAAATATACACTGGAGTTGGCTTCAGGAGCCCAAAAATTGGATGAATCACACCCTGGAGTTGGCAGAAGTTGGCAGCAGCAGCAGCAGGAGCCCAAATATACACTGGAGTTGGCTTCAGGAGCCCAAAAATTGGATGAATCACACCCTGGAGTTGGCAGAAGTTGGCAGCAGCAGCAGCAGGAGCCCAAATATACACTGGAGTTGGCTTCAGGAGCCCAAAAATTGGATGAATCGCACCCTGGAGTTGGCAGGAGTTGACAGTAGCAGCAGCAGGAGCCCAAATATACACTGGAGTTGGCTTCAGGAGCCCAAAAATTGGATGAATCACACCCTGGAGTTGGCAGGAGTTGACAGTAGCAGCAGCAGGAGCCCAAATATACACTGGAGTTGGCCTCAGGAGCCCAAAAATTGGATGAATCACACCCTGGAGTTGGCAGGAGTTGGCAGCAGCAGCAGCAGGAGCCCAAATATACACTGGAGTTGGCTTCAGGAGCCCAAAAATTGGATGAATCACACCCTGGAGTTGGCAGAAGTTGGCAGCAGCAGCAGCAGGAGCCCAAATATACACTGGAGTTGGCTTCAGGAGCCCAAAAATTGGATGAATCACACCCTGGAGTTGGCAGGAGTTGGCAGCAGCAGCAGCAGGAGCCCAAATATACACTGGAGTTGGCTTCAGGAGCCCAAAAATTGGATGAATCACACCCTGGAGTTGGCAGAAGTTGGCAGCAGCAGCAGCAGGAGCCCAAATATACACTGGAGTTGGCTTCAGGAGCCCAAAAATTGGATGAATCACACCCTGGAGTTGGCAGGAGTTGACAGCAGCAGCAGCAGGAGCCCAAATATACACTGGAGTTGGCTTCAGGAGCCCAAAAATTGGATGAATCACACCCTGGAGTTGGCAGGAGTTGACAGCAGCAGCAGCAGGAGCCCAAATATACACTGGAGTTGGCTTCAGGAGCCCAAAAATTGGATGAATCACACCCTGGAGTTGGCAGAAGTTGGCAGCAGCAGCAGCAGGAGCCCAAATATACACTGGAGTTGGCTTCAGGAGCCCAAAAATTGGATGAATCACACCCTGGAGTTGGCAGAAGTTGGCAGCAGCAGCAGCAGGAGCCCAAATATACACTGGAGTTGGCTTCAGGAGCCCAAAAATTGGATGAATCACACCCTGGAGTTGGCAGAAGTTGGCAGCAGCAGCAGCAGGAGCCCAAATATACACTGGAGTTGGCTTCAGGAGCCCAAAAATTGGATGAATCACACCCTGGAGTTGGCAGGAGTTGACAGTAGCAGCAGCAGGAGCCCAAATATACACTGGAGTTGGCTTCAGGAGCCCAAAAATTGGATGAATCACAGCCTGGAGTTGGCAGGAGTTGACAGTAGCAGCAGCAGGAGCCCAAATATACACTGGAGTTGGCCTCAGGAGCCCAAAAATTGGATGAATCACACCCTGGAGTTGGCAGGAGTTGGCAGCAGCAGCAGCAGGAGCCCAAATATACACTGGAGTTGGCTTCAGGAGCCCAAAAATTGGATGAATCACACCCTGGAGTTGGCAGAAGTTGGCAGCAGCAGCAGCAGGAGCCCAAATATACACTGGAGTTGGCTTCAGGAGCCCAAAAATTGGATGAATCACACCCTGGAGTTGGCAGGAGTTGACAGCAGCAGCAGGAGCCCAAATATACACTGGAGTTGGCTTCAGGAGCCCAAAAATTGGATGAATCACACCCTGGAGTTGGCAGGAGTTGACAGCAGCAGCAGCAGGAGCCCAAATATACACTGGAGTTGGCTTCAGGAGCCCAAAAATTGGATGAATCACACCCTGGAGTTGGCAGAAGTTGGCAGCAGCAGCAGCAGGAGCCCAAATATACACTGGAGTTGGCTTCAGGAGCCCAAAAATTGGATGAATCACACCCTGGAGTTGGCAGAAGTTGGCAGCAGCAGCAGCAGGAGCCCAAATATACACTGGAGTTGGCTTCAGGAGCCCAAAAATTGGATGAATCACACCCTGGAGTTGGCAGAAGTTGGCAGCAGCAGCAGCAGCAGGAGCCCAAATATACACTGGAGTTGGCTTCAGGAGCCCAAAAATTGGATGAATCACACCCTGGAGTTGGCAGGAGTTGACAGTAGCAGCAGCAGGAGCCCAAATATACACTGGAGTTGGCCTCAGGAGCCCAAAAATTGGATGAATCACACCCTGGAGTTGGCAGGAGTTGACAGTAGCAGCAGCAGGAGCCCAAATATACACTGGAGTTGGCTTCAGGAGCCCAAAAATTGGATGAATCACACCCTGGAGTTGGCAGGAGTTGGCAGCAGCAGCAGCAGGAGCCCAAATATACACTGGAGTTGGCTTCAGGAGCCCAAAAATTGGATGAATCACACCCTGGAGTTGGCAGAAGTTGGCAGCAGCAGCAGCAGGAGCCCAAATATACACTGGAGTTGGCTTCAGGAGCCCAAAAATTGGATGAATCACACCCTGGAGTTGGCAGGAGTTGACAGCAGCAGCAGCAGGAGCCCAAATATACACTGGAGTTGGCTTCAGGAGCCCAAAAATTGGATGAATCACAGCCTGGAGTTGGCAGGAGTTGACAGTAGCAGCAGCAGGAGCCCAAATATACACTGGAGTTGGCTTCAGGAGCCCAAAAATTGGATGAATCACACCCTGGAGTTGGCAGAAGTTGGCAGCAGCAGCAGCAGGAGCCCAAATATACACTGGAGTTGGCTTCAGGAGCCCAAAAATTGGATGAATCACACCCTGGAGTTGGCAGGAGTTGACAGCAGCAGCAGCAGGAGCCCAAATATACACTGGAGTTGGCTTCAGGAGCCCAAAAATTGGATGAATCACAGCCTGGAGTTGGCAGGAGTTGACAGTAGCAGCAGCAGGAGCCCAAATATACACTGGAGTTGGCTTCAGGAGCCCAAAAATTGGATGAATCACACCCTGGAGTTGGCAGAAGTTGGCAGCAGCAGCAGCAGGAGCCCAAATATACACTGGAGTTGGCTTCAGGAGCCCAAAAATTGGATGAATCACACCCTGGAGTTGGCAGAAGTTGGCAGCAGCAGCAGCAGGAGCCCAAATATACACTGGAGTTGGCTTCAGGAGCCCAAAAATTGGATGAATCACACCCTGGAGTTGGCAGGAGTTGACAGTAGCAGCAGCAGGAGCCCAAATATACACTGGAGTTGGCTTCAGGAGCCCAAAAATTGGATGAATCACAGCCTGGAGTTGGCAGGAGTTGACAGTAGCAGCAGCAGGAGCCCAAATATACACTGGAGTTGGCCTCAGGAGCCCAAAAATTGGATGAATCACACCCTGGAGTTGGCAGGAGTTGGCAGCAGCAGCAGCAGGAGCCCAAATATACACTGGAGTTGGCTTCAGGAGCCCAAGAATTGGATGAATCACACCCTGGAGTTGGCAGAAGTTGGCAGCAGCAGCAGCAGGAGCCCAAATATACACTGGAGTTGGCTTCAGGAGCCCAAAAATTGGATGAATCACACCCTGGAGTTGGCAGAAGTTGGCAGCAGCAGCAGCAGGAGCCCAAATATACACTGGAGTTGGCTTCAGGAGCCCAAAAATTGGATGAATCACACCCTGGAGTTGGCAGAAGTTGGCAGCAGCAGCAGCAGGAGCCCAAATATACACTGGAGTTGGCTTCAGGAGCCCAAAAATTGGATGAATCACACCCTGGAGTTGGCAGAAGTTGGCAGCAGCAGCAGCAGGAGCCCAAATATACACTGGAGTTGGCTTCAGGAGCCCAAAAATTGGATGAATCACACCCTGGAGTTGGCAGGAGTTGACAGTAGCAGCAGCAGGAGCCCAAATATACACTGGAGTTGGCTTCAGGAGCCCAAAAATTGGATGAATCACAGCCTGGAGTTGGCAGGAGTTGACAGTAGCAGCAGCAGGAGCCCAAATATACACTGGAGTTGGCTTCAGGAGCCCAAAAATTGGATGAATCACACCCTGGAGTTGGCAGAAGTTGGCAGCAGCAGCAGCAGGAGCCCAAATATACACTGGAGTTGGCTTCAGGAGCCCAAAAATTGGATGAATCACACCCTGGAGTTGGCAGAAGTTGGCAGCAGCAGCAGCAGGAGCCCAAATATACACTGGAGTTGGCTTCAGGAGCCCAAAAATTGGATGAATCACACCCTGGAGTTGGCAGAAGTTGGCAGCAGCAGCAGCAGGAGCCCAAATATACACTGGAGTTGGCTTCAGGAGCCCAAAAATTGGATGAATCACACCCTGGAGTTGGCAGAAGTTGGCAGCAGCAGCAGCAGGAGCCCAAATATACACTGGAGTTGGCTTCAGGAGCCCAAAAATTGGATGAATCACACCCTGGAGTTGGCAGAAGTTGGCAGCAGCAGCAGCAGGAGCCCAAATATACACTGGAGTTGGCTTCAGGAGCCCAAAAATTGGATGAATCACACCCTGGAGTTGGCAGAAGTTGGCAGCAGCAGCAGCAGGAGCCCAAATATACACTGGAGTTGGCTTCAGGAGCCCAAAAATTGGATGAATCACACCCTGGAGTTGGCAGGAGTTGACAGTAGCAGCAGCAGGAGCCCAAATATACACTGGAGTTGGCTTCAGGAGCCCAAAAATTGGATGAATCACAGCCTGGAGTTGGCAGGAGTTGACAGTAGCAGCAGCAGGAGCCCAAATATACACTGGAGTTGGCCTCAGGAGCCCAAAAATTGGATGAATCACACCCTGGAGTTGGCAGGAGTTGGCAGCAGCAGCAGCAGGAGCCCAAATATACACTGGAGTTGGCTTCAGGAGCCCAAGAATTGGATGAATCACACCCTGGAGTTGGCAGAAGTTGGCAGCAGCAGCAGCAGGAGCCCAAATATACACTGGAGTTGGCTTCAGGAGCCCAAAAATTGGATGAATCACACCCTGGAGTTGGCAGAAGTTGGCAGCAGCAGCAGCAGGAGCCCAAATATACACTGGAGTTGGCTTCAGGAGCCCAAAAATTGGATGAATCACACCCTGGAGTTGGCAGAAGTTGGCAGCAGCAGCAGCAGGAGCCCAAATATACACTGGAGTTGGCTTCAGGAGCCCAAAAATTGGATGAATCACACCCTGGAGTTGGCAGAAGTTGGCAGCAGCAGCAGCAGGAGCCCAAATATACACTGGAGTTGGCTTCAGGAGCCCAAAAATTGGATGAATCACACCCTGGAGTTGGCAGGAGTTGACAGTAGCAGCAGCAGGAGCCCAAATATACACTGGAGTTGGCTTCAGGAGCCCAAAAATTGGATGAATCACAGCCTGGAGTTGGCAGGAGTTGACAGTAGCAGCAGCAGGAGCCCAAATATACACTGGAGTTGGCCTCAGGAGCCCAAAAATTGGATGAATCACACCCTGGAGTTGGCAGGAGTTGGCAGCAGCAGCAGCAGGAGCCCAAATATACACTGGAGTTGGCTTCAGGAGCCCAAGAATTGGATGAATCACACCCTGGAGTTGGCAGAAGTTGGCAGCAGCAGCAGCAGGAGCCCAAATATACACTGGAGTTGGCTTCAGGAGCCCAAAAATTGGATGAATCACACCCTGGAGTTGGCAGAAGTTGGCAGCAGCAGCAGCAGGAGCCCAAATATACACTGGAGTTGGCTTCAGGAGCCCAAAAATTGGATGAATCACACCCTGGAGTTGGCAGGAGTTGACAGTAGCAGCAGCAGGAGCCCAAATATACACTGGAGTTGGCTTCAGGAGCCCAAAAATTGGATGAATCACACCCTGGAGTTGGCAGAAGTTGGCAGCAGCAGGAGCCCAAATATACACTGGAGTTGGCTTCAGGAGCCCAAAAATTGGATGAATCACACCCTGGAGTTGGCAGAAGTTGGCAGCAGCAGCAGCAGGAGCCCAAATATACACTGGAGTTGGCTTCAGGAGCCCAAAAATTGGATGAATCACACCCTGGAGTTGGCAGGAGTTGACAGTAGCAGCAGCAGGAGCCCAAATATACACTGGAGTTGGCTTCAGGAGCCCAAAAATTGGATGAATCACAGCCTGGAGTTGGCAGGAGTTGACAGTAGCAGCAGCAGGAGCCCAAATATACACTGGAGTTGGCTTCAGGAGCCCAAAAATTGGATGAATCACACCCTGGAGTTGGCAGGAGTTGACAGTAGCAGCAGCAGGAGCCCAAAAAATGGCCTAAAGACATAAATATGTTTTGCACCATTTGGAAAGTGTAAAACGTGGCACCATGCTGAATCTAGTCGCATGCATCAGGCATTGGTGGGTGGAAATCCTGGCTGATCCATCCCTGATTCATTTTGACAAAGGTGAGTCTCTCCACATTTTTAGTTGACAGACGAGTTCTCCTCGCCGTAACTATGGCCCCCGCCGCACTAAACACCCGCTCAGATGGCACGCTACTTGCCGGGCAGGACAGCTTTTCCAGGGCAAACTCTGCTAGTTGCGGCCACAAATCAAGTTTGGCTGCCCAGAAGTCCAGCGGATCCTCAAGGTGTGTTGGCATGGTCATGTCAAAGTATGACATGACCTGCTGGTTCAGGTCCTGCTCCAGGTCTTCCTGCTGCTCATGAGTAGCCTCACTATGCGGGTGTAGAAAGCTACTCATTAGCGACTGAAGACTGAGGCTGCTGCTGCTGATGGAGCTTCTGCTGCTGCTGCTGCCAACCCCCCCAGCGGCCATGGCAGTGGAAGGTGAGCGCAGAGGTCCCCTCGAGTCAGACCTGCGAGAGTATGGACCATGGCGCAGATAGGCATCGGCCAACTGCCTACGTAGAATGTCTTTGTAGTAGTTGAGTTTGTCCTCCCTCTCGGTGGGTTTAAAAAATGCCCCCATTTTGTGCCGGAAGCGAGGGTCCAATAAGGTGGACAGCCAGAAGTCATCCCGCCGACAGATGGAAACAATTCTGGGGTCACTACGCAAGCACGTGAGCATGCTTCGTGCCATTTGCGCAAGTGACTCGGATGGACTACCTGTCTCCATCTCCACTGCATACTGCCACGGTGTGCCCGGGTCCTCTGTCTCTCCTTCCTCAAAAACCTCTAGCTCCTCTGGCTGCTCCTGCTCCTCCTCTCCTGTCCGCTGACTAGATAAACCAGCCATTTCGCCAAGCCTAAACTGTGTTTCGCTGGGCAACTCCTCCTCCTCCTCTTCCTCCTCCTCCTCCTCCAGTTCAGCTCCAAGGGGGTTCATGTGGCCGTAAGATGTAAACGCCATGTCTCCAGTGCCCTGACCAGCCATGGTTTCCAACATGTGCTGTAGTACATGAAGCAGTGGAATCACGTCGTTCATCCCATAATCCTGCCGACTGACAAATAAAGTGGCTTCCTCAAAGGGCCTGAGCAAACGGCAGGTGTCACGTATGAGCTGCCACTGGTTGACATTGAAGTTACACAGGGGAGTCCCCCTATCTGCTTGGATCATCAGGAAATCCGTGATGGCTTTTCTCTGTTCATATAATCGGTCCAACATGTGAAGGGTGGAATTCCAACGGGTGGAAACATCGCAAATCAGACTATGTTGGGGGATACCATTCTGACGCTGTAGCTCAAGAAGGGTGTGTTTGGCGGTGTAGGAGTGGCTGAAGTGCATGCAAAGTTTCCGTGAAGTTGTTAGGATGTCCTGCAGATGGGGGGAACACTTCAGAAACCGCTTGACAACCAGATTGAAGACGTGAGCCATGCAGGGGGCATGGGTCAGGCTTCCTTGGCGCAGCGCAGACAAAATGTTCTTCCCATTGTCGGTAACCATGATTCCCATTTTAAGTTTTCTCGGAGTAAGCCATGTTTGGATTTCCTGATGAATACATTTAAGCAGTTCCTCCCCTGTGTGACTCCGTTCGCCAAGACAAACCATGTGAAGCACTGCGTGACACCTCCGTGCCCTGCACACATGGTAGACTGGAGGGGCACTGAGACTTGAGCCTACAGTGGAGGGTGAGGAGATGGCGGAGGATGAGGAGGCCGAGTCGCACGGTGTCACAGGCCCAATGGGCAGAGAGCGCGGAGGCCGAAGCGGCGTGACCTGTCCAAGTTGCTGCTGCAAAGGGACCACATTCACCCAGTGGGCCGTAAACGACATGTACTGCCCCTGACCGTAGTTACAGCTCCAGATGTCGGCGCTGCCATGTATTTTGCTACACACCGACAGGCTCAAGGACTGGCCCACCTTCTGTTCAACAAAAGTGTGCAGCGCTGGTACTGCCTTCTTGGCAAAGAAATGACGGCTTGGGACTCTCCACCTCGGCTCGGCACAAGCCATCAGTTCTCTGAAAGGTGCAGATTCCACCACCTGAAAAGGGAGCGACTGCAGCACCAGCAACTTGGACAGGAGCACATTCAGCTTCTGCGCCGTAGGATGAGTGGGCGCATACTGCTGTCTCTTGGACATGGCTTCGCTGATGGATTGCTGGCGGGATGCATGACTTGGAGGAGGAGGAGCAGGAGCGACAGAGGATGGGTATGACGCACAGCTGCCTTCGGCTGAGGTGCTGGAGCCTTGGCTGGCAGAAATTGGGAGCTCACTTGGTGAGGAAGCAGACTGGACCACCCCTTGGGAGCCTCGGTTCTCCCAGGTCGTTTTATGGTGACGCATCATATGTTGACGCAGGGCCGTGGTGCCAACATTTGGACCCTGGCCACGCTTCACCTTTTGCCTACATATCTTGCATGTGGCCATGTTACCCTCCTGCGGATGCCTCAGGAAAAACTGCCACACTGCCGAGTAGCTACTTTTCCCACCCCCTGGCCTCACTGATTCACTGCTGCTGTTGCCAACTCCAGGAACCCCTGCTCCACTACCTCCCGATAAGGTAGACTGCCGCACAGCAGGTGCTCTACCCCGGCCCCGGCCCCGGCCGGCTCCAGCCTTTGGAATTGTGCCCCCATGCTGACTGCTACCACCTTGCTGCCTCAGCTGCTGACTCCGGGGCAACCTGCACCCCTCTTCTCCTGATGATGACGATGAAGCCCCTTCATCACCCGGCTCCCAAGTGCGATCGGCTTCATCGTCATCATCATCATCATCACCGGGTTGTGGCTGTACGTCACTGATGTTCGTGGATTCGTCAACAGTGTCTGGCGCAGGAGCTGGAACGCTCGCAGCACCCACGACACTGTCCACATCACTATTTGTCTGCCTAGCTAAAGAAGCCACCTCCATTTCTTGGCTGGGCAGTAGCTGCTGACTGTCCTCTATCTGATGGTCCTCCTCACTAAAGAGTGGAGCTGAACCCAAAGCATAGGATACGTCGCTGGGGGAGGGAACGGCGTAGGCCAGAGGCAATGGGAGGACAGGGACTGCTCTCGGGGCATGCCAACTCAGGGTTGTGTCAGAGGAACCTACCGACCCTAGACTGGGGGTCTCAGACGTAAGTTGTGATGATGTTGTTGATGAGCGCGTCAACCAATCTACCACGGCAGATGCGTTACTGGTGGAGACCCGACCGCTAGCAGATACTGGCAGATTAGGTCTCTCAGCGTGACTCCTGCTGCTACTGGCCCCCAGTCTGATGCGAGCTCTGCCTGCGGAATCTTGGCCTCTGCCACTCCTCTTTTCACTTCCAGGCACTTGTCTGCCCGACATAGTCTAACTGGCGTGGTAGTAGGTGATATTTAAAAAAACCCCGGGCAGCGGTGGGTCTATATGAAACAGAATATAATGCACACCAAAAGTGAGCAGTAACACTCAGCCTCCAACAGGCCTGCTTAGTGTAAATAAGAGAGCTGCTTAGTGTAAATAAAGAGGGGTATGCTATGTTACAGAATGGGATGCCTCAACAGAAGTGCACCTGGCAGGCAGCAGTAAGCCTATGCCCAGCAAAAGTGTCTTATAATATAAATATAATAAGAGCAAATGCTTATATGGTCTTAAACAGAGGCTGCTTTAGTCACAGAATGGGATGCCCTGGGCAGGAATCGAGCTGGCAGGGTCCAGTAGTGCTTTGGCCAGCAAAAGTGTCTTTATCAGGCTAATTTCAAATATGATAAGAGCAAATGCTTATATGGTCTTAAACAGAGGCTGCTGTAGTCACAGAATGGGATGCCCCGGGCAGGAATCGAGCTGGCAGGGTCCAGTAGTGCTTTGGCCAGCAAAAGTGTCTTTATCAGGCCTAATTTCAAATATGATAAGAGCAAATGCTTATATGGTCTTAAACAGAGGCTGCTGTAGTCACAGAATGGGATGCCCCGGGCAGGAATCGAGCTGGCAGGGTACAGTAGTGCTTTGGCCAGCAAAAGTGTCTTTATCAGGCTAATTTCAAATATGATAAGAGCAAATGCTTATATGGTCTTAAACAGAGGCTGCTTTAGTCACAGAATGGGATGCCCCGGGCAGGAATCGAGCTGGCAGGGTCCAGTAGTGCTTTGGCCAGCAAAAGTGTCTTTATCAGGCCTAATTTCAAATATGATAAGAGCAAATGCTTATATGGTCTTAAACAGAGGCTGCTTTAGTCACAGAATGGGATGCCCCGGGCAGGAATCGAGCTGGCAGGGTCCAGTAGTGCTTTGGCCAGCAAAAGTGTCTTTATCAGGCCTAATTTCAAATATGATAAGAGCAAATGCTTATATGGTCTTAAACAGAGGCTGCTTTAGTCACAGAATGGGATGCCCCGGGCAGGAATCGAGCTGGCAGGGTACAGTAGTGCTTTGGCCAGCAAAAGTGTCTTTATCAGGCCTAATTTCAAATATGATAAGAGCAAATGCTTATGTGGTCTTAAACAGAGGCTGCTTTAGTCACAGAATGGGATGCCCCGGGCAGGAATCGAGCTGGCAGGGTACAGTAGTGCTTTGGCCAGCAAAAGTGTCTTTATCAGGCCTAATTTCAAATATGATAAGAGCAAATGCTTATATGGTCTTAAACAGAGGCTGCTGTAGTCACAGAATGGGATGCCCCGGGCAGGAATCGAGCTGGCAGGGTCCAGTAGGGCTTTGGCCAGCAAAAGTGTCTTTATCAGGCCTAATTTCAAATATGATAAGAGCAAATGCTTATATGGTCTTAAACAGAGGCTGCTTTAGTCACAGAATGGGATGCCCCGGGCAGGAATCGAGCTGGCAGGGTACAGTAGTGCTTTGGCCAGCAAAAGTGTCTTTATCAGGCTAATTTCAAATATGATAAGAGCAAATGCTTATATGGTCTTAAACAGAGGCTGCTTTAGTCACAGAATGGGATGCCCCGGGCAGGAATCGAGCTGGCAGGGTACAGTAGTGCTTTGGCCAGCAAAAGTGTCTTTATCAGGCCTAATTTCAAATATGATAAGAGCAAATGCTTATATGGTCTTAAACAGAGGCTGCTTTAGTCACAGAATGGGATGCCCCGGGCAGGAATCGAGCTGGCAGGGTACAGTAGTGCTTTGGCCAGCAAAAGTGTCTTTATCAGGCTAATTTCAAATATGATAAGAGCAAATGCTTATATGGTCTTAAACAGAGGCTGCTTTAGTCACAGAATGGGATGCCCCGGGCAGGAATCGAGCTGGCAGGGTACAGTAGTGCTTTGGCCAGCAAAAGTGTCTTTATCAGGCCTAATTTCAAATATGATAAGAGCAAATGCTTATATGGTCTTAAACAGAGGCTGCTTTAGTCACAGAATGGGATGCCCCGGGCAGGAATCGAGCTGGCAGGGTACAGTAGTGCTTTGGCCAGCAAAAGTGTCTTTATCAGGCCTAATTTCAAATATGATAAGAGCAAATGCTTATATGGTCTTAAACAGAGGCTGCTTTAGTCACAGAATGGGATGCCCCGGGCAGGAATCGAGCTGGCAGGGTACAGTAGTGCTTTGGCCAGCAAAAGTGTCTTTATCAGGCCTAATTTCAAATATGATAAGAGCAAATGCTTATATGGTCTTAAACAGAGGCTGCTTTAGTCACAGAATGGGATGCCCCGGGCAGGAATCGAGCTGGCAGGGTACAGTAGTGCTTTGGCCAGCAAAAGTGTCTTTATCAGGCCTAATTTCAAATATGATAAGAGCAAATGCTTATATGGTCTTAAACAGAGGCTGCTTTAGTCACAGAATGGGATGCCCCGGGCAGGAATCGAGCTGGCAGGGTACAGTAGTGCTTTGGCCAGCAAAAGTGTCTTTATCAGGCTAATTTCAAATATGATAAGAGCAAATGCTTATATGGTCTTAAACAGAGGCTGCTTTAGTCACAGAATGGGATGCCCCGGGCAGGAATCGAGCTGGCAGGGTACAGTAGTGCTTTGGCCAGCAAAAGTGTCTTTATCAGGCCTAATTTCAAATATGATAAGAGCAAATGCTTATATGGTCTTAAACAGAGGCTGCTTTAGTCACAGAATGGGATGCCCCGGGCAGGAATCGAGCTGGCAGGGTACAGTAGTGCTTTGGCCAGCAAAAGTGTCTTTATCAGGCCTAATTTCAAATATGATAAGAGCAAATGCTTATATGGTCTTAAACAGAGGCTGCTTTAGTCACAGAATGGGATGCCCCGGGCAGGAATCGAGCTGGCAGGGTCCAGTAGTGCTTTGGCCAGCAAAAGTGTCTTTATCAGGCCTAATTTCAAATATGATAAGAGCAAATGCTTATATGGTCTTAAACAGAGGCTGCTTTAGTCACAGAATGGGATGCCCCGGGCAGGAATCGAGCTGGCAGGGTACAGTAGTGCTTTGGCCAGCAAAAGTGTCTTTATCAGGCCTAATTTCAAATATGATAAGAGCAAATGCTTATATGGTCTTAAACAGAGGCTGCTTTAGTCACAGAATGGGATGCCCCGGGCAGGAATCGAGCTGGCAGGGTACAGTAGTGCTTTGGCCAGCAAAAGTGTCTTTATCAGGCCTAATTTCAAATATGATAAGAGCAAATGCTTATATGGTCTTAAACAGAGGCTGCTGTAGTCACAGAATGGGATGCCCCGGGCAGGAATCGAGCTGGCAGGGTCCAGTAGGGCTTTGGCCAGCAAAAGTGTCTTTATCAGGCCTAATTTCAAATATGATAAGAGCAAATGCTTATATGGTCTTAAACAGAGGCTGCTTTAGTCACAGAATGGGATGCCCCGGGCAGGAATCGAGCTGGCAGGGTACAGTAGTGCTTTGGCCAGCAAAAGTGTCTTTATCAGGCTAATTTCAAATATGATAAGAGCAAATGCTTATATGGTCTTAAACAGAGGCTGCTTTAGTCACAGAATGGGATGCCCCGGGCAGGAATCGAGCTGGCAGGGTACAGTAGTGCTTTGGCCAGCAAAAGTGTCTTTATCAGGCCTAATTTCAAATATGATAAGAGCAAATGCTTATATGGTCTTAAACAGAGGCTGCTTTAGTCACAGAATGGGATGCCCCGGGCAGGAATCGAGCTGGCAGGGTACAGTAGTGCTTTGGCCAGCAAAAGTGTCTTTATCAGGCTAATTTCAAATATGATAAGAGCAAATGCTTATATGGTCTTAAACAGAGGCTGCTTTAGTCACAGAATGGGATGCCCCGGGCAGGAATCGAGCTGGCAGGGTACAGTAGTGCTTTGGCCAGCAAAAGTGTCTTTATCAGGCCTAATTTCAAATATGATAATAGCAAATGCTTATATGGTCTTAAACAGAGGCTGCTTTAGTCACAGAATGGGATGCCCCGGGCAGGAATCGAGCTGGCAGGGTACAGTAGTGCTTTGGCCAGCAAAAGTGTCTTTATCAGGCCTAATTTCAAATATGATAAGAGCAAATGCTTATATGGTCTTAAACAGAGGCTGCTTTAGTCACAGAATGGGATGCCCCGGGCAGGAATCGAGCTGGCAGGGTACAGTAGTGCTTTGGCCAGCAAAAGTGTCTTTATCAGGCCTAATTTCAAATATGATAAGAGCAAATGCTTATATGGTCTTAAACAGAGGCTGCTTTAGTCATAGAATGGGATGCCCCGGGCAGGAATCGAGCTGGCAGGGTACAGTAGTGCTTTGGCCAGCAAAAGTGTCTTTATCAGGCTAATTTCAAATATGATAAGAGCAAATGCTTATATGGTCTTAAACAGAGGCTGCTTTAGTCACAGAATGGGATGCCCCGGGCAGGAATCGAGCTGGCAGGGTACAGTAGTGCTTTGGCCAGCAAAAGTGTCTTTATCAGGCTAATTTCAAATATGATAAGAGCAAATGCTTATATGGTCTTAAACAGAGGCTGCTGTAGTCACAGAATGGGATGCCCCGGGCAGGAATCGAGCTGGCAGGGTACAGTAGTGCTTTGGCCAGCAAAAGTGTCTTTATCAGGCCTAATTTCAAATATGATAAGAGCAAATGCTTATATGGTCTTAAACAGAGGCTGCTTTAGTCACAGAATGGGATGCCCCGGGCAGGAATCGAGCTGGCAGGGTACAGTAGTGCTTTGGCCAGCAAAAGTGTTATTATCAGGCTAATTTCAAATATGATAAGAGCAAATGCTTATATGGTCTTAAACAGAGGCTGCTTTAGTCACAGAATGGGATGCCCCGGGCAGGAATCGAGCTGGCAGGGTACAGTAGTGCTTTGGCCAGCAAAAGTGTCTTTATCAGGCCTAATTTCAAATATGATAAGAGCAAATGCTTATATGGTCTTAAACAGAGGCTGCTTTAGTCACAGAATGGGATGCCCCGGGCAGGAATCGAGCTGGCAGGGTACAGTAGTGCTTTGGCCAGCAAAAGTGTCTTTATCAGGCTAATTTCAAATATGATAAGAGCAAATGCTTATATGGTCTTAAACAGAGGCTGCTGTAGTCACAGAATGGGATGCCCCGGGCAGGAATCGAGCTGGCAGGGTACAGTAGTGCTTTGGCCAGCAAAAGTGTCTTTATCAGGCCTAATTTCAAATATGATAAGAGCAAATGCTTATATGGTCTTAAACAGAGGCTGCTTTAGTCACAGAATGGGATGCCCCGGGCAGGAATCGAGCTGGCAGGGTACAGTAGTGCTTTGGCCAGCAAAAGTGTCTTTATCAGGCTAATTTCAAATATGATAAGAGCAAATGCTTATATGGTCTTAAACAGAGGCTGCTTTAGTCACAGAATGGGATGCCCCGGGCAGGAATCGAGCTGGCAGGGTACAGTAGTGCTTTGGCCAGCAAAAGTGTCTTTATCAGGCCTAATTTCAAATATGATAAGAGCAAATGCTTATATGGTCTTAAACAGAGGCTGCTTTAGTCACAGAATGGGATGCCCCGGGCAGGAATCGAGCTGGCAGGGTACAGTAGTGCTTTGGCCAGCAAAAGTGTCTTTATCAGGCTAATTTCAAATATGATAAGAGCAAATGCTTATATGGTCTTAAACAGAGGCTGCTTTAGTCACAGAATGGGATGCCCCGGGCAGGAATCGAGCTGGCAGGGTACAGTAGTGCTTTGGCCAGCAAAAGTGTCTTTATCAGGCCTAATTTCAAATATGATAAGAGCAAATGCTTATATGGTCTTAAACAGAGGCTGCTTTAGTCACAGAATGGGATGCCCCGGGCAGGAATCGAGCTGGCAGGGTACAGTAGTGCTTTGGCCAGCAAAAGTGTCTTTATCAGGCTAATTTCAAATATGATAAGAGCAAATGCTTATATGGTCTTAAACAGAGGCTGCTTTAGTCACAGAATGGGATGCCCCGGGCAGGAATCGAGCTGGCAGGGTACAGTAGTGCTTTGGCCAGCAAAAGTGTCTTTATCAGGCCTAATTTCAAATATGATAAGAGCAAATGCTTATATGGTCTTAAACAGAGGCTGCTTTAGTCACAGAATGGGATGCCCCGGGCAGGAATCGAGCTGGCAGGGTACAGTAGTGCTTTGGCCAGCAAAAGTGTCTTTATCAGGCTAATTTCAAATATGATAAGAGCAAATGCTTATATGGTCTTAAACAGAGGCTGCTTTAGTCACAGAATGGGATGCCCCGGGCAGGAATCGAGCTGGCAGGGTACAGTAGTGCTTTGGCCAGCAAAAGTGTCTTTATCAGGCCTAATTTCAAATATGATAAGAGCAAATGCTTATATGGTCTTAAACAGAGGCTGCTTTAGTCACAGAATGGGATGCCCCGGGCAGGAATCGAGCTGGCAGGGTACAGTAGTGCTTTGGCCAGCAAAAGTGTCTTTATCAGGCCTAATTTCAAATATGATAAGAGCAAATGCTTATATGGTCTTAAACAGAGGCTGCTTTAGTCACAGAATGGGATGCCCCGGGCAGGAATCGAGCTGGCAGGGTACAGTAGTGCTTTGGCCAGCAAAAGTGTCTTTATCAGGCTAATTTCAAATATGATAAGAGCAAATGCTTATATGGTCTTAAACAGAGGCTGCTGTAGTCACAGAATGGGATGCCCCGGGCAGGAATCGAGCTGGCAGGGTACAGTAGTGCTTTGGCCAGCAAAAGTGTCTTTATCAGGCCTAATTTCAAATATGATAAGAGCAAATGCTTATATGGTCTTAAACAGAGGCTGCTTTAGTCACAGAATGGGATGCCCCGGGCAGGAATCGAGCTGGCAGGGTACAGTAGTGCTTTGGCCAGCAAAAGTGTCTTTATCAGGCTAATTTCAAATATGATAAGAGCAAATGCTTATATGGTCTTAAACAGAGGCTGCTTTAGTCACAGAATGGGATGCCCCGGGCAGGAATCGAGCTGGCAGGGTACAGTAGTGCTTTGGCCAGCAAAAGTGTCTTTATCAGGCCTAATTTCAAATATGATAAGAGCAAATGCTTATATGGTCTTAAACAGAGGCTGCTTTAGTCACAGAATGGGATGCCCCGGGCAGGAATCGAGCTGGCAGGGTACAGTAGTGCTTTGGCCAGCAAAAGTGTCTTTATCAGGCTAATTTCAAATATGATAAGAGCAAATGCTTATATGGTCTTAAACAGAGGCTGCTGTAGTCACAGAATGGGATGCCCCGGGCAGGAATCGAGCTGGCAGGGTACAGTAGTGCTTTGGCCAGCAAAAGTGTCTTTATCAGGCCTAATTTCAAATATGATAAGAGCAAATGCTTATATGGTCTTAAACAGAGGCTGCTTTAGTCACAGAATGGGATGCCCCGGGCAGGAATCGAGCTGGCAGGGTACAGTAGTGCTTTGGCCAGCAAAAGTGTCTTTATCAGGCTAATTTCAAATATGATAAGAGCAAATGCTTATATGGTCTTAAACAGAGGCTGCTTTAGTCACAGAATGGGATGCCCCGGGCAGGAATCGAGCTGGCAGGGTACAGTAGTGCTTTGGCCAGCAAAAGTGTCTTTATCAGGCCTAATTTCAAATATGATAAGAGCAAATGCTTATATGGTCTTAAACAGAGGCTGCTTTAGTCACAGAATGGGATGCCCCGGGCAGGAATCGAGCTGGCAGGGTACAGTAGTGCTTTGGCCAGCAAAAGTGTCTTTATCAGGCTAATTTCAAATATGATAAGAGCAAATGCTTATATGGTCTTAAACAGAGGCTGCTTTAGTCACAGAATGGGATGCCCCGGGCAGGAATCGAGCTGGCAGGGTACAGTAGTGCTTTGGCCAGCAAAAGTGTCTTTATCAGGCTAATTTCAAATATGATAAGAGCAAATGCTTATATGGTCTTAAACAGAGGCTGCTGTAGTCACAGAATGGGATGCCCCGGGCAGGAATCGAGCTGGCAGGGTACAGTAGTGCTTTGGCCAGCAAAAGTGTCTTTATCAGGCCTAATTTCAAATATGATAAGAGCAAATGCTTATATGGTCTTAAACAGAGGCTGCTTTAGTCACAGAATGGGATGCCCCGGGCAGGAATCGAGCTGGCAGGGTACAGTAGTGCTTTGGCCAGCAAAAGTGTCTTTATCAGGCTAATTTCAAATATGATAAGAGCAAATGCTTATATGGTCTTAAACAGAGGCTGCTTTAGTCACAGAATGGGATGCCCCGGGCAGGAATCGAGCTGGCAGGGTACAGTAGTGCTTTGGCCAGCAAAAGTGTCTTTATCAGGCCTAATTTCAAATATGATAAGAGCAAATGCTTATATGGTCTTAAACAGAGGCTGCTTTAGTCACAGAATGGGATGCCTCACAGCAGACTTAAGATCAGTTCAGTATATATGCACAGTTAGTTACTATAAGCAGCCTGAAAACGCTAACAAAGGCTGGATGAAAAAAAAAAAATCTCCCTGTCAGCCAGCTCCGTTTTTCCTACCTTTCCCTGGCTTTCTGTCTGTCTCCTGTCTGTCTCCTGCCTGTCTCCTGCCTGTCTCCAGCCTGTCCCTGTCTGTCCCTGTCTCCAGCCTGTCTAACTGCCTCAGCTACACAGCGTTCTGTCTGTCTGTCACGAATGCAATAGAGAAATGAGGAAAAGCAAGATGGCCGCCGTTAAATACCGCTGTGTGACGTCACCGGGCTTGCTGGCTGCTGATAGGCTGCATGTGACTGCCCCAGCTTGCACTGGCGCGGGATACATGTCCAGACATGTCCCGCCCACCATCTTAGAATGCCTGTAATGTAAATGAATGGATGTTAAAGGAAAACTTCGAGTGATCGAATCGCGGGGAAATTCGGATTCGATCCGAATCGAATTTTTCCTGAAATTCGGATCGAATCCGGGTTCGTCCGGATCGATTCGCTCATCCCTACACATGTCAGTTAACTGACTTAGTGGATATATAAGGTGTGTTATAGGCTCTCTGCACACATATCTCTCATGGGTAAAAGAGGCGATTTATCAGATTTGCAAAAAGGAATGATTATTGGCTTTTGGGCCAAGCATGGCAGTATTTCTGAAACTGCTCAGTGTATGAACTGATTGTGTGTTGTGGTGTCATTGGAAATAAGAAGTGTAGAAACTAGGGAGCACAACCTGTCATTGATGTGGGAGATGAAGGTGCACACTTATGCTTTACTGTGGAGCAGCTCACCACCAAAATTATCCGGCAGGCTACGCCTGTCAACAGCAGTCTAGCGACCTCTACTGTGAATGGGGTTCAGAAGTAGACCGTTTGTCACCGCATCTCTGCTAACAACGTTGAATTGCCACTAAAGCCTTGAAGAACTACTGACGGTTGCCCTCACTGTTAGGTCAAGCTTTCTGCAACCATTGCTGGAAGAACACTAGCTGGTGGGTTCAGCTCTCTGTCCTGGGAATTTATCCATGGCATTTTCTGGCCCCATACATTCACGAGGAAGCCACTCAACAGATTAGGATATGAATCCATCCTTGCAGATCATATACACCCATACATGCTGATTGTCTTCCTTTGAGAGGATGGGATCTCACAGCAAGACAATGCAATGTCACATGGCTAGAAATGTCTGACATTGGTTGGAAGAGAATGACTAAAACATTTTAGTACTACCTGGCCCCCTAATTATCCAGACTTGAACCTGTATAGGACTAACTTAATTGTCATGTTCTCTCTGTGGATCCTTCCACACACACCCTCCAGCAGCTGTGGCTCCAGATATCTGGGACAACCTACCAGCAACCTACCACCCTTTCCAGCCCCTGGTCATACAAATTAGACTTGACTGTGTATAATATATATATTTACACTAAATTCCTAATCTATTTTATTGTCCCATAGACAAGTTCAAAAGTGTTAACTTGTTTTTACATGTTGACTAGTCTTGTTAACCTTCCTTGCACAGCCATACAAGATCATTTCACTTCATGACATACTTATATGGCGAGGAGTGTGATTTGATTTGGGATAATTCTTTCAGTGTAGTTTAAAGCCTTTATTGATGACTATGTCCCTAGTCCACCTTTTTGACTTATTTCAAATTGGAAAGCTTCCAAATGACTCTGTAACTTTGTAGGCTTATGATCACTGACAATTACCAAAATGCACAGTGACTGGTGATACTTTTCTAATCACCTTTAACATTTAGAAACCCAGTTCCCATAAATGCTTGCAAAACTCAGAGAATAAATGTTCCTTTGTGCTTTGGCTTTTATACAACATACAGATACATTTTGCACTAACTTAAAAAATGTTTCTTTATAAATATATATACATAGCAACATAATTATGCTTCAGTGAACAAAGCAAGCTCTATAAAAGGTACAATATAGTTTGATGACTATCCCCACACCACCCCATCCAACTCTTTGAGATGACCTTGACCTGCAAGCCAGCCCTTACAAAACCTCATAAATGTTCTTTTAGATAAATGGACAAACATTCCCCAAATCTTTGTCCAGAGCAGTCAAGCCCCCTGTGATTTGGGTATGAGGTAATTAATATCCCACTTTTCTCTTTAAACTAGGATTACAACACTCTTTCAGTAAAACTACATTCCTCAGCATTTAAAGGGTGCTTTCAGGCGTGAGACACCCCACTTACCTTCCACCCTCTCCAGCACCACATCACCGTTATGCCAAGAGAGCATAGTGGGTGGACATGTCCTCTGCACGGAGAACTCCTATTGAGATTAATTCATATGTACAAATGGAATTTCATGTATGGCGGTACCCATAGACTTCATTGTGCCGTACTGAGGTCACGCTCACCTCCCATGCTGGCTTCTCATACCGGCATGGCAAGTGAGAGTTATGTGGCGGGGGAGTGGATAGAAGGTAATTGGAGTGTCTTGAGCCAGAGGGCACCCCTGATCTGAGGTCTGCCATAAAAGTCTAAGGATGGTTTTTGACCAGGTCTATCTGGGGGTTATGGGCAGCCCCAGAATAATGTAAAGGGGGCACAGAGCACAAATAACCGGAGACTTTCAGAATGGGTGGTACCCACAGTGACTTTGACTTCGGGAGTCTTGAGAAGGGGTCTAACCTGCTGCAGGGGAGAGTTGTTGATTGCCAGGACATGCGCTGACTTCCCCATAAGATCACAGGGTTTGCCCAATAAATGAGCAAAAGAGGCATCTATGAAGTTCCCAGCTGCCTCACTATCCACAAGGGCACAGGACTGGATGAAATGGGAGCCCCAGGAAACTGTAATGGGCAATGATACAGAAAGAAACCCATTGGGGAATTTCACAACACCAATGCTAGGTAAAACAGACACCTCAGACTGCTTAAGCCTTTTCACAGGCATCCGGAGACAGGTTCTCATGGCCAGCTTCTCAACATGACAGACACAAGCCCTAGGATTGCCTCCTACCTCCCGTTGCCTGAAATAGTTTAAAGGCCCCAAGCTGCATCAGCTCCTCGGCCTACAAGGGAGTTCTCTATGGCAAGGTAACGTTCTCTATGACGACGATCGATCTAAATCAGGTGGTTTGGCCACTGCCAAGATGACAGAAACTAGATTCTGGGTCTGGGTCTTTTGAGCTGCCAGGCGCTGAACAATATGTCCCATAGCAACAGCAGAGGTGTTGATTTGTTCCAGATTTTGGCTTTCAAAGGCCTAAACCCGCTGAGAAAGGAGTTCCAGCACGGCAGCAATGGAGTTAAAGGAGCAGTATCGCGAATTTTTCTTGGTGACTTATATTTAAATGGTACTTTGAATGTAGGTAAGTGTTGGAGTAAGAATTACAAATGTAGAAAAAAATGATGTCTGTGTTGTGCAGCTGGAGACTAATAGCTCATGTTTATGTCTGCTGAGTGTGGGGGCGACACTCTGGCCTGTTCCACGCTGAGGAAAGGGGGAAACAATGTAACAAAGTATCAGCTGTTCAGTGCTGGCAGCCGTCCAGCATAAGATAACAACATTGCAACATTGCCTGGCCAGAACTCAAATATCTAAAACAGAGAGAAAAGTTCTAGAAGTCATTTAGCTGATTTTGACAGTTTTCCCTTCATGTTGGCTCTGCTGCAGAATCTTTCAGTTTACCATTTTCTCTCTCTTTTCTCAACACATTTTTCCATATGATCTTTCTTTCAGCTTTGTGTGTTTTGAGCAAAGCCCAACCCAGGATTTTCACTATCTGGAGTTTTGTTTTGTGCCCCTAGGGGCATCCCGGCTTGGGATGCCCTGATATGTGAAATCCCCAAGTTCGCCTGTGAAAACGTACCTTTCCCTGTCCCACAGCGCATGCGCGGGCTCTCATCCAATCAGCTCTGTTTACACGCAGATGGGGAGCCTGAGCAGTAACCTTCCTGGCCGCCCGGCCTGTCTAAATGACTATCTGCGTGAGTGCGCCAGAAAAATGGGGGGATCTGTGGTTATCCAGGGGTGGTTTCACACAGTGGGGCATCCCGATTTAGAATGCCCAAGGGGGAAGGTCAATGGCCGGGTCTTATAGACTTCAGGGTCGGCCACTCAGGGTTTTGTTCCACTTTAATACCTTTAGATTTTCCTGCACAGTTATTCAAAGAAGAATTTCAGTCATTTTCAGTCAGTTTAGTTTATTTTGTATAGATTTTACACATTTGAGTCACCTGGTCTCATAACAAAAGCAGCACCTCACACACACACACAGCCGTTACCACTGATTACAGTGTCAGCCTCTGAGGTAAAGTGTTGCTAGGAGACCAGTGGGCTAAATGAAGCAGATCCCCCTATTCAGCAAATGGACTGAGCCATTGTCATTATACAATTTAAAAGAAAGGCATATATTTTTTCCTTTTTCTATTGCCACATTATTTATACACATGTTAGAAGCTATTGTGTGGCTATTTCATTATTTATCTTTTTTAATGCAAATTTCGCGATACTGCTCCTTTAACTTCTTCAGCCAAGTTCTCCATTGTGGTAGTTATTTGCAGTCTGTGATAATGTAAGGCCCGGGGGGAAACCCATCTTCAGTTGAGTTGGCAACACCCAATTTCCACCGCTGCTTCTGCCTTTAGACAAGCCCTGTTTACTGGGACGCTGGATACGCCTCACCAGACATGGTTGCTCCGAAGTTTTTTGTAGTGCAAAGTTCGCAACTTACGGTTGAAGGCAGATGAACCAAGCACACTAAGAGCAGAGTCCAGATTAGCAGAGGTCAAGGCACAGGTATTAGACAGATGGATTGTCGAGGTTAGCCAAAGGGTCAGAGCTGGTAAGTCAGAGGTATCGAGATATCCGGAGGGTCAGGCAGAATGGTAGTCAAACAGGCAGGAGTAGAGGTGGCAGGCAGAGAGTGCTCGGACGTAGCAGAGGTAGGTAACAGACAGCCAGAGCACAGTACAACTGATTAGCCAGCATATGGAGGATCTAAAAGCCTGACAGTTAATGAAATAAACCGCATCATCATAAAGTCAAGTGCCAGTGCATTCTGCTTTGTTTCTCTTTACATAGTAATAAAAAAAATCTTTACTAAAGCCTTTGCCCAATATTCATAACAACACAAACAGGATGCAGTCTGCCATATTGCTTCCTGGCCGAGCAGCCCCATCCCTGGTGCTGTCCAGCGATGATGCATTCAGTTGCAGTACGCACAGCTCAGCACTGGGGGTCAGCCTTAACAGTTATAAAAATTGCAATAAATCTGAAAGCACTTCAAACTAAGTGCCATTCAACTTGTAGCTGAATCAATTAGCATATGGCTGTCTTTCGGACATCATACTGCTTCCTATTAGTGTTTTAATGAATATTGGTCAAAGGCTTGTAAAAAAAGAAACACAGGTTGTTTTGGGGCACTGGGCTGGGGATAGAAGGTGACGACATAAATATCCTATCTGGGTACACTTTACTTATTATTACCGATTTTAGAATGGTAACGTTTCTATTTTAATCACTTTTAAAACAAAGAATGTAGGAAAGGCTCCCTGCCATTTTGCTACCATATGACGTACAGTTTTTGAGAATTAACTCTCATCAATTTTTCTTTTCAATGAGCCCTTTCAAGTTTACTTTCCTTTGGTCTAAGAATAGTTTGTGGCAAATTTATCGAATTTCTCTGGACTCATTTCTAAAGATTTCTTAATGGTCTTTCCACTTGATATGGTTACTATTATGTTCAAAGAACAAGTAAATACTCTAATAGATATTAAAGTGACTTCTGTGCTGCAGTGAGCAAGAAGTGTTTATTTTTCATTTTATCTCTTTGGCATGCTGATTGCTGCATTTGTTGGTATTTCTAAGGGTCCTTACCCATGTAAAATTCTATCGACCTTTTGTGTAATCAGATTGTTCAGCACAATTAATGAGAAAGGGTTAAAATCTCTAAATGTCAGAATTGTTTTCCTTTATGAGCGAGATATAAGATTTGGTATTTTTAAGGGGTTAGGTGTCACCAAATGGTCAATAGGTTTGTCAGGCCCCCACTTAACTGAAACCTGATATTCATTTGGATATCTTTGGAAAACCGCTTTGTAGATAAATAGGTATATTTATTTGCTGCAAATCAGGAAAGTTTTATCACAATGTGTAGTAACAAATGTATAATGTATTTCTAATCAAGAAATATGCATTCATTAGTGGTGCATTATGCAATTTGTGGTGTCCAGACCTCTGTCTGGTACTCACAACTTGTGATTCAGATGTGAATTAACAGCCGAGTCTGAAGTATCCAGCCATTTAAGACTGCTTTTTTGTAGTTGGTAGTGGTGAGCCTTATAGGCTTTGACGCACTTGGGGCATCTTCAGAAGGCTCAGTGTTGAAATTCAGACTGGTAATTTTGTTTAAGACCATTAGTCTCTATGCACGGTATCTTTCATCTTCCCTGCGGTAGGTACTTTCCAGGCAAGGCCGCTTGAGCCTGTTTTTGGTGCAAAGATGGTGATGTACTTAGACAGGGACAGTCCTAAGCATGGGCGATGAAAGGTAGCATGCAATATCACAGTGGTCAATTTCCATTTATTTTAGCATTTTTGATCAATCCTTTATCTAATGATAATGACAGACCTTCAATATCACTCATTCAGTTGTAACAAGTAGAACAGTTAGAAACTGAAAGTTAGCGGTACCCTTCTATTCTAGAAGTGGATGTAGAGAGTTTAATCACTATAGTTGCTAGTAAGGAACTTATATAGTTAAAGTTAAATACAATTGACCACAGAAAAAGCAGCTCCAAGGCTTGTCTCTTTAAAGGTGGATTACAAAAGCATGCCCAAAAAGAGTACCTGCCAGCAGTCCGTGGTTGAAGATCAATTAGTGAAAAGTCCAGCTCACTGGTATTGTCATCCAAAGAGTAAAGTTATAAAGTAAAGTTATTAAGTTATAAAGTAAAAACTTAGCTTTTTAATGTGGAGCCTCTAAAAGAAGAGTGCTGTCATCATGGTGAGGGTTGTTCTGCTCCCCTTTATTGCTATGACGCATTTTGGGTTGATTCCGTTTTTTAAGCGATGAGTGAAGTTATTTGTCCAGTACAGTAGCGTCTATGCACATGCCAAGACATGTGCTGGTATATTTACAGTGATGGGATAGGGTGGGACCAGAGCTTAATTAAGCGAGGAACCAGGCCAAGCCAGTTGTTGAGAAGGAGTGGAAGCTAAGCAAGTGCATGATAGGAATATTATTATTATTATTTATTTGTATAGCGCCATCTTCCTCCAAAGTTTTGTACAAGATATAATTACAGACAAGGTAAACATATAATACATAGACTATTACAAGCAAGATGCTTATAAGCAAATGCTAGTAAACAGAATACAATAGGAGAGAGAGCCCTGCCCTTATGAGCTTACGGCCTAAAGAATGGGGGGGGGGGGGCAAAATGGAAAGAAAATGTCAGGTCTTGAGCTTGACAGCACTTGTCCTGTAGAAATGATAAGATTTGCTGAAGCCAAGTTACATGCTTGTCTGAAGAGGGGAGTTTTGAGGACACCTATAACCGCTTAGAGTGTTGGGGAGTGTTGAATTGAGCATGGGAATACATTCCGGAGAAGTGCAGAGGTAGGTGAGTTGTCCTGAGAGGTGGTGACTGGGGAGGAGGAAAGAAGAATGTCTAATTTGGAAACACTTAGAGATGGTACTAAGACAGACAACTGCCCTATAGACCTGTGGAGGAAGCCAAGGCCCAGGCACCTGTGAGAAGAGATCATCCAGCCAGAGCAGGAGTGCAGATTCATAGCTGCAGTGGAAAGAGTGCACAACACATAAAATTGGAGACACCAAGAAGTGTTTGGGATTGTACTGCTGAGCAGTGATCCTGGATGTATTGTGGAAGCAAACCTTACTCAAGAGACTGAGTTGTGTGTCATCACAATCACCAATGCAAACGCACGCACTGAAGGAGTTGTGGCCATTCTTGCTCTTTTTGCTGAAGCCCTGTGTGTAAACCGAGCCGTTTGCCAAGCATTACATATGCATGTTAAACAGCTTTGATTGGATGAGAGCCCATGCAAGCTTCGTAGGACCGGGAAAAGGTGAGTTTTATTTAGCATTCTGGGGGTTTTGCCTCCGGCTCCAGCTCTCATGTGGGCGTGGCCTGTTACTCATGCCCTAGCATGAGTGACAGGCCATGCCCACCCGCAAGCCAAAACTGGCTTGTCTATGTGTAGGTGGCTGGCAGCGGAGGCAGTGGGCGGCGGCAAGGGCAGCAGAGGTGTGTGTGTGCCTTTATGGGTTTGTGTTTTTATTGGGGAATGCACTGTCATGACAATCCACTCACCTCAGCCTGTCAGGCCCAAGGCCTGATTATAGAATAAGCTTGTGAATTTGTGTATAATGTATAGTCCAAGACCTGGGTGAGGGGTCACTCAGACTGTGTTTTGTGTATTCCAGTTTTATGGGGGGTTCTGTTTGTGGTACTTCCTTCTTTGAAGTCAAAAGCCTTTGTAGCAGCAGGATGTGCAGTCTCTGGACCCACCATAAAACCAAAACTGATAAGGGACCTGGGAGAGAGATTCCCTCAAAAGGTGGGGTTAGAGGGGAGGGGGGATGAAGCTTTTCCCTCCTAAATTTAGCTAATAAAACCTACATTCTAAGGCAGAAACCTAAATCAGAAACCTGGGTCACAAGCCTGTGGCAAACGCTGGACATAAGACCTTAAGCAACAGCTGGAGACTCACTCACAGGGACTGCTATGCCATTATACTGTAAGGACTTTCTTTTTATTTTCTGAACTGGTCTTGTTGTACTCTTTTATGTATTTGTGTACCTGTATGTCATTTGTCCTGTATATTACATCTAGCACTGTGATACCTTTTTATCAGATTAAATGTTTAATTAATTAGCTCTGGCCTTATCAAAGGGTTAATTTGGTGACTTGCTGGGACTAGTAGTGAATACCCATGGGGTCTGGTGGCTTTAACCCTTGCACCATCACACTCTCTGTAGCGTCTTGGCTGAGTTGATAGAGTGCGATCGTGACACAGCCTCGTTCCAACGGCATCCTCGAGTTGACCGTCTTTCAGGTGGTGGCTTGAGCAGCACCGGCTCAAGTGGCATCTTACCTGATCTGCATTTCCCTTTTGAACTATATAGTAACACATAATATAGCACCAAACATCCTTAAACCGGACCTTCACCATGATTTATTGAAAAGCCCAAACCCTTATAAAATGATTCCCCAGCATCTAAAATTAATGTATTTTAAGTTTTTAGTCACTTATTATTCTTTCCCCCACTGGGCTGCAACTCTGTTCTGGACTTTAGGATACGGGCGCCGCCATCTTGACTCAGAAGCATCACACTTCCTGAGGAGAGGAGAATGGGATAAAGTACAGGGGGTGGGTTATAGCTGTGCTTTGCTCAGACAGAGCTGGGGTCAGGAAAAGGTCAGCAATCCCAGAATGCAGAGCAGCACAGTTAGAAGGCACTTCCTGTTTGCAGGCTGCCTGATGTCCCATGAGCCACCATCTTGGATGTTTAAAGGCTCATAACATGCAGTAGATGCAGGTAGGATGATTTTTAATGTGAGCAATCTGTATGTACAGGGTGTGGGAAACATATAAGATATACTCTTATTCAGGATGAAGGTCCGCTTTAAAGCCAATTGTACAGTGTTACTTGTTGTCATCAGTAACTAAAGAGACAGGCCACAATAAATAAAGACCGTGGAAAAGCTACTAAGAGAATTATGCTGACGTTTTGGCCTGTAACTTTGCAGCTGTTATAAATGGATATATATCTATACCTACTATATTCATAGAGTGAAAACAGCCAGCAGCAGCACTTGAGATTACTGAATACATTTTCTCATAAGTAAAGGGAAAAATTGCTAAATTAGGGTCTGCATTTACCTTTAATTAGAGCCAAATGCTTTTATCCATAGAAAAGAATGTGGATGTGGCTCCATTCCCAGTCCCCACTGAGATACATCAGTTTGATGTGCCTTATGGTTATTGCATTAAACATTTTCCAAGCACTGCTGAACTCTTTTAGCAGATGAGTTTATAGCACACATCAGTGCAATGGCTGGATTATTTCTGTAGCAAATGCACAAGCAAAAATCCCCCTGCCCCTGATGTGTATATATCTAAAGCTAAATAAGTGAGGTATCAAAGGAGGGCTGGAGCCTGTAACCGTATACTGCATTTATTTAGCACAAAGAGACTTTTCAGATGCTGACAAATAAGAGGCAATCACATAGTCACCTCCATGATGGAATGTTGGCAGTGGCCTCGGAGTCTTCTGATCTGCGGGGCCGTTAAGTGGGATTTGTTACACAGTATCATGGTACAGTAGTGTAAGTTGAGATGCTCACAGATAACCGATGTGATTAATATGTTGGCAAGCACATGAACCGCACACTCAGCATCTCCTGGCTCTCTGACCAACATTATGAAATATTTATTGGAGTAGAAATCGTATTATGTATTTACTTTTGAGCTGTTTTATGAGAAATGGAAAATTGTTTTGCATGAGCAGCTATTTTGAGATTTTCAGACTATACATGCTATAAACTGAGCAATGAAGCACTGAAGACTTCTTGAGGATGTTTCACTGTTCATACAACTGGTCTTCTTAATTTAGAAAAAACTCTGTATATAATATACTGGGACTAGGATCATTGGAGACCTAACCTTTACCTTTTCCAGCAGAAGTAGTTGAAAAATCATCAGTAAGTGGATTTAAACATGCCTGGGATAAGCACACATCTATCCTAGGATAAAGAGAACATATAGTATACACATAAGGGCAGACTAGATGGACCGTATGGTCTCCTTCTGCCGTCAACCTTCTATGTTTATCTGGCACATAGTTGCCTGGAGGGATTAAGTTTGTTTAAAGTGACTTAAAAGCAAGAAAAGTCCATTGTTTTTGTTGTGTCCACCTCCTTTATGAAGCCAGATGCTGGAAAGCATTGGAGGTATCAAATTTACCCTTCCATGTCCCTTGTATTGTCCATGCACATCACCTCTATTTGCCCTCCAAGAGACAAAGACACATTGTGGAAGTGAGGACCATGATTTTGGACTAATCACTTTGTTTTAGAGCAGACAAGCTTCTCAAGCATGATTGGTTTTAAGGGATTCAAGCTGGGCAGTCGCCCAGGGTCTTACCCTCATAGCAATACCTGGTGTTTTCTGCCTGTCTATAGCCATGGTGCAATGGGCTGGTGGGGTATGGGGGAGAAGAATATGGATAATTTAGTGTTTCTGGATAAGGGATGTTCGGATGAATATAATCATTTAATGCTGCTAATCGGGGGATGCTGTACAATACTGGACTTTGGAAGTGGATGTAGGTACGGATGCTCTGCAGTGTCAGTAGGTGTTGGTGGGAAAGAAATTTGCAGCTACACATCTAGTTTTTCATAAACCAACCCAAATCTCAACTTGATGCCTGGGGAATGATAGATGCAACAGACCCCGAAGGTCACTGCGACAAAACAATATGGTGGTCTGCTTTGAATGGACTGCTTAGCTGAGGTTTCAAGTCAATGTCATGTTTCTTCTGTGTGTTCCAGATGTTCCCTTTTTTTCTTCTCATTCTTCCAAATTCTAATGAGCTCTAACAAGTGTGTCTGTATACTTCGGGGGCAGGGTTGCAAAAATACCTGCCAACATTTTTAAACTCATGACTGCACCAACAGCCAACCCACTGGATAATCTGGAGGGGAGAAGGCCATGGTTGGCTGCAGTACACATTCTGCCACCATAGAAATCAAAGAAAGAGGTGCACAGTGCCAGGACTGGTCCCTCAGTTGGGCGTTAAAGTATTTTAAGTATTTATGGACTCCTTGTAGAAACTAATGCATTGCAGCAATTTTAAGGTGGAAGTCAAGACAAGGTGCATTACAGGGGAACCATAGGATCCATGTATTTACTACTTTTACAAGAAGTACATGCTAGATACACATGCTTTCCACACATGCTCATTTTTAGGGGGACATTATGCCTTTTCAATCATTCTTTACTCTTTTGCAATCTGATAAGTGCAACCCAAAAAAGTGCTCCTTTTACACCAAAAGTAACAATTGTTGCTGAATATCTTGATTTGTTATAATAACTTTCCAGGCAATGGCAATATTAAAGGAGGTGTATAGTGAAATTGTGTAATATTAAAAATCCATATAAACACGTCGGCTAATGAGGGGAGGGGTCACTTAAACGCCCAAACTGAAGAAAATTGGTGCCAAGCTTGTGGTTTTTCTCCTGGTAGGAATAAAATCCCAGGGGTGCTAGGTTTCATTGTATCAGGTTAAAAAGGATGAAAGAACCTCATCAAACACCGTGCTTACACACTTATTTTTAAAAAACTAAAATAAATAATTCAAGAATTTATTTATAAATGTCCACGCTGGAGTAGATCAAACTGTGTTGGTTCAGTCTGCAAATACTTCACAAATGTTTTTTGTATTAGTGTCAAAGCACCAAAAAACTCTGCAGGACGTTGATATCTCCTTCAAATTATATACAAATTCTTAGCAGCATTAGAAAACATATCCACCTCCTATGGTGCTTTGACACTAATACAAAAAACAATTCATTGTATCAGGGTTGACAGAACCTGCCCCCCCCCCCTGGTTCATTTTCCTTCCATTAAAAAGAAAACAAAAAAACAAGCCTGACTGGATATTTCTTGATGCCATGTGTATAAATGACCCCTCCTCCCACCATCTAGCATATATATATGGATTTTTATTATTGGGCTATCGCGATAGTGCTCCTTTAAGGCAGCAAGCAGGTCAACATAGCAGGTCCCAAAGGTTATTCTCCTTTCAATTCATTTCAATGCAATCACGTGAAAAAGTGATCCCCCTAAAGAAATGGGCATATCATTCTTACTGCAGGGGATCCGGTAAGTGAAAGTGGGCCCTTGTGTGGTCTATTTCCTGTATGACCACCCACCGTAGTGTGCAGTGTCAGCGCACTCTCTGTAGGGCATGCCTGGTGTAAGAGACATAAATTAAACAATATGGAACTAAAACAGGTGCTGCAAGGCAGGAGGGGGCAGTTTCCATTTGGCTCCTTCTGTCACGGGCCTGGTAGCAACCGCCTTTCCTGCCTCTATGGTATGTATGCGCCTGCAGTAAAGCATGTTTAAAACTCTGCTGCGGTATAAAATTCCCTTTCCAGCTCAGCCACTGGAACTGAAGTGATGGCAAGGTCTTAGAATACATAATGCATTTACTTATACTATATACAGAGACTTTAAGCATAAACATAGATACTATGGGCTGGACACAGAAGGTCAATTCCCAAAGTCAATCTAAAGGATGTCTTTTATTCTCTCGGCTTTTTGCATCTCAGGGTCCTTGAGGAGGCCAATATAAATTCCCTTATATACTTTGTCCAACCTAAAACAGATATAAGTCTATATTTAACTGACCTTCTGTTGCTTCTGCTTCTTGTAGCCAATGTAACCTCTGCTCTGTTGACAGTTTGCTGCCTGCATACATTTGGTACCAAAGCATGGGTTAAAATAAGGTGTAATTCAGCACCGAAAACTAAAAATGTTAGGTGTTATGGTTGCTAGATCACTATACCAGACAGAGTAAAAGTTTTGAGTGTTAATAATAAACCCTTCAGGCAATTATAAACTTCTGTAATATCAAAAGTCTACCCTCCTAGTAGCATCAGTGTCTTAAATATTACATATTTACAGAAATACGATTTTCCAGCACCGTAATCCATCAAGGTGGTGTTATGTACCCCTTAGTGGACCAAAACCCAGGATTTTGACTATCCTGGGTTTTGGTCCCTTCCCCCGGGGGTGCCCTACTGCGTGAAACCTCCCAGATTGCCGAAGCCAACTCACCACTTCCTGGTCCTAAGGTGCATGTGCAGCCGCTTGTCCAATCAGCGTGCTGACGTCATCTAAGCCTTCGTCTAAGGTCAGTGGCTCCGAGCGTACTGATGGCCACATCCCCTGCTTCCCTCTCACGGGGAGTGTACCCGCACCAGCCATTCATAAAACTATTATAGATTCCCAGGCCGATCAATCGTTTCCTTAAAGGAAAACTCCCTTTTTGTCAAGTTTTTGGTGTCTGCCTTTCCTCTATTGGAATGTTGAAATAAACGTTTGTGTTAGGACTTATGAGCATGCTGTTTCTAAGCCGGTTATATTCCTATAGCTTTGTTGCTAAATTGGGAATGGCTTTCCTGGCCTTGAATAAAACCCTTAGTATGGCTTCTGACTACACATCCCAGATTCCTTCAATTATAACAGGTGAGCTTTCTAGCAGCTATGGCAAAGTCAACCAGCAGTAATGATCTCCCCAGGTAAGAATGCTGCCAGTAATCCTTTAGCTACTGAAAAACAAGATGTGACCCCCCCGATCTAAAGAAGTTGATTTAAAGCAGAAGGAAGTAAACCTGTCGTCTCTATCTTAGCCAATCATATGATTAGTAAGCCAGAGTCAAGAAGTCCCTGTTCTGTACATAAAACACACACCTTTTGTGTATGTTACTTACATAAACACATTGTTGCGAGAGACACCGAGTTGCAAAGAAATAAAGAAGAAAAAAGTTAATAAATACGTTTAGCACCTTGAGGACATCATTTTGGCATGCAATAATGGAAAGTTTTAAAAATGCTATGGAAAGTGGATTACCCTAGCCTACTCCATACACTGAAATGAAGGGAGCCTACCGAGGCAGGGCATGCCTAACCTGCTTTGGAAATTTGCCTCCATTGCAATAAATGTATTGGGTATGTTGGGGAGTACACAAGATGCTGGAGGACAGAATCACTGTCTCCCCACCATCGGTAAGTAGGAAGATCACTGTGCCACACGGAGTAGCTGTACAGGAACACTGGAGCTGCATATAGGAGGGCCGGGGATGAACAAAAGGTAGATATCTACAATTTTTTTTAAACTGTAGAATGGTACAATTGAGAGGACATCTTTCAAATGGTGCTGGTGAAGGACTGAAAGCACTATATGAAAGATGCCACTCTGCAGTTGTATAAATATCATTTCTTGATGCTACTGAGGGTCACGTTACCATACAGTATATGGCTTTTTGAATGTTGGTATAATATATAATATAATTTAGGAGAAATTAAACATGTATCTAGACATATAGAGGACAGCAGGCAGTTACAAACAGACTTAGATAAATTGGAAGCATGGGCAGTTAAATGGCAAATGCAGTTTAACACAGATAAATGTAAGGTTATGCACATGGGAAGGAGAAATCTGTGCCATGATTACACACTAAATAAAGAAATGCTTGATAAAACAACAATGGAAAATGACCAAGCGGTTTTAGTTAACAATAAGCTCAACTGTAGTAATCAATGCCAGACAGCAGCTGCCAAAACAAACAGGATCATGGGGTGCATCAGGAGGGGCATAGGTGCTCATGACCAGAGCATCATTTTACCCCTGTACTAGTCAGACCTCATATGGAGTTCTGTGTACAGTTCTGGGCACCTGTGCTTAAAAAGGACATATCAGAACTGCAGCGCGTTCAAAGGAGGGCAACAAAGTTATTAAAATAAGTGCAGGGACTAGAGTACTCTGAACGATTGTCAAAGTTAGGTTTATTTAGTTTGGAAAAGAGATGCCTGAGGGGTGATCTAATAACTATGGATAAATATATTCGGGGTCAATACAAAGATCTGTCCCACAATCTATTTATACCGCAGAGTGTAACCTAAACCCGAGGGCATCCACTAAGGTTAGAGGAAAGGTGCTTTCTCCACCAACATAGGAGGGGATTCTTCTCTGTAAGAGCAGTGACACTACGGGACTCGTTGCCAGAGGCGGTAGTTATGAAGGATACAGCAAAAACATTCAAATGTGCCCTGGATGCCTTCGTGGCATGTAATAACATTTCCAGCTATGGCTACTAGACCACTGGAAGGAGATAAACAGGCTGAACTAGATGGACTAAAGTCTTTATTCAGCCTTACATACTATGTTACTATGTTACATGTGGCTGGGCACCTCTTTTCCCACCTCCTGTGATCCATTAGCATCTGGCAACTTCTTTTCTAACAATTCACGTTTTTGATTTTGTATCACCCTAACCTGCGTAACTCTAAACTTTCCATTTGTAATGATTGGTCAGATATTGCTCCCAGTGCTCCTAGACACAAAACTCCAGCTCTACTTATGTTCATATACATTCAGTGTTATGTTATCCAAGAAATCAGGTAATTTAGTTAAACACTCCGTTCCTCTTGTTAAATTGTTACCATGGTAATGTCACCTCTAGTTCTCTAAATATATTTAGTCAGTTTAGAGTTGCTTGCCAACATTCCTTGCATATGTTTTGATTTCTGGATGACAAATCTTGCACAACCTAAAGGCTTTGGCAAAAATAATACAAAAATGAGTCCATATGTTAAGCGAAAGATGTCTAAACCAATGCTATTGACGCTTAAATGGAAAATGGTTTAAATAACACCCTTATTCATCAAACCATGTTATAGTCCAGCTCTAAAATCTGTATATGTTTGATTACTGAACGGAACATTCAGTTGCTGAACATCCATCATCTTATTCAGAAGAATATGATGTTTGGAAAATATGCAGCTACATTTTATTTGAAGGTAAACTTCTGAAATTTTTGATAGGACGGACTTCATGTCCTGGGTACATTTTCAGACTGGAGGTAGTGAAGTCCATTATGGTAAAGCTAGCCTAATTATCAGGGCCGGTGTTAGCACCCGGTAAGATGGGGCCTTGACAGGGCCGTCCTTTGGGGTATGCAATAGCACTTTACACGGCGGCGGACTGGGGGGGTGGGGGGGGGGCGCCGCCACAGCTGGTGCCCACATCTCCTCGAATGGCGGGGTTCCACACAACGGGGCATCTTGATTTAGATTCCAGGGAAGTGCTGGGTTTTGTTCTGCTTTTAAGTTGGCCACCAGCTGATTTCCTATCTCCGGAGCATCCCAGTCTTTGATACCCTGCCTTGTGAAACACCGTGGGATCGCAAGCAATTTCAGCCCTGGGTTTTGGTCTGCTTTACATCTCAATGGCATCTCATTTGGGTTGCTCCTGTTTGTGAAATAACCCCCCTGGTTTGGTCGCTAACTCAAACTGGTGATCCCACAGTGCATTCACCAGTTTGAGGAAAGTAATGAACAAAGGGGGGGAGGGGGTTCACACACGGGTATCCAAAATCAGGAGAATCTAGATTCGGTTAGACTTTGAGGTCAGGTTTAACCCTTTAACCGCCAGCCTACCTTGAGATTTTGTCACTCTTTGTCGCCAGACCATTTTGCACTATTTTGCGCTCCCTATGTTCAACTGTGATTCTTGAAGGGATTTCCAGGGATTTCCCAGGAAAGTGATATATTGTTTTAACAGGAAATGTCTTGTTTGTCATTTTCTAAGTGTATTCTCAATATGAAACCCCAATTTCTCCCGGTTACAGCGCAACCACATATGTATAGGTAGACACCCTTTCCTGCCCAGGAGACTCCCCCAAACTGAAACAATGCTTTAGGAGATTTTCAGATAAAATTCAACTATGCTATGCAATATGCGCACCTTGCAGTTTTTCAAGAAAACCAACCCTTTACATTTGAAATACCGCTGACAAACTATATATTTCCTAGAAGCACACACCTCAGGCTTTCTAGGCGTACCAGGCTTGTTGACATGAATACACAAAGGGGACACTCTGGTGTATCCCATACAAACGCCCCAAGGTCTCTGCACTCGCCCTCAATAAGTCAATCTGTGCAAAATATATAAAGAATGTATAAACAGTATTTTATTAATATTTTGCAATAGAAATAACAATAAACCCCATATGGGCTACACGATTTTAAAAAACATATACACAACACATTAAAAAGCTGGGTGGTGGGGGCTCGGACCCACCGAATGCTAAATAATAAGGAATGATAGTCTAATTTTCTATTTATAAAGGTATGCCACATATACATTGGAGCATAGCCTGCATGCTCATAAATGCCAAACCAGCGCACGTCAGCCAAGCCAGTAGATGTGAACTGTGCAGTGCCAGAGTGAAACAAAAAGTGAAAGAGAGTGAAAGAAAAATATGTGTGAGTAAGTGTAGGGATATGTGCGAGAAGTGATGGGAAAAGGAAGAATGAGGAAGAGAAGGGGAGAGTGAAATGGCAAGGCGGACGGGCACCGGCTGACAGGCCCACAAAAGAGCAATGCAAAACAGTCTAAGTAAATCAAGAAACTGAATACATCACCGTGTTAAAGCATGGATAACCGAGCTGCCCAGAGCACCCAGGTGAAAACCGCGGTTTTCACCTGGGTGCTCTGGGCAGCTCGGTTATCCATGCTTTAACACGGTGATGTATTCAGTTTCTTGATTTACTTAGACTGTTTTGCATTGCTCTTTTGTGGGCCTGTCAGCCGGTGCCCGTCCGCCTTGCCATTTCACTCTCCCCTTCTCTTCCTCATTCTTCCTTTTCCCATCACTTCTCGCACATATCCCTACACTTACTCACACATATTTTTCTTTCACTCTCTTTCACTTTTTGTTTCACTCTGGCACTGCACAGTTCACATCTACTGGCTTGGCTGACGTGCGCTGGTTTGGCATTTATGAGCATGCAGGCTATGCTCCAATGTATATGTGGCATACCTTTATAAATAGAAAATTAGACTATCATTCCTTATTATTTAGCATTCGGTGGGTCCGAGCCCCCACCACCCAGCTTTTTAATGTGTTGTGTATATGTTTTTTAAAATCGTGTAGCCCATATGGGGTTTATTGTTATTTCTATTGCAAAATATTAATAAAATACTGTTTATACATTCTTTATATATTTTGCACAGATTGACTTATTGAGGGCGAGTGCAGAGACCTTGGGGCGTTTGTATGGGATACACCAGAGTGTCCCCTTTGTGTATTTGTGTTCATTATATACATGTACCCAGATCCCTGGCACCCCCGTTCTTTTAGTATTATATTTGTAAATTTGGCCATATAGTAGGCTGTGCTTATCCGTGTTTATCTAATTCAGGCTTGTTGACATGGGTGCAGTTTTCTGGAAGTAATCCCTCAATGTATTCTTTGGTTGCACAGGGTTTCCCTAAAAATGAATAAAAAAGCAGAATCAAAACCACATTTTCCTAAAAAAAATATATGCAAACCAGAAAAAAACTGAAAATCTGAAAAAGCAACATCCCCCAAACAGAACAATACCCAACATGCATAGGTTCTGTCAAGGAAAGAGTTGCCAAACACACCAAAGTAAAGCATGCACATAACGGTAATTTTACTTACTAAATTTCAGCTCTGCTGACAAAGTGCGCACCTTGTGATTTTTCTACCAAAACAACCCTTTACATTTGGAATATCCCCAATAAACCATATATTCCCTGAAATTACACATGGTAAGCTTTCTAAGCGTACCCAGCTTGTTGTAGTGGGCTCACCTTCTGGAAGTAATATCTGGAAGAATTCTTAGGTTGCACAGGGTTTCACAAAAAAATGTATAAAAAAGCAGAATAAAAAACACCTTTTCCCAAAATATCAATATGCAAATAAGAAAAAACAAGCTAAATCTGAAAGGTCCCCTGAGCAGAACAATACCCAACATGCATAGGTACCTGTAACCTTTTAACTGCCAGCCTACTTGAGATTTTGTCACCCTCTGCTGACAGGATATTTTTCACCATTTTACGCTATGTTTAACCGTGATTGGAAAATGGCATATTTTCTTTTTGTGGCAGAGTTTAGGCTTTAACATGAAATGTCTTGTTTGTATTATTTAAACTTTTTAAATATATTTTTAAGTAAATAAGTAAAAAAAAATAAAAAATATATATTTTTTAAATTGTCTCCTTCATTTTAACAAAAACATTTATTTTATTAAAGAAAACCATATTGCATGCGAAAGCCCCATTTCTCCCAATTACAATGATACCACATATGTATCGGTAGCCCCCCGTTCCTGTCCAGGTGATCCCCTAAACTGAAAAGAGCACTTTATAACATTTACAAATAAAATACAACTACTATCCACATAATAAAGGGTTAAATAAAAAAATAGTGTGGGGTCCCCCTTCACGGGGGGGGGGGGGGACACCATTTCTTGGGGGAATTTTAAGGGTTTTTGGGGAGGCAGGTAATGGGGGGTCTCGGGGTTAATGGTAAGTCACCCACTAGCCGCAGGTGACTTGCCAGACTCAGAGCCTTGTGAACTGGTATAGGGGTCTCACAGATCCCTTACCAGTTCACAAAGGGTTAAAAGTAAAAAACACACAGAGACACACTTTAAAAATAACTTTATTAAAAAAATATATATTTTTTTATTATTTTTTTTTAATACTTACCTCCCATCCATCCCTGTATCCCACGCTAATTACTTCTAAAGGCTTCTGCTTCCTGCTGCTGCTGCTGGAAGCCTTTTATACCTACTGGGTTACAGGTAACATAGGGTTAATTTAAAAAGAAAATGACATAGGGTCCCCCCTCCCAGGGAGGGGGACCCCGTATTTTGGGGGGATTTTTAAGGGTTAAAACCCTTAAAAATCAAAATAAAAAATGGCGTGAGGTTCCCCCTACCCAGCGTAACCAGCCTGTGACCAGCTATGGGGGCTTGTAGAACAGGGTGCAGGGGCCAGCTTTAGTGGCCTCTGGCCCTGCCGGCTACAAGCCATCATAGCCTAGGGCCACGGTTCTTCTGCCCCCCCGGGCTTTGGGGAGGCAGGTAACTTGGGGGGCCAGGGGTTATTGGCAAGTCCCCCGCTAGCCGCAGGTGACTTGCCAGACCCCCGAGCCTTGTGAACTGGTATAAGGGGTCTCATGGACCCCTTACCAGTTCACAAAGGGTTAACAGTATAAAAAAAACACAGACACAGTTTTCAAATATGTTTATTAAAAAAAAAAATGTACCTTTACTCACCTCCGATCTTCCTATGCAGTGTCCCGTGGCGATCCGATGCAGGTGACGGCTGGGCAGAGAGGGGGGGAGGCAGGCGATCAGCACCTCCCTCCTTCTCTGCCCAGCCGTCACCGGCATCTGACAGCTGAACTGCCGGGTGCCCAGACGACACCCGACGTCATTAAAGAATTAAAGATGGCGGCGACCATCGAGAAGATCCGAAGGAGGAGGGCTGTTAGGCCCTCCCCAGAAGACAGAAGAGTGTGGGGGGGTGATTGGAGCCCCCCCCCCCCCCCCCGTGAAGAGGAGGGTCGGCGGGAGCCAGCGCACACGCAGGTAAGTAAATGTCATTTTTATTTTTTTTTTTTTTTTACAGGAAAGCCAGTGGCAGCTGAAACGGGGGGGGGGGGGGCACCCTATTGCAGGCCCTCCTCTGCAGCCGGAGGAGGTCCGACGGACGATCATAGCCCACCATGTTAAAGAGGAGACCCGGCCGAATCAAACGAGGGGTCAGGTAAGTGACTTTTTTTTACTTTTTATGCTATTAGTGGGGAAACTCAGGCACGTAAAATTTACGTGGCTAGCGGTTAACTGCAGGGGAGGCAGCCACGTAAATTTTACGTGGCTGGCGTTTAAAGGGTTAAAGGGGTTTGGTGCACATCGAAGTAGACCAAAACTAGAGTTTTGGTCCAAATATAATGATCCCTAGGGGGCATCCAAATTTGAAACGTGACTCTCAGGGCCCCACTGAGACCAATGCCGCCCAAGGGCTCACATAAACCTGAAGCTGGCCTTGCTAATTATTATCTCATGGGTTTCTAATATTTGTTTTTTAGCATGAAAAACTGCTTGATTGGAATAGGTCATAACTAGAAAACCTATTAAAATATGCTCTGCCATGGTTTGACTTTCTTGGCTATTAGCATACAGCTATTGACACTGAAAGGTACCCCTAAAGCATATCAGTCTTTGTGATGAAAGCTGAGGGGGGTACCCTATTCCTCAGGTTTTACTGAAAATTCCAGCATGCTAATCTGCCCTTACAACTCCGACCCCAAACAAATTATCTGCGAGGATGGCAGCCAGTGGAGGGAGGGGGAGCTGACAAGGGGGTGCAGGAGTGAGAGGAAAGCAGCAGATTTCAGAATGTATTAGATGGGTGCCAGTCTCATTGTTGGGGGACCACAAAGGAGGGTGTTGCAGTAGTCTAGTTGGGATTCGACCAGGGCATGCAACAGTTTTAGCGGTATCACATGAGGGGGAGAGGCAGATGAACAAGATGGTTTTTAAGTTGGAGGCAGTCAGAGGTGGCAAGGGAGTGAATGTTAGGTTCAAATATAAAGACGAGTATAACTAGGCATTGAGCTTGGGGAGTTATTATTGTGAAATTGTTGACGGAAAAGGATGTGAAATCAGTGGTGGGAAAACAACAAGTTCTGTTTTTAAATTGAGGGGACGAGGTGACATAAACAGATAGCTGTTGGACAGTTAGGAAAATGATATACCAAGGAGGACAGATTAGGACCAGAAAGGCATAAAAGTAAATGTGAGAACACACACAAGTGAACCACACAGTGAGTGCACACACGTGCCTGACGTGGTGGACTGTCCTAGTAAATGTGTCCGAGGAACATTTAGGAGTTAGGTGCTTTGCTCAAGAGCGCTTCAGTCATGTCCAAGCCGGGAAAGGAACCTGCAATCCTCCAGTCACCCCTAACCACTAGGCAATGTCTGCCTCCCTATATATTTGAATGTGGTTCCCAAAGAAAATAATATTGGAAACCTAGTGAGGTTTAAAGTTGCCCACAATCATAAAAATAGATATAGATGAATGGTCAGAGAGATGGGAGGAAGGCTAAGAGCCTGCAGCTATTTAAGATTTCCATTTCCATCCACCTTCCAAGTTTTCTTTCATTGATGGTGGTTCTGTGACTTTGGGGGATAGCTGCTTACTGTGGGGTGAAGCTACAGCACAAGCTATATTTTTGGGGTTTAAAAAAGGTATAAACTAATAAACTATGCTGGCAGTAACAGAGGAAGGGGGGCATAAATGAGTAATATGATTTACATAGCCAGAGAACCCGTGTTCACTTCATTTTCCAAGCTGTGCTGAGGATTTTAATCATCTGTGTCTTTATATAATTAGTTGAGCTGTCCATTGTGGGTTATGGAGGTTAAATCCAGACAGCAGCATGGCTGAGTAGCTGGGAAAGGAAGCCACTGGGGTGCTTCAAGATGGTCACAACCTGGAGAAAATTAATGAGGTGGCGTTTCAGCTTTAAGTGGATGCAGGAGCAAATGTAAGTGCTGACAATGATTCAGTATGATGCATGCAGATGGGGTAAGTGATTTTTTTTTTCAATTGTGCAAGGCTGTTGACTTAAGCCAGTCAAGGAAATATAGACACAGAAAAGAATGGGACCACCAGTCACCAGTGGAGCAAACTTCCATCCAAAGACTGGCAACAACAGCACAGAAAGGTACCTTAAATAATCCCTTTTGTAAAAAAAATTATGTTTGCACTATTAATATGGCATTCATTTTACTTATGTCCTTTTCTGTTCTTAAAGATAATTTAATGCATTATTTTGGAAGGTTTTCTAACTCATAGTATTTAGTTTTGCTTAGTAACTTATAAAGTGCTTCCTGCCTTATCTGCGCACCCTTAAGAGATGTGGTTCTATCCATTTTCGGTCTTTGATGTTATAAGGCCGACCCGAGACCTCTTTACAAAACATTGTACAGATGTATCCGTTAAAGAAGATAATCTTAGTAATTTATTCTGAGTAGACAACCAATAAATAATTTGTTTATAGGATGTGTTAGGTTATGCAATTTATTCTAAGTTTGTGTCTGGGCAAAAGAGACGAACTGTAATGTATATTTATAATGTATCTCTTACCAGCAAAATGTATCACTTTACCATTGTCCGCACTATGAACCTCCACATAGAAGACGGTGCTGTGAAAAGAACACTACAATGAGAACATTTCTGGTCACACTAAGGACATTAAATTGTAGCCATTCTATTTACTGCTGATTATTCCGTGCATCGAATAGACGTAATATAACTGCAAGTATGCTCCAATGTTCCCTCATTAGTGCTTGTTACTGCATGTCAATGTATTCTCGGAAGAACACTGGATCAATTGGAAATGCATTTATGTGTAGCCACTGTTTTTTTAAGGATGTGTTGTGCATACAATATAAACTGTCATGGTCTTTTGCAGATTGTACAAGATCTATTGTTAGAACATAAAACCAGAAGTTCCCTCAAAGTGCAAAAACTAGCACAACCAATCCAGCTTGTATAATCGAATGATAGCCTAGCGCCATTCCTGTTAAAAGAAAGGTAGGCCTCCTTGGGTCTTAGGGGGTGCCTTGCTTCCAGGAATAGTAGGATCTACTAGGGGAAGGTTACCTCCCTGCCATTTAGGGGTTAACAGTTAACAGTATCATAAGTACAGCCCACAATCTCTTGCCATTGGACCCTGAAGTTATAGGGGAAGTGCTTGGGTTGGTTGGACATGGGAACATGAGTCCATTAAGAAATCAAGAGATGTAGTGCACATCTGCTGCAGAGTACCCTTGGGATACTGGACCAGCGAGTGGCCATTGGAGGTGACCGACTGGTGTGAACCTAAACGGAGCATCGTCTGGGGGCCATGGGGTGGGTTGCCAGAAATACCACAAGGATGCCTGTGAGTGGCCAGAGGACAATTGGAGCAGATGCCTATTTACCTAGTGAGGGGGGGAAATTTGCTGGTCTGGGACCTCGGAAGTGCCTGAAGAGGAACCCACACAGAATCGGGCTGGGGAGCCTGAGACAGGGGTCATACAATGTGGTGAACATTCCTGGAAGGGACTCAAAATGGGGGCCAAGCTACAGGGTGGGCCTCTGGGATTTGCCAGCGATGAAGCTGTACTCTATACTGATGTCTAGAGCTGTACTTTATAAATGGGGCATCCCATTCATCTAATCTGTGACCTAAAATCATCGCGAGTTACAGCCCTAACATCTGTGAAACTTCTGAGAGAGTACCACAACCACCACACTGTTCCCCTTTCCATAAAAAGCAGCAGACAGTGGCTTTGGGCTAAGAGGTTTCCCCTTTTTATCTCAGGGGGCATCCCTAATTCCTGTGTTTTTTTAACATTTGTTCCAATATCCTAAGATATAGGGCTTGATTTAGCAAAAATGTTTATTAAAATAGCAACCGATTTCTGTGTAAAAAATGTAAACCTTGACCTCGCCAATGCCTGACCACGCCTTCATTACTAAGAGCCACTGTACCATCCGGACCAGAGAACCACTGCCTCTCTGACCAGGTTCTTGATTCCCCCAGCACTGGCACCTCTAAAGCAGCAAACCTATACTCCCTTGCTGGGGGCTTTATAGAAGACTGGAGAGGTACTTAGATTCTGGGCCACAGGTTTGATGCTATTGATAAAGTTAGTTTAAAGAAAAAACAGAAAGTCTTAGGCAGACCATGTGACAGTATGCATATCTGTGTATGTTGACCTGCTAAGAGAAAGGAGCTGTTTCCTTTGCTCAATTTTTAGATGTGTTGCTGATGTATCCTATTCACGTTTATGTTCCTGATTGTTGCTGAATAAACCAGTGTTGTTCCTGCATGCAAGAAGAGTACTGTGAACAATCTGCTGCCAACAGGTAATGGGCCCAGTGCTGGAATAGCCCACAGCATGATTTCTCAGAGAAACAGTGAATCAGAGAAGTCCTGAGGAAGTGACGCTAGTGACGTCACGCAACGCGTAGACGGAGGGGCAGTGGGCTGGCGGTTGTATTGTTATGTAAGTTTACTCTCTTTTGCAATTGGGGATTGTTTTTCTTGGTCCTCCCTGGCTTGGTCCTCACTGTGTGTACATTTTTTAGACCTAATTTGCGGCCCTGTTAGGGTCTCATACACCCTATTATATAGGATTAATATGCACTGTTGGTTTGTGTATATACTTATTTGGTATTGAGTCATTTTTGTTAGATATTGACTGTTACTTAGCACTTTGCACTTAAGCACTTTAGATTTATTGAATTCAGCCAGGAGTTATATATCATGTATTGTAAATATATTAATCATAATTGCCATCTCCACTGCCCCTAGAAGTGTTGTTCCCTTCCTTATTGAACATTATCTTGTGTCTTTAGTGTTTTTTAATTGATGGCTAGTGTCTGTAGTTATGTGACTTTACTATTAATAAATAAATACTTTTAATATAGCAGTGGTGCCATATTTTGGTGGGGGTTGAGGAAGGAGTGGGACCTTCCCCATAGTGTTTGTACAGTGAATCAGAGAAGCATCACAGAAGCATGAGAAATGGAGAAGATATCCATTAACAGCAATCCTGTCAAATTTACTGTGTCATTCCTGACTAACCAGGACTACCAGTCCTGGAAATTCAAGGTCAATGCTACTGATAAGAGAAAGTACACTGACATTTACTCAGGAACATAATATACATTACCAGATGATTGGCTAGATATGGGACGAGTTACAGAAAGTGCATGGAACTCAGCAATAAGCTCTATCTCATGAGAAAACTGTATCAGTCTAAGCTACAGTAAGTGATACTATGCAAGACTATATAAGAGACACTCTAGAGATTTTGGACCACCTCAGATGCATTGCAGAAGAAATTAAAGATTTTCATGTTGCTGCACTTCTACTGCGTGGTCTTTCAGAAAGTTATGACACACTTGTCACACTGTCATACATCATACACTAGATGCCCAGCCAGATGATGAGCTCACACTAGAGTATGTTAAAGGCAAACTTGTTGATGCGTACAACAAAAAAGCAGAATCTCTAAGCAAAAGTAATGAATCCAGAGCAGAGGCTGGTTTACAGACACAGGATTTCTCTAAAAATAAAAAAAAGTTTGGAAAGCCAGAATGTGTCATCTTTAGAAGCAGAAAGTTTAGCAAAGGGTTAAGTATGCTGTGGAGAAAGCTGATGCTCCTGAATGTATTTAAGTTACATTTAATGTAAACACAGACACAGCTGCAAGTAATGCATGAGGATCAATTCGTGGTCGGTGCGCAAAAAAACCCAATACCAGTTGCAAACGATTCCACATGAGCCTTGGTGCCTGATTCATGGCTTTGTGCACACCCCAGGCGCATGTGCGGATCACACCAAATGTTGTGCGCTTGCAGCAAACGCAAAATTCCTCTTCAGACGTCTTCCGCCTGAAATTCTGCTGTTTTATAGTGCAAATGGCCCCACCCCATGCACATTTGGATGGTTAAGCCCCTAACTGGTGCTGATGGCCCCCATGTTTCTCCTCTTTCTTTACTATTTTTCAGTTGCGATTTTGTCTCTCTAGCTTTTGTGTTTTAGGCAAATCTCTATTCTCCATTTAGGAGTGTATTCCCTGTCAGGTGACTCAGGTAACAGGGAATACACTCTGAAATGGAGAATAGAGATTCGCCTAAAACACAGAAGCTGGAGCAACAAAATCGCAATTGAGAAACAGTAAAGAAAGAAGAGAAATATTTAGTTGTTTATTTATAAGTGCTTATTTCTCCTTATTTTTAGGTGTTGTGTTTTAGGGATTTTTAGGGATATCCTCCAGTGTTGTTCCAAATGTTTAGTCCCTCTCTCACTGCCCTGTTTTACATATTAGTGCTAAATTACTCTTAATGTTTGGGACCCAATGTCCACCTTTTTGGTGTTTTTCTTATTAATCCTTTTGAGTTCTGTCAACTTTTAACCATTTGTTTTCACACCAAAAACCAAAAACAATGGAAAAATTACTAAAATAAATTTGTTTCAGGATTGAAATAAGTCTATTAGTCAGGCAAATTGGCAGCTTACTCCAGATTTTTGTTCAAGGAAATTTACTCTGGAAATTGACATATTTGTGTACGCTTTTCTGCCCTTTAAACACCATATAATTCAGTCGGAGGCGCCAATTTGGGGCACCAAATTTGTGCTTGTGGAATATTTCAGGCACAAGTTTCCTCATTGGCGGGCGCAAATTTCTGCCTTAAACAATGTACATCAAATTTTGATGACCATGAATCAAGAGGAAGCCCCAGTGCGACTTGGCACTCCAAAACAACCATGAATCAACCCTAAGGTGTATAGACTCAAGGGCAATCAGCCATATGACAAATGACAAAAACTTTTTCTCTAACCTTGAGGAAAGCAAGTTAGAAAAGGATATCTTAACTAATGGTCACTATATGACTTCAGAAGGTGTGGGAAATAGTTATATCCACTGTCCCGTTTCCCCATAGAAAACCAGAAAGATCCCATTCAATGTTATATGTTCCCAGTCTTGAAAGCAATCTTTTGTCAGTGAAAAAGCTCACTAAACAGGGGAATGTAGTTACTTTTAAGGATGACAGTTGCATCATCATCAGCTAAACTGCAAAAAAGTGTGCACAGTGCTAGACAAGATCTGCATAAAAACTGTATACATGCATAGATGTCTTGGGGCATAGATACCCAGAAGCAGTAAGGAAGCTAGCTCAACAACTGCTTGCATGTGGAATTGCAATTGACCAGTGTAGTCAAATTATGAAATGCACCAACTGTCTTAAAGGAAAAATGTCCAAAACATCCTTTTCTAAAAATAGCAGCACTAGATAAGCACAGCTGCTGGATTTGATACACACAGATGTATGTGGTCCAATGAGTGTTCAAACCCCCAGCAAGAAGAGATATCTTCTCTGATTCATTGATGATTTTTCCAGATACACAATTGTCTACCTGCTGCACATCAAAGATGAAGTGTCATGGAAACTTGAAGAATATCTTGCTGTAGTGTTTAACAAATTTGGAAAAGTGCAGATAACGGAGCTGAATATACAAGTAGCAAGGTGCAAACCATTTTTAAAACAAAAGGAATTGTGTCCCACATTCCATACAACCCAGAACAAAATGATGTTGCAAATGTCACTTTCTCTGTGAAAGTGCTAGAAGTATGCTGTTTGATGCAAATCTACCCACACTAATTAGGGAAGAAGCCATCATGACAACATGCTTTCTTCAAAACAGACTGCCAGGTAGAGCTACAAACAAAACTTAATATGAGCTATGGAACTACAAGAAGCCTGGCCTGAAGCAACTCAGGGTATTTGGAAGCAAAACATTTTTTATAATTATATTCCCAAAGAAAATGTTCTACGTGGAAATCTCAAGCAAAAGAAGGGGTCATGATTGGTTATAGTGAAACTCAAAAAAGATACAGAATCCTGCACACAGAGATCAACAGAGTAACAATCAGCAGAGATGTAGTAATTGATGAGAACTCTGTATTTTCAAATTTCATGAAGTTTTTGCCAGTAATTCATACTAAGCACACAGAAGAAGAATCTCTGTCACTAGCTCCAGATACTTAAAAGGAAAGCACTGATGCCTCGATACGCTCTGAAACCACCAAAAGTACCAAGTCAATCTCCGTTTAGGAGATCAGAGAGACCAAACAAAGGAATCCTAGCAAAGTGCCTTTCTTATATTGTCAGAACACTTCCTGAACCCAAGCTACAGTCTTATCAAAAGACACAACAACTGCCTGTCCATGAGAAGCAGAAGTGGATTAAAGCTGCAGATGAAGAGATGGAGTATCTTCACCAACTCCAGACATGGAAGCTTACTGAGCTACCTCAAGGCAAGAAAGCAAACAGATAAAAATAGGTCTTCAAGAACAAATATGTCTCTGAAGGTAAAGTGTTCCGGTTTAAGGCAAGATTAGTTGCCAAAGGGTAATCACAAAAATATGCTGAAGATTATGATGCTACATTTTCTCCAGTTGCTAAGCAAACCACATTCAGAACTTAAATGAATGTAGCTGCTGTTCAACAGATAACAGTGAGACATTTCGATATCAAATCTGCCTTTCTAAATGGTGACATTGAAGAAGGGATGTACATAACTCAACCTAAAAGATATATTAAAAAGGGTGAACATCTTGTTTGCAAAATGCAAAAATCTATCTATGGTCTTAAACAGCCAGAAAGAGCACGGAACTTCAAAATGAATAAAGTCTTGATTGATAAAGCATTTCAAAGATCTCAAGCTGATTCATTTTTATTCACAAAATGTGTAGCATCAAGAAGGAAGAGAAATTGCAAAACTAGATGAAGCTATCAACCAGCACTTTGAAACTAAAGACCTTGGAAATGTGACATATTATTTGGGATTCCAAATTCAGAGAGAGGAAAATGGGAGTTTTCTTCTCAACCGGATTTCTAAAATCTCTTCGGACCTAAACCAGTTTGGAATGTTAAAAGCCAAAGGTGCATCAATACCAATGAATCCATCCTACTTAAAGTTAGAAGGAGAAGAAGATCTGCTACCCAACAATGAGTTATCGACAAGCAGTGGGGGCATTTCTGTACATAGCAGCTACTACTTGCCCAGATATCAAAGCCTCAGTTGAAATTCTTTGAAGACATGTAAGCAAGCATGAGACTGGAATGCAATTAAGAGACTGCTACAATATCTTAAATACACTCAAAGTATAAACCCTAAGATATCTGCATCAGTAGATTAATCCCTCAAAGTCTATGTAGACGAGGATTGGGCTGGAGACTGATCATAAATCAACAAGAGGTTACTTGTTCAAGTTAGGAGAAACTTCAGTTTCTTGGTCCACCAAAAACAGGTGTCAGTTGCATTGTTTTGAACAGAAGCAAAGTACATGTCTGCTGCACATGCAAGTCAAGTTGGTTGAAACAACTTATGGAAGATTTTGGTTAACTACTATTATTATTTACGAGGACAACCAAGGATGTATTAAACTTGCTAGCAGTGAGAAGACCAGTGCAAGGACTAAGCACATTGACAGGACTAAGCACATCAGCACTTGCGTGATTAAGTGTTACATACATGAGCTTATTATGAGTCTGACAAGATGATATCAGATAGCATGACAAAGCCACTATCAAGAGTCAAGTATGAGAAGTTCACAACCACAGTGGGACTAACCGGATAACTAGTTGTTGAGTAGGGGTGCTTTAATACAACAATTGCAGTGTTTCCCCCAAATTAGACAGGCCTTATTTTATTTCTCACTACAAATATAGGTAATGGGGCTTATTTTAAGGGTATGTCTTATAGCCGGCTGGCAGCTGGCAAAATGGCGGTGGCATTGCAGCAGCTCTGGTAAAGTATGTGCATGTGCAGGGGGATTCAGGCGTGTGCACAGCATGGTGGCAGGCTGGAGTAGAGCCAGCAAGATCAGACATTTTACTCCCAACAGACAAGCTTACCGGAGGGACTTGATGTGTACTCACCCTCATTTACAGCCGTGATGTGTCCTCACCTTCCTTTACAGCTGCTCCCGTTCATCTGCTGAAGCCCAGCAGCTGGATTATGAATTGTAACTAGGTCTTATTTTTGGAGTAGGGCTCATATTTCATGCATTTCATGCATATTTCATGCATTTTGGGGTAGTTCCTATTTTCAGGGAAACAGGGTACATCCTTTATATGACTGCTTGTTATGTTATATTATTGTATGTATGCATAAGGTGCTTGAACTGTTAACAGAAAGGAGCTGTTTCATTTGCTCCATGTTGAGATGTGTTGCTGCTGTATCCTGTTCACATTTATATTCCTGATTGTTGCTGAATAAACAGCCATTGTTCCTGCATGCAAGAAGAGTGTCATGTACAACCGGCTGCCGACATTTATGAAGCTGACATTATGTCATAACGTAAAGCTCAGTACATTTCCAATCTTGTGAGTTGAAAGTACAGATGAATAAGATCATTTATCTTTAGTATTTTTGATTCATCATCTAAACCAGGTTGATTTCAAATCTCATTGATTAAATGACAAACAATGTGACTATGCAAGCCTTGAAACAGCCAGAGCCAGTGCACTCAGCTTGCTTGGCCTTCCTCAAGATTCTTTAAAGATGACACATGTCAAAGTTGTGATTTTAAGAGTCTCTTCTGCATTACTGTATGCTAACTTTGGTGCCTGCCAGCATAAAGCTGGATTTAAGGACTCAAACAGAATCAATTCATGTAATAGATCAGTGGGCAAAAATTCAGAAAAGACAAATGGTTTGCCTTGCCATTTACCATTTATGACCAACTACTTTATTTTTTGCAGTAAATGCTAACTTTAAAGGTTCTGAGTGCCAAAATACAGGGGCGTACATATCATGCGGGGGCTGGGGGGTTTAGGGTCAGCTGATGATGGGGCCATGTGGTCGGAGCCCTGCTATAGGGCCCCATCAGCTATGTACTCGCCTGCCAAAATACCAAAGCAGAGAGAACCCGTGGCAGTACAAAGCAGTAGAGAGCTAAGGCTAAATTATTGCCCTCACCATTGAGGACTCTGTCAGCAGCACCAACACAAACATCACAAGGCGCTGATGAGGGGGCCTTCATTTTATCTTTCTGTCATTTCTTCCATCTCTCTTTCCTCCTTTCTTTTATCCTCTCTTTCTGCTCATTTTTTCCTTCCATCATTTAGATCTTTCTACTTTTTCTTTCTCTCCTCCCTTTCTCCATTCAGTCCTTCCCTCTTTCCTTTAATTCTTTCTTTCTCTCCTTCCTTCCATACTTTTTCTTCCTTCCAACCTTCCTGCGCTGTCCATAGATTTCTTTGGGATGGGAAATCCCATTTGTTTCAATGAGCATGACTTAGCTTTGCAATAGAGTATTTATACTCCAGAATAATCAAAACATGAAGGTGTGAAAGAGGACTTTTCAGTATTAAAAAAAGCTGTCTGTCCCAACATTGAGGGCACTGGTAGCAATGCTGGCACAAGCAGCAGGGGAAGCTGGAGGCTGAGGGACTTGGTGAAAGAAAGCGCCAGAAGGACCCAGCAGCAGCATCAGGCAGGGAAATAGAATATCTGGAGGTGCCAGTGGGGACAAAGTAACTAGTGTGGACAGTCAGTGGGGTCTGCTAGTAGTGGGTACTGAACTGCCCACAAAGGACAATCCATGCGCTAAACCTGTGCTGCCCATAAAGGCTTTGATGTGTAAAACCAATTTATTTCAAAAGGCATGACTTCTTCCTCACTTTCACTGCAAGGGAGGATTTTAATTCCAGTGCAATAAAAACAGGAAGGTATGAATCAGGTTGCTGACCTGTTCATCATCAGCAACATTTTCTGGTGAGGGAAGGGGGGAAATTTTATCTCCCTGCCCTGAGACCCGATGAGGATAGTGTAAGCTGAAATTGCATGTGGAATGTGATAGGAATGGAAGAAATCACATGGGTGCCAGTTGCTTTGATGAGAGACAAGATTTATTACAGGCAGGGGATCATGTCCTCCTTTTCTTGACACAGGTAACCCCTCTCTTTTCCAGGGGTGGAAAAATAATAGTTACTCCTTGTAGCTTCTTTCTCTCTTCTGGGTAAGTTCCTAAGCACAGAGAATTAGGAATTAGTTCATAAGAAACAGGGAAACAATTTTGTGGTAACTTAGTGCTTAGACAGTCTACACCGCCTAAAGTCCTAATGGAGGGGTAGCACCAGCTTCACATATAGGGGTCCCGCAATTAGAGTATCTGCAGATAAACCCTGACTGAAATGAGCTCAGACCTTTTATGGTTCCAGCTCTAAGAATTTTCTAGAACACTCTCTCTTTCATTCTCTCTATCTAACGGCATATACCATTTCCACCTGGACTAGGCGTGACACCCATAAACTGTAACTGCAACTGACTAACCACTAACTGACAGTAACTTAAAGAGTTAGGAACTACAACTGGGAAAAATTAGCATCATGTGAAGGAAGTAGGTCCTGATGGAGCAGTTATTCAGTTAATTTAAATAGTCCTCATAGACTACAATAGAAGAAGGGAGTTGGTTGTAGTGGTGGAATTTATATACTAGATGGCCGTAGAGAAGATCACTCCTATAGAATATAATGAGACTCCCATAGTCTACTTTAGAACATGGGGGAAAGACCATTCAGACTTTGAAGGCAAAGCCTGAACCTAGCAGCTGTTGCATTCATGGCATGTGAAGCATGTAGCCAGGTCCATGTGAGACATATGTCTGGGTCTGGCTGTGGGAGATCTGGAAGTACAGTAGCAGTGGATACATGGGATGAAATTTAAGGGCAGCTCTGCCCGATGATGTGGTTCCTAAATGAAAGTCCATTTGAGGGTAAAGCAGAATTGTTACAGAGGAGTTAGGAAGCTGAAAAGCGAGAGCCAGCAGACCAGAGATAGGCTAAAAGGAGGAGAAGTTCCCTAGCAGGCCCAAAGACCTTCATGTTGGTAAAAATGGAAGTCCAGTGGTGCTTGCTCTACAGTGCTTGCTCTACAGTCATCAAGGTGAAACCTCAAGGAAGTGTCTTGCTGAAGCTGACTATTGCTGAGGTGGAAGTTGTACTGCAACCTGTTGTTGAAGCAAAGCTAAATTTGAAGTTCTGGAAGCCTTACTAAATGTAAGTGCACCTTACCTATACTACACCTCACTGGAAGTGTCACTGGAACCCCTAGGTCCAAAGACTACCCCCTGCTCCTCAAACCTCAGCCAGTGGCCTGGTGGAGGGACCTAATATAAACTATGGCTTAACTAGGCCTAGTAACATTATAACCCAGACTAAAAAACCTAGATACTGTAAGATGACAGGGTTAGAAACCTTCCCCACATATCCAACATCCTCTGGAAACAGAAACCGATGAAAACAGTTCGGAGTGGGTGAATACAAGGTCATTGGAGTATAATATTACTGCAGGAAATATAAGTAACAAAATACATAAAATAGCAGATGACAACTCGGCAAAATGTAAGACTAGATAAACATACTTCCTCTAAAAAGTCCAAGTCCTAATTATCCAAGATTCTTGCTAGAAGACAGCTGCATCATCTGTGAAATTTCTGTAGCCACTCGCTAGATGGGAATAACAGCCCCTGTCATATTTTACTTTAAGAGCTTTTTGTCAGTAACCCATGAACATACTAGAATATATTCCAAAGTAAATCTACTTTACTCTGGAGAATCTCGTCTGGAAGCTTACCTAAGCCACACTAGACAAGCATGGCACTACTAAGATGTCATGCTAAGATTTAAATGACTACCTGTCTCTTTTGGGTCTGACTAAGGCACTAGTAAAGCACTAGCACAATGGCAACAACCTATTTCTCAAACTAAAGTGCTAAGAAGTAAATAAAATTCAATGGCCATCAATAACATGTTTTGAAATAGTACAGGTTTAAAAATCCCCTAATGCTTCCCTAAATAAAACATTTGAATTTAAAGCATTACCTTGTAGGAACTTATGATTTAAAAAACACTACATGTCAAAACCAAAATGCAGGGATATACAGTACACAGCATGGGCAAAAGTGTGTGGACACTTATTCTAGGTAATACAGCATGTCCACAAAAGAAAACATATGGGTTTAGGGTTGTTTTAAAGGGACTGTCCAAGCTAAGTGTTCTGAATCCAACCCCAAGTTTTTATTTTTACATGACCGTTTTTTTTCACCCTGGGAGGTGGACATATCTCCACTTCACTGTTTCTTCAGACTAATTGGGACACACCATGTCCTGTACCTGCAGGAGGAATCTAGCTTATTAATCTACTTGTCTGTTCTGTGCTTATTCCTTTCAGTGCCAAGCACGTAGATTCTACGTGCTTGCTTCCACTCCACTTAAGTGCCAAGCACTTAGAATCTACGTGCTTGACTTTCCCCCCTGCTAGTAAAAAAAATAAAAATCAAAAATACTCACCTGACCCCTCGTTGGATCCGGCTGGGTCTCCTCTTTAATTTGCTGCCATCCGATCCCCCCGTGGGGGGTCGGATGGCTCCAGGAGAGCCCCCGGAATAGCCCCCCCCCCGTTTGGCAGCAGCAGCTGCTAACTGTAAAAAAAAATAAAAATAAAAATGACATTTACTTACCTGCAGCCTCCCTCCGGGTCTCCTCATCACTGGGGGGCCTCCGATCGCCCCCCCCCCAGCCTCTTCAGCTTCAGGGGAGAGCCTGAAAGGGCTCTCCCCTTCCTCTCCCGACGGGCGCCGCCATCTTGCTGTTAAGCCCCGCCCCTCACTCCCGGGCGTCTTGCTGCCTCTCCTCGGCTCAGCTGTCAGATGCCCTGGTGATCGCTGGGCAGAGCAGTGGAGGGGCAGGGGATGCTCTGATCGGGTGACTTGCCATTAACCCCCGCACCCCCAATTACCTGCCTCCCCAAAGCCCAGGGGGGGGGGGCAGAAGAGCCCGGGCCCACACAGGGTATGTGGGCTCGTAGGCTGCAGGGTGGGGGGCCACAAAAGCTGGCCCCTCCACTCTGTTCCTACAAGCCCCCATAGCTGGTCCCGGGCTGGTTATGACAGGTAAGGGGGACCCTACGTAATTTTTTTTTTTAATTTTCAGGGTTAGGGTTAGGGTTAGCCTAACCCTAACCCTTAAAATTAAAAAAAAAATGGGTCCCCCCCCGGGAGGGGGGACCTTACGTCATTTTTATTTTATTTTTAAGGGTTACGGTTAGCCTAACCCTAACCCTTAAAATTAAAAAAAAAAATGGGTTCCCCCCTACGTCATTTTTTTATTTTTAAGGGTTAGGGTTAGCCTAACCCTTAAATTAAAAAAAAAAAGTCTTTTTTTTTATTTTTACGGGTTAGGGTTAGCCTAACCCTAACCCTTAAAATTAAAACAAAATTTTTTTTTTAAGGGGACCTAGCGTCATATATATATATTTTTTTTTTTAAGTGTTAGGGTTAGGCTAACCCTAACCCATAAAAATAAAAATGATGTATAACCCTAACCCTTAAAATTCCTCAAAAAATGGGTCCCCTCCCCCGGTGTGTGGGGACCCTACGTCATTTTTTTTTTATTTTTAAGGGTCAGGGTTAGCCTAACCCTAACCCTTAAAATTCCAAAAAAATGACATAGGGTCCCCCCCCCCCCATTTTTTGGGGGGAATTTTAATTTTTGTATATTTTTTTATTTTTAAGGGTTAGGGTTAGCCTTACCCTAACCCTTAAAATTCCCCCCAAAAAGGGGTCCCCCCCCCCACTCGGGAGGGGGGACCCTATGTAATTTTTTGGGGGATTTTTGAGGGTTAGGGTTAGCCTAACCCTAAACCCTTAAAATTACCCCCAAAAATGCCCCCCCATGTCATTTTTTTTAATTAACCCCTTATGTTTATAGTGTGGATAGTAGTTGTATTTTATTTGTAAATGTAATAAAGTGCTCTTTTCAGTTTGGGGGGTCTCCAGGGCAAGAATGGGGGGGCTACCAATACATATGTGGTACCGTTGTAATCAGGAGAAATGGGGCTATCATATGCAATATGGTTTTCATTAAAAAAAAAAAGGTTTTATTTAAAATAAAGGAGACAATTGTCTAAAAAATATATTTTTTTTGTTTTTTTTTTGTTTTTTTAAGCAGAAATATTCAAAAAACAGTAGAAAAATTACAAACAAGACATTTCATGTTAAAGCCTAAACTCTGCTGCAAAAATGTATATGTAATGTATATAATTTTTCTGGAAATTCCAGCAAAAATCACGGTTAATCATGCCGCAAAATGGGGAAAAATGACCTGTCAACAGAGGGTGACAAAACTTCAAGTAGGCTGACAATTAAAAGGGTTAATAGTAACTATGCATTTTGGGTATTGTTCTTTCTGCGCTTTCAGATTTAGCTTGTTTTTTCTTGTTTGCATATTGATATTTTAGGAAAACATGGTTTTTATTCAGCTTGTTTATAATTGTTTTTAGGGAAACCCTGTGCAACCTAAGAATTCTTCAATGGATTACTTCCAGAAAGATGAGCCCACTACAACAAGCTCAGTACTCTTAGAAAGCTTAACATGTGTACTTTCAGAGAATATATGGTTTATGGGGATATTCTAAATTTAAAGGGTTGTTTTGGTTGAAAAATGCGCACTTTGTCTGCAGAGCTGAAATTTTTAAGTAAAATTACCGTTATGCGCATGCTTTACTTTGGGGTGTTTGGCAACTCTTCCCTTGACAGTACCTATGCTGTCAAGGGATGTTGCTTTTTCAGATTTTACTTGTTTTTTTCTGTTTGCATATAGTTTTTTTTTAGGAAAATGTGGCTTTGTTTCTTCTTTTTTATTCTTTTTTAGGGAAACTCTGTGCAACCAAAGAAATGATTGAGGGATTACTTCCAGAAAATTGTGCCCATGTCAACAAACCTGGTACGCCTAGAAAGCTTGAGGTGTGTACTTCCAGAGAATATATAGTTTGTGGGGGGTATTTCAAATTTAAAGGGTTCTTTTTCTGGAAAGACTGCAAGGTGCGCTTAGTGCGGTGCATAGTTGTATTTTATCTGAAAATCTCCTAAAGCGCTGTTTCAGTTTGGGCAGGAAAGGGTGTCTACCAGTACATATGTGGTAATGCTGTGACCGGGATTGATTGGGGTTTCACATGCAATAAGATTTTATTGACAAACATTTTTTATTACAAAAAACACCACAAATTGCAAAAAATAGATTTATTTTTTTATTTTTTTGCACATATTTCACCCAAAAGTATTGAGAATACACCTAAAAAATTACAAACAAGACATTTCATGTGAAAGCCCAGACTCTGCTGAAAAAAACAATATATAATTATCCTGGGAAATCCCTGGAAATCCCTTCAAAAATCACATTTGAACATGGGGAGCGCAAAATAGTGCAAAATGGTCTGGCACCAAGGGTGACAAAATCTCCAGGTAGGCTGGCAGCGAAAGGGTTATGAGCTCACTGCTAATTTATCTAGCAGCAACAAAAAAAGAACTATATTCTTATGAGTGAACAGATAAGCAAAACAGGTAACCTCCCACCCCTGCTCCCACTTATTTTCATGGAACATTTCCAGCTTATCTCATGCAGAGACATGAAATTCAGCCAGGCTTTGGAAGTGAAAATCATCCCAACAATTCTGTCACAAGCGATCAAACTGGTAGAACTTTCTGTGAGTAAATAATAAAACTTACTATGTGATTTTATTGTTAGCCTATACTTTAAAATCAGGATGCCCATGGAGAAGGGGCTGCAAGTGGGCCATCAGCCAATTGTTACTTAAAGGAGCAGTATCGCAAATTTTTCTTGGTAACTTATATTTAAATGGTACTTTGAATGTAGGTAAGTGTTGGAGTAAGAATTACAAATGTAGAAAAAAATTATGTGTGTGCTGTGCAGCTGGAGACTAATAGCTCATGTTTATGTCTGCTGAGTGTAGGGGCCCGACACTCTGGCCTGATCCATGCTGAGGAGAGGGGTAAACAATGTAACAAGGTAATCAGCTGTTCAGTGCTGGCAGCTGTCCAGCATTAGATAACAACATTGTCTGGCCAGAACTCATATATCTAAAACAGAGAGAAAAGCTCTAGAAGTCATTTAGCTGATTGGTAAATTCAATGTCTTTGAACCAGAGAGACATTGGTTCAAATCTCAGACTCGGGGGGGGGGGGGTTATTTTATTTCAGAATTGGATTTTTGGGTTTACATCCTGTTTTTTTGCTCTAAACATTTTTTATTTTGACCCTTCATGTTGGCTCTGCTGCAGAATTTTTCAGTTTACCATTTTCTCTCTCTTTTCTCAACACATTTTTCCATATGATCTTTCTTTCAGCTTTGTGTGTTTTGAGCAAAGCCCAACCCAGGATTTTCACTATCTGGAGGTTTGTTTTGTTCCCCTAGGGGCATCCCGACTTGGGATGCCCTGATATGTGAAATCCCCAAGTTCGCCTGTGAAAACGTAGGGCATGCGCGGGCTCTCATCCAATCAGGGCTGTCTAAATGACTATCTGCACGAGTGCGCCAGAAAAATGGGGGGATCTGTGGTTATCCAGGGGTTGTTTCACACAGTGGGCATCCTGATTTAGGATGCCCAAGGGGGAAGGTCAATGGCTGGGTCTTATAGACTTCAGGGTCGCCACTCAGTGTTTTGTTCCACTTTAATACCTTTAGATTTTCCTGCACAGTTATTCCAAGAAGAATTTCAGATATTTTCAGTCAGTTTAGTTTATTTTGTATAGATTTTACACATTTGAGTCACCTGGTCTCATAACAAAAGCAGCACCTCACACACACACAGCCGTTACCACTGATTACAGTGTCAGCCTCTGAGGTAAAGTGTTGCTAGGAGACCAGTGGGCTAAATGAAGCAGCTCACTAAATACAACCCAGCAGATCCCCCTATTCAGCAAATGGATTGAGCCATTGTCATTATACAATTTAATAGAAAGGCATATATTTTTTTCTTTTTCTATCGCCACATTATTTATACACATGTTAGAAGCTATTGTGTGGCTATTTAATTATTTATCTTTTTTAATGCAAATTTCGCGATACTGCTCCTTTAAGATCTGCTTTCAAAGAACAGTCCAGGCTGACGAAAAACATAAAGGGGCACTTACCTGCCAGTTTGCTGTTCTCCTACACTAAATTCAAAACAGTGTGGATCTCTTTCAATCAGTCATGTAGTGCACCTCTCACTGACAATCATTGGGGGACTCTGTTCCCATTTGACTGGCATCAGGGGCACTGATAGAAGTGCACTGTCAGCACTTTTCTTTTTACCTAAAAAGCCAGGTCAGCAATTGCCATCATGTTTTTTTAACAATGTAAAAGACACAAGGAAATAACTTTATACTTTTTATGACTGTTTTAATTATAATTTTTAATTTAAACATTACAGCCAACTCCCCAGGCACAGCACCAAACATGGGCCAAAGGCTAAAGGGGATAATACGTTACAAGGACCAGAATGGTGCACCAGCCTGGTAATTTGGTTCGAGGGGCCATGATTTGTTTTAATTGCAATAGTAAAAAGAAAGAAAGAAAGAAAGAATAACTGCAGTAAGTCTGCAAGAATAAATCTACGCAATTGCAATACCTGTTTTTTTTTACTTCAATACATTTCACAAGTCATCCAGTCACCTTTCCCAATAGACAATGTTGAATGTACACATGCATCCAGTGCGATAAATAACAAAACATGTGCAGCAAAAGAAAACAGCAAGTCTATTTGTCTTGATCTATTGCTATTTATTATTTTTTTTTATTACCGTATATACTCGAGTATAGGCCGACCCGAATATAAGCCAAGGCACCTAATTTTACCCCAAAAAACCTGGAAAAGTTATTGACTCGAGTATAAGCCTAGGGTGGGAAATGCAGCAGCTACCGGTAAATTTCAAAAATAAAAATAGATATCAATAATGTTTTTGAATACCGTATTTATTTCAAAGAAAAACAGTAAACTAGCTCTGTAAGTGGAAAGAGGGTCAATAAAAACAATATGATATAACTTTAAAAGTACAAAAATCTTAGCTCATTCAGCAACCAAGCTACAACACAAGAGTTAAAATCCTTCAAAACTGGATTCCTCCTCATCATCTGTATTTCCAAACAGAGCTTCAGCATTAGCTGGTGTGAGGTTATCAGCATAGACATTGTCATCATCACTGAGTTCGCAGTCATCATCATTACTGCTGTCGTTCTCATACAAAGCGCTGTCTTCACTGCCATCCATAGCATTACTAATGCCACATTTCTTGAAGGCGCGTTGCACCATTTCCTCCGGAATCTCTTCCCAGGCATCACGAACCCACTTTGCTATCAAATCTATGTCGGGCTTCATCAGATTTCCACCTTTTGTCAGTCGGGCTTGACCAGATGACATCCATTCATGCCACATCTTTCTCACACGGTCTTTGAAAGGTTTATTTAAACACACATCTAGCGGTTGTAATACAAATGTAAGCCCACCTGGAATAACGGCCAAAGTAATTTGAGAAGATTTTGCCATTTTTTTTATGTCATCAGATGTGTGGGCTCTGAACATATCCCAAACTAGCAATGATGCTCTTTTCTTTAAGGCTGCTCCTGGTCGTCCATTCCAAATTTCTTCCAGCCATTTTTTTGTTCCGTCTTCATCCATCCAGCCTTTAATATGTGCGCGCACTGTAATTCGTGGTGGGAATTTGATCTTTTTAGGCAAGGTCTTTCTTTTAAAAATAATGACAGGCCGCAGCTTAGTTCCATTAGCCAAACATGACAGAACAACTGTGAAATGGTTTTTTTCATTTCCTGTGGTTCTGAGAAAAATAGTTTTGTCTCCCAAACTTGCCACAGTTCTGTTGCTTGGAAGATCAAAGGTCATAGGTGTTTCATCCATATTTCCAACATCTCCCAGGTCATAGTTATGGATCCTTCTTTGCTTTATGATGAATGAATGGAATGACATCACTTTTTCATCAAGGTCTTTTGGCAACTTCTGTGAAATCTTTGTTCTTTGCCACAAACATAGGGCAAACCTATTCATGAAGCGGGTACACCATCCTGCTGACGCAACAAATTTTTCAATGCCTGGTGCTTTAAATGTGTCATCTTTAGCCATTTGAAGGGCACGTAAGCGAATTCCCATGCGTGTTACGCAGTAACCATTTTGACGACACTCCATAACCCATTTATGCAATTCAGTCTCTAGAGCCCCATATGAAGTTGTTAAACCACGTTGAGCTTTTTTTGCCTTTGGAATCTTTTCCAAGTCAGCTTTCTTTTTCCGCCATTCCCTCACTTGTTTTTCATCAACACAAAATTCCCTACTTGCAATACTATTGCTTTCTTCTGCTCTTGACACAACCTTAAGTTTGAAACCAGCTTCGAATGACCTGCGTTTTTCTTTTGGTCCAGGATTACCGGTAGAAGTATTGGGATCCATGTCTAACAGGATAAAAAAAAAGACTTTTACTGGTAGCATACGGTATCTTTTGAGGCCTAATGCAGGCTGATATTACAGAAAGTGATGACATGACTGTTTGCATAGAGCAGCCTGTGTTAGGGCTCATAATATACGGTACATTCTACCAGTGTCCTGCCTGTGTCCATGAAATATACCGTACAGCCTGCCTGTGTCCATTAAAGAAAAACTGTCACATACGGTAAGCATAACCGCACTAACCAGTGGCCCAGGCTGGTAGTGCGGTTTATGCTGAGTAAATACCTGGCTCCTGCCGTTTGATTGCCCGATCCGTTCTGCCGTTATACCGGTAGTTGATTGCCGCCTTTCTCTTCAGCGCGCCGGCTCCCTCTATACACCTGGAAGCGGCTGCTCGCCAGGCTGGACTGAAGCTGCGTCGTCCGATTCTGGGTGTACACTATGGCAGTGCAAAAATGAACGCATGCATCTTTCCCGTTAGCTTAAAACCGGACGTTCAGCGTGATTTAATGAAAAGCCCAAACTCTTTAAAAACGGTTCCCCAGCATCTTAAATTAATATATTTAACATTTTTAGTCACTAACTTATTATTCTTTCCCCCACTGGCCTGCAACTCTGTTCAGGAATTTAGGATACGGGCCCCGCCATCTTGACTCAGAAGCATCACACTTACAGAGGAGAGGAGAGTGGGATAAGGTACAGGGGGGCGGGTTATAGCTGTGCTTTGCTCAGACAGAGCAGAGCTGGGGTCAGGTAAAGGTCCGCAATCCCAGAATGCAGAGCAGCACAGTCAGGAAGCACTTCCTGTTTGCAGGCTGCCTGATGCTCCATGAGCCGCCATCTTGGATGTTTAAAGGCTCATAACATGCAGTAGATGCAGGTAGGATGATTTTTAATGTGGACAATCTATATGTACAGGGTGTGGGTAACATATAAGATAGGCTCTTATTCAGGGTGAAGGTCCGGATTAATGTGGGCAATCTGTATGTACAGGGTGTGGGTAACATATAAGATAGGCTCTTATTCAGGGTGAGGGTCCGGATTAATGTGGGCAATCTGTATGTACAGGGTGTGGGTAACATATAAGATCGGACCCTCACCCTGAATAAGAGCCTGATTAATGTGGGCAATCTGTATGTACAGGGTGTGGGTAACATATAAGGTACCATCTTACCTGCTCCTCAGACGCTGCTTCTTCCCTCACACAAAAATGGCGGGCACGCTCACTTCATTAACTATGCCGGATGACGTGGTGAGCGAGCCCGTCATTTTTGAGTGAGGGACGGAGCAGTGTGAGCGAAGGCCTTGCTGGCCAATCGGGAGAAAGCTAGGTAAGATGACAGTGGAGGGGCGGGGTTTATATCCGCACACAGCAAGAGCAGCTGTGAGCGGCGGTGCCGGCCGTGGCGGAGCCGGCCGCGGCGGACTTAGCAGAGCATTTTTTTTTTTCCTTTAAACAACTTGACAGGAGCGGAGGAGCGGAGGAGCTGCCGTGGGTGCGCGCCTTAGAAGAACAGCAGGTACCGCCGTCCGCAGTCCCCCTCCGACTTCCTCTCCCCCACCTAATGCCGGCTGTTGCGCGCTGCTGCCGGTGGCCATACGGCAGTGCCTGGCAGACCAGGCGGCCGCGGGCACGGCCTATGCTGGCCAAAACTGACTCACTGAGGGCCCAAAGTGACTCACTGACTCGAGTATAAGCCGAGGCGGCTTTTTTCAGCCCAAAAAGTGGGCTGAAAAACTCGGTTTATACTCGAGTATATACGGTACTGTTTTAATAAAATATTAACGCAGAGTATATACGGTACTGTTTTAATAAAATATTAACGCCGACACCCCAGGATAATTGCCAAACCTTGGCCAAAGGCCATGGGGCTGGTAAGTTGCCAGGGCCAGAGGCATGTGGTTCGGCTTTTTGACCCTAGCCTTACTATGCTTGCTTCACCAGTCTGGTGACCTGTAGGAAGGGCCACAATTCATTTTTCACTGTATTTGCAACAGTTACAAAATAAATAAATTAAGTTAACTTCTGCATATCTGTAGGAATAAATCTAGGCAACTGGAATAGTGTTTTTTTTTCTTCAACACGTTTCACAAGCCATCCAGCTGCCTGAGAAACCAGTAAAGTTATCTTACAAAGATAAAAATAAAAAGAAAGAGAATCAGCAGCAACAATAAAAAAGCTGAAATAAATGCTACGGTACAAGCCAAGTCATGAACAAGGTGAACATACATTCTGGTAGTGTGTAAAGTGTTTTACTATTGAATAGCTTTTTAGATCTATTTTTACAAACTGATGACATTTCTCAGATTTTTGATCTATTATAACCATATTTCAGACAGTTATTTTAGCGGGCTCCTCGATCACTCCAGACACACAGCTAAGCACTTACTAATGCACGCAAAGAAAAACAATACTTCCGTTCACTGCACGGCATTAGCGCGAATAAATTATAGACACGCTAAACACATTTTATATGCAGATGAAAGCCAAAGTTCTGGCCCACAGGGAGTATTTTCTAAGGCAAATAGGTTTAAAAAAATACACTTACAATAATTGCTTGACTAACTGGAAATGTACCATAACCAGCTGAGGACCACATAAGCATATTCTCATATATATTATTTAAACCTGTTTGACTTGATGGCCAGGTGTGGTTTGACATTTTTCACAGACATATTTGTGTTTGGTAATTAGCAAAGGATTACACAGGACAAAATAATGTTTGCCATGGTATTTATCACCTCCCCTGGGTCCAGTGTTCCATTTTGTTTTACGGGTCAGTCCATTCAAAATTTACATTTATAGAGGTACATCTGGGGAAGGTTAAATCCTCCCCCAAACCTCACTGATATGCTTCCCCCCCCCTCTGGATATACCTTTGGGCACTAAAGCCTCGATTCAAAGACACATTCGTCTGAACCTCCGTAGCTGTCTGTGAAAGTTTGGGTGGGTGTCTTTTTTTTGTTTTTTTAAGTCCATTTTCTACTCGCACGAACGTTCAAACTAATATGTATATGCTCTTTCGATGATCCAAAGGAAATCGGAAGTTTTGCGCAAGTTCGGGACCTTTTCCAATCCAAATCTGAAATGTTTCGATCGTTCAGAACACTTACGTTATTGCAATGGTCTGGCGATAATTCAGAGAGCTGATTACCAAGGGGCCAACACCCAATAAAACCGCTTAATTTTCGATCCCCTTACGGGACCATTTTGACCTCGGAACTAGCAGGCTAGCAGCTATGGACGACTCAAGTGCATTTGAGGAGCATGAGGATCTGCAGCTCATGGGCACTGAGATCGTCCGGAGGTCAGAGGCCAGATTGCACCGGCGGCGACGCATGGACATCAATGGCATGCATGATGTTGAGCTGTTCGAGCTCACCCGGCTTAATCGCGCTTCCCTCCATAAGTTGTATAGTGATCTGCGGCCATGGTTAGCCCGCACCACAAAGAAGGGGCAAGCAATTTCAGGTATGACCAAGATGCTTGGCTGCCTGCAATTTTTGGCGAATGGCTCGTTCCAGAGGCTGGGTGCCATCTCCGTGGGGATCTCACAGACTATGCTGAGCCGCGCCCTATCCAAGTTTTTGGAAGGCATGGGTACCCTAACTCGGAAATATATTTGTTTTCCTGAGGATATGGTAGCCAGAAACGCGATTAAGCTGGCATTTTATAATATCGCTGATATGCCCAATGTCATGGGTGCTATTGACTGTACCCACGTTTCCCTGGTCCCTCCGGCTGCCGACGAGTACATCTACAGGCAAGTACAATCTGTCATGTTGAAATAAACTTTTTCTGATTTTATGGGGTACTTTCATTTTTTAGTCCCTCCTTGTAAAAAATCCCTTGAAATTTTTAAATCAGTGTAAACATTCCCACCTTGTAACTAGTCCCTCCTTGTAATTGTTCCCTCCTAGTCAATATTCCATCATTGTAACTAGTCCCTCCTTTTAATAGTTCCCGCCTAGTAAATATTTCCTCCTTTAAAAAATGTCCTCATTGGAACTAGTCCCTCCTTGTAATAAATCCTTCATTGTAAATAGTCCCTCCTAGTAATTATTCCCTCATGGTTCCTTCATTGGAATTTTTCCCTCCTTGTAATGTTTCCATCCTTGCAAACAGTCCCTCTTTGCAAAGAGTCCCTCCTTGCCAAGAGTGCATGTGAACCAATGGCCCGTATTTTTGACAAAAGGCAAACATTTTAAAGTGGCCTCCTAATTGAACAAGTAAATTTTAAATTTAAACTGTCTAACATACATATCCTTTTGTGGGGACTAAATTCTTATGTAGTTGTTTTGTGTTATTTGTATTGGCATCCACGTTTGACTTTATAAGTTAGTGTTTAAATTGTTTGCCAAGTCTTACTGATGTTTTTTTCTCTCTTTTTTCCCAGGAACCGCAAAATGGGCCACTCACTGAATGTGCAAGCAGTGGTGGCCCAGGACATGCGGTTCCTTAGCATCCTCGCAGGCTACCCAGGCTCATCCCATGACGCCTACATCCTTAGAAGATCTGGATTGTTCCGTCGGTTTGAGTCTGGGGAATTTTCCGGTGCATGGCTCCTTGGTTAGTTGAGTCCTACATCGTCATTTTATTTTCAAGGTATGCCTTTGATTTTTGTTTTGTTCCCATTTCTTAAACTATGCCTTTTTCCTCACCTTGTTACCATGTGAAACACGACTGTACCCATTACATTAGCAAAACAACAAAGCCTTGCAAAATGTTGGTCCTGCATAGTGAAAAATCTAAAGACTAATTTGAGGCAAATTAGGAATCAGTCTTCCCCACACTTGTCTGTAATTCTGTTGTGGACTTTATCATAGGGTTTGCGCCATCTTTGCTTAGATGCATTACACTTACTGAGTAGAGGAGAGCGGAATAAAGTGCAGGGGTCGGGTTAGACCTGTTTTGGCCTCAGACAAAGCAGATAATGGGTCCAGAAAACTTAACCCATCCAAGATTGCTGAGCAGCACAGAGCTAAACCAATAGCTCTTAACAGTATGGCTGATTGGCCAGCATCCGCAATATTGGTTCTCTAATGTTGGACCCCATCTATTAGATATGTTTCTTTGTGGATTTGGCCTGCGTAATATGTATGCTCGTGTTTTTGGCCCAATGTCACCTAGCCTTATAATCAGTTTGTTTGTGCGTTTTTTGGCTTCAATGTATGGAGTAATTTTGTTTTTTTTTTCCTTTAATTTTGCCAGGAGATTCAGGATATCCACTCCCGTGGCTGTTGACGCCTGTACTACGCCCACAGAATGCCACCCAAGAGGCCTATAATAGGGCGCACCGCAAAACCAGGGCAGTGGTGGAGAGGGCCTTTGGCCTATTGAAGACCCGATTTAGATGTTTGGACCATACCGGGGGATCCCTTCAGTATGACCCCAAAAAAGTTCATAGATATCATCATGGCCTGTGCTGCGCTGCATAATTTTGCTATCTTGTAGCGGGTCCCCCGGTATGTGGATTTGCCACATAGCAATTGCACACAGGCTGGATTTGCAAAGTAAGGCACTCCAGGACTAAGTTAACCTTAGAAAAGAACATAGTAACATATATGTGCCAAGCATTGTCAAGTGGATAAATCAGAGATGTTACATGTTCAAAATATGGACACAAACACACCCTCTCCTGCTTGGGCACATTTGCCACAGGCACAGGTTGTAAACAGACATACCTATGCCACATCTACACCTGTTACTCAGTGGCCCACCCAAACAAGAACACCCAGTCCTAATCCAAGTACAGTAAAATCTCAGACAGGGGCCAAGGTAGTAGTTTGGCAGTCCAGAATGTCACACAATCATGCCTACAAACAGGAGGAGCCACAACCAATGTAATTAGGGCCAAGGCTGCAGCGCAACAGCTTGAGTGGCTGGTTCAGTGAGGCTTGACCTCTGGCATTGGCTAGTGGCCTACCTCAGGACTCTAATGAGCTATATGAACGCAAATCCAAGGCATACAAGCAAAGCCATAACAAAATGCTATATTGGTAGGGCTCACCAGACAAGTCAATACAGTGGGGATGTAGAGAAAAGATGTAGAACAGATTCAGCCCAAATACACCTTAATATGGGGGATGCCCATAGAACCCAGGTTGGGGTCCTTGGTGGTGGGCCCTAACCTGGGCCTGTGTGGCATTCAGAATCTGCAACTGTTCCAAAATGTTTCTTTGGTTAGTTTGCAATCCAGGAATGCTTGCCCTGAATTTGGTTGTCAAGTTGGCCATTTGGCTGTTATGGGTCCTAAATTCAGTCAGCATGGCACTTAAGTTATTATTGAGGTTCTCTAATTGGGCATTAATATGCTCGTGGTTTTGTTGATTTTGGCGCCGAAATAGCCGCCTCTCATGGTGCCATGCTGACTCCATCATCTGCACGCCCCTCCCCTGGGAAACTGGGCGATGTTGCTGGGTACGCCTCCCAATTCCCCAGGTTGTGGGGCGTGCAGATGATGTTGCTCTAGGACCCCCAACAGCCACAGGTATGCTGGGCAAATCCTCAACAGCAGATCTTAAACTGGGGACTGGAGGGTCAGGCTCTGCATGCTGCCCGCGATGTGCAGGCAGCATGCAGCCAGTTTCTCTCTGCTGCTGAGGATTTGTCGGAGAAACATTTTGGGACAGCTGCAGATTCTGGCCCAGGGGGAGATCTTCATAAGGTCCCATGCAGGTTCCATCCTCCTCCAACTCCTGGATTTCCTCCATCAGTGTGTGGGTCTGTTGGGACATGTAAATAAAAAAGGCTCAGTGTGGGGAATACATATGTAATTCAGCAAAAAGAAACATGGCAAGGCACATGCATACGCAACATCATAAAAAAACACTTACCGTATATATCGGTTCTTGGGTCCGAGGCAGCACGGAAGTAGACGGCATTGTAAAACTGGCAGAGGATTCCACACTAGCTGAGGGATGAGGCTGGCCTGCATTAGAAGAAAACACACAACTATGCATTGGTGATGCTTAATAACACATATGCTTAAATCAAACACGTGGCCAAGCTGGAAGGGCCGCTACCACAACGGTGCAACTTGACCTTCACTATGAATGCCATTATCTTGAAAATGGATTCTGAAACAAGTACATACACATTGGTCACATGAAGCCAACCAAACATGCAAGTTCTGCCTGTTGTGTGTGTTTAAACATCCCTTATAGGCCATTAAGTGAACACACTCAGCTTGTAAATAGCAGTTACAATATGATTCTGCTCATTAGCATTGTATCTATGAAAACATTGCAATCACCCCATCTTAAGCCGTTGGGACCCAAGCACAGCTCAAACCCAAGTGGGCAACAGAAAAAGATGAAAGTGTTGGATGTGATTGAATAGAAATACATATCACGCAGTCCTTTGCTAATCTCAATACTTTGCTACTCTTCCTAAATGTTCTGAAACGTCATGTATGGGCAAGCAAATTTTAAAATTATCTGTCCATGTGCATGACACACCCTCCACTACACGGCACACCATAGGGGCATGTGTTTAGATATGCCTTGCTGGCTAATTTCACTGGTTGCACAATTTTTAGGGAAAATAACACATTACTAACCTGCAGAAATTGGCGGGTTGTCCGTGTACTGTTGTGCCGAGTGTCTGTCTAACGCAACAGGATGTAGCAGGCCCAGCACCATCTCCTCAGCCTGGGTAAATTTCAATTTAGTGGGGAATCCTCCGCCGGTTTGTAAGCTGAAAAACATAGTTACCAAAATTAAGCTCAATGATGTCTATACAAGAAGAATAAAAACCCAAAAATAAGATATGTACCTGTACTGCTGCCTTTTATTCTCTTTCTTCCGTGTGGCATATTTGAGGTCCAATATTTTCCGTTGAATCTGTTCTACATCTTTGAGACACCTTGAGCTCGTCCCCCACTGCATTGACTTGTCTGGTGAGTTCGGCCAAAATTTCCGCTTTGCGCTGCTTGCTTGTTAATTTGGATTTGCTCCCATATAGCTCATCATAATATAACGTGAGGCCACTAGCCAATGCCAGAGTTTGGGCCTCACCAAAACGCCTCTGCGCAATGTGCACCCTGTTTGTGGTGGTTGTGGCTCCTCATTGTTTCCAGGCAAATGGGGTGACATTCTGGCCTGGGTGTGTGTTGGAGAATTCAAGGACTGCAGGCTGGCTGCTGATCTAACTGGACTGGGAAAGGGACTGGGTGTTTGTGGCTGGGTGGCCACAGAAGTTGCAGGGGTTGATGTGGCATAGGGTGATTGCCTGGCCACCTGTGCCGGTGGCGAATGTGGCCAAGGAAGAGAGGGTCTGGATGAGCTTGAACTTGTGCTTGGGGCCCTGTGGCTCTGTGGGCCCTTGGAAGGAGCATGGCCCTTGGAGGTACTTGGCCAGCCATGGGTGACCCAGAGCCTGTGGTTCTGCCACTCTTGCCTGTGGATTGGTAGCCCCGTGCGGGTGGGGATGTGGAGCTTGGGATTCTCAGCCTTTTAGGGCTTTTGCCCCTGCTGTGTCTTCTGGGCCATCGGGGGCTTCTGGGCCTGCTGTGGCTTCTTGGGCGTCGTGGGCTTCTGGCCCTGCTGTGGCTTCTTGGGCATCTGGGGCTTCTGGCCCTGCTGTGGCTTCTTGGGCGTCGGGGGCTTCTGGCCCGGCTGTGGCTTCTTGGGCGTCGGGGGCTTCTTTGCCGGCTTGGGCTTCTTTCGTGGTGGGTTTTGGATTTGAACACTGCCTTGGTGCCACGTGGGGGGGGGGGATGTGGGCCCGGGGGGCTGAGGCTTCGCACCCTCTTACCAGGTTTTAGCACCTCCCTTGTGGTAGGCTTGGTGGCATGTGTGTTTCGCTTTGGTTGTGCCTCCTTTTTTTGGGGAGTAGTGGTGGGTTGCTTGGGCAGAGCATTGGTTTTTTGCCGCAGTTTGGTTTTGAGCATTTGTGATCGAGTTTTGGGTCCTTCTGATGCCTCCTGGCGCTTGGGTGTCTTTTTGCCGCTTGCCGCTGCTTGCTTCTTGGGTGCCATTTTGCACGGACACTGAAGGAGAATGAGCTGTGTGTCCAGGGACCTTTAAATAAGATTGGTGGCCTGTGACGCCTACGCGCTCGCGTACGCATGCGTACGGCCGTTTGTTTGGCCGCGCGGAACCCGGAAACCGCTGGGGCATTACTTATCTGCTGCGGAGAAGAACAAAGATGGCGCCCACAATCTTCACCCGCCAACAAGAAGAGATCATCATGCTTGTAAGTGTCTTTTTATCAATTTGGCAGCTAAATGCATGTCTACCCATTAAGGAAGTGCAGGAAGTAAGGACTTTATTTAAAAGTGGCTACAACTCTGTGCACAACCAAAGTCACGGCACACACGTGCCAAACACCAGTTCGGCCAGCTTTAAGGATTTGATTAGCCTAGAAATGTGTGTGTTAATGTCATTTAGTCCAAGGATCTATATTTTACAGATATTGGTAGCCAATTGTAACTAAATGCTATGTTTGCTTTATGTTTTGTAGACCATGCTGGAGTGCAGGTACGACTACCTGCCCAACTCATTTTCGAAACGCAACGTCGCCCTGGAGATCATAGCAGAAATCCAGCAGCTTACCAACACCACCTTCACCCACACGCAGATCATGCAGCATTGGTCGGACCTGAAGCGGCTGCACATGGCACAGGTGCGGAGGTTTTTCGACATCCATTTCCCTAGTAAGTACATAGCGATTGCATGCCAGATGTAACTAAGACAGAAGGTAGGCCTTTAGTTAAAATGCCTTTTCTTTGGTAGTGTTGGAAAAGGATTACCGTATACGCCGCACCCGGAGGCGCACAGGCCGACCAGTGCTGCATGAAGCTGCAGCTGGAAGTGAAGGTGGTGGATCTCCAGGGCGACGGTCCTATCCCTCCTCTGTTGGGTCCTCCGACAATCCCCTGGACCTTTCCACAGGGGAGGGGCGGCACGGCGTGGGCAGGCAGTCGTACCCTGCCACGCATGCGGGAGCCTCTGGTATGTGACTCTATATGGATACGCACACACATATACATTCTATTTACTACCAAGCTGGTTCCCTTCATCTGTTTTTATAGATGCTTCGGGAGCGGGTGAAGTTGTGGAGGAAGCGGCAGATCGGCCACCTGAAGAACATGGAGAAGGTGATTGATGTGACCCAGACATTTAAATAGACATTTTATTACTGTTGAATAAGACATAAAAACTAACTGTAATTGCCATGTTTCTACAGGAACTTCTTCACAGCAGAGCCAGGGCCAAGGAGGTCGAGTTGTCCCCAACGAGCCCTCTCTCGGCCACCAACCTAGTTAGTAGTAATGCCATTATTTGCAGTATGTGGTAATTGACATGAACACACACATATACATAATAGTCAATGGCATTGACTTTACAGAAGGTTTGCAATGCATGCATAGAGTCACTCGCACACTCTTACGAGAGCGGGAAAATTTGAAAGTAATACGAAAACGGCACTAAAACGGAAGTATTTTTTTGTCTCTCTGAATCAAGCCTTAAATACTGATCTCGCCGAGGGATCCATCTTCTGGGTCCCTTGAATTCCGGGCGACCTTTCAACGGGTGATGTTATCTTGCATCCCATCAGACACTGCGCGCGGCCCTCTATCTCACACCTGCACAGTGCCCATGAATGAGATCCAATGGAGCCGCCGAAATCCAGCGAGACTGAGCGGCACAGGACTTTGAAGAACATGACTGTCACTAACAGATGGGGAGCAGAGAATCAGGCCCTGAAGCAGCCAGATGTCGCTGCAGCAGGCAGCGGCAACATCCAAAAGGTAAGTAGGGGCAGATAGGAGGGTGGCTTTTTACTTTTGGTCCGATGTTCCTCTTTAGGTCATGAGTGCATACTTGTGGCCTAATCCTCCATTGGTTTTTAAATTTTCTTTATATGATTTATATGCTTAGCCTTGAAGGGGACCAAACCACCCCTGGAGTCTATGAGACAGACAAACTCCCTCCCGCAAGGGCTTCCAGAATTGGGATGCCCCACTCTGTGATAACCCCCAAGGCACAGCAAACCTTCCCTTACTTTGAGCATGCTGCGCAACCTGCTCCAACATAACTTGTTTCCCTTCTCGGCTGTACGCGGCCCCGTCTGGGGAGGTGAGTGCGGCTAGGATTCTAGCCAGCTGCTCTAGCCACACCGCGGGCTTGATGAGAGGTAAGTGAGCTCAGTGACCTGGGGGTTTTCACACCGCAGCGTACCCCAAACCAGGGTGCCCCAGGGGGAAGAAACAAAACCTGGGATAGTCAAAATCCCAGCTTTTGGTCCACTATAAGATTCATTTACTTTTTTAATCTTAAGGTTAACCCTTTGTGGTAAAGTGTATGGAAGTGTTTTTCTCCCCTGCTAGGCTGTATCAGGCACGGTCCATGCCGGGTTTTCAGAACCCAGGTCACTTTCCCCAAACCTTTTCAGGTTTCCCTGATCCCAGGCCTTGCACAGGTGATCAGGCTGATTGCAGGGGAAGCCTGACTAAAAGCTGCCACTGAACCTGTCAGTTGTCTTTGACCAGCCTGAAGGAAGGAGCCCAAGCTGCACTGCACAGGTAAATAAAAGAACTGAAGTTAAGCCGAAGGACTTGGCTTCTGCGCCCCTAAACTTGGACTTGTGGGGATGAGCAGCGGAGGACTTGTATGCCCTGCAAAGTGGACCTGATTTACCCTGGAATTTGCTGGAGTAACCAGCCCTGGACTTGCATTGAATTGGTGAAGTAACCACTTTGACTTATTGTGTTATTGCTGCAACCTCTGAAGTGAGAGATATTTTGCTTTTGAACACTTTACTTCTCAATAAACCTGCTTTTGCTGTTGAAGAACTGTTGTCCGTGTCACTGCTGTTCGCCCCAATCGCTCACACCTTGCAGTAACAGCAGCTTCTTTGCTATGTGTATGTTGTATGTTATGGAGGTATATATGGAGAAAAGTACATTCCCCTTCAGCTAGGGGAGACTTGGGGACCCACATGTATGTATAGACAACTCCTTTATACCAAATGAAATATCTATTTAAGGCTACTTAGTAACACCTTGAGATAGTTCCATGTATTGGTTACTTTACTAAGTAAACCTCCAGAGAGATTAAGTCTGAGCTTTTCCACCCACGATCACTGCCTGTGTTCTGCTGGCTGCCTCCATGCATCACTGGTAGTGACTGGCCACTCCCTCTCAATTCATATAGTGACTGCCACTAGGGGACGAGATACCAATACCTCAAGCTACTGGTATAGGGCAAACCAGTTGCATGGGACTACTGGTGAGTAACTATTGTTTTTAATTTTTTCCTAGTCAGGGAAAAGTCAGGCACCAGCTCCTCCCAACCCAGGCACCTATAACTATTAACTATTGAAACTATAACTACCTATAACTATCCCAACCCATTGAAATTTATGGGATAAGGCCACACAGTGCAGGGTGAGCGCATGGTCCACTGGCACTATAGGGAAAACTAGCACTGATCCCATCGCCGGTGGGGTCCCAGCTTCTGCAATTAGAAGCTGGGACCTTGACTGACAGGTCAGTGTCCCAATCCATGCAGCAGTGTGTCTGTGGAGGTCTGTTGCTCAAGTTCAACTGTCACTCAGGTCTAGGGCTACCATGCAAAGCCCTGGCATTAGATGAGTTGTTTTATTATTATTACTCCCAAATTAGGCTTTGCACAGGAGGAGGGCAAAGTGGCAAGTGACATACAAAAAGCTTGGACTTGCTCTTTAATCACTTATGCTCTTTACATCCTAACTAGATAAACTGATTGAAACTGTTTGGGTGCAGTCAGTTGCAGTTGCGGTTCTCATCTGATGTCTCTTCTGGGAACTGATGTTTCAGCCATAATTGATTCACTTTCTAAAGCATTCGGCTCCTGGCAAAGACGTTGAAATCAATAACATTGCACAAGGCTAAGCCAGTATCTCATTTAAATGGTAACACTAGTGAGTCTCGCAAGAAATGAAATTAGATTCTAGTAATGTCTTTAAAATTGAAGATCTCTCCTTCTCAAGTGTTGTCACACTAAATAGAATGCTAAGCAAATCAATGGAGTACACTGCTGGTATTCCAATATTCCTGGCCAATGGTCTGGTTCCCCCATAGACATCAGGGCATGTAATTGGGCAATGAGGTTTCTCGAAATGCTGTCATCTGAAATGACTACAGTGGAAAGAGCAAGCTAGGACTCCTTTAGCAGGTTAAGGGATCAGAGCAACCATCAGAATAATACAGCCAAGACTGGGGCCTGAGGTGCCCCAGGGACCAGCCATTAGCAGGGGCATGACAGATGTCTGATGATGAATGAGGTTATCTGGTTACAGTTACATCCGGGCCTCAAGGGAAACAGGTTAGTATGCCTTGGGACCAAGTTCAAACTAATGGCCCAGTCATCTCAATTAGTGGAAGAGAATCTATACAGCCTATACTGTGCCTGGGCCCCAAAACCTCTAATGTGGTGTCTGGGCCCCTAATTAGAACTTCAGTTTGCTATATAGTATAAATACTGAGGCAAACACGGTCATCCTGGGGCCAGGAGTTCAGTTCAAACCAGGGGCCCAGCCATCACAAACAGGTTACCAGGGAACGCTGTTGGCAACCCTGAAATGGATCATATTTTGTTTTTTTGCTTTAACAATATCAGAACTATACTTATCTTTAGGATCTGTATAAGTGCTTTGGATGTCACTTGACTTGACTTGCTTTCTGACGTTACATTGATGATCACTTTCCACCACTATTGCTAACTTCCACCTTCCACCTTCGTAGTGTCTCTTTTCTGTTCTGTCAGCTACTGATCATTAAAGTGACTCTCATTTAAGAGACTGCAGAAACGCGTCCCGACTGGCCCCCTCATCTTCATCATATAATACACTTAGACCAGGTGGGTTTCATGCCACACAGGGAGGCCCGTGACAACACTACTAAAGCCCTGAACCTCATACATACAGCCCTCAAGACGAGCACCCCCACCCTCCTCCTCACTACCGATTCCGAGAAGGCCTTTGACAGGGTGCAGTGGGACTTTGGAGTGCTAAAGCACATTGGACTTGGGTTGAATATGCGTGCCTGGATCGCAAGTCTCTACCAGCACCCCACTGCCCTAGTTAGACTAAATGGTGCGTTGTCGGAGCCTTTCGGCATCGGGAACGGGACAAGGCAGGGGTGCCCCCTCTCCCCGCTGATTTTTATTTTGACACTAGAGCCCCTACTTTGCAGGGTGAGAAGGAATCCGAGTATACAAGGGATCTCTCTCCCGTCGGGGCAGTACAAGGCTGCAGCATATGCGGACGATCTGCTTTTCTTTGTGACCGGCCCTGAGGTGACCCTCCCTAATCTAGTCAAAGAGTTGGAGAATTATAAGAGAGTCTCCAACTACAAAATAAATATGCTAAAGTCTGAAGTCTTGAACATCAATCTCCCAGCAGAAAGAGCGGCCATCCTCCAACATTTCTTTCCTTTCAGATGGGCCAAAGAACACATCACATACCTGGGCACAAAGCTGGGTAGGTCATTATACGAGATCTTTTCATTAAATCCCCCCCCCCCCCCCCGCTTCGAGCATTCTCCAAGGACACAGAAGCGTGGTCCCTCAAAAAGCTCTCTTGGTTTGGCAGATGTAATGCCTTGAAGATGAACATGCTGCCGCGCCTACTGTATTTGATACAGGCCCTTCCTATAGAAATCCCCAACTCGTTCCTCAGTAAGCTGGGGGCTCTTTTCACGAAATTCATCTGGTTGGGCAAAAACCCCAGAATTAGTAGGAAGACGCTAAACAGGGCTAAGGAGGAGGGTGGCCTAGGCCTCCCCGATCTGGGACTGTACTACGCAGCCGCACATCTGAACAGGGTTATAGACTGGTGTAGGCACCCGCGTCAAAAGCAGTGGGTGCAAATAGAACAGAGCTACACATCCCTTTCCCTTAAGTCCCTCCCATGGCTTGAAAAGCAGATCCTTGGCCAGGAGCTGAAACACCCAACAGTCGGGGCTTCTCTGAAGGTTTGTCAGAAATACTTTCTGCTTAGGGACATATCACCGTCCTCCTCACCGATGTTTCCAATTCTGGGGAATCCTGAATTCCCTCCGAGAACGTGCGGTAAGATCACAGAGAAATGGGTGCAGAAGGTAGTATGCAGGGTTAGGCACTTCCAGAATAGGGGAGACCGGGGTTCTCTGGACGAGATTGCTCACTCAAGGGGGCTGCCGAGATGGGATGAGTGGCAAGATGCAGCTGAACCATTTCCTCACGACTCTTAAGGCACCAGACCTGTCATATGAGAGAGCCCACCACTTTTGAGAGACTTTGTGAGGAGGGGGACCCAATCAGACACGTGCTCTCGGCCGCATACAAAATACTTATCAGCCCACAAGACCAAGCCCCTCTCCCATTCCTTCTGAAGTGCAAGGAAGACCTGGGGGTCACCTTTACACAGGGGGAAAGAGGTAAGATAATAAGCTTGGCATATAAGACCTCTATATGTACCAGATACAAGGAAAGTAACTATAAACTGCTAACGAGGTGGTACAGAGTACCAGCCCTGATCAATGGGTGGTGCCCCACGGTATCCCCATCATGTTGGCGCTGCGGCGGGGAGAGGGGGGACCTGCTCCACATCTTCTGGTCGTGCCCAGAGCTCGGAAGGTTCTGGTCGGGGGTGAGGAGTACGATGCAGAGGATGACAGATGGGGAGCTGCCGGATGGCCCTGCCTTCTTCCTCCTCCACCACTCGGGGATGCCCACCAAGAGGTATCGGAAATCGGTCCTGAGTCAGATGGTGAATGCCTCAAAAGCTTGTATCCCCTCACATTGGAAGAAATCAACACCCCCAACGGTCTCACAGTGGCTAAGTAAAGTAGCGGAAATAGACAGGTACGAAGGTCTGATTGCAGTAAGTAATGAATCCACTGAGGCGCACTTCCTTAAATGGGACTGTTGAGTTGAATTTATGGCCTCACAGAGCTATAGGGACCTGCTGGAAGCAGACATCTAGGCAAAGCTGTCAGCACATCTCTCCCCCCCCTTACCCCCCCTCCTTGTTACTCTACTGTCTTAAACTATCCATTTCTGTTTCTTCTTCCTTCTTATCCTACTGTCGTTTCCTTTGTTCTTCTTCAGTTGTTTGGATGGACGCGGTCCAGTAGAAGTAGTGATGAGCCGATTATGGGCTGGTGATGCGATTATGAAGTGATGGGGGGGTTGCTCGCTGGACGCACCCTGTGGAGCCCATGAGTAGAAAGGCCATAGTAGCAGATGACATGAGCAAGCCTGGACGGTAGTGGTGGGGGCTGTGGCGGGGATGTCCAGGGAGTGGCCCCCTGCTTAAGGAACCTGTGGAAACCGACCCGCCGGAGATATAAGTCGCCTGCATTGCATAAAACAACTCCATGTACGAATTGTATGTTTATTGCCTTACTCTTGTCTTTGTATGGAAGGGTTTTGTGAAATTTGAAAATGTTACAAAAAGACTGCAGAAACCAGAGCAATCATCCACGGCTACAAGAGTAACCCTCAGACACTGTATTGTCAGTAACTGAATAGTAAAGCTTAGGACATATCTCAAAGTTTGGATGCTCATATGGAGTATCCATGCAAGTAGCCATGTCAGGCATTTGAAGTTTATGCTAATGCTTAAAGGAGCACTATCACGAAATTGTGTAATAAAAAATAATAATAAACAATAATACATATAAACACATTGGCTAATGAGAGGAGGGGTCACTTATACACCCAAACTGAAAAAAACTCCTGCCAAGCTTGTGGTTTAGTTTTTTTATGGCCTGTCACCCCGGATGCCCATTTTCTTACATTAAAAGAAGGACAAACAAGCCTGGCTCGATATTTCTTGATGTGGGGTGTATAAGTGACCCCCTCCCCCTGTCATTCTGTAAAGTTATATGTTTTTTTATAATTGGGCCATTTTTCGCGATAGTGCTCCTTTAAACAATGTAGCAGAGGTAGGAGGGAACAGAGTATATTAATAGGTCAGGATCTAAACATGAGCAAGTGAGTATGAGATTTAGAAAGGGTAGACAGTGAGTGGCTTGAGCTATTGCAGGAGGAGGTTGCAAACTGGCAGAGGATTACCAGAAACATGTGAAGGAAATGGTGCGGATCACATAATGGCAGTTAGGTTGAAGTGCTCTCCATTGCTGAGCTGTGTGTACTGAAACTGGCTGTGTGAACCCCCCCTAGTTTCACTAACCTTCTCCCAGATCCATGTCAAACAGCTTTGTTTGGATTGATCCGATGCCCTACATCTGACTGAATAGGTTGACAACAGAACCAGTGCTCCAGGAGCTCCCTACCAAAGGTTAATAATAATAATTTTAGGAGTTTTTACAGCTGCAAGACAAAGTGAAGTGGCAGAAACTCCTCCCAGGAGGGCGTTGGGAGTGACCAACCTTAAAAATCAGGGACTAAACGAAGGGATGGAATTAAGCAAAGGCATCTTTCTTCACATGCAATGTGGAGGAACTTCCAAGGAAACATGCAATGTGAAGGAACTTCCAAGGAAACTTCCAAGGGAACACCACTCTGGACCAATGCTACACAACAATAAAGCGTGCATACAGGGCTGTTCCCACAGCAGCTTTGGGACACTCTTATCATTGCTTACTACATCTGCTTCCTCTATACAAGCAACGGCTGAAGTCAGTTACTCCCCAAACCAGAAGATCCAGGGTCTGGTCAAAGGAGGCCATCGATGAGCTGCAAGCCTGTTTTGAGAGTACCAATTGGGACGTCTTCTACTCTCACTCTATAGAGCAATGGACTGACTCAGTGCTCTCTTACATCACCTTTTGCGAAGATACAATCGTACCAACCAAAACCTTCAGGAACTATGGTCATTTCAACAAGCCATGGTTCACCAACAACATAAGGAAGTTACGCAAGCAGAAGGAGTCTGCACACAGAGATGGGAACATTCTTATGTTCAAGAAATTGAGGAATTCCTTGTCCAAGGAGATCAGGGCTGCAAAGAGAGGTTATGCTGGGAAACTGGAAAAGCAGTTCTCCTCCAGTAACCCAAGAGAGACCTGGCAGGGATTCAGACATCTTACTAACTACAAAGGGTCTACCCTGGTACTGAACCCTAGCAGGCAACAGGTTGAGGATCTCAATAGTTTTTACTGCAGATTTGATTCAGCTCCAAACATGGCAGCTAGTTCCTCCCAGTCACTAGATCAATCACTCCTGTCAATCAACCAAAATATTCATTCCCTCGGCTCTCAAACAACAAACACTCTTTCGGTCTCAGAGAACAAAATTGCACGAGTTCTCAAAGGCCTCAGCATAAAGAAGGCACCAGGACCAGATGGAATATCTGCAATCTGCCTCAGGTCATGTGCGGACCAGCTATCACCAGTGTTTTCAAGGATCTTCAATGCCTCCCTGGAAATGGGCGTAGTCCCACACTGTCTCAAAAGATCGACCATTGTACCAGTGCCAAAGAAACCCTTAGCCATCGAGATGAATGACTTCAGGCCAGTTGCACTCACATCCGTGGTCATGAAGTCATTCGAAAGGATTGTGCTGGAATATCTAAAAACAACCACCGGCAGCCTTATGGATCCCATGCAATTTGCCTACAAGGCAAACAGATCCTCAGACGATGCGGTGAACATGGCCCTCCACTATACGTACGAGCATTTGGATAAACCAGACACCTACGTCAGAGTTCTCTTTGTTGATTTCAGTTCGGCATTCAACACCATAAGTCCGAACCTGCTGGTAGAAAAGATGTCTAAGCTCAACATTCCTCAGAACATCTGTGCATGGACAGGGAGCTTTTTAACAGAGCGATCCCAAGTAGTTAGACTTGGTCCAGTACGGTCCAGTGTCAGGCACACCAACACCGGTGCCCCTCAAGGCTGCGTTCTGTCCCCTCTCCTGTTCTCGATTTACACCAATGACTGCACCTCCTTGGACAACTCTGTGAAGATTGTGAAGTTTGCCGATGACACAACCATCATAGGTTTGATCAAGAATGGCAAAGAGGAAATCTACCGAAGATCAGTGGAGGAACTTGTCAGTTGGTGCACTATACACAACCTGGTCATAAACCCTTCCAAAACCCAAGAGATGGTAGTGGACTTCAGAAAGAACCCGGCACCCCTGTCACCCCTGACCATCAAGGGGGTGGAAATCAAGAGAGAAAGGGAGACGAAATACTTAGGTGTGACAATATCCGACAACCTCTGCTGGGAAAGGAACACCACGGCTCTACTGAAGAAAGCACATCAGAGACTTTTCTTCCTGAGGCAACTTAAGAAGGCAGGCCTGTCGAAAAAGTTGCTTGTGCTCTTCTTCAATGCCGTCATTGGTTCTGTTCTGTGCTTTTCTTTCTCTGTCTGGTTCGAAGGAGCTACAAGCAGGGACAAGGGTAGACTCCAAAGAACAATAAAGACGGCAGAAAGAATAATCGGAGCCCCCTTACCATCCCTACAGGAACTGCACAATCAGAGAGTCAAGACGCAAGCTGGAAAGATACTCCGGGATCCATCCCACCCTGGACACACCCTATTCCACTACTTACCATCCGGGCGACGTCTTGCGGTCCCAGCCTGCAGGACTTCTAGGTCCAGGAAGGGTTTCTTTCCTTTGGCCGTCCGCATCCTTAACAATATCCAGGCATCATAGGCTCAGGATCAAGCTGGAATCGATGGGTCCTCATACTCTGACTTTATAAGAGATTATCTGCTTCCGTATCTCTGTCTTCCATGTTCCCCTTCCTTTGTAACTTTAACTGTAGTTATCTGTACTGTTTTCTTTTTGCACTGTGTATATGCCGAAAAGAATTCCTTGTTCATCTCACGATGTACTTGGCGAACAATAAATTGAATTGAATTGAATTGAACTAGCAGGCTCTGCCTAGTCCTGCATCACTGCATATAGCCTAATGGTGTTAAGGAAGTGATTCCTTCATAATTCTGTCTGTAACTACTCACCTGTAACTTGCTCTGCAGACCTATTTAGGAAACTATTCATAGCATGTAAATTGTCTTTTGTGCTCTTAAAGTGATTGAACATATTACTTGGTTTTGGCTACTCTGTTTGCCCTGATCCCAAACTCATTAGTCTGTCCTCTTGGTTAGACAGGTGCTACTAGGCTGGCTCTGACCTTACATAGACCGCTAACGGACCAAATCAAATTTTGTTAAATATTTAAGACACAAAATACTCCATAGTGGTCTGTTCTTCTCTAATGTATCAAACATTGCTGAACCTCATCGAAAAACTTCTGCACCTTATCTAAAGATACAAACGATAAAGGTAAAAAGCCATTCAAAACTATTTATGAGTAACCTAGGAGAGTTGACCTAGAACAGTGCTGCTTTCACATTCATCTGTAGATTTGTGCCTACTGAAACCTATATTTTTAACCAGATTTACCGACCACAAGAGTTTCATGTCAAATCTCAATCTGGTGCATGAGTTTTCAAAACAAGATTGTTTGAGGCTTGAGGTGGCGAGCTCTCTCAAATCCATGCAAACTGAGCTGTCATCAGGGCCGGCGTCAGCAGCCGGCAAGGCTGGTCAGCTGCTGGGGGCCCACTTGACAGCTGGCCCAATGTGGTTAAAGAACTTAAACTTTTTTGCCACTAACGTTCGGGCCCTCTGCTCTATCATTGGTGGTGCAGTTGCTCCGCCTCTTAACCTCTGCTCAGCCCTGCACTCACTTGTGTGTTGATCTATGATCAGTGCTGCCCCGTAGAGCTGAGTCTCCCTACAAGCCCCGCCCCAGAGATGTGTCATCACCCTGCTCCCTGGCCCCAGCATTGCAATAGAAAGCACTGCACATGCTGAAAGAAGGTAATGCAAGTTACGCAGTGCACACATTTCCTTTCACTGTCTTTCTGCCCCATCCATCTCTGTCTCCCTGTTGCTCTGCTACATCCATCCCTGTCCCCTTATCTCTTCCCCATCCATTCCTGCCCTTCCTGTTATGTCCATCCCTCTTCCTCAATACTCTACCCATTCATGTGGGACCAAACTAAAAAACAGCTCCAATAGGGGGTTCGCGGGCAAGCAGTCCTTCTTAGTTTTTGCCATGAAATTTATAGACCCCCAACCCATGACTCTCCATCCCAAAGGGGCCCACTGAGACCATGCTGCCCAAGGGCCCACAAAAACCTGGAGCCGGCCCTGGCTGGCATGTTTGCCACAAATGACGCCATGCTCTCCTACATGAGCCCATAGTTCCAAGATGACAGCTCTACACTTACCATGCCATTTGTGGGTGCCAGGTTCGTGGAGGCGCCGCAGTGAATCCAAAGAGTGTCAAAAAAACAGCACACCGCTTCTCATTAAATGTAAAGTTCCATTATATTAGGATACAATGATGATCACAAAAGAGTTAGTGCATGAAATGGTCCCTGCCAATGTTTCGGTGGATCGGGGTCCCCCTTCCTCAAGGCCAGCTAGTAAACAGATCATGTGAGGGGCTAAATAGAACTGAAAGAAAGTAAAATCCCAACTGACGTCAGGCGGGATTTTACTTTCTATTTAACCCCTCACATTAACCCCCTCTGTTTACTAGCTGGCCCTGAGGAAGGGGGACCCCGATCCCCCAAAATGTTGCCCGTGTCCATTTCATGCACTAACTTTTTTGTGATCATCATTCTATCCTAATTTAATGGAACTTTACATTAATGAGAAGCGGTGTGCTGTTTTTTTGACGCTCTCTACATGGGCCCATGAGCTCCCCATATTTTACTGTATCACTAGCATGGTCTTTCATTGCAAACAAGTTGTTTGTGTTTGTCATTTTTTTTCCCCATCTAAAGGATTTTTAAAGCTGGAGCAGTAAGAAGTGACTGGAAACAAGTGATGTTTGTTTACTGACTAAAGCCATTTTCAAAGAGGAAAAAGAAAGGGGATTTGGTTTACTAAAGACTTTGTTCTACAAGATGGAATGAGCTGACAGACTGAATTCTAGCAGCTGCCTGGTCATGTGGGAGCCAGAATAGAAATCGATGTGAGAGAAAAGTGACAGGTTAATGTTCCTTTATGACCATAAATATCCACAGTTTGCTTATTATTCATGGTGGACCTTCAGGCAATAAATATATTTTACTGGTAACCGCATCCTCCCAACAAACACAATTAACTCCAGCTACTATAAATAATTTGTTAAAGCCTGAAGTGGAACTAAAGGCAAAAATACCTTAGGCCGGCTGAATAGCTTATGGTGGGTCATCTTGATTTGGAATAGCCTGCTCCTGAATGATGATCGGATGTTTAAACACTGACATATTTACTCTCCCAGTCTGGGCTTGGCTTCAGCACTGTTGTTGGGGCCTATGTGGCCACTGGGAAAAATCAGTGGTGGCCACCCTGGAGGATCCCAGAAAGGCGAGTATTTGGTTTCCTAGGCCTCCCAAATAGGGATGACCTAGAACCTGTACAGGCAGACCAAGTTTTACCTCCAGTCTGCTCTCTCATGTGAGAATTGTTGGGATGCTTTTTTATTTCCTTGTATACCGCCACACCCATGTTGCAGATTTCTGCGTGTCTCTGTGAAAAACAAAGAAATTAGTAGTGCTTCTTTTTCTTAATGTCTGTGTAGTTAAAGCTATTGAGCAGCAATATCCTGCCAGCCTAAAAGAGGATCCAGGGGCTAGATCCTCTTTGTAACCCCTGCTATGGTCAATTTTCCCCCTGAAAACAGGAGGTGCTTCTGGGTTTCCTGACGCTGTGCATTGTGGGTTATGTCAGTTAAGTCCAAGCAGTAGCATGGTTGGGATGCTGGTAAAAGAAGAAGCCTCCTGGATGCTCCAAGATGGCCGGGACCAGGAGAAAGTCAATAAGGCTTTAATGGATTTGAATAGCTTTGAATGGATGCTGGAGCAAATGTAAGTGCTGACAATGATTCACCATCATGCATGCAGATTAGGCAAGCACGTTCTGGAGAGTTTTTTTCCCCCAACTGTGCAAGGCTGTTGGTCTAGTTTAAAGTTTTATTTATGCTTTTATGAATATTTAGAAATGAGCAGATGTGGACAGAGGAGAGGTGAGCATGGGGAAGGGGTGAGGTTGTAAAGGTGAGGCAAGAAGAAGTGGTAAGCACTGAGAAAGGAAGAGGTGAGCAGAAGTAGCTTTGGGGGGGGGGGAAAGCTGAGACAGGAACAGATGGAAGTGAAGTGGAAAGGCATAAGTGAGACAAGAAGGGTGTGGCAGACAGGGGTGAAGTGAAAAGTGGGTCAGACAGTAAGAGGTGAGCAGAGGTGATGTGAGAATAGGTAGATGTAGATTTAAGGTGGGCAGAGTTAATCAGAGGGGAGGTGGGCAAAGGTGTTATAGACAGAGCGGAGGTGGGAAGAGGATGGCAGAGGTTAGATGAGCAGAGGTGAGCATAGGCATTTCCCTGCTATCTGCTAATTGTTTAGGTGCCATGTTTGCAGCAATGCCTATGAATACGCAAAATATAATGTCCCCTGCAACCTAATAGCAACACATGCATCTCCCATCTCTACAGAGACGATCATCTGTGCCTAATTTACTGTTTCAAGAATTATCCCTGCACTGCCTCTTGTGGCCAGTCTTGTGCACTACACGCAAGGCTTTTTAACTTTTTAATGCGCTAACTTTTATAATGAGGGGCGCTGGGGGGCGCAACTGAGGGCAGTGTGGGCTGCAGGTTGTGTATCCCTGTTTTAAAGCATGTATAGCTTTTGATGTAAGGATTACTGATGGCTGTCATGACCAGGTAGGTTTCTATATAGAAAATTGTTTAGCAACTCCCCTGACTCGAAGGAATATTAAACCTGGATACTCTTTGTACTAGACCGGCAAATCAAGAATACTACTATATTGCAAGTTGGTCAAAATAAATATATCAGTTATCAGGATTTCGATAAACTCAACCTGACTGGCAACCTGGTTTAGTCCCTGCTTATACTTGAAATGTGACTCAACCCGAAAATATCAGCAGTCTGTTCCACATAACAAAACACTGTTGTTATGTTATAAATTGCTTAGGTTACCACATTTTACACATACTTACCACATTATGTATTTCAATAATTAATTAGGCCATGAATATCCTTCATCCCCAAAAAATAGGCTTTAGAGGTGGGTGTGTAGGCACTCTAATGTTGTATAATCTCTCTGGGTCCCTTAGACATTTGTTAACATGCAGAACTGAGAACCTGTTTAGAATTCTCATGACCTCATCCTTGTATATGATTATCTATGGATGTATTGTTCCAGAAAGAAATATGCTGTCAGACATAATATAGATATATAATACACTGTTATACATTATACATTTGCCCTTATGTTCTTTCATTTATTTTTGTCTAGCTGTTCTAAATGATTCTGCAGAAAGGCTTTTGCTTAAAGGAAGCTTCCACGTCTGAAGTCTTACATTGCATCATGGCACTTGTTAGTGAAAGGCCTCCAGTTTTATTAAACCTTAAAGTGGACCAAAACCCAGGATAGACAATAGTTTTGACTATCCCGGGTTTAGGTCCTTTCCCTGGGGGCACCCCGATCGGGGGTGTCCTGCTGTGTGAAACCCCCCAGGACGCCGCAGCCAAATCACCCCTTACCGGTCCCACGGCATGTCTAAGAGCCGCGGCTCTGACCGCCGCATCCTCCTCCTCCCTTTGACGGGGAGCGTGCCCACGCCTGCCTTACATAAATGCCTGGTGCGGGCACACGCACTGCTAGAGGGAAGCGGAGGATGCGGCCATCTGAGGGAGTTTCACACAGCAGGGCACCCCCAGTTGTGGTGCCCCGGTAGAAAGGTCCAAAACCCAGGAAAGTAAAAATCCTGGATTTTGGTCCACTTTAAACTAGAGTTTATGAGATTCATTATTGTTGACAGCAGAGAGTGGCCAGAGGTGATCCTGTTAAGAATAGATGACGCAGGAGGGAGCCTTGGTGAAATTTCATTTGTAAACCATTGCCACAATGATTTTTTGTCACCTTTCTTGGTTTTCCTTGTCCTGAGGAGATGTTCCTTCCTTCCTCTTGGTATTTTGGTTGTGATCGGTTGGTTCATTTTTTGTTTTGTATTCTTGTACAGTAGAATGGCACCATTTTGATATAGTTGGGAAACTTGACACCTTCTCACATCTATCCTGACTTTTTTTTTCTGAATATGTATATGAGGATTGATCATTGCACTGGGTTGGGGAACCTTATTTAAGAAGTGTTAGCGCCGCACAGCTCCATTTTCTTGGCCCCAGCGGCACTCAGCATCTGATTAAACAACTGAAAACGTCCAACGCCAATGTGGCCGCGGGCTATCATCTTCTTTACCAGTAGCACTGAAAAGGATGCAGTGCTGGGCACTCTTGTTGAAGCAGCGCTAGTTGTAACGCTGTAGCTCAAGATCCCATAGAGCACAATGGGCAGAACTGGAAGTCTTAATGCTTATAGGTAATATTAAATACATTTTTTGTACAGGACTTGCATTGGGACTTGTCAATAATATTATTGGTTCAACACATGCAGATATACAGTGACAATAGTCCCAGCCAAACCAATTTACCAGTTAGGAGTGCTGTAACCTTCCTTCAAGACATAGTATAAATAGACCAATGAGGTGCGCACACTAGTAGTCCATATTATGGACTTGTCAATAATTCAAACGCAGAACCTAGATGGTCCAAAATGTATTTTATTTTTGGTGGAGGGGGTTATTAAAATTTATTTGAATGGCTTTTTTTGATTAGATGGTCCAAAATTAATTTAGAGAACAACTAAAAAGCAGCCAAAATGCACTGTAAGGTTTGTCCCCAGATGTGATTTCTTGTAACTGTAATGAAGAAATGCTAACCAGCACCAGAAAAATACAGCGCCAAAGATTTTAAGGAGGAAAAAAATCATAAATTTGTTGGTGAGCGTCGGAAATGTGGCAGTACAAAGTGGTGCCTACTGGAGCTGGGGTAATCGGTCGGGGGGTCCAACAGGTGCTGACTTAGGTCGGCCAATACCTAGTGCAACAATCAAAGGTAATTAGTTTTGTTCGCACAGCAACTGCTAGCACCAATGTAATACACAGCACAGCATCAAAATTAGATGGGAATGCTGGCGCTCCTCTATAGCCACAAAATGATGCAAATCATAAATTGGGCCCTCAAATTACGAGGTAATGAATCATGTTTACGTTTTCCTTTTCATTACTCAAGCAGAAAACTAAGGAGGTTATTTAAGAAGGGATAGCGCCAGGTAGCGTCTGGTGAACGCCAGGTGCTGTACGCAAAACCACATTTATGAAAGCACCATGTAGCGTCTGATGTATTATTACAGGTGGCTCAGTGTATAGTGCCGACGCTCTAGCTTCCAGAGTGCCATGTATTACCTTTCGCTCAGTGTCGGTCTCCCATACATTTCAATGGCCATTTATTGGCTTGTGTTTAAACAGCGTATTTGACAATTTTTTGTTTTTTTTTGCTCAAATCATTGTGTGACCTCTCCTGGCTGCAAACAAAGACTTTTTATATTTTTATGCAGAATTGTCATTACAAGTCTGGCACTAAAGTGATAATGTCACAGTGCTCTGCTACAGCGCACGATACCAGCTTACAGCGTCTACTAGAGGTCGCTCTAAGCGCCCCTAGTAGACGCTCATTTGCCGATACCTGGCGTATATTAATGAATCAGCCTGCACGTTAAAGAAGGATGTCCAATATAATCAGTTCTGTTTTGACCTGTTTGTATTGATATGATATGGTAACAATGATATTTATTTATGTATGTTTATCCTTATTCCTATCTACTTTATAGTCATTTGTTTTTAGAATATTCGACTAACCCATTTGCTAATGTTATGTGTATATATAATATATGTATAGGTTGTGTGAGAAGATGATAGTGATTATACTAACAGTACATACAATGTTGACAAAATTATTTTCACATCTATGCATTAAAGCTCAAGGAGTTTTTCTAACATGTCATTTCTTATCCATAAGCGGTAATATCTTTTTTTGTCCCCCTTTGCATTTAAAACAGCTATTCTTCTTGGGAGACTTTCAAAGAATTTTGATCCTTTGCTCATTCATCTGAAAGAAAATTTGTGAGGTAAGCACCATTTTGGACAAGTCGGCCTTGCCTGCAAACTTTGCCCTAGTAAATCCCAAAGATGTTGGATAGGAGTGAGGCCAGGGCTCTGTGTGCGCCAGCCAAGTTCTTCCACAAGACTGGTCCAACCATGCATTTTTGGAGCTTGCTTCAAACTGTGTCCACAGTGTTGGAAGCAGAGAGTTGTACAAAATGTATTGAAATTCTTGAGGGATATGAAACATATTTCCTTCACTAAAAATAGGGGGACAAAAAATGATATCCCTTCTCCACCTAACACCAGAGAAAGGTAACTTTCTCCTGCCATTCACCAAACCCAGACTTGCCTGTCAGACTGACAAGAGAAACATGATTTGTCATTCCACTGCTTCAGAATCCAGTGGCTGCATTGTACTTTATGCCACTCTAGCCAATGCTTACCGTTATGCTTGCTGAAATAAGGTTTGCTCAAACATGGAAACACTCTTTTTAATACCCCTCACAACTGAGTACACACCTGTGGCAATTAGAAAACAGTATATAAATCAACTGAATGTAATAATTAAGAATTGTGCCCCAAAATCTTTGTCAATACAGTGTATCTGGCCACTACCCTTGAGATAATCCCCATTAGCCTGATTTACTCCGAATTGAACTGTCCAAATTGGTTGTGCCCCAAAATGAATCTCGGGGTAGATAGGAACTGATCTGCTGAATCGGACAAATCTCATAAATGTAATTTTAAAACTAAGTTGGCCAATTCACAAAATGGGTACAAAAGGAGATTGACTTGTCCTGATTGTTGTCTTTAGAGAGAAAGCCACTGTTCAAAATGCAATTTTTAAAAAGAACATTTACAGTAGTTTATAAATGTTTTATACTTGGCAAGCTAAATTTAGTACTATTGTGCCCTTACAATAGTGTGAGGGCGATTTCCACATTTCCTGTATGCATTTTTAGCATACAGCATACCGTTTTCTGCCCTGCCTGCTGGGTGCGTTACACCGTTCTTTCCCATGAAAGGATCTACTCTATTTCCCACTAATCAGCCATAAGCATTGGCCACAGCAGCAGCTTTTTGTGTGTACAGGGCTCACATCTCACTTCTTTTAGATCTTAGTTTACAGACTTTGGCCTTTTTTCTGAAGCACTAGTGCCATTCGACACCACTCAATGTCAACAATTTCGCACTCCGCCTCTCAATTCTTGTTTTAAGAAGCACAAATCAGGATGCACCTGCATCTAGCCTCGCACTTTTTTTTCCAGCTTCACAATATTATGCAGGCACTCATACCTGATTTCTTATAGAATTTAATAGACGCACGTTGAAGCATTCTTCTTGGGCTACATTTTTAATAATTATTTTTACTGCTGATGTTCATAGAATCTGCCCAGGTTAAATATGTTGTGTTTGTGGGGCACCCAATGTCCGCAATATTCCAGGCGCCCCTAGCATTTTTTGTTTTTGTTGGTGTTGTTTGGATGTCCAAATGTATCCAAGAATGGAAACATGTCTCTGTGTGTCCCAGCACAGCTTTTACCCATCGTACAGTGCATGTAATGCCCAGCTGATCACCAGCCTAAGTTTAGATGCCAACCCCCAATCTAACACCAACGTCTTCACCTTTTATCAAGCCCCCGTTTTCCAGGAGACATTACACGCCTGCCCGAACACAGTTGCCCCCAGGACTTAAGGGCGCAAAGGATGGCACCTGAGGCCGCAAAGGCCGATGTACAACAGGGCAAAACTAACAGTACACAGGGGAAGTCAGAGATAGTGGGTCTGCAACAGAGAATCAGTCCTACCAGTGTCTTGACAGAAGGAGTAAACAAAGCCGAAGTCCAGGGAAAGCCAAAGGTCAAAGCCGTAAATCAGAGAGTCGCAGTATCCAAAGGGTCAGGCAAAAAGCGTAGTTGGGATACAAAGCAAAATAATCCGGTCAGCAGGAAATAAACCAACAGCATAACACACCACAAGCTAGACGCTATCACAGGCAGTGTGTGCTGAAGCCTGGACAGCTTGATGTGACTGCTGACCAATGGGAGGTTGGAAGACCGGGCTGCACAGCAGTTGCTTAATTGGCACAATACTCCCAGTGAGCCAGACAGAACCTCTGAGTTAACCCTTAACTGGACTTTAAGCTTCGCTGACCACAGTGAGCTTCAATACGCCGCCGCAAGGCATCTGAGGCACGGCCTCCTAAGCATGTCAGTCTGTGCTTCCGCAACAATGTTTTGATGCTCTGAAGAGTGCGGACAGGTAAACACTTGGTTCTAACAGTGCGCATGTAAATGTTGAATATGGTTCTGTTTTTGCTGACTGTGGTGGAACAAACAGGCCCTGCTAATTTTTTTCATGTGTGTAGACTAGCGCCACTGGTAACATCCATTTATCATTCAGTGCTCACTGACATTTCACACTTGATGGCGTTGACTGTTGTACACACAGAACACTGATTTTTGTTATCTTTTAGAAATTGATTTTAATAGAACAATAAATGATAAAACAAGTAAATTAATTTCAGAGATCATACAAAACATAAAATAAACATAAATCCAAACAAAATTCCTGGCAAAAAGTGAATTAATATTCACAATAAACATATATAATAGCATTTATGCAAAGTCTGAACCAGGTTCAGACATAGGTTTGACAACATGTCATACAAAACCCAAATCATTTGCGAATTCATAATTATAGAATAGACATATATATATATATATATATATATATATATATATATGCAATATAAAAAAACAAATATGTTTTATCTTTTCTGTGGGGAGATGGTGGCTGAGAGAGTGGCGAGACGGTGGCGGCGAGATGGTGGTGGTGACCGCCACCGCCGCAGCAAATGGGGATTGCCGGTAAGCATCAAAACATGAGTGACCGGCTCACCGGCCACCATCTGCTCTGCTGCCCACCGGCCTACACCCAGCCTCCTGCATGCACTGCCTCCCACCCTTGTTCATAAAATAGATGCATATAAACATATATTATACCTGTAATGCTTCAAAATCTTCTGGAGCTTTTCTGCATTGTGTTGATGGAGCTTGTTTACATTGGTGAGGATTAGAGATGAGCGAACTTTTGAAAAATTCGATTCGACTGATTCGCCGAATTTTCCGCCAAAAATCGTTTCGACCCGAATAAATTCGCGACGAATCGCTATTAAAAACGGCTATTTCTGAGCCTCCTAGAGCCTCAATAGGGTTGTAAACCATTCAGCCTTGCTGTAACACGCACAGGATGCGTGCTGGGTTAGTTAAATAATACTTTGAAGAAATATCACATGCAGATCAGAGGCATCGCTAATAGAATCGCAGAGCGGCACAATTGCAGAGAGTTGAAGTGGCATCACTATGAGGGGCAGAAGGAGCCCAAATATACACTGGAGTTGGCCTCAGGAGCCCAAAAATTGGATGAATCACACCCTGGAGTTGGCAGAAGTTGGCAGCAGCAGCAGCAGGAGCCCAAATATACACTGGAGTTGGCTTCAGGAGCCCAAAAATTGGATGAATCACACCCTGGAGTTGGCAGGAGTTGGCAGCAGCAGCAGCAGGAGCCCAAATATACACTGGAGTTGGCTTCAGGAGCCCAAAAATTGGATGAATCACACCCTGGAGTTGGCAGGAGTTGACAGCAGCAGCAGCAGGAGCCCAAATATACACTGGAGTTGGCTTCAGGAGCCCAAAAATTGGATGAATCACACCCTGGAGTTGGCAGGAGTTGACAGTAGCAGCAGCAGGAGCCCAAATATACACTGGAGTTGGCCTCAGGAGCCCAAAAATTGGATGAATCACACCCTGGAGTTGGCAGGAGTTGACAGCAGCAGCAGCAGGAGCCCAAATATACACTGGAGTTGGCCTCAGGAGCCCAAAAATTGGATGAATCACACCCTGGAGTTGGCAGGAGTTGACAGTAGCAGCAGCAGGAGCCCAAATATACACTGGAGTTGGCCTCAGGAGCCCAATAATTGGATCAATCACACCCTGGAGTTGGCAGGAGTTGACAGTAGCAGCAGCAGGAGCCCAAATATACACTGGAGTTGGCCTCAGGAGCCCAAAAATTGGATGAATCACACCCTGGAGTTGGCAGGAGTTGACAGTAGCAGCAGCAGGAGCCCAAATATACACTGGAGTTGGCCTCAGGAGCCCAAAAATTGGATGAATCACACCCTGGAGTTGGCAGGAGTTGACAGTAGCAGCAGCAGGAGCCCAAATATACACTGGAGTTGGCCTCAGGAGCCCAAAAATTGGATGAATCACACCCTGGAGTTGGCAGGAGTTGACAGTAGCAGCAGCAGGAGCCCAAATATACACTGGAGTTGGCTTCAGGAGCCCAAAAATTGGATGAATCACACCCTGGAGTTGGCAGCAGCAGCAGCAGGAGCCCAAATATACACTGGAGTTGGCTTCAGGAGCCCAAAAATTGGATGAATCACACCCTGGAGTTGGCAGCAGCAGCAGCAGGAGCCCAAATATACACTGGAGTTGGCCTCAGGAGCCCAAAAATTGGATGAATCACACCCTGGAGTTGGCAGGAGTTGACAGTAGCAGCAGCAGGAGCCCAAATATACACTGGAGTTGGCCTCAGGAGCCCAAAAATTGGATGAATCACACCCTGGAGTTGGCAGGAGTTGACAGTAGCAGCAGCAGGAGCCCAAATATACACTGGAGTTGGCCTCAGGAGCCCAAAAATTGGATGAATCACACCCTGGAGTTGGCAGGAGTTGACAGTAGCAGCAGCAGGAGCCCAAATATACACTGGAGTTGGCCTCAGGAGCCCAAAAATTGGATGAATCACACCCTGGAGTTGGCAGCAGCAGCAGCAGGAGCCCAAATATACACTGGAGTTGGCTTCAGGAGCCCAAAAATTGGATGAATCACACCCTGGAGTTGGCAGGAGTTGACAGTAGCAGCAGCAGGAGCCCAAATATACACTGGAGTTGGCCTCAGGAGCCCAAAAATTGGATGAATCACACCCTGGAGTTGGCAGGAGTTGACAGCAGCAGCAGCAGGAGCCCAAATATACACTGGAGTTGGCCTCAGGAGCCCAAAAATTGGATGAATCACACCCTGGAGTTGGCAGGAGTTGACAGTAGCAGCAGCAGGAGCCCAAATATACACTGGAGTTGGCCTCAGGAGCCCAAAAATTGGATGAATCACACCCTGGAGTTGGCAGGAGTTGACAGTAGCAGCAGCAGGAGCCCAAATATACACTGGAGTTGGCCTCAGGAGCCCAAAAATTGGATGAATCACACCCTGGAGTTGGCAGGAGTTGACAGTAGCAGCAGCAGGAGCCCAAATATACACTGGAGTTGGCCTCAGGAGCCCAAAAATTGGATGAATCACACCCTGGAGTTGGCAGGAGTTGACAGTAGCAGCAGCAGGAGCCCAAATATACACTGGAGTTGGCTTCAGGAGCCCAAAAATTGGATGAATCACACCCTGGAGTTGGCAGCAGCAGCAGCAGGAGCCCAAATATACACTGGAGTTGGCTTCAGGAGCCCAAAAATTGGATGAATCACACCCTGGAGTTGGCAGCAGCAGCAGCAGGAGCCCAAATATACACTGGAGTTGGCCTCAGGAGCCCAAAAATTGGATGAATCACACCCTGGAGTTGGCAGGAGTTGACAGTAGCAGCAGCAGGAGCCCAAATATACACTGGAGTTGGCCTCAGGAGCCCAAAAATTGGATGAATCACACCCTGGAGTTGGCAGGAGTTGACAGTAGCAGCAGCAGGAGCCCAAATATACACTGGAGTTGGCCTCAGGAGCCCAAAAATTGGATGAATCACACCCTGGAGTTGGCAGGAGTTGACAGTAGCAGCAGCAGGAGCCCAAATATACACTGGAGTTGGCCTCAGGAGCCCAAAAATTGGATGAATCACACCCTGGAGTTGGCAGCAGCAGCAGCAGGAGCCCAAATATACACTGGAGTTGGCTTCAGGAGCCCAAAAATTGGATGAATCACACCCTGGAGTTGGCAGCAGCAGCAGCAGGAGCCCAAATATACACTGGAGTTGGCCTCAGGAGCCCAAAAATTGGATGAATCACACCCTGGAGTTGGCAGGAGTTGACAGTAGCAGCAGCAGGAGCCCAAATATACACTGGAGTTGGCCTCAGGAGCCCAAAAATTGGATGAATCACACCCTGGAGTTGGCAGGAGTTGACAGTAGCAGCAGCAGGAGCCCAAATATACACTGGAGTTGGCTTCAGGAGCCCAAAAATTGGATGAATCACACCCTGGAGTTGGCAGGAGTTGACAGCAGCAGCAGCAGGAGCCCAAATATACACTGGAGTTGGCCTCAGGAGCCCAAAAATTGAATGAATCACACCCTGGAGTTGGCAGGAGTTGACAGTAGCAGCAGCAGGAGCCCAAATATACACTGGAGTTGGCCTCAGGAGCCCAAAAATTGGATGAATCACACCCTGGAGTTGGCAGGAGTTGACAGTAGCAGCAGCAGGAGCCCAAATATACACTGGAGTTGGCCTCAGGAGCCCAAAAATTGGATGAATCACACCCTGGAGTTGGCAGGAGTTGACAGTAGCAGCAGCAGGAGCCCAAATATACACTGGAGTTGGCCTCAGGAGCCCAAAAATTGGATGAATCACACCCTGGAGTTGGCAGGAGTTGACAGTAGCAGCAGCAGGAGCCCAAATATACACTGGAGTTGGCTTCAGGAGCCCAAAAATTGGATGAATCACACCCTGGAGTTGGCAGCAGCAGCAGCAGGAGCCCAAATATACACTGGAGTTGGCCTCAGGAGCCCAAAAATTGGATGAATCACACCCTGGAGTTGGCAGGAGTTGACAGTAGCAGCAGCAGGAGCCCAAATATACACTGGAGTTGGCCTCAGGAGCCCAAAAATTGGATGAATCACACCCTGGAGTTGGCAGGAGTTGACAGTAGCAGCAGCAGGAGCCCAAATATACACTGGAGTTGGCCTCAGGAGCCCAAAAATTGGATGAATCACACCCTGGAGTTGGCAGGAGTTGACAGTAGCAGCAGCAGGAGCCCAAATATACACTGGAGTTGGCCTCAGGAGCCCAAAAATTGGATGAATCACACCCTGGAGTTGGCAGGAGTTGACAGTAGCAGCAGCAGGAGCCCAAATATACACTGGAGTTGGCCTCAGGAGCCCAAAAATTGGATGAATCACACCCTGGAGTTGGCAGGAGTTGACAGTAGCAGCAGCAGGAGCCCAAATATACACTGGAGTTGGCTTCAGGAGCCCAAAAATTGGATGAATCACACCCTGGAGTTGGCAGCAGCAGCAGCAGGAGCCCAAATATACACTGGAGTTGGCTTCAGGAGCCCAAAAATTGGATGAATCACACCCTGGAGTTGGCAGCAGCAGCAGCAGGAGCCCAAATATACACTGGAGTTGGCCTCAGGAGCCCAAAAATTGGATGAATCACACCCTGGAGTTGGCAGGAGTTGACAGTAGCAGCAGCAGGAGCCCAAATATACACTGGAGTTGGCCTCAGGAGCCCAAAAATTGGATGAATCACACCCTGGAGTTGGCAGGAGTTGACAGTAGCAGCAGCAGGAGCCCAAATATACACTGGAGTTGGCCTCAGGAGCCCAAAAATTGGATGAATCACACCCTGGAGTTGGCAGGAGTTGACAGTAGCAGCAGCAGGAGCCCAAATATACACTGGAGTTGGCCTCAGGAGCCCAAAAATTGGATGAATCACACCCTGGAGTTGGCAGCAGCAGCAGCAGGAGCCCAAATATACACTGGAGTTGGCTTCAGGAGCCCAAAAATTGGATGAATCACACCCTGGAGTTGGCAGGAGTTGACAGTAGCAGCAGCAGGAGCCCAAATATACACTGGAGTTGGCCTCAGGAGCCCAAAAATTGGATGAATCACACCCTGGAGTTGGCAGGAGTTGACAGTAGCAGCAGCAGGAGCCCAAATATACACTGGAGTTGGCCTCAGGAGCCCAAAAATTGGATGAATCACACCCTGGAGTTGACAGCAGCAGCAGCAGGAGCCCAAATATACACTGGAGTTGGCCTCAGGAGCCCAAAAATTGGATGAATCACACCCTGGAGTTGGCAGGAGTTGACAGTAGCAGCAGCAGGAGCCCAAATATACACTGGAGTTGGCCTCAGGAGCCCAAAAATTGGATGAATCACACCCTGGAGTTGGCAGGAGTTGACAGTAGCAGCAGCAGGAGCCCAAATATACACTGGAGTTGGCCTCAGGAGCCCAAAAATTGGATGAATCACACCCTGGAGTTGGCAGGAGTTGACAGTAGCAGCAGCAGGAGCCCAAATATACACTGGAGTTGGCCTCAGGAGCCCAAAAATTGGATGAATCACACCCTGGAGTTGGCAGGAGTTGACAGTAGCAGCAGCAGGAGCCCAAATATACACTGGAGTTGGCTTCAGGAGCCCAAAAATTGGATGAATCACACCCTGGAGTTGGCAGCAGCAGCAGCAGGAGCCCAAATATACACTGGAGTTGGCTTCAGGAGCCCAAAAATTGGATGAATCACACCCTGGAGTTGGCAGCAGCAGCAGCAGGAGCCCAAATATACACTGGAGTTGGCCTCAGGAGCCCAAAAATTGGATGAATCACACCCTGGAGTTGGCAGGAGTTGACAGTAGCAGCAGCAGGAGCCCAAATATACACTGGAGTTGGCCTCAGGAGCCCAAAAATTGGATGAATCACACCCTGGAGTTGGCAGGAGTTGACAGTAGCAGCAGCAGGAGCCCAAATATACACTGGAGTTGGCCTCAGGAGCCCAAAAATTGGATGAATCACACCCTGGAGTTGGCAGGAGTTGACAGTAGCAGCAGCAGGAGCCCAAATATACACTGGAGTTGGCCTCAGGAGCCCAAAAATTGGATGAATCACACCCTGGAGTTGGCAGCAGCAGCAGCAGGAGCCCAAATATACACTGGAGTTGGCTTCAGGAGCCCAAAAATTGGATGAATCACACCCTGGAGTTGGCAGGAGTTGACAGTAGCAGCAGCAGGAGCCCAAATATACACTGGAGTTGGCCTCAGGAGCCCAAAAATTGGATGAATCACACCCTGGAGTTGGCAGGAGTTGACAGCAGCAGCAGCAGGAGCCCAAATATACACTGGAGTTGGCCTCAGGAGCCCAAAAATTGGATGAATCACACCCTGGAGTTGGCAGGAGTTGACAGTAGCAGCAGCAGGAGCCCAAATATACACTGGAGTTGGCCTCAGGAGCCCAAAAATTGGATGAATCACACCCTGGAGTTGGCAGGAGTTGACAGTAGCAGCAGCAGGAGCCCAAATATACACTGGAGTTGGCCTCAGGAGCCCAAAAATTGGATGAATCACACCCTGGAGTTGGCAGGAGTTGACAGTAGCAGCAGCAGGAGCCCAAATATACACTGGAGTTGGCCTCAGGAGCCCAAAAATTGGATGAATCACACCCTGGAGTTGGCAGGAGTTGACAGTAGCAGCAGCAGGAGCCCAAATATACACTGGAGTTGGCTTCAGGAGCCCAAAAATTGGATGAATCACACCCTGGAGTTGGCAGCAGCAGCAGCAGGAGCCCAAATATACACTGGAGTTGGCTTCAGGAGCCCAAAAATTGGATGAATCACACCCTGGAGTTGGCAGCAGCAGCAGCAGGAGCCCAAATATACACTGGAGTTGGCCTCAGGAGCCCAAAAATTGGATGAATCACACCCTGGAGTTGGCAGGAGTTGACAGTAGCAGCAGCAGGAGCCCAAATATACACTGGAGTTGGCCTCAGGAGCCCAAAAATTGGATGAATCACACCCTGGAGTTGGCAGGAGTTGACAGTAGCAGCAGCAGGAGCCCAAATATACACTGGAGTTGGCTTCAGGAGCCCAAAAATTGGATGAATCACACCCTGGAGTTGGCAGAAGTTGGCAGCAGCAGCAGCAGGAGCCCAAACATTACTTTAAACAGACCCTGGGGTTGGCCTCAGGAGCCCAAAAATTGGATGAATCACACCCTGTGGAGAGTCATGTGGAGAAAAAGTAGCTTAGTTAGTAATATCTACATAAAATTATGAATAAACAAATGCAAAAGTTTGCCAAAGTGAAGTTTTGTTTGAGGGTGTGTTTCCACCTTTTAATTAAATCAGAAACAAGAAGGTGTCATTGCCTCTGACTAATTAGCCCTCAAAAATTCTTGGAATTTTTAATCTGGAATCATGTCTGATCCGTCTTATCCGAAGAATATTAATAAAAAGTAAGAGTAACGTAAAGGATTTTTTATCAATACTTACTTGTGGTCCGATGCGGAGGAATGTCTGTAACTTGAGAGCAGCGCCTTAAATCTGTTTTGCACGATCCATCTTTCTTGGTCTGGCCCCGTCATCAATCTACTGGAATACATCAGGCATTGTTGGGAGGAAAGCTTGGCTGATCCATGCGCCATTCATTTCCACGCAGGGCAGTCTCTGGAAAAAAAAAGTCTGTATAAACCAGGGTCTTTTTCATATAAAAACAAATGGTTATTCTTGCTTTTCAACCATATGTTCCACAGCTTTACCAGTCATTGTGTCAGCCAATGAAGCAACTTTGTCTGGAAGTGCTGCAAAAGCAGTCCACTGCATCACAAGTGGCATCTGACACCCCCAGTCAACTGTCTGCCTGTTATGCTTTGGGTTCAGCTCCACTATCCATTGATCTGATATCCAAGATCTGATAATCATAAAATTCAGCAGCTACTGCCCAGCCAAGAAGTGGAGGAGACACTCGCCTCTTCTTCCACTATCCGGCAACTAGTGATGAGGAGAGTGTCGTGGGAGGAGGTGTTGCAAGCCGAGGTAGTGGAAGAGGGTCCCTGGAGTCTGCGGCGGTGGCGGCGGCAGCAGCAGCGAATTATTGCGGACTGTTGGTAGGAAAAATCAGCTACTCAGCGATGTGGCAGTGTTCCATGCAGCATCCTGTGGAGAAAAAGTAGGTTAGTTAGTGTATATACATAAAATTATGAATAGACAAATGCAATAGTATTGCGAAAGTGAAGTTTTGTTTGAGGGTGTGTTTCCACCTTGCAATTAAATCAGAAACAACTAGCTATCATTTGCCTCTGAATAATTAGCCCTCAAAAATTCTTGGAATTTTTAATCTTGATGTCTGAGGGATTTCTCCTCTCAGACAGCGTCACCATAAGTCCAGCCTGCTGCATTACCCAGTGGTGGACCTTTCAGAGAACTGATGGCTTGTGCCGAGCCGAGGTGGAGAGTCACATGGCATGGTTGTTGAACAGAAGGTGGGCCAGTCCTTTAGCCTGTCAGTGTGTACCAAAGTGCACAGTGTTGTCTACGCCTGGAGCTGTAACTATAGACTCATGGTGGACAATATATATCCTTTTAGGCCCCCTTGGTGATTGTGGTTTCACGCTGTTCTTCACATGGTTTTCCTTGACCATCAGAGTCACACATGGGAGGAACTACTAAAAATGAGAACTCAATCCATGAAAGCATTGCTTAATCCACGAAAACTGCAAATTTGGACCCATGGTGACTGACACTTGGAAGAACATCTTGTTTGCGCTGCGACAAGGAAGCCAGAGTCATGCGTCCTGACATGGCACACGTGTTCAGTCTAGTTTTGAAGTCTTGCCCCCATCTGAAAGACATCCGAACAACAGGAAAGAAAGTTAGCATGCACTTCTGGCACTCCTACACCACCAAGCACAACCTTATTGAGCCTCAGCGTCACAAAGGTGTACCCCACCATAGTCTGATTTGCGATGTTTCCACCCGTTGGAATTCCACCCTCCATATGCAGGATCCACTATAGCAGTGGTCCCCAACCCTGTCCTCAAGGCCCACCAACAGGCCAGGCTTTGCAGATCTCCACAAAGATGCTCAGGTGGAGTAATTAGTGCAGCTGCAGAGCAATAGAGCTGGCTATTTGGAGATCCAAAAAACATGACATGTTGGTGGGCCTTGAGGACAGGGTTGAGGACCACTGCACTATAGGAACAGAGAAAAGCCATCACGGATTTCTGGATGATCCAAACGGATAGGGGGACACCCCTGTGTAAATTCAATGTAAACCATTGGCAGCTCATACGTGACACCGACCGTTTGTTTAGGCCCTTTGAGGAAGCTACATTATTAGTCAGTTGCCAGGACTATGAGATGAACGATGAGATTCCACTGCTTCATGTACTACAACACATGTTGGAAAGCATGGCTGGTCAGGGCACTGGAGACATGGCACATACATTTCACAGCCACATGAAGCCTGTGGGGGCTGAAGTGGAGGAGGAGGAGGGGGTGGGGCACAGCAAACCACAGTTTAGGTTTCACAAAATGACCATTTTATCTAGTCATCTGACAGGAGAGGAGGTGCAGCCACAGGAGCTAGAGGGTTGTGAGTAAGGCGAGACAGAGGACCCAGACACACCATGGCAGTTTACAGTGGAGATGGAGACAGGTAGTCCCTCCGAGTCACTTGCACAAATGGCACGATGCATGCTCACATGCATGCGTACTAGTGAGCGCAGAATTGTCTCCATTTGTCAGCGGGAAGACTTCTGGCTCTCCAACTTATTGGACCCTCGCTTCCGGCACAAAATGGGGGCATTTTTTACGCCCACTGAGAGGGAGGAAAAACTGACCTACTACAGAGACATCCCACGTAGTCAGTTGGGCGATGTCTATTTGCGCCATGGCCCATACTCCCGCAGGTCTGACTCTAGGGGAACTTTGCGATCACCTTCCACTGCCATGGCTGCTGGGGGGGTGGAAGGAGCAGCAGCAGCTCCATCAGCAGCAACCTCAGTCTTCAGTCGCTAGTGAGTAGCTTTCTACACCCGCATAGTGAGTCTACTCATGAGAAGCAGGAAGACCTGGAGCTGGACCTCAAACAGCAGGTCATGTCATACCTTGACATGACCATGCCAACACACCTTCAAGATCCACTGGATTTGCTGGGAAGCCAAACTTGACTTGTGCCCGCAACTAGCAGAGTTTGCCCTGGAAAAGCTGTACTGGCCGGACAGTAGTTGATTTAGATGGCAACTGGGCTGCTCTATATAACGAAGCAAAATGGCAAATTTACCTCACTATATAAGCTATTGCCCCTCAGATTTACACAGGGGCTGCTCTATATTATGCTGCAAAATGGCAAATTAACCTCACAATATAAGCCATTGCAGCTCTATATAAATAAAAATAAATAAATAAAAAAAGGGCCTGTAGAAGCTTATTTAGTATAACAGATAGGGTGACATGTGCTGGTTTGGGATGCCCATATGGGCTAGTGTTTTGGCAGCAGTACAAAAACCAATGCAAAATGCAATAGCTTAATAAAGCTGATGCTGATCAACGCTTATTTAGTATAACAGATGGGGTGCAACATGCAGGTTTGGGATGCCCTGCGGCCTGGTGTATTTAAAGCAGACCAAAACCAATTCAAAATGCAATAACTTAATAAAGCTGAGGCTGTAGATGCTTATTTAGTATAAACAGGTAGGGTGCAAGGTGCAGCTTTGGGGTGCCCTGCGGCCTGGTTAAATGAAAGCAGTCAAAAAGGAAGTGCAAACTGAAGTAGCTTAATGAAGCTGATGCTGATCAACGCTTATGTTGTATACCAGATAGGGTGCAAGGTGCAGCTTTGGGGTGCCCTGCGGCCTGGTTTATTAAAATCAGTCAAAAACAAGTGCAAACTGAAGTAGCCTGATCAACGCTTATGTTGTATAACAGATAGGTTTAAAATAGCATGTGCCTTGGGATGCCCGTGTGGCCTGTTATATTTCAAGCTGAACAAAAAGTAACAATAATCCAAGTATGAGACATCATTTTGACCTTCTTCACAGCGCCATACTTTGAAAAAAAAAAATTAATTTCATGCCGATCAATCCAAAGGTCAATGCCCCTAACAAAAATAGTGTTCGGCATAAGTTTTCCTTCTGGAAGGACGTAACCTTTAGTTTACATGGTTGGGGTAGGTTATCTTACAAATTGGGATACCCCAGGCAGCAGTGTCATTGAAAGAGACAGATTGTAATGCAGGCCATACGCAAGCAGAGAAACTCAGGCTGCAACAGGCCTATTTAGTTTACATGGTTGGGGTAGGTTATCTTACAAATTGGGATACCCCACTGTATATGAAACCGAATATAAATGCACACCCAAAAGTGGACACTCAGCCTCCAAGAGGCCTGCTTAGTTTAAATAAGAGAGCTGCTTAGTATGGTAGGTAGGTTATGTTATGTTACAGAATGGGATGCCCCAAGCAGACTTGAGATCAGTATATATGCACACAGCAGCAGTGTGTTAGCAGGCTCATACAGGCCAAATTTCTTTAAATAACTGTGCAGCTTACAGTTAATGCAGAGGCTAATGGTATGTTACAGAATGGGATGCCCCAAAGCTGACTTGAGATCAGTATATATGCACACAGCAGCAGTGTGTTAGCAGGCTCATACAGGCCAAATTTCTTTAAATAAATGTGCAGCTTACAGTAAATGCAGAGGCTAATGGTATGTTACAGAATGGGATGCCCCAAAGCTGACTTGAGATCAGTATATATGCACACAGCAGCAGTGTGTTAGCAGGCTCATACAGGCCAAATTTCTTTAAATAAATGTGCAGCTTACAGTTAATGCAGAGGCTAATGGTATGTTACAGAATGGGATGCCCCAAGCAGACTTGAGATCAGTATATATGCACACAGCAGCAGTGTGTTAGCAGGCTCATACAGGCCAAATTTCTTTAAATAAATGTGCAGCTTACAGTTAATGCAGAGGCTAATGGTATGTTACAGAATGGGATGCCCCAAGCAGACTTGAGATCAGTATATATGCACACAGCAGCAGTGTGTTAGCAGGCTCATACAGGCCAAATTTCTTTAAATAAATGTGCAGCTTACAGTAAATGCAAAGGCTAATGGTATGTTACAGAATGGGATGCCCCAAAGCTGACTTGAGATCAGTATATATGCACACAGCAGCAGTGTGTTAGCAGGCTCATACAGGCCAAATTTCTTTAAATAACTGTGCAGCTTACAGTAAATGCAGAGGCTAATGGTATGTTACAGAATGGGATGTCCCAAAAACCAGAGAGCACCTGGCAGGCAGCAGTAAGACTATGCACAGCAAAAGTGTCTTTATCATGCCTAATTTCAATTAGAATAGGTGCAAATGGTTAGGTTCTTAAATAGAGGCTGGTGTAGTCACAGAATGGGATGCCCTAAAAACCAGCAGTAAGTACACCTGGCAGGGACAAGTAGTGCTATGCCCAGCAAAAGTGTCTTTATCAGGCTAATTTCAAATATGATAAGAGCAAATGCTTATATGGTCTTAAACAGAGGCTGCTTTAGTCACAGAATGGGATGCCCCGGGCAGGAATCGAGCTGCCAGGGTACAGTAGTGCTTTGGCCAGCAAAAGTGTCTTTATCAGGCCTAATTTCAAATATGATTAGAGCAAATGCTTATATGGTCTTAAACAGAGGCTGCTTTAGTCACAGAATGGGATGCCCCGGGCAGGAATCGAGCTGCCAGGGTACAGTAGTGCTTTGGCCAGCAAAAGTGTCTTTATCAGGCCTAATTTCAAATATGATTAGAGCAAATGCTTATATGGTCTTAAACAGAGGCTGCTTTAGTCACAGAATGGGATGCCCCGGGCAGGAATCGAGCTGCCAGGGTACAGTAGTGCTTTGGCCAGCAAAAGTGTCTTTATCAGGCCTAATTTCAAATATGATTAGAGCAAATGCTTATATGGTCTTAAACAGAGGCTGCTTTAGTCACAGAATGGGATGCCCCGGGCAGGAATCGAGCAGCCAGGGTACAGTAGTGCTTTGGCCAGCAAAAGTGTCTTTATCAGGCCTAATTTCAAATATGATTAGAGCAAATGCTTATATGGTCTTAAACAGAGGCTGCTTTAGTCACAGAATGGGATGCCCCGGGCAGGAATCGAGCTGCCAGGGTACAGTAGTGCTTTGGCCAGCAAAAGTGTCTTTATCAGGCCTAATTTCAAATATGATTAGAGCAAATGCTTATATGGTCTTAAACAGAGGCTGCTTTAGTCACAGAATGGGATGCCCCGGGCAGGAATCGAGCTGCCAGGGTACAGTAGTGCTTTGGCCAGCAAAAGTGTCTTTATCAGGCCTAATTTCAAATATGATTAGAGCAAATGCTTATATGGTCTTAAACAGAGGCTGCTTTAGTCACAGAATGGGATGCCCCGGGCAGGAATCGAGCTGCCAGGGTACAGTAGTGCTTTGGCCAGCAAAAGTGTCTTTATCAGGCCTAATTTCAAATATGATTAGAGCAAATGCTTATATGGTCTTAAACAGAGGCTGCTTTAGTCACAGAATGGGATGCCCCGGGCAGGAATCGAGCTGCCAGGGTACAGTAGTGCTTTGGCCAGCAAAAGTGTCTTTATCAGGCCTAATTTCAAATATGATTAGAGCAAATGCTTATATGGTCTTAAACAGAGGCTGCTTTAGTCACAGAATGGGATGCCCCGGGCAGGAATCGAGCTGCCAGGGTACAGTAGTGCTTTGGCCAGCAAAAGTGTCTTTATCAGGCCTAATTTCAAATATGATTAGAGCAAATGCTTATATGGTCTTAAACAGAGGCTGCTTTAGTCACAGAATGGGATGCCCCGGGCAGGAATCGAGCTGCCAGGGTACAGTAGTGCTTTGGCCAGCAAAAGTGTCTTTATCAGGCCTAATTTCAAATATGATTAGAGCAAATGCTTATATGGTCTTAAACAGAGGCTGCTTTAGTCACAGAATGGGATGCCCCGGGCAGGAATCGAGCTGCCAGGGTACAGTAGTGCTTTGGCCAGCAAAAGTGTCTTTATCAGGCCTAATTTCAAATATGATTAGAGCAAATGCTTATATGGTCTTAAACAGAGGCTGCTTTAGTCACAGAATGGGATGCCCCGGGCAGGAATCGAGCTGCCAGGGTACAGTAGTGCTTTGGCCAGCAAAAGTGTCTTTATCAGGCCTAATTTCAAATATGATTAGAGCAAATGCTTATATGGTCTTAAACAGAGGCTGCTTTAGTCACAGAATGGGATGCCCCGGGCAGGAATCGAGCTGCCAGGGTACAGTAGTGCTTTGGCCAGCAAAAGTGTCTTTATCAGGCCTAATTTCAAATATGATTAGAGCAAATGCTTATATGGTCTTAAACAGAGGCTGCTTTAGTCACAGAATGGGATGCCTCACAGCAGACTTAAGATCAGTTCAGTATATATGCACAGTTAGTTACTATAAGCAGCCTGAAAACGCTAACAAAGGCTGGATGAAAAAAAAAAAATCTCCCTGTCAGCCAGCTCCGTTTTTCCTACCTTTCCCTGGCTTTCTGTCTGTCTCCTGTCTGTCTCCTGCCTGTCTCCTGCCTGTCTCCAGCCTGTCCCTGTCTGTCCCTGTCTGTCCCTGTCTCCAGCCTGTCTCCAGCCTGTCTAACTGCCTCAGCTACACAGCGTTCTGTCTGTCTGTCACGAATGCAATAGAGAAATGAGGAAAAGCAAGATGGCCGCCGTTAAATACCGCTGTGTGACGTCACCGGGCTTGCTGGCTGCTGATAGGCTGCATGTGACTGCCCCAGCTTGCACTGGCGCGGGATACATGTCCAGACATGTCCCGCCCGCCATCTTAGAATGCCTGTAATGTAAATGAATGGATGTTAAAGGAAAACTTCGAGTGATCGAATCGCGGGGAAATTCGGATTCGATCCGAATCGAATTTTTCCTGAAATTCGGATCGAATCCGGGTTCGTCCGGATCGATTCGCTCATCCCTAGTGAGGATTTAGTTTTATCATCTTGAGCATTAGAACCAGACAGTTTACCTCTAAACCAACCGATCAGTATTAGAAAATTACACTAAAATCACGCTAACATTTTATTTGTGCTTCAAGGTAAAAAAAACATGGTAAGATCCAAGTTTAGACCTTTATTTCGGTTTGGTCTATCCTTACAAGACTTAAGCCCCGCTGTGCGAAACCCCCCAGGGCGCCCGCTAACCTTACCTTACTCCCGGTCTAACGGCGCATGCGCGGGCCGCAGCCGCATCTCGCGCTTCTCTCTAGCAGGGCGCGTGCCCGCACCGGCCATTTGTAAATGGCCGTCACGGGTGCGCTCCCTGTTAGAGGGAATCGCGAGATGCGGCCGCCAGAGTGCTTTGACGCGCATACCACAGCGACTCTGAGCGCGCTGATTGGACGAGCGGCCGCGCATGCGACGTAGGAGCAGGGTGAGGTGAGTTTTTTACGGAAATCTGGGGGGTTTCACATAGCAGGAACCCCCGATCGGGGTGCCCTGGGGAAGTGGACCAAGACCCAGGATAGTCAAAATCCTGGGTGTTGTTCCACTTTAAGAAAAGAAGAACTCAACCCATGCAGCAGGGCATTTTGGTTATAGGCATTTTAACCTTGTAACTGCCAGCCCACTTAGAGATTTCATCACCCTCTGTTTCCAGGCCATTTTTCAACATTTTTCACTATATATTTTTAACGGTTATTTTTGCAGGAAATTCCAGGAAAATTATATATTGCTTTTTTTTTTTTTACGACAGAGTTGTCTTTTTTGTAATCTTTTCAGTGCTATTTTTGAACAAAGTGTGTTGCCCTGAAGGCTACCAGCCCACATGGGCACTAGGCCCTTCTGCATCCCCCTGGCCTTTGGTCAGGCCCGTCCATAGTTCAATGCTGCATCACTGCAAATTATGCCAGCCGAGCATCTATTGGCGGATGGCATCTGGAAGGAAGAGCAACACAAGTAACCCCTCTTTCCCTCGGCTGCCAGCTGGGATTCTTCCATTTTCGTTAGGGTTCAAACCAACAAGACTTAGACATCACAGGAGAAGGTTGAAGAGGGGTTTCCATTCCTTAGGCAGGTAGGGTTTTGTCCTTGCCTATTTTAAGTTTGACATTTGACCAAAACCCTGTTTGTCTTGGAATCCCAGGCCTCCATCTACTGCGTGGCCCGCCATGTGCCTACAATTGTATGTTGCTGTTCCTGAGGCCGGTCTGTCACCTGTCCGCACACATGCGTAGGGCCTAGCATGTTGACTTACCAGCATGATGTAGTTCTGCTGCTCTTGGGTGTTCCCTGACAGTGGGTGCCATGTTGGTCCTTGTCATCTGCTCATCTGCGTGACACACCCCTGCGCTGATGCGCCCTGGCAAACCCTGAAAGTGTACACCCATGATGTTGTAGTCTATAGGTTGCACCCGCTTATAAAATAAACAACATTGATGCCCAATTAATCACCCACTTAGGTATAAAAGAACACTCCTGACCCCCAGACTTTGATGGCAGTGCTTACTTGGCTGTTTAATATGCCAAAACAAAGGCACCTCCGCATCCCCAGAGCCCAGACGACAGGCATGGCAGAGGGAGCCCCAGCACCTGGCCAAGGTACCTCAGTCTCAGCCCAAGTGCCGGCCATTTGTCCCGCAGGCACTCCCTGCTGCCACCCACGCTGAGCAGCTCACCTGCAGCAGTGTGAGACAGCGTCAGTGGGATACCCACACCCAGGGCTCCTGGGGCATCCAAAGAGGAGTCCACAGCGGAGCACACTGCAGAGGCAAAGGCGGAGTAGTGGAGCAGCAGACCTGCAGTCGGAGCTGCTCGTTCTCCATGCCAGTAGCCTGCTAACCAGCCCTTCCGGGTCTTGGAGTGGCCACAGTGGCTCGCCCACTACCCAACATTCCACCCAGCAGACCCCAGTCTTAGCCACCTTGACTGGGCACAAGCTCACCAGGGGGAAGCAGAGTGGCTGATTTAATAACACCAAACTGGAGGTACTGCTGGTTGGTGTATGTGCCAATTATGACTGTCTGGCTCCCGGTCCTGTTGTACCCCCAAAGCATTGCGGGATCAGATGTGGGCCAATATTTCCCGCAACATGGCGGGTGCGGGGCCGATGCAGACTAGGCCAAAAAGAAATGGGACAGACTGAGGGATGTTTTGGCCTCACAAACTGGACCACTCGCAACCTCATCCATTTGTGTTTGTTTTTAGGTTGCAAACTGGCAGTGGGCTGCCAAAAACCTTGCAATTTACTCATGCAGAGGAGCAGGTGTGGGATGCTGCACCACAACACCTACCAAGGGGTGCTGGGACCTTCAACACCGATCGGTGGCATGTGCCCACCAGTGTTAAGATTTGGCTTGAAGCATAGTTTGCCACAGGGGGAGGAGGGCGACCATAAACATTTCCCACAAACAGAAGTGCCCACATGCATGCCCAAACCTGGAGGGCTTGCCTGGGACACACATGGTGGGCAACCTAACACACAAATGGTTTTGCAAACTATTTCAATAGAAGCTGGCACATTGAATTAGCAGCAAAATTGATGTGTGGTACAGTGTCTAACCTATGTTGAGTATAAGAAGGAGGCCAGATAAGGAAAGTTTAATGCTTTTCCCTTGCTATTGCAGTAACCAACCATCCAGCAGCCACAACTTTTTTAGGTGCCCCTGCACCAACTTCTGCAATGTCTAGCATGCTGTCCCCAGACCCACCTCTGTGGGACCATTTACCCAGGCAAACACTAATGTTTACCTTTCTCCACACAGATCACACCTCTGCTGGCTGAAATACAGGAGGACCGACAGAAAAGTGTGGACTGCCCGCCAAATATCCTGCAGGTGCCTACAACAGCCGCTGCCACACCTGCCATCAGGCAAAACCCCACCTCCCAGAACCCGGATCAACAACAGCAGTCCAGCAGCAGCAGCCCCCCTCCTCCACTGTGTGCCCCAGAGACAGCACCTGTCTTTGTTAAGTTGGTGCCAACACATGAAGGCAAACTGGTGGGCCAATAGCACCACTTTTAGATGCAATTCAACCCACTATTTTAAAGTGGCGTGTCAGACAACCAGTTTGATCCATGAGGACCTGGCTGCAGTGGTGGTGGAGCAGCGGCTCCAAAACCAAGCACTGGAAGTGCTGCTGGGGCAAATAGTGGAGGTGAACCAGCAAAATGCAAAAGACTGGCCCTGCTGGGGGGACGGCAAACAGTAGCAACTGTGCACCAGGCCACCTTCCCCTAAGCCTGCCTGGTGGAATTAATGGTGGGATGGGGGGGCTAATTTATTTCGTCCATGGGGCAAACCTTATTTGTTCGAACATTATGGCCCTGTGTTGGTCTGGAGCCACCCTAGTTGGGGTGCATTGTATATATAAGCCACAAATAAATAAAAGCAAACATACTCTTGTTTTTTATTTTTTTCATTCACACTGAAAAAATGTAAAGAGGAGTAAATTACATAAACCACAGCTGTGGGAACCAGAATATAGAAGGCCGGGTACCTCGAGAGCTGCAGTAGGGGTTGCAATGCAGGTCAATATTATTTTGACAACCTTCTCAGGATAATAATGCAGTGCACACCCTGTGTGATCCAAGCATCGGAATCTGGACTTTAAGAGTTTGAAGGCACACTCAACAACTGCCCGTGTGGGTGATGGACTGAGGTCCTGGGCAGCTGTCTGGGGCCTTAAAAATGAGGATGTCAGTAGCCAGGGGAGCCTAAAACCCTAAAAGTATATAACTGGCAAAAAGGAACTACACAATTAAAACAGCATAGATAAACTAGTAAGTGGAAACAGGAAGCGATAGGGGCACACAGTTGTAAGGAGGAAACAATTTAGTTGGACATTCGAAAGACCATTGGCAAATAAAGCTAAAGGTAAGGCACTATGCTAGGGCAATGTTTTTTTTACAAGCTACAGGAAGAAGTAGCCCGTAACATAGGGATATGAACACACTAGTACTGATGGAGGCCAGGGAGACAATTTGGCAACCACAAGAAACTAGTACAAAAAAAGGGCACACAGATTCTAAATGCAAAAAACATAGCAAATAATTGAAACTGAACTCAAGATGAATGTGTCATGGCACGAGCCCGGGAAGCTGGCCAAAATGCTAAAAAACAAAGATCTGGTACCACGTTGCATTGGACATTCAGAATGTGGCCCATTTTGCGGTTGCTGAATAAAAATATGCAAAAAAAGATGGTACATATACTGGCAACAAGAAAGGAACAAACAAAAAAAAATACCATGGGCAACAAGGACACAAGGCAGCTGGTTTAGGGGAGCTGAAGCAAGGCTAGCTTACAGAAGGATAATCATACAGAACATTGGGATGCTATTTATGAACACCCAGGAAACATAACTATGCAAAAAAGTTTGTGTGTTTAATCCAAGTGACAAGATATTATATACATAAAGAGTACATGTCAAAATATTTGTATGAACAGTATATTAAGTGCTATGTTGATCTGGATAACAGGTATCTACACAATCAAAATCACTAGGTTACACAGAGGGTTTGAGCATAAGAAGGTACCTGACAAGCTTGTAAGATGAATAATTCATAAATGGTTAAGATACCAGAAACACAGTCTAATGGTCCTTCAATATGCATGAATACCCAATAGCTCAAATACATAGAACGCTGACGCAAGAGAGATAAAATTAAGATATTTTGAGTCACAAGTCAAACATGAAAAAGGTAAGGCAGAGTACCTAGTGGATATATGACACCATGAGACACCCCCAACATTTCGGTACCTAGACCTTCATCAAGAGGGCATGTAACCTAGTGATTTTGATTGTGTAGATACCTGTTATCCAGATTAACATAGCACTTAATATACTGTTCATACAAATATTTTGACATGTACTCTTTATGTATATAATATCTTGTCACTTGGATTAAACACACAAACTTTTTTCCATAGTTACGTTTCCAGGCCATCAAGATATGTAGTCAGGGTGCGGGTCAGCGAAGACTGGGACATGCCAACTGACAGTGCCTCTAGCCTCCGGAAGGAGCCATTCGCTAAAAATTGAGGGCAGCCAATCAATTTGGTCATACCTCCAATTGCAAGTTCCCTTTCTTGTGGTGGGGGCCAACCATGGGCGCAACTCGATGAGTAAAGCTTCTGAAGAGAAAGGTGATTCAGTCGGGTCAATTCCAACAGAAGAAGAAGAAACCATTATGGTTTACTAGGGAAGTTAGCACTATCATAAAAGATAAGAAGTCTGCCTATAAGAAGTATAAAGTAAGTGGAAGTGTAGCTGACAGAGAGGCGTATAAAATTAAACAGAGGGAAGCAAAACTAATTATAAGGACTGCTAAAGGGCAAAAAGAGGAAGAAATGGCCAAATCTATGAAGAGGGGAGATAAAACCTTTTTCCGATATATTGGTGACAGAAAGAAGAAAAACAATGCAGTCTCAAAAATTAGAAATAGGGAAAATAAATATATTGACGGAGATAAGGCTGTGGCTGACCATCTGAATAGCTACTTTTGTTCGGTATTTCCAGATAGTAGCAGGCATGGTCATAGCACAACATCCAGCTGGGAGAGTACAGCTCCGGAGTTTCTGGAGGCTGATGTCTTAGCCGAGCTGGCACATCTAAAGGTAAGTAAGGCAATGGGTCCAGATGGAATCCACCCCAGAGTTCTAAGGGAACTTAGGTTTGTGATTGCAGCCCCTCTGACTGATTTACTTAACCATTCCCTTTCAACTGGTGAGGTTCCAGATGATTGGAGAATGGCCAATGTCGTACCAATCCATAAAAAGGGGAGTAGAGAAGATGCCAGTAATTACAGGCCAGTTAGTTTAACATCTATAGTGGTCAAATTAATGGAAACACTCTTAAAAAAACAGATAATTTCCCATCTAAAAATTAATGACCTATTGGACCCAAAACAGCACGGCTTTACTGAGGGCAGATCATGTCAGACCAATCTTATTGATTTCTTTGACAATGTCACTAAAGTGTTAGATGAAGGTGGTGCTGTGGATATCGCCTATCTGGATTTTAGCAAAGCCTTTGACACTGTACCACATAAGGAGCTCATAGATAAGTTATTGAAGGTAGGACTCAATCCCTGGATAGTTCAGTGGATTTCCAGTTGGCTGAGGGATCGGTATCAGAGTGTTGTTGTAAATGGCGTGCAATCTGAACAAAGGCGAGTTACAAGTGGTGTGCCACAAGGCTCTGTCCTGGGCCCCATTCTTTTTAATATATTTGTAAGTGACATAGGAGAAGGCTTGGTAGGAAAAGTTTGTCTGTTTGCTGATGATACAAAGGTTAGTAATAGGGTGGATATTCCTGGAGGTGTCTGCAACATGGAAAATGATTTAGCTTTACTGGATAGATGGTCAAAACTGTGGAAACTAGAGTTTAATGTCTCTAAATGTAAAATCATGCACTTGGGTAGAAGGAATCCCTGCTCTGAGTACCGTATGGGCAGTACTGTGTTAGCCAGGACCTCGGAGGAGAGAGATTTAGGGGTACTGATTACTGATAGCTGCAAGATGAGTGGACAGTGTAGCCAGGCAGTGGGAAAAGCAAGCAGGATGCTCGGCTGCATAGCTCGAGGCATCACCAGTAGGAAGAGGGAGGTTGTGATGCCGCTGTATAGAGCCCTGGTAAGGCCACAGCTAGAATACTGTGTGCAGTTCTGGAGACCTTACCTGCAAAAAGACATTATTCAAATAGAACGTGTCCAAAGGCGGGCAACGAAAATGGTGGAAGGACTTACACTTAAAACTTATCAGGAGAGACTTAAAGAACTTAATTTGTACAGTCTGGAGGAAAGAAGGGAGAGGGGGGACATGATTGAGACCTTTAAATATGTGAAAGGATTGAATAAGGTTCAGGAGGGAAGTGTTTTTAAGAAGAAACTTAACGATAGAACAAGGGGGCACAACCTGAAGCTAGTCGGGGGGAAGATCAGGAGCAATGTTAGAAAATATTATTTTACAGAAAGAGTAGTAGGTGCTTGGAACAAACTTCCAGCAGAGGTAGTTGAAACATCAACAGTCACTGAATTTAAACATGCCTGGGATAAGCACACATCTATCCTAAGATAAAGAGAACATACAGTATACACATAAGATAAAGAGAAGAGAACATACAGTATACACATAAGGGCAGACTAGATGGACCGTATGGTCTCCTTCTGCCGTCAACCTTCTATGTTTCTATGTTTCTAACACCTGCTGTTCGGACATCTGATCAATATCCAGGTGACGTGGGTATACCTAAGGTCTGGAAGGTACATGGTTAGCAGCCCCTACTGTTGCAAACACTCGTACTGTTCAAAGAACTCATCAAGGCCATCATAAGTACATATGGCAGTCCCCGCTAGCAAAAAGATAGCATAGTTTTGATCCGGAAACCTATGGTTTTTATAGGGACGTAAACCAGGACCAAATTAGGGTTCAGAATCACATGCAAGGCTACACCTGTAAAATTACGTACATACCAAAGCCAAAACTTAGTTTAACCCGTAATAATGCGGTGAATACTTGTGGGAATGTGTACAAGAGAGGCTCTAAATCAGGGCTATTGTCTAAGAATGTTCAAGAAGTTCTTACTGAAAGCGGAACAAAACCCAGGAATTTTATTTAATGAGTCTCCCTAGAAAGTCTCACTATTCTTGCTGGAGCTTTAATTTAGCAAACAAGGGTAAGGCTGACTTGTTAGAGAGAATCGTTATGACTTGCAATTCCTCAGAAGCTTAATGTTCATTGCTTGCCAAAGCACAAGATAGTGAACTCTGATTTCTGTCTTTTTTTTGTCTTAGAGAAGACAGTCTGCAATTAATAAGTCGGAATAAAAAAATATATTTTAAATAAAAAAAAACAAGGTCACAGAAAGTGTCTGAGCCTGTTCTTGCTCTTCTGTCTCACCACCTTCCCCTCTGGCAAAAACAACCTTAGACGTCTTCTTTATTTAAACCTTATCTGACTCTTTTAATGATGTGTTTATAAAAGCTGTATAGAAATGTTGAGTAGCCTTATATTTTATTTTAGTGAGTGACATTGCTATTTTTTTCTGTAAGAAATGAGTCTGCTTGTTTTTTTTTTAGGAATTCAAGGCCTGGTTTTTCTGCCATCATATCAGCCTGTATGAAAAATGAGAATTCATCTTGTTTAATTTGGTTCCTATTATCAAAAGCACTCATTATTAGCCTTCCTGACAGCCTTCCAAAAATAATATACAGAGATAGAAAATGTATACCATATAACCTTCATGCACATATAAGAAATATTATAATGCTAATTAAATGGGTAAAAAAGAACAATAGCAGGAACATTTTGCTTATTTTTACCTACGTTTTTAAGGAATATGATAATGTGCTGACATAATGGCAGCAGGCTCCTTCCTCACATATGTCTATAATATATGAGTAATATAAACATGTCCTTCCTGAAGGTTTTACCTATCTTGGACATGTTAAAATTGTTTTTGATCTATGCAAAGGTGGAAATGGAAAAAAGGGAAAATGGAATTCAAATTTAAAATCTATATAAAAAAGTATACCTATACTATTATTAAATATTACAGTGTATGTCACACAATCGGCACTCAGGAATGGGGTGATGTATATTAAATTAGGCAATCACATCCTATTTGTTTGACAGTAACTGGAAATATATTATACATAACATCATGGTAAAGCATATGCACATTTGGAATTGTAATCTCTATACTAAATTGATTTACTGCCTAAAGTAACTTTATCCTTGGTATTTAAATCCAAAAGCTATGGCCACAGACAGAAAAAAAGGTAATCAATATGCATGCATATATATATATATATATATATATATATATATATATATATATATATATATTAATATACTAAATTAAATTAACCTATATAAAAACAACTAAAAATACAGTACATATGGAACCAACCCTGTGTTGGAGGGTACCCTGTAAAAATGTTGGTGCCCTCCCCCAGCCCTCCCAAAACTAAAGTTTTGCTATCAAATTGTCCCCACACTCTTAACCCTTTAAATGCCAGCCACGTAAAATTTACGTAGTTGCCTCTCCGTCACTTAAGTGCCAGCCACGTAAATTTTACGTGCCTGGCATTCCCCAATCCCACAAAAAAAAGTTTAAAAAAAAGTCACTTACCTGACCCCTTGTTTGGTCCGGCCGGGTCTCCTCTTCAGCCAGCGGGGCTCCGATCGCCGATCGGGGCTTCTCCGGCTGCAGGGGAGGGCCCGGAATAGGGTGCCCCCCCCCCCGTTTCAGCAGCCGCCGGGATTGCCTGTTGAAAAAAAAAAAAATGACAGTTACTCACCTCCGCTCCCGCCGACTCCCGCCGCCTCTCCTCTTCATGGGGGGGGGCTCCGATTACCCCCCCGGGTCTTCTGTCTTCTGGAGGGGGGCATAACAGCCCTCCCTCCGTCGCATCTTCCAATGGCGGCCGCCATCTTGGATTTTAGCCCCGCCCCTTCGGGGGTGGGGCTAATGACGTCACCGCCGGGTGTCATCGGGGCACCCGGCAGTTCTCCTCTCAGATGCCGGTGACGGCTGGGCGGAGAAGGAGGGAGGTAGGCGATCCTCCGATCGCCTGCCTCCCCCCTTCTCTGCCCAGCTGTCACCTGCATCAGATCGCTGCAGGACACTGCATCTGAAGATCGGAGGTGAGTAAAGGTAAAATGTTTTTTTTTTTTAAATAAACATATTTCAAAACCTGTGTGTGTCTTTTTATTTATACTGTTAACCCTTTGTGAACTGGTAAGGGGTCCATGTGACCCCTTATACCAGTTCACAGGGCTCAGGGGTCTGGCAAGTCACCTGCGCTAGCGGGTGGCTTGCCATTAACCCCTGGCACCCCCATTACCACAAAAGCTGGCCCCCCCACTCTGTGCCTACAAGCCCCCATAGCTGGTCCCGGGCTGGTTACTGTGGGTAAGGGGGACCCCACGTCAATTTTTTTTTTGATTTTTAAGGGTTTTTAACCCTTAAAAAAAAAAAAAAAAATGGGGTCCGCCCCCCCCCCCCGGGAGGGGGGACCCTATGTAATTTTTTTTTTTGATTAACCCTTTGTGTTCTGTCATCCAGCAGCTATAAAAGGCTTCTAGCAAGTGAGCAGAAGCCAGTGATCGCCGAGGGACAGAGTGCTCCAGGATGGATGGGAGGTGAGTACAGTGTAAAAAAAAAAAAAAAATTAATAAAATATTTTTTTCTCTGCTTGTGTCTGTGTGATTATTTACTTTTAACCCCTTGTGAACTGGTAAGGGGTCCATGACCCCTATACCAGTTCACAAGGCTGGGGGGATGGCAAGCCACCTGCGCTAGCGGGTGGCTTGCCATTAACCCCCGGCACCCCCATTACCTGCCTCCCCAAATGCCAGGGGGGGGCAGAAGAGCCCGGGCCCACATAGGCTATGTGGGCTCGTAGGCTGCAGGGTGGGGGGGCCACATAAGCTGGCCCCCCCACTCTGTGCCTACAAGCCCCCATAGCTGGTCCCGGGCTGGTTACTTTGGGTAAGGGGGACCCCACGTCAATTTTTTTTTTGATTTTTAAGGGTTTTTAACCCTTAAAAATAAAAAAAAAAAATGGGGTCTCCCTCCCCTGGGAGGGGGGACCCTATGTCATTTTTTTTCTCGATTTAACCCTTTGTAGTGTGGATGGTATTTGTATTTTTTTTGTGAATGTTATAAAGTACTTGTTTCAGTTAGAGGGGTCTCCTGGGCAGGAACAGGGGGCTACCGATAAATATGTGGTACCGTTCTAATCGGTAGAAATGGGGCTTTCACATGCAATATGATTTTCCTTAATAAAATACATTTTTTATTTAAAATAAAGGAGTCAATTTTCTAAAAAATTTATTTATTTATTTATTTATTTTTTATACTTAATAATATTGTAAAAAAAAAAAAAAATTTACAAACAAGACATTTCATGTTAAAGCCTAAACTCTGCTGCAAAAAAATATATATATAATTTTCCTGAAAGTTCCAGCAAAAATGGCGCAAAACATGGCGCAAAACATGACGCAAAATGGGGAAAAATGTCCTGTCAACAGAGGGTGACAAAATCTCAAGTAGGCTGGCAATTAAAAGGGTTAATAGTACCTCTGCATGTTGGGTATTGTTCTGTTCGGGGGACCTTGCGCTTTCAGACTTAGCTTGTTTTTTCTGGTTTGCATATTTATATTTTAGGAAAAGGTGTTTTTTATTCAGCTTTTTTATACATTTTTTAGGGAAACCCTGCGCAACCAAAGAATTCTTTGAGGTAATAATTCCAGAAAGATGAGCCCACTAGAACAAGTTGGGTACCCTTAGAAAGCTTAACGTGTGTACTTTCAGGGAATATATGGTTTATGGGGGATATTCTAAATGTCAAGGGTTGTTTTGGTTGAAAAATCGCAAGGTGCGCACTTTGTCTGCAGAGCTGAAATTTTCAAGGAAAATTACCGTTACGTACATGCTTTACTTTGGGGTGTTTGGCAACTCTTCCCTTGACAGTAGCAATGCATGTTGGGTATCGTTCTGTTCGGAGGTTGTTGCGTTTTCAGATTAAACTTGTTTTTTCTTGTTTGTATATAGTTTTTTTAGGAAAATGTGGCTTTGATTCTGCTTTTTTATCCTTTTTTTAGGGAAACTCTTTGCAACCAAAGAATCCATTGAGGGATTACTTCCAGAAAACTATGGCCACATCAACAAGCCTGGTACGCCTAGAAAGCCTGAGGTGTGTACTTCCAGAGAATATATAGTTTGTTGGGGGTATTTCAAATGTAAAGGGTTGTTTTTCTGGAAAAACTGCAAGGTGCGCATATTGCGTAGCATAGTTGTATTTTATCTGAAAATCCCCTAAAGCGCTGTTTCAGTTTGGGGGAGTCTCCTGGGCAGGAAAGGGTGTCTACCTATACATATGTGGTACCGCTGTAACCGGGAGAAATTGGGATTTCACACGCAATAAGATTTCATTGACAAACTTACATTTTTTATTACAAAAAAAACATATTAAGAATACACCTAACAAATGACAAACAAGACATTTCATGTTAAAGCCCAGACTCTGCTGAAAAAAACAATATATCATTTTCCTGGGAAATCCCTGGAAATCCCTTCCAAAATCACATTTGAACATGGGGAGCGCAAAATAGTGCAAAATGGTCTGGCAACAGAGTGTGACAAAAACTCCAGGTAGGCTGGCACTTAAAGGGTTAAAAAATACATTGCTGGCAGAGGTGAGCAGATGGTACGCCCTGCCTTATCAGTACCAAACACATTCATTGGACCCCCAATAAATTCCCTGAGTTTATCAGACAGCCCTCCCAGGACCAAAAACTCATTCTGCCCCCCCCCCCATTAACCCCTGCTTACCCCATAAAAAGTAATCTGGAAGGTGAGCTGAGCAAATCTCACCCCTTTCCCACTGCCCTTACATGTACCAAAAGCCACCAGTCTGTTAAAAAAAACCTTGCCAAATGTGACAAGCTTCAGGTACCCCTGGGATGATGGCTCCCTGTGTGGCTACTCTATATAAGCACCCCAAAGGCTGGCTCTCAGTACAGTGAAACTCCTAATTTATGCACAGACAACATATGTCCAAATTAAGATGAATACATTGCATAAACCCCTAAAAGATTCAAAACGAGGCAAAAATTATTCCCCTCAAAAACAAGTTAACCAATGTCCCTAGTGATATAATCTTTAAGCTGCTGTATGATTGAGACATAAATATTATTACTCCATTGTCACCACCCTGATGGCCACTTCCTCAGGAAGATGTGCTTTTGTAGTGAGCAAAGTCAATCATGTAAATAATAGATTGAGAAAACTAGTCACAAATCGAATATACACGCTGTCCAATCACAATAAAAAGTGTGCACCAATTCTACACCATTATGTTCCTACAGATACATCATTCTTAAGAGTGATATCTCCATTGTGCCAGCATGATTGAGAATCACACATTGCAGTCAGCTGTGAGGCTGGTGTGAACAGTTTACACAGTAATTTTAGGCAGGTGAATGTTGTACAATGTATCACAGCAGGGTGCTATTGATATCAGCCACAAGCCTGGCTCTTTACTATAGAACACACACATTAGGAGGATGGTGGGCTTTTTACAATGTAAAAATGTGGGGCTCATGCTAATGATTTGTTGAAGCCACTGGTGTGCATTGCGGTCTGAATTGCAGCCTGCATCCCTGCATGCTTTTCAGCATTTAGACATCTTATTTCCCATCTTATGTGTGATGGGACATTTTTACAGATGAGGTAAATCTTTTTTCCAATGAGTTAAGGATGTTTGTTTTTATAGGGTTATTCCACTTTTTATGACATTTTTAAAAGTTTCCATTATCGTGTGGCAAAATGATGTCTTCAATGTGCTTACTAATCATCTGATTACGGCAAGGTTTAATTCATTCTGCTAAAACTCAACTTCTTCAGTTTGGAACGATCACAGTCTTGTGTTCCAGTAGCAAGGGTTAATGACCGGGCTCTCAGCCGGATAGGCCATTAGGCTGTATAGACTTAAGGGTTTATTCATGAAGAGATAGCGGCAGGTAGTGCTTTGTAAGCGACAGGCAGAGTCTGGTAAACGCTGGGCGCTGTACGCAATACCACATTTATGAAGCCGACTCAGGTGAGCGACTGCAACAATGCCATGTAGTGTACAACATAGAGCACCGTTCGCTCTCCCATACATTTCAATGGACGTTCATTCTAATCCCTTTCCTGATCCCATTTTTTTTTTTTTTCTGACATCTCTCCTGGCCTGGAATAATCTATATTTGATTTTTTTTTTTTTTTTTTTGCATTTTATGCGAATTATTACAGTAACTGTAAAGCATTGTTCAAGTTAATTTATAAACATTATTTGCTACTCAGTGTTACACATTTTACATACTTAACATTAACCAATGTGTAGATGTATTTGTTAACTATTGTTGATGTTAAGTAAACTACACATACATACACTGCTCCCACCCCCCTTTATACATACATACACATATCTACAGCTACACACATGTATACACGTGTATGTTGGTTTGATTTGTTAATGTAGACAACACACAGGTTATTTTTTTTTGTGTTTTTTAATTCTAAAATTAAATTAAAATAGTCATAATGTGACTAGCACATTAACAATATTGGTATTAAAAAATACTTTAAATAAAATGATAAATTATTCATCTTGTTGGTGCTGCAAAAAAAATATTCTGCTGTTGTATAAGTTTATGTAACAACAACAAGGTCTGGTCCTGGCGGTCAATTGAGAGGGTTAATGCTTGTAAAAGCTCATTATTAGAGATGAGCGAACTTTTGAAAAATTCGATTTGACTGATTCGCCGAATTTTCCGACAAAAATTGTTTCGACCCGAAAAAGAAACGGCTATTTCTGAGCCTCCTAGAGCCTCAATGGGGTTGTAAACCATTTTGCCTTGCTGTAACACGCATAAGATGCGTGCTGGGTTAGTTAAATAATACTGTAAATAAATATCACATGCAGATCAGAGGCATCGCTAATAGAATCGCAGAGCGGCACAATTGCAGAGAATTGAAGTGGCATCACTATGAGGGGCAGGAGCCCAAACATTGCTTTAAAGAGACACTGGAGTTGGCAGCAGCAGGAGCCCAAAAATTGGATGAATCACACCCTGGAGTTGCAAGCAGCAGCAGGAGCCCAAACATTGGCTGAAAGAGACACTGGAGTTGGCAGCAGCAGGAGCCCAAAAATTGACTGACACACCCTGGAGTTTCAAGCAGCAGGAGCCCAAACATAGCTTGAAAGAGACACTGGAGTTGGCTGCAGGAGCCCAAAGATTGGATGAATCACACCCTGCAGTTGCAAGCAGCAGGAGCCCAAATATTACTTTAAAGAGACACTGGATCTGGCAGCAGGAGCCCAAAATTGGATGAATCACACCCTGGAGTTGGCAGCAGCAGCAGCAGGAGCCCAAACATTACTTTAAAGAGACACTGGAGTTGGCTTCAGGAGCCCAAAAATTGGATGAATCACACCCTGGAGTTGGCAGCAGCAGGAGCCCAAACATTACTTTAAAGGGACACTGGAGTTGGCAGCAGGAGCCCAAAGATTGGATGAATCACACCCTGGAGTTGGCAGCAGCAGCAGCAGGAGCCCAAACATTACTTTAAAGAGACACTGGGGTTGGCTTCAGGAGCCCAAAAATTGGATGAATCACACCCTAGAGTTGGCAGCAGCAGCAGCAGGAGCCCAAACATTACTTTAAAGAGACACTGGAGTTGGCTTCAGGAGCCCAAAAATTGGATGATTCACACCCTGGAGTTGGCAGCAGCAGCAGCAGGAGCCCGAACATTACTTTAAAGAGACACTGGGGTTGGCTTCAGGAGCCCAAAAATTGGATGAATCACACCCTGAAGTTGGCAGCAGCAGCAGCAGGAGCCCAAACATTACTTTAAAGAGACACTGGAATTGACTTCAGGAGCCCAAAAATTGGATGATTCACACCCTGGAGTTGGCAGCAGCAGCAGCAGGAGCCCAAACATTACTTTAAAGAGACACTGGGGTTGGCAGCAGGAGCCCAAAAATTGGATGAATCACACCCTGGAGTTGGCAGCAGCAGCAGTAGCAGGAGCCCAAACATTACTTTAAAGAGACACTGGAGTTGGCTTGAGGAGCCCAAAAATTGGATGAATCACACCCTGGAGTTGGCAGCAGCAGCAGCAGCAGGAGCCCAAACATTACTTTAAAGAGACACTGGGGTTGGCAGCAGGAGCCCAAAGATTGGATGAATCACACCCTGGAGTTGGCAGCAGCAGCAGCAGGAGCCCAAACATTACTTTAAAGAGACACTGGGGTTGGCTTCAGGAGCCCAAAAATTGGATGAATCACACCCTGGAGTTGGCAGCAGCAGCAGCAGGAGCCCAAACATTACTTTAAAGAGACACTGGGGTTGGCTTCAGGAGCCCAAAGATTGGATGAATCACACCCTGGAGTTGGCAGCAGCAGCAGCAGCAGCAGGAGCCCAAACATTACTTTAAAGAGACACTGGGGTTGGCAGCAGGAGCCCAAAAATTGGATGAATCACACCCTGGAGTTGGCAGCAGCAGCAGCAGGAGCCCAAATATTACTTTAAAGAGACACTGGAGTTGGCTTCAGGAGCCCAAAAATTGGATGATTCACATCCTGGAGTTGGCAGCAGCAGCAGCAGGAGCCCAAACATTACTTTAAAGAGACACTGGGGTTGGCTTCAGGTGCCCAAAGATTGGATGAATCACACCCTGCAGTGGCAAGCAGCAGCAGCAGGAGCCCATATATTACTTTAAAGAGACACTGGATCTGGCAGCAGGAGCCCAAAATTGGATGAATCACACCCTGGAGTTGGCAGCAGCAGCAGCAGGAGCCCAAACATTACTTTAAAGAGACACTGGAGTTGGCTTCAGGAGCCCAAAAATTGGATGAATCACACCCTGGAGTTGGCAGCAGCAGCAGCAGGAGCCCAAACATTACTTTAAAGAGACACTGGAGTTGGCAGCAGGAGCCCAAAGATTGGATGAATCACACCCTGGAGTTGGCAGCAGCAGCAGGAGCCCAAACATTACTTTAAAGAGACACTGGGGTTGGCTTCAGGAGCCCAAAAATTGGATGAATCACACCCTAGAGTTGGCAGCAGCAGCAGCAGGAGCCCAAACATTACTTTAAAGAGACACTGGAGTTGGCTTCAGGAGCCCAAAAATTGGATGATTCACACCCTGGAGTTGGCAGCAGCAGCAGCAGGAGCCCGAACATTACTTTAAAGAGACACTGGGGTTGGCTTCAGGAGCCCAAAAATTGGATGAATCACACCCTGAAGTTGGCAGCAGCAGCAGCAGGAGCCCAAACATTACTTTAAAGAGACACTGGAATTGACTTCAGGAGCCCAAAAATTGGATGATTCACACCCTGGAGTTGGCAGCAGCAGCAGCAGGAGCCCAAACATTACTTTAAAGAGACACTGGGGTTGGCAGCAGGAGCCCAAAAATTGGATGAATCACAACCTGGAGTTGGCAGCAGCAGCAGTAGCAGGAGCCCAAACATTACTTTAAAGAGACACTGGAGTTGGCTTGAGGAGCCCAAAAAATGGATGAATCACACCCTGGAGTTGGCAGCAGCAGCAGCAGCAGCAGGAGCCCAAACATTACTTTAAAGAGACACTGGGGTTGGCAGCAGGAGCCCAAATATTGGATGAATCACACCCTGGAGTTGGCAGCAGCAGCAGCAGGAGCCCAAACATTACTTTAAAGAGACACTGGGGTTGGCTTCAGGAGCCCAAAAATTGGATGAATCACACCCTGGAGTTGGCAGCAGCAGCAGCAGCAGGAGCCCAAACATTACTTTAAAGAGACACTGGGGTTGGCAGCAGGAGCCCAAAGATTGGATGAATCACACCCTGGAGTTGGCAGCAGCAGCAGCAGCAGCAGGAGCCCAAACATTACTTTAAAGAGACACTGGGGTTGGCAGCAGGAGCCCAAAAATTGGATAAATCACATCCTGGAGTTGGCAGCAGCAGCAGTAGCAGGAGCCCAAACATTACTTTAAAGAGACACTGGAGTTGGCTTGAGGAGCCCAAAAATTGGATGAATCACACCCTGGAGTTTGCAGCAGCAGCAGCAGCAGGAGCCCAAACATTACTTTAAAGAGACACTGGGGTTGGCAGCAGGAGCCCAAAGATTGGATGAATCACACCCTGGAGTTGGCAGCAGCAGCAGCAGGAGCCCAAACATTACTTTAAAGAGACACTGGGGTTGGCTTCAGGAGCCCAAAAATTGGATGAATCACACCCTGGAGTTGGCAGCAGCAGCAGCAGCAGGAGCCCAAACATTACTTTAAAGAGACACTGGGGTTGGCAGCAGGAGCCCAAAGATTGGATGAATCACACCCTGGAGTTGGCAGCAGCAGCAGCAGGAGCCCAAACATTACTTTAAAGAGACACTGGGGTTGGCAGCAGGAGCCCAAAAATTGGATGAATCACACCCTGGAGTTGGCAGCAGCAGCAGCAGGAGCCCAAATATTACTTTAAAGAGACACTGGAGTTGGCTTCAGGAGCCCAAAAATTGGATGATTCACATCCTGGAGTTGGCAGCAGCAGCAGCAGCAGCAGGAGCCCAAACATTACTTTAAAGAGACACTGGGGTTGGCTTCAGGTGCCCAAAGATTGGATGAATCACACCCTGCAGTTGCAAGCAGCAGCAGCAGCAGGAGCCCAAATATTACTTTAAAGAGACACTGGATCTGGCAGCAGGAGCCCAAAATTGGATGAATCACACCCTGGAGTTGGCAGCAGCAGCAGAAGGAGCCCAAACATTACTTTAAAGAGACACTGGAGTTGGCTTCAGGAGCCCAAAAATTGGATGAATCACACCCTGGAGTTGGCAGCAGCAGCAGCAGGAGCCCAAACATTACTTTAAAGAGACACTGGAGTTGGCTTGAGGAGCCCAAAGATTGGATGAATCACACCCTGGAGTTGGCAGCAGCAGCAGCAGGAGCCCAAACATTACTTTAAAGAGACACTGGGGTTGGCTTCAGGAGCCCAAAAATTGGATGAATCACACCCTAGAGTTGGCAGCAGCAGCAGCAGGAGCCCACACATTACTTTAAAGAGACACTGGAGTTGGCTTGAGGAGCCCAAAAATTGGATGAATCACACCCTGGAGTTGGCAGCAGCAGCAGCAGGAGCCCAAACATTACTTTAACGAGACACTGGGGTTGGCTTCAGGAGCCCAAAAATTGGATGAATCACACCCTGAAGTTGGCAGCAGCAGCAGCAGGAGCCCAAACATTACTTTAAAGAGACACTGGGGTTGGCTTCAGGAGCCCAAAAATTGGATGAATCACACCCTGGAGTTGGCAGCAGCAGCAGCAGCAGGAGCCCAAACATTACTTTAAAGAGACACTGGGGTTGGCAGCAGGAGCCCAAAGATTGGATGAATCACACCCTGGAGTTGGCAGCAGCAGCAGCAGGAGCCCAAACATTACTTTAAAGAGACACTGGGGTTGGCAGCAGGAGCCCAAAAATTGGATGAATCACACCCTGGAGTTTGCAGCAGCAGCAGCAGGAGCCCAAATATTACTTTAAAGAGACACTGGAGTTGGCTTCAGGAGCCCAAAAATTGGATGATTCACATCCTGGAGTTGGCAGCAGCAGCAGCAGGAGCCCAAACATTACTTTAAAGAGACACTGGGGTTGGCTTCAGGTGCCCAAAGATTGGATGAATCACACCCCGGAGTTGGCAGCAGCAGCAGCAGCAGGAGCCCAAACATTACTTTAAAGAGACACTGGGGTTGGCTTCAGGAGCCCAAAGATTGGATGAATCACACCCTGGAGTTGGCAGCAGCAGCAGCAGGAGCCCAAATATTACTTTAAAGAGACACTGGGGTTGGCTTCAGGAGCCCAAAATTGGATGAATCACACCCCGGAGTTGGCAGCAGCAGCAGGAGCCAAAACATTACTTTAAAGAGACACTGGGGTTGGCTTCAGGAGCCCAAAAATTAGACGAATCACACCCTGGAGCTGGCAGCAGCAGCAGCAGCAGGAGCCCAAAAATTACTTTAAAGAGACACTGGGGTTGGCAGCAGGAGCCCAAAAATTGGATGAATCACACCCTGGAGTTGGCAGCAGCAGCAGGAGCCCAAACATTACTTTAAAGAGACACTGGGGTTGGCTTCAGGAGCCCAAAAATTGGATGAATCACACCCTGGAGTTGGCATCAGCAGGAGCCCAAAAATTGGCCTAAATACATAAATATGTTTTGCACCATTTGGAAAGTGTAAAACGTGGCACCATGCTGAATCTAGTCGCATGCATCAGGCATTGGTGGGTGGAAATCCTGGCTGATCCATCCCTGATTCATTTTGACAAAGGTGAGTCTCTCCACATTTTTAGTTGACAGACGAGTTCTCCTCGCCGTAACTATGGCCCCCGCCGCACTAAATACCCGCTCAGATGGCACGCTACTTGCCGGGCAGGACAGCTTTTCCAGGGCAAACTCTGCTAGTTGCGGCCACAAATCAAGTTTGGCTGCCCAGTCCAGCGGATCCTCAAGGTGTGTTGGCATGGTCATGTCAAAGTATGACATGACCTGCTGGTTCAGGTCCTGCTCCAGGTCTTCCTGCTGCTCATGAGTAGCCTCACTATGCGGGTGTAGAAAGCTACTCATTAGCGACTGAAGACTGAGGCTGCTGCTGATGGAGCTGCTGCTGCTGCTCCTGCCAACCCCCCCAGCAGCCATGACAGTGGAAGGTGAGCGCAGAGGTCCCCTCGAGTCAGACCTGCGAGAGTATGGACCATGGCGCAGATAGGCATCGGCCAACTGCCTACGTAGAATGTCTTTGTAGTAGTTGAGTTTGTCCTCCCTCTCGGTGGGTTTAAAAAATGCCCCCATTTTGTGCCGGAAGCGAGGGTCCAATAAGGTGGAGAGCCAGAAGTCATCCCGCCGACAGATGGAAACAATTCTGGGGTCACTACGCAAGCACGTGAGCATGCTTCGTGCCATTTGCGCAAGTGACTCGGATGGACTACCTGTCTCCATCTCCACTGCATACTGCCACGGTGTGCCCGGGTCCTCTGTCTCGCCTTCCTCAAAAACCTCTAGCTCCTCTGGCTGCTCCTGCTCCTCCTCTCCTGTCCGCTGACTAGATAAACCAGCCATTTTGCCAAGCCTAAACTGTGTTTCGCTGGGCAACTCCTCCTCCTCTTCCTCCTCCTCCTCCAGTTCAGCTCCAACGGGGTTCATGTGGCCGTAAAATGTAACCGCCATGTCTCCAGTGCCCTGACCAGCCATGGTTTCCAACATGTGCTGTAGTACATGAAGCAGTGGAATCACGTCGTTCATCCCGTAATCCTGCCGACTGACAAATAAAGTGGCTTCCTCAAAGGGCCTGAGCAAACGGCAGGTGTCACGTATGAGCTGCCACTGGTTGACATTGAAGTTACACAGGGGAGTCCCCCTATCTGCTTGGATCATCAGGAAATCCGTGATGGCTTTTCTCTGTTCATATAATCGGTCCAACATGTGAAGGGTGGAATTCCAACGGGTGGAAACATCGCAAATCAGACTATGTTGGGGGATACCGTTCTGACGCTGTAGCTCAAGAAGGGTGTGTTTGGCGGTGTATGAGTGGCTGAAGTGCATGCAAAGTTTCCGTGAAGTTGTTAGGATGTCCTGCAGATGGGGGGAACACTTCAGAAACCGCTTGACAACCAGATTGAAGACGTGAGCCATGCAGGGGGCATGGGTCAGGCTTCCTTGGCGCAGCGCAGACAAAATGTTCTTCCCATTGTCGGTAACCATGATTCCCATTTTAAGTTTTCTTGGAGTAAGCCATGTTTGGATTTCCTGATGAATAAATTTAAGCAGTTCCTCCCCTGTGTGACTCCGTTCGCCAAGACAAACCATGTGAAGCACTGCGTGACACCTCCGTGTCCTGCACACATGGTAGACTGGAGGGGCACTGAGACTTGAGCCTACAGTGGAGGGTGAGGAGATGGCGGAGGATGAGGAGGCCGAGTCGCACAGTGTCACAGGCCCAACGGGCAGGGAACGCGGAGGCCGAAGCGGCGTGACCTGTCCAAGTTGCTGCTGCAAAGGGACCACATTCACCCAGTGGGCCGTAAACGACATGTACTGTCCCTGACCGTAGTTACAGCTCCAGACTTTGACGCTGCCATGCACTTTGCTACACACCGACAGGCTCAAGGACTGGGCCACCTTCTATTCAACAAAAGTGTGCAGTGCTGGTACTGCCTTCTTGGCAAAGAAATGATGGCTTGGGACTCTCCACCTCGGCTCGGCACAAGCCATCAGTTCTCTGAAAGGTGCAGAGTCCACCACCTGAAAAGGGAGCGACTGCAGCACCAGCAACTTGGACAGGAGCACATTCAGCTTCTGCGCCGTAGGATGAGTGGGCGCATACTGCTGTCTCTTGGACATGGCTTCGCTGATGGATTGCTGGCGGGATGCATGACTTGGAGGAGGAGGAGGAGGAGCAGGAGCGACAGAGGATGGGTATGACGCACAGCTGCTGAGGTGCTGGAGCCTTGGCTGGCAGAAATTGGGAGCGGCGTGCCACTCAGTGAGGAAGCAGTCTGGCCCACCTCTCTGGAGCCTAGGTTCTCCCAGGCCGCTTTATGGTGACGCTGTATATGTTGACGCAGGGCCGTGGTGCCAACATTTGGACCCTGGCCACGCTTCACCTTCTGCCTACATATCTTGCATGTGGCCATGTTACCCTCCTGCGGATGCTTCAGGAAAAACTGCCACACTGCCAAGTAGCTACTTTCCCACCCCCTGGGCTCACTGATTCACTGCTGCTGTTGCCAACTACAGGAACCCCTGCTCCACTACCTCCCGATAAAGTAGACTGCCGCACAGCAGGTGCTCTACCCCGGCCCCGGCCCCGGCCGGCTCCAGGCTTTACAATTGTGCCCCCAGGCTGCCTGCCAACCATGCTGCTAACACCATGCTGCCTGAGCTGCTGACTCCGGGGCAACCTGCGCCCCTCTTCTCCTGATGATGACGATGAAGCCCCTTCATCACCCGGCTCCCAAGTGCGATCGGCTTCATCGTCATCATCATTATCACCGAGTTGTGGCTGTAAGTCACTGATGTTCGTGGATTCGTCAACAGTGTCTGGCGCAGGAGCTGGAACGCTCGCAGCACCCACGACACTGTCCACATCACTATTTGTCTGCCTAGCTAAAGAAGCCACCTCCATTTCTTGGCTGGGCAGTAGCTGCTGACTGTCCTCTATCTGATCGTCCTCCTCACTAAAGAGTGGAGCTGAACCCAAAGCATAGGATACGTCGCTGGGGGAGGGAATGGCGTAGGACAGAGGCAATGGCAGGACAGGGACTGATCTCGGGGCATGCCAACTCAGGGTTGTGTCAGAGGAACCTACCGAACCTAGACTGGGGGTCTCAGACGTAAGTTGTGATGATGTTGTTGATGAGCGCGTTAACCAATCTACCACGGCAGATGCGTTACTGGTGGAGACCCGACCGCTAGCAGATATTGGCAGATTAGGTCTCTCAGCGTGACTCCTGCTGCTACTGGCCCCCAGTCTGCTGCGACCTCTGCCTGCGGAATCTTGGCCTCTGCCACTCCTCTTTTCACTTCCAGGCACTTGTCTGCCCGACATAGTCTAACTGGCGTGGTAGTAGGTGAAATTTTAAGAACCCCCCAGGCAGCAGTGGGTCTATATGAAACAGAATATAATGCACACCAAAAGTGAGCAGTAACACTCAGCCTCCAACAGGCCTGCTTAGTGTAAATAAGAGAGCTGCTTAGTGTAAATAAAGAGGGGTATGGTATGTTACAGAATGGGATGCCCCAACAGCAGAGCACCTGGGAGCAGTAGTACTATGCACAGCAAAAGTGTCTTTATCAGGCCAAATGACTTTTAGAATAAGTGCAAAGGGGTATAGTAAATAGAGGCTGGTGTAGTCACAGAATGGGATGCCCCAACAGCAGTGCACCTGGGAGCAGTAGTACTATGCAAAGCAAAAGTGTTTTTATCAGGCCAAATTACTTTTAGAATAAGTGCAAATAGTTATAGTAAATAGAGGCTGGTGTAGTCACAGAATGGGATGTCCCAACAGCAGTGCACCTGGGAGCAGTAGTACTATGCAAAGCAAAAGTGTCTTTATCAGGCCAAATTACTTTTAGAATAAGTGCAAAGGGTTATAGTAAATAGAGGCTGGTGTAGTCACAAAATGGGATGCCACAACAGCAGTGCACCTGGGAGCAGTAGTACTATGCAAAGCAAAAGTGTCTTTATCAGGCCAAATTACTTTTAGAATAAGTGCAAAGGGTTATAGTAAATAGAGGCTGGTGTAGTCACAGAATGAGATGTCACAACAGCAGTGCACCTGGGAGCAGTATTACTATGCACAGCAAAAGTGTCTTTATCAGGCCAAATTACTTTTAGAATAAGTGCAAAGGGTTATAGTAAATAGAGGCTGGTGTAGTCACAGAATGGGATGCCACAACAGCAGTGCACCTTGGAGCAGTAGTACTATGCAAAGCAAAAGTGTCTTTATCAGGCCAAATTACTTTTAGAATAAGTGCAAAGGGTTATAGTAAATAGAGGCTGGTGTAGTTACAGAATGGGATGCCACAACAGCAGTGCACCTGGGAGCAGTAGTACTATGCACAGCAAAAGTGTCTTTATCAGGCCAAATTACTTTTAGAATAAGTGCAAAGGGTTATAGTAAATAGAGGCTGGTGTAGTCACAGAATGGGATGCCACAACAGCAGTGCACCTGGGAGCAGTAGTACTATGCAAAGCAAAAGTGTCTTTATCAGGCCAAATTACTTTTAGAATAAGTGCAAAGGGTTATAGTAAATAGAGGCTGGTGTAGTCACAGAATGGGATGCCACAACAGCAGTGCACCTGGGAGCAGTAGTACTATGCAAAGCAAAAGTGTCTTTATCAGGCCAAATTACTTTTAGAATAAGTGCAAAGGGTTATAGTAAATAGAGGCTGGTGTAGTCACAGAATGGGATGCCACAACAGCAGTGCACCTGGGAGCAGTAGTACTATGCAAAGCAAAAGTGTCTTTATGAGGCCAAATTACTTTTAGAATAAGTGCAAAGGGTTATAGTAAATAGAGGCTGGTATAGTCACAGAATGGGATGCCACAACAGCAGTGCACGTGGGAGCAGTAGTACTATGCACAGCAAAAGTGTCTTTATCAGGCCAAATTACTTTTAGAATAAGTGCAAAGGGTCATAGTAAATAGAGGCTGGTATAGTCACAGAATGGGATGCCACAACAGCAGTGCACCTGGAAGCAGTAGTACTATGCAAAGCAAAAGTGTCTTTATCAGGCCAAATTACTTTTAGAATAAGTGCAAAGGGTTATAGTAAATAGAGGCTGGTGTAGTCACAGAATGGGATGCCACAACAGCAGTGCACCTGGGAGCAGTAGTACTATGCACAGCAAACGTGTCTTTATCAGGCCAAATTACTTTTAGAATAAGTGCAAAGGGTTATAGTAAATAGAGGCTGGTGTAGTCACAGAATGGGATGCCACAACAGCAGTGCACCTGGGAGCAGTAGTACTATGCACAGCAAAAGTGTCTTTATCAGGCCAAATTACTTTTAGAATAAGTGCAAAGGGTTATAGTAAATAGAGGCTGGTGTAGTCACAGAATGGGATGCAACAACAACAGTGCACCTGGGAGCAGTAGTACTATGCAAAGCAAAAGTTTCTTTATCAGGCCAAATTACTTTTAGAATAAGTGCAAAGGGTTATAGTAAATAGAGGCTGGTGTAGTCACAGAATGGGATGCCACAACAGCAGTGCACCTGGGAGCAGTAGTACTATGCAAAGCAAAAGTGTCTTTATCAGGCCAAATTACTTTTAGAATAAGTGCAAAGGGTTATAGTAAATAGAGGCTGGTGTAGTCACAGAATGGGATGCCACAACAGCAGTGCACCTGGGAGCAGTAGTACTATGCAAAGCAAAAGTGTCTTTATCAGGCCAAATTACTTTTAGAATAAGTGCAAAGGGTTATAGTAAATAGAGGCTGGTGTAGTCACAGAATGGGATGCCACAACAGCAGTGCACCTGGGAGCAGTAGTACTATGCAAAGCAAAAGTGTCTTTATCAGGCCAAATTACTTTTAGAATAAGTGCAAAGGGTTATAGTAAATAGAGGCTGGTGTAGTCACAGAATGGGATGCCCCAACCGCAGTGCACCTGGGAGCAGTAGTACTATGCAAAGCAAAAGTGTCTTTATCAGGCCAAATTACTTTTAGAATAAGTGCAAAGGGTTATAGTAAATAGAGGCTGGTGTAGTCACAGAATGGGATGCCACAACAGCAGTGCACCTGGGAGCAGTAGTACTATGCAAAGCAACAGTGGTTAACCAGGGTGAAACAGCTAACAAAGCCAGTGACCCAGGCAGTAACACTCAGGCTGCATGAAAACAAAAAAAAATCCCTGTCACTGTATCCGTTTTTTTCCTACCTTTCCCTGCTTCTCCCTGACTTCCTGCCTGTCTGCCGCCTGTCTACTGGCTGTCTACTGGCTGTCCCTAACTCTCTACCTATCTCTCCTTGAATACAGTCTGCAGTGTCCTCCTGAGTCCTGGCTCTCACGAATGCAATAGACAAATGCGCAAAAGCAAGATGGCCGCCGCCTTATATAGCGCTGTGACATCACCGGGGCTTGCTGGCTGCTGATAGGCTGCATGTGACTGTCCCAGCATACACTGCCCCAGCTTACATGTCTGGACATGTCACGTAGACCATCCTAGAATGCCTGTCATTGAAATGAATGGATTTTAGAAAAAAACTTCGCCCGATCGAATCGCGGGGAAATTCGGATTCGATCCGAATCGAATTTGTCATGAAATTCGGATCGAATCCGGGTTCGTCCGGATCGATTCGCTCATCCCTACTCATTATGTTGTTGCCATTTCTTCCTGTTGTTGTTGCAACACCAGAAAATTTGATTTCACCGCTGCCATGCGCTCCTCAAGTCTTGCTTGCAGCTGATGCTGAAAGTAGGACTCCAACATGCGTTTCCCTAAATCAAATAACTTCTCAGTTGTTGGTACTCTGCGTGGTGGTTTTTGTGTAGTGCTCTATAAAAGTAATTGAAGAAAATGTTAACAAATGTTTTATTAAATTATACAAATCCTAACAAAAACATAATTTACTACTTCAACACGTACCGTTTGTGCTGTTGGAGTTTGCTGAGCACATGGCACTTGCGAGGAGTCCACATCCAATTCCCCAAAAAAGGATGACTGCTATTAATAAACAGGGGTGTGTGTTTGGCTCCTAAAACACTAGTAAATTTAAACATTTTCAGATATATTACAAAGCATTTCCATCATACCTGTGTGTGGTCCTCCCCAGGTCAGGAGTTTGGCTGCCAGGAGTGGGCAAATATTCATCCGATAATGATGGCAAATTCACGTATGCTAAATTAAGAATATTATATTAAATTAAGCAAGTTAGTTATTGCACTTGTTCAAGTTAGCATGTGATTTACACAAAAGTATAACCTTGATGGTTAATTGGGAATTACATACATACGCAATGTTGGAGGGGTCATTTTCAAACATTAGAAAACTGCCTGTTCGCATACAATTACAATATTATTATACACCCATACCCGCCATATCGGAGAAGTCCTGATTGAATGCATCATCGGAAAGTTGCCCTACAAACACATTTCAAAAACATTATGCTTTTCATACCTTATAAGCATCAGGCATCAAGGATATACAACATCATGTATTCTTAAAAGTATGTAAAATACTTACCAACATCCATAGCAGCCTCTCTTTGAAGAGCACTTTCAGGACCAGGACATCATGTATTCAGGCCTATTTTAAGCAGCAATAAATAAAATTAATATAATGTGTCCAAGGGGTTTTTGCAGAAAGTATGAAAAAAAGTCCACAATAAATAATGCATGTTAAAGGAATACACATTGAATATAAATTAGCACATGAAAGTAATTTTTTTTAAATCAAGAAATTATACAACCCTGCTGGCATATGGCATATGCAAACTCCTACCCTTTTTTGTATTACAAATGTGGATACATTTTCAGTAAAGGATACAGTAAGATTATTTCTACACCTCAACTGACTCCTAGTGGCCTGCTACACAGAAAGTGGGGTCCAAAGATGGAGGTGGGAGTTGGCCTACAAATATAACAAATACAACCTATAAATAGAAATACCTGAAAAACCATTACAATAGATACAATAATGCATACACTTACAGGCTTCCAAAGAACATGTGGATTCTTGAGGAGATGCTGAGTCCATGCTGAGGGTTTCTTTAAAAAAATCCAAAACAAAATTTACATTTGCAATTTAAAAACCTAATAAAAATCATCATTAAATGTAACACGCAATGCATTATAAAATGCTTCTTTACCATGCACATCTGGCTGCCTTGAAGTGGTGGTTGGGGGAAGGGCAGTGCTGCCCAGGCCTCAGGCTCAGAAGCCTCAGATGCACCTGGTACGTCTGAAAACCAAAAAAATATAATTGTAACACAACATATATTTTATATGAAGCTTTACCTGTGGAATAAATGCAGCTTATATATTTTAATTATTTTTTAATATACCGTATTTATCGGCGTATAACACGCAGTTTTAAAACTAAAATTGCAAGCTTAAACCCTGCCTGCGTGTTATACGCCGATACTGCGTGTTATACGCCGGGTCCCAAACTACCTGCTCCAGCTGATTCACCGGCGCCCATGATACTCATAGAAGTGCAGCATCCATTTCATGGCAGCGTCCGCGGCTCTCTAGCTACCCTGCCTGATATAACCCCTACCTTGCAGCAGTGGCGGCAGCTCTCCAGCCACCTGCTGTTCGCTTTAAACCAATCATTGAACAAGTGGCGGCTGGAGAGCCGCCCGCTGCCTGATTTAACCCCATCCTAGCAGCAGCGGTTCGCAGCGGCCATAGAGCCGCCCGCTGCCTGTATTTTTTCTCCATCATTGCGGGTGCTTACCTTTTCGCCCGCCTGCTCTCTGGTCCCAAGTGTACGCGCCGGCATTCTCCCAATCAGCTGTGAGTCCGCAGCCGCCCGCGCTGCTGTTTTAAAGGCTGCTCCTCAGGACCCTCCGAGGCCACCGTACTTCTGACGAGTGACGTCCCTGACGTTACGCTGAGGACGTTACTCGTCAGCGCAATTAAAGAGTGACCTGAGCCTGCTAGCGACACAGGCCAGGTACTGTGGTGAAAACAAAAACATAAAGAAATATGGGTTTATGTGGGGGGGCTTGTTATGTGGAGGGGGGAAAGAGTATGTGATATGAGGGGTGGGGTTATATGGTACAGGTGGTATCAGGACTATGTGGTACAGGGGGATTAGGTTGTACAGGTGGATCTGGGGGGGGGGGGATTAGGTGGTACAGGGGGATCAGAGGGGGGGAAATGATGTACAGAAGAGGGTGGGGAAGTGAAGTGGCAGAGGGGGAAATGAACCGCATGTCTGACGGTAACTTTTATTGTTTAAACAGCTATAGGTAAAATACTGTATATCCCTGATGGAATCAAGACAGAAGCGTTCAGCATATACAGCTGCTTTCAAGTTAAAAGTTGTAGAATATGCCAAGCAACATGGGAAAATTTTACTCAAATTTTTGTGTTAAAATGGGGAATGCGTGTTATACGCCGGTGCGTGTTATACGCCGATAAATACGGTATATATATTTTTAAACAATAAATAAAAATAAACATCAATTTACCTTCACCCCAGCCTGTGGTGTCATCCCACACGCTGCAGCCGACGAAGTGGAATCTTGCTCCTCAGCATCTCCTCATATGGGCGATATGTGCTCTTTGGAGCCTGCTTTTCCTACTATCCACTATAAGGTCAGACTCCATCTTTTTCATAAGGGCCCTTCTCAATGTGTAGAAGCGTTTTTTGCAGGCTATGCTAGTGTGTGAATATTGAGCTGAGCTGGTAAGCTCCTCTGCAATGGCATCCCACAATTTGCTCCTTTCTTGTTTGCCCAAGCCCCGACTTTGTGACCCATATAACAAAGGCCACTTAGCCAGGGTCAGCCTCACAAAAGTATTACTATCCCCCAAATTAAATTCTGGCTCCCTCTTAGCAAAAGGATGCTTAGCGTGTGGTGCTGCACTACCAATAGGCTGCGTCTTCTTCCTTGAAGGAGGTCTACGGGTACCACACAGCCCACTGGTACTGGGAGCCCCAGGGGACCCACCAGTCCCAGTTAGATTTCCAGAATTTGTCTCCATCCTGTAGCTGCAAACACCACCAACAACAACACACACAAGGACGCATGCAAACTACAGAATGGCAACAATTGCTGTATGTGTGGTGTAGTTTTAAGTGCTAGTTGAACCAATCACAACCAGCCCATGTTAATTGAAGCTCACATTCTATACAGGTGTGTGTGCATAGATTTAACCTTACTAGACAAATTGATTTATATACAACACATGCTTCATGTAATTAGTTTAAATAGCTAGCTTGTTAAACAATGTAAAACACAAGATTACTTACATCTTCCAATATATGTGAACACACTCCCAAATGGTGAAAGGCTAGCGGCTATTTGAATTTCTAAAACGTTTGTCTGATTGGGCCAAAGAGTTAGCTATGTGACCATATACGCACAATTACACAACAACTGATACGCAAGGTGTTTCCGCAACACCTGTGTATCGCTAATAACATACTGGAAGCAACACTGAGATGTGCTTGCGGCTATAAAGTGTACGATACATTGGGATAAGTTAAGTATAAATAACGCTTTGTATGTAATTTATAATCTTTGGACGCTCTGGCAAAGGCTGTAGTGTATTTGTGATGTGCATATTGGAATTTAAATGAACAAAGGGGGGTGGGAGCAGCTCAATCACTATTTATACAAAATTATCAACATTATTATTCAGGGCCTGGGAACTAATTTACTGCCCAGTTTAACCCTCTCATCAACTAAATATCAAGCAACAAACATGTCTAGCTATGTGGAAAGACAGAGATTTGGTTGCACATATCTGCAGATACATGTGGAAGCCACACTGCCCCGGCAAGGCACTCTGTATTTAGTGTGGTCCCTACTCTTAATTCTGAGTCCCCAAAGTTGGGACATGCAATGCAGACAAATATCTGTGAGCTACTCACCTGGGAAGCCGCCAGCCTCCCTTTAGAACACTTCACAGGGAGAAATCCATATTGACTGAACCTCTCCCTGCTTGTGCTCATGGCAATTCAAATGAACAAAGGGGGGTGGGAGCAGCTCAATCACTATTTATACAAAATTATCAACATTATTATTCAGGGCCTGGGAACTAATTTACTGCCCAGTTTAACCCTCTCATCAACTAAATATCAAGCAACAAACATGTCTAGCTATGTGGAAAGACAGAGATTTGGTTGCACATATCTGCAGATACATGTGGAAGCCACACTGCCCCGGCAAGGCACTCTGTATTTAGTGTGGTCCCTACTCTTAATTCTGAGTCCCCAAAGTTGGGACATGCAATGCAGACAAATATCTGTGAGCTACTCACCTGGGAAGCCGCCAGCCTCCCTTTAGAACACTTCACAGGGAGAAATCCATATTGACTGAACCTCTCCCTGCTTGTGCTCATGGCAATTCAAATGAACAAAGGGGGGTGGGAGCAGCTCAATCACTATTTATACAAAATTATCAACATTATTATTCAGGGCCTGGGAACTAATTTACTGCCCAGTTTAACCCTCTCATCAACTAAATATCAAGCAACAAACATGTCTAGCTATGTGGAAAGACAGAGATTTGGTTGCACATATCTGCAGATACATGTGGAAGCCACACTGCCCCGGCAAGGCACTCTGTATTTAGTGTGGTCCCTACTCTTAATTCTGAGTCCCCAAAGTTGGGACATGCAATGCAGACAAATATCTGTGAGCTACTCACCTGGGAAGCCGCCAGCCTCCCTTTAGAACACTTCACAGGGAGAAATCCATATTGACTGAACCTCTCCCTGCTTGTGCTCATGGCAATTCAAATGAACAAAGGGGGGTGGGAGCAGCTCAATCACTATTTATACAAAATTATCAACATTATTATTCAGGGCCTGGGAACTAATTTACTGCCCAGTTTAACCCTCTCATCAACTAAATATCAAGCAACAAACATGTCTAGCTATGTGGAAAGACAGAGCAGGGAGCACAAGCAGGGAGAAATTCAGTCAATATGGATTTCTCCCTGTGAAGTGTTCTAAAGGGAGGCTGGCTGCTTCCCAGGTGAGTAGCTCTCAGATATTTGTCTGCATTGCATGTCCCAACTTTGGGGACTCAGAATTAAGAGTAGGGACCACACTAAACACAGAGTGCCTTGCCGGGGCAGTGTGGCTTCCACATGTATCTGCAGATATATGCAACCAAATCTCTGTCTTTCCACATAGCTAGACATGTTTGTTGCTTGATATTTGGTTGATGAGAGGGTTAAACTGGGCGGTAAATTGGTTCCCAGGCCCTGAATAATAATAATAATTTTGTATAAATAATAGTGACTGAGCTGCTCCCCCCCCCCCCCCCCTTTGTTCATTTGAATTGCCCATGAGCACAAGCAGGGAGAAATTCAGTCAATATGGATTTCTCCCTGTGAAGTGTTCTAAAGGGAGGCTGGCTGCTTCCCAGGTGAGTAGCTCTCAGATATTTGTCTGCATTGCATGTCCCAACTTTGGGGACTCAGAATTAAGAGTAGGGACCACACTAAACACAGAGTGCCTTGCCGGGGCAGTGTGGCTTCCACATGTATCTGCAGATATATGCAACCAAATCTCTGTCTTTCCACATAGCTAGACATGTTTGTTGCTTGATATTTGGTTGATGAGAGGGTTAAACTGGGCGGTAAATTGGTTCCCAGGCCCTGAATAATAATAATAATTTTGTATAAATAATAGTGACTGAGCTGCTCCCCCCCCCCCCCCCCTTTGTTCATTTGAATTGCCATGAGCACAAGCAGGGAGAAATTCAGTCAATATGGATTTCTCCCTGTGAAGTGTTCTAAAGGGAGGCTGGCTGCTTCCCAGGTGAGTAGCTCTCAGATATTTGTCTGCATTGCATGTCCCAACTTTGGGGACTCAGAATTAAGAGTAGGGACCACACTAAACACAGAGTGCCTTGCCGGGGCAGTGTGGCTTCCACATGTATCTGCAGATATATGCAACCAAATCTCTGTCTTTCCACATAGCTAGACATGTTTGTTGCTTGATATTTGGTTGATGAGAGGGTTAAAACTGGGCGGTAAATTGGTTCCCAGGCCCTGAATAATAATAATAATTTTGTATAAATAATAGTGACTGAGCTGCTCCCCCCCCCCCCCCCCTTTGTTCATTTGAATTGCCATGAGCACAAGCAGGGAGAAATTCAGTCAATATGGATTTCTCCCTGTGAAGTGTTCTAAAGGGAGGCTGGCTGCTTCCCAGGTGAGTAGCTCTCAGATATTTGTCTGCATTGCATGTCCCAACTTTGGGGACTCAGAATTAAGAGTAGGGACCACACTAAACACAGAGTGCCTTGCCGGGGCAGTGTGGCTTCCACATGTATCTGCAGATATATGCAACCAAATCTCTGTCTTTCCACATAGCTAGACATGTTTGTTGCTTGATATTTGGTTGATGAGAGGGTTAAACTGGGCGGTAAATTGGTTCCCAGGCCCTGAATAATAATAATAATTTTGTATAAATAATAGTGACTGAGCTGCTCCCCCCCCCCCCCCCCTTTGTTCATTTGAATTGCCATGAGCACAAGCAGGGAGAAATTCAGTCAATATGGATTTCTCCCTGTGAAGTGTTCTAAAGGGAGGCTGGCTGCTTCCCAGGTGAGTAGCTCTCAGATATTTGTCTGCATTGCATGTCCCAACTTTGGGGACTCAGAATTAAGAGTAGGGACCACACTAAACACAGAGTGCCTTGCCGGGGCAGTGTGGCTTCCACATGTATCTGCAGATATATGCAACCAAATCTCTGTCTTTCCACATAGCTAGACATGTTTGTTGCTTGATATTTGGTTGATGAGAGGGTTAAACTGGGCGGTAAATTGGTTCCCAGGCCCTGAATAATAATAATAATTTTGTATAAATAATAGTGACTGAGCTGCTCCCCCCCCCCCCCCCCCTTTGTTCATTTGAATTGCCATGAGCACAAGCAGGGAGAAATTCAGTCAATATGGATTTCTCCCTGTGAAGTGTTCTAAAGGGAGGCTGGCTGCTTCCCAGGTGAGTAGCTCTCAGATATTTGTCTGCATTGCATGTCCCAACTTTGGGGACTCAGAATTAAGAGTAGGGACCACACTAAACACAGAGTGCCTTGCCGGGGCAGTGTGGCTTCCACATGTATCTGCAGATATATGCAACCAAATCTCTGTCTTTCCACATAGCTAGACATGTTTGTTGCTTGATATTTGGTTGATGAGAGGGTTAAACTGGGCGGTAAATTGGTTCCCAGGCCCTGAATAATAATAATAATTTTGTATAAATAATAGTGACTGAGCTGCTCCCCCCCCCCCCCCCCCTTTGTTCATTTGAATTGCCATGAGCACAAGCAGGGAGAAATTCAGTCAATATGGATTTCTCCCTGTGAAGTGTTCTAAAGGGAGGCTGGCTGCTTCCCAGGTGAGTAGCTCTCAGATATTTGTCTGCATTGCATGTCCCAACTTTGGGGACTCAGAATTAAGAGTAGGGACCACACTAAACACAGAGTGCCTTGCCGGGGCAGTGTGGCTTCCACATGTATCTGCAGATATATGCAACCAAATCTCTGTCTTTCCACATAGCTAGACATGTTTGTTGCTTGATATTTGGTTGATGAGAGGGTTAAACTGGGCGGTAAATTGGTTCCCAGGCCCTGAATAATAATAATAATTTTGTATAAATAATAGTGACTGAGCTGCTCCCCCCCCCCCCCCTTTGTTCATTTGAATTGCCATGAGCACAAGCAGGGAGAAATTCAGTCAATATGGATTTCTCCCTGTGAAGTGTTCTAAAGGGAGGCTGGCTGCTTCCCAGGTGAGTAGCTCTCAGATATTTGTCTGCATTGCATGTCCCAACTTTGGGGACTCAGAATTAAGAGTAGGGACCACACTAAACACAGAGTGCCTTGCCGGGGCAGTGTGGCTTCCACATGTATCTGCAGATATATGCAACCAAATCTCTGTCTTTCCACATAGCTAGACATGTTTGTTGCTTGATATTTGGTTGATGAGAGGGTTAAACTGGGCGGTAAATTGGTTCCCAGGCCCTGAATAATAATAATAATTTTGTATAAATAATAGTGACTGAGCTGCTCCCCCCCCCCCCCCCTTTGTTCATTTGAATTGCCATGAGCACAAGCAGGGAGAAATTCAGTCAATATGGATTTCTCCCTGTGAAGTGTTCTAAAGGGAGGCTGGCTGCTTCCCAGGTGAGTAGCTCTCAGATATTTGTCTGCATTGCATGTCCCAACTTTGGGGACTCAGAATTAAGAGTAGGGACCACACTAAACACAGAGTGCCTTGCCGGGGCAGTGTGGCTTCCACATGTATCTGCAGATATATGCAACCAAATCTCTGTCTTTCCACATAGCTAGACATGTTTGTTGCTTGATATTTGGTTGATGAGAGGGTTAAACTGGGCGGTAAATTGGTTCCCAGGCCCTGAATAATAATAATAATTTTGTATAAATAATAGTGACTGAGCTGCTCCCCCCCCCCCCCCTTTGTTCATTTGAATTGCCATGAGCACAAGCAGGGAGAAATTCAGTCAATATGGATTTCTCCCTGTGAAGTGTTCTAAAGGGAGGCTGGCTGCTTCCCAGGTGAGTAGCTCTCAGATATTTGTCTGCATTGCATGTCCCAACTTTGGGGACTCAGAATTAAGAGTAGGGACCACACTAAACACAGAGTGCCTTGCCGGGGCAGTGTGGCTTCCACATGTATCTGCAGATATATGCAACCAAATCTCTGTCTTTCCACATAGCTAGACATGTTTGTTGCTTGATATTTGGTTGATGAGAGGGTTAAACTGGGCGGTAAATTGGTTCCCAGGCCCTGAATAATAATAATAATTTTGTATAAATAATAGTGACTGAGCTGCTCCCCCCCCCCCCCCTTTGTTCATTTGAATTGCCATGAGCACAAGCAGGGAGAAATTCAGTCAATATGGATTTCTCCCTGTGAAGTGTTCTAAAGGGAGGCTGGCTGCTTCCCAGGTGAGTAGCTCTCAGATATTTGTCTGCATTGCATGTCCCAACTTTGGGGACTCAGAATTAAGAGTAGGGACCACACTAAACACAGAGTGCCTTGCCGGGGCAGTGTGGCTTCCACATGTATCTGCAGATATATGCAACCAAATCTCTGTCTTTCCACATAGCTAGACATGTTTGTTGCTTGATATTTGGTTGATGAGAGGGTTAAACTGGGCGGTAAATTGGTTCCCAGGCCCTGAATAATAATAATAATTTTGTATAAATAATAGTGACTGAGCTGCTCCCCCCCCCCCCCCTTTGTTCATTTGAATTGCCATGAGCACAAGCAGGGAGAAATTCAGTCAATATGGATTTCTCCCTGTGAAGTGTTCTAAAGGGAGGCTGGCTGCTTCCCAGGTGAGTAGCTCTCAGATATTTGTCTGCATTGCATGTCCCAACTTTGGGGACTCAGAATTAAGAGTAGGGACCACACTAAACACAGAGTGCCTTGCCGGGGCAGTGTGGCTTCCACATGTATCTGCAGATATATGCAACCAAATCTCTGTCTTTCCACATAGCTAGACATGTTTGTTGCTTGATATTTGGTTGATGAGAGGGTTAAACTGGGCGGTAAATTGGTTCCCAGGCCCTGAATAATAATAATAATTTTGTATAAATAATAGTGACTGAGCTGCTCCCCCCCCCCCCCCCTTTGTTCATTTGAATTGCCATGAGCACAAGCAGGAGAAATTCAGTCAATATGGATTTCTCCCTGTGAAGTGTTCTAAAGGGAGGCTGGCTGCTTCCCAGGTGAGTAGCTCTCAGATATTTGTCTGCATTGCATGTCCCAACTTTGGGGACTCAGAATTAAGAGTAGGGACCACACTAAACACAGAGTGCCTTGCCGGGGCAGTGTGGCTTCCACATGTATCTGCAGATATATGCAACCAAATCTCTGTCTTTCCACATAGCTAGACATGTTTGTTGCTTGATATTTGGTTGATGAGAGGGTTAAACTGGGCGGTAAATTGGTTCCCAGGCCCTGAATAATAATAATAATTTTGTATAAATAATAGTGACTGAGCTGCTCCCCCCCCCCCCCCTTTGTTCATATTGGAATTTAGCCAGACAAAGGCAGTCTGTGTCTCATTAATACTGTGGTTTTGGTTGGTCTCTATTACTTCAGTGCTGTTTATATCTGTGTTTAATTTTTTTGGATTACTCAAATTTTTGTTAGGAAACAGAACGTTAGCACTATGATGGTGGACTATACACCATTTTCCCCCTTAGCTGTTTCTAACTTGGGAGTCATACTTTCATCAGGTTTTTTGTTTTACCTTCCAATACCCCTGGTTGAGTTTAGGCCAGCATTTAAAAAAATGTCATTTTGCTTTGCTTAAAATCTGGATTGTTTTTGTGTGTGAGTCTAAAGCTCTGTATATTTGTGTATTGTATGAGATATGGCCACTTGTAGGCAGAAAGATTTTGGAGTTATGTTTAGTTTGTGGATATCTTGTATTGGCAGCGCAGAGGAAGGGCAGGAGCCAAGGGAAGAAACAGCTCTGAGAGTACGGGCACCCAGATGTTTTCCCATCTGCCTCTCTGTATGGGATCTAAGTGACGAGCAGATCAGAAGTAGAGATTCCATCTGAATCGTGCAGCACTTAGCCCACCACTAGAAGGTCACACTCCATTTCTGCCATTGTTCGTCTTTGTGCGTCCCTTAACATTCTGGCATGGGGAACTTTCCAGGCTACCGCAGCACTCCTCAGCGGCATCAGCCAGGCCACCATGAGCCGCATATTGCATAAGGTAGTGCTGGCAATATGTGACTCAATCCCTATCTATATAATATTTCCTGAGGAGGAGGTGGCTAAGATCAAGCAGGCATTCTACTGCATGGCAGGGATACCTAATGTCCTAGGGGGCCTGCATGGGACACAAATCCCTTTCCGCCCACCACGAGCACAGGAACTGCATTATAGAAATCTAAAGCAGTTCCATTCAATCAATATGATGGGGGTGTGCGATCCTGAGATGAAGCTGAGGGCTGTGAGGTCAGGATTCCCTAGGTCTTGCCATGATTCATATGTGCTACATCAATCTGCCCTTTGCCGCAGGATGACTACTAGGTTAGTACTTGCTAACATTCACCAACAAAGCTCAAGCAGACCTTAAACCGGACATGATTTAATGAAAAGCATGATTTAATGAAAAGCCCAAACCCTTAAAAAACTATTCCCCAGCATCTAAAACTAATATATTTTACAGTTTTAGTCACTTTCCTATTATTCTTTCCTCCATTGGGCTTCAACTCTGTTCAGGACTCTAGCATACGGGTGCCGCCATCTTGCCTCAGAAGCATCACATACTGAGGAGAGCAGGGGGGGGGGGGAAGTGCAGGGGAGCGGGTTATAGCTGTGACAGAGCAGGGCCGGAGTCAGCGAAAGGTCAGCAATCCCAGAATACAGAGCGACACAGTCAGAAGGCACTTCCTGTTTACAGGCTGCCTGATGATCCATGAGCCGCCATCTTGGATGTTTAAAGGTTCATAACATGCAGTAGATGCAGGATGGATGATTTTTAATGTGAGCAATCTGTATGTACAGGGTGTGGGAAACATATAAGATAGACTTTTATTCAGAGTGAAGGTCCGCTAGGTCCTATAGGTGGAGTAGTTTGACTAACATTTGTTTATTTTCCAGTTTTTTTCCAGCAGATAAGGGTTATGGCCAAAAAAACATGGCTAATGACTCCGCTCCGCAATCCACAAAGGCCTGCGCATGTAAAATACAATGCAGAACGTAGAAAAACAAGGTGTATTGTGGAAAGAAGCATCGGCCTCCTCAAAGCAAGATTTCTCTGTTTGGCACGCCCAGGAGGGGAAATGTTAAATAGTCCTGAAAAGGTGTCCAAAATAATCCTAGCCTGCTGTGTGCTACACAACCTTTGTATTTTGCACAGAATTCCAGCCCCAGAAGAAACAGGTACCCAACATGCCTGCAGACAGTAGTGAGGATACTCAAACTTGCTCAGCCGGCGGGAACAAATGATTAATTCGTTCTTTGAGGTAAGTGACCCAAGCAACCATCTAAAACAATTACAGTAATAAATGGGGACATTATACTTTCAGTATAACATAGCTTAAAAGCTCATTATAAAAAAAAACAAAAAAAAACAGATGTACCAAAATAATTTAAAACTTTTTCACTTCCAGGCACCATGAAGAAAAATTTGATTTGAAAAGATTTTCATGCTTTTTGATTTGGATTTAATCACAAAAAAACAAAGATAAAAAACATTATTATAAATAAACATATGGTGACTTAAGTTAAATATTTACGTTCTTTAAAGTGGTTTGTGTGATGTGGTTTGTTAAAAAAAGAAAAACATTGGTTAATACACCACTACAGCATTTTAACGCTCAGACGCTGCATTGAATAAGAGTGAGTGACTGTACAATGCCTTTATAGCGACTTACAAACACCAAATTCATCAATGCCGGCCATGTGACTACAGCGGCTGAGGCGCTCTGTAATAGCGGCTCACAGCCGATCAGAGCGACCACTAGCAGTCGCTCTTAGTGCCGCTGTACAGACGCTCATCTGCCGATACCTGGCACTAGTAATGAATCACCCTCTTAGCCAAATCTGATTAAGGGGGTTATTTAAAAAAACACTAGCGCCAGGTAGTGCCACGTACAGGCAGATAGCATCAGGTGAATGCTGGGCACTGTATGTGAATACCACATTTAAGAAAGCGAATCTGGTGAGCACCTTTAACAGCGCCATGTAGCGTCACATATCACTGGAAGCGGCTCAGCATATCGTGCCGGTACTCTAGGCTCAGGAGCGGCATGTAGTACCTTTCGCTCAGTAGCAGCCATACATTTCAATTAGAGATGAGCAAATCGATTCTGACGAACCCGAATATCCGAATATCGCTGCGATTCGATCGCTCGAACCGCTTCCTTAAAACTCCATTTACTGCTATACAGTCCATCTAAAATGGTGGATCCACATGTCAGGACATGTCCCATGGGGCAAGGAATTCTGGCTAGGTGTCACATGCTACCTATCAGCAGACAGGCTTACCGATGATGTCACAGCCCCATATAAACGACGGCCATTTTGCGGAAGATCATTCTGACACTGTATTGCGGCCAGAGCAGATCAGGCAGGGAGAGAGTGAGGGACAGATAGACAGACAGACAGACAGACAGACAGATAGGTAGATAGATACAGCGAGGGAGAGATAGATAGATAGATAGATAGATAGATAGATAGAACAGAAGAAGCTGAGCGAGGGACAGATAGAGAAGGAGAGAGGCTGTGATAGTGACAGAGAAAGACAGGGACAGTTTAAAGTGTTTGCATTAGCTTTCAAGCCTATTTAGTGTTAATAACACACCTGCCTATTTAGCTTTTCCTGGTGTCATTCTTTAAAAAGCATGCTAGCATTAATATTTCAAGAGTACCTGTCTATTAACTGGTTGCATTTTGTAATCAAAGTCACTTTTCCACTATCAAAGCAGCCAACCTGTGTATTTGAAGAGGGGACATCCCAAATACTAGCATAAATATTTCAAGAGTACCTGTCTATTAACTGGTTGCATTTTATAATCAAACCAGTGTATTTGAAGAGGGGACATCCCAAACACTAGCATAAATATTTCAAGGGTACATGTCTATTAACTGGTTGCATTTTGAAATCAAAGTCACTTTTCCACTATCAAAGCAGCCAACTTGTGTATTTGAAGAGCGGGCATCCCAAACACTAGCATACATATTTCAAGAGTACCTGTTTATTAACTGGCTGCATTTTGTAATCAAAGTCACTTTTCCACTATCAAAGCAGCCAACCTGTGTATTTGAAGATGGGGCATCCCAAACACTAGCATAAATATTTCAAGGGTACATGTCTATTAACTGGTTGCATTTTGTAATCAAAGTCACTTTGACACTTGCCTACTTACCTTTTGCCTTTTGTATAAAAAAGTCTGGTTTTCAAGTTTAAAGCACCCATTGCCTTTCACTGGGGGCCATTGTCAGTGCTACCACTTATCTTTTAAGAGTACCTGCCTACTAACCTTTTGCCTTTTGTATAAAAAAATCTGGTTTTCAAGTTTAAAGAACCCATTGCCTTTCACCGGGGGGGGCATCCCGAATACTATCACTTTTAAGAGTACCTGCATCTTTACCTTTTTTACATTTTGAACAAAAACCACGTTTTAAAACTGCCTGTGGTGCATTTAACTCTGACCAGGGGCATCCTGTGTAAGACCATCTGACAGTGTCTTTTTGCATTAGTTTTTAGCTACAGTGTCTGCCTATTTTGATCAAACTTTTCTACACACCTGCTGTTACAAAAATACTGTTCTAGGTGTAGTGTAGTGTATTGTTTTCCCCTCCTAAACGCTGTAAAAATATCAGGCAGAGATGTGCCAGGATGTGCACCGAGGAGAGGCCTAGATTCATCAGGAAGAGGTCACAGCAGACTAGGGGCGAGTGGCAGCAGGAGTCGCGGTGAGAGGCCTGATCTCCGGGTATCTGCTAGCAGTTGTGTCTTGACCAGCAACGCATCTGCCGTCATCGATTGGTTAACGCGGTCATCGACCTCATCATAAGTGACATCTGACACCACCAGTCAACAGTCGGTATGTTCTTCGGACACAACCCTGAGTTGGCATGGCCCGGGAGCAGCCCCTGTCCTTCAATTGCCTCTGTCCTAAGCCCCCCCTCCAGCCACCCTATCTTATGCTTTGGGTTCAGCTCCACTATTCAGTGAGGACGATGTGTTAGAGGACAGTCAGCAGCTACTGCCCAGCTAAGAAATGGAGGAGACATCTGCCACTTCTTTCGCTTGGCAGACAAACCATGAGGAGGAGAGTGGCGTGGGAGGTGGTGTGGCGAGCGTTCTGTCTCCTGCAGCACACGCTGTTGTGGAAACCAAGGAGGACATCAGTGACGTGCAGACACAAGTCGATGATGATGATGATGATGAAGCCAATCACACTTGGGAGCCGGGTGCAGAAGGGGCTTCATCATCATCAGGAGAAGAGGGTCCCAGGTTGCCCTAGAGTCAGCAGCTGAGGCAGCAAGGTGGTAGTAGGGTTGGCAGTCAGCATGGTGGCAGAATTGGGATGTCTGGAGCCACACATGGCCAGGGGCGGGGTAGACCACCTGCTGCGCGGCAGGCTGCCTTCCCGGGAGGTAGTGGAGCAGGGGTTCCTGGAGTTGGCAGCAGTAGCAGTGAATTAGTGCGGACTGTTGAAGGGAAAATTAGCTACTCGGCAGTGTGGCACTTTTACATCAAGCATCCGCAGGAGGGTAACCTGGCCATATGCAAGATGTGTAGACAGAAGGTAAAGCGTGGCCAGGGCCCCAATGTTGGTACCACGGCCCTGCGGCAACACATGCAGCGTCACCTGGGAGACCTGGGAGATCCGAGGCTCCGAAGTGGGGGTCCAGTCTGCTGCGTCAGCCAGTGCCATGCCACTTCCAATTTCACCCAGCCAAGGCTCCAGCACCTCAGCTGAAGGTAGCTGTGCATCATACCCATCCTATGCCGCTCCAGATGCTCCTGCTCCTCCTACTAAAAGTCAGTCATCCCGCCAGCAATCCATCAGGGAAGCCATGTCCAAGAGACAACAGTATGCGCCCACTCATCCTACGGCGCAGAAGCTAAATGTGCTCCTGTTCAAGTTGCTGGTGCTGCAGTCCCTCCCTTTTACGGTGGTGGACTCTGCACCTTTCAGAGAGCTGATGGCTAGTGCCAAGCTGAGGTGGAGAGTCCCAAGCCGTCATTTCTTTGCAAAGAAGGCCCTGCACAAATTTGTTGAGCAGAAGGTGGGCCAGTCCTTGAGCCTGTCGGTGTGCATCAAAGTGCACGACAGTGCCGACATCTGGAGCTGTAACGGTCAGGGACAATACATGTCCTTTATGGCCCACTGGGTGAATGTGGTTCCTGCACAGCAACTTGGACAGGTCACACTGCTTCGGCCTCCACGCTCCCATGCCGCTTTGACTGTCACAGTGTGTGACTCCGCCTCCTCATCCTCCGCCATCTGCTCAGCCTCCACTGTACGGTCAATTCTCAATGCCCCTTGCATGTGTGCAGGGCACGGCGGTGTCACGCTGTGCTTCACATGGTTTGCCTTGGCGAACGGATTGTGTAGAAACCCAGAAAGGGAAAGAAGAGGTGGCACCAAACAATCCCAATTTGTGCGTGGTGCAAGAGACCTTGGTGATACTAACCTTGGCATCCTTGGCGAACGGAGTCACACAGGGGAGGAGCTCCTGAAATTCATTCATCAAGAAATCAAAACATGGCTTACTCCGCGAAAATTGGAGATGGGAACCATGGTGACTGACAATGGGAGTAACATCTTGTCTGTGCTGCGACAAGGAAGCCTGAGCCATGCGCCCTGTAGGGCGCACATGTTCAACCTAGTTGTCAAGCATTTTCTGAAGTCTTCTCCCCATCTGCAAGACATCCTAACAATGGGAAGGAAACTTTGTATGCACTTCAGCCACTCCTACACCGCCAAGCACACCCTTCTTGAGCTACAGCATCAGAACGGTATCCCCCAACATAGTCTGATTTGCGATGTTTCCTCCCATTGGAATTCCACCCTACATACGTTAGATCGACTATACGAACAGAGAAAAGCCATCAATGATTTCTTGATGATCCAAGCAGATAGGGGGACTCCCCTGTGTAACTTTAATGTGAACCAGTGGCAGCTCATACGTGACACCTGCCATTTGCTCAGGCCCTTTGAGGAAGCCACTTTATTTGTCAGCCGCCAGGATTACGGCATGAATGACGTCATTCCGCTGCTTCATGTAATACAACACATGTTGGAAACCATGGCTGGTCAGGGCACTGGAGACATGGCGCATGTATTTCACTGCCACATAAACCCTGTGGGAGCTGAGGAGGAGGTTAAGTTTTGGTGAAATGGGCAGTTTATCTAGTCATCTGACAGGAGAGGAGGAGCAGGAGCAGCCATTGGAGGTAGAGGGTTGTGAGGAAGGCGAGACAGAGGACCCAGACACACCGTGGCAGTATGCAGTGGAGATGGAGACAGGTAGTCTTTCCGAGTCACTTGCACAAATGGCACGATGCATGCTCACGTGCTTGCGTAGTGACCGTAGAATTGTCTCCATTTTTCTGCGGGATGACTTCTGGCTCTCCATCTTATTGGACCCTCGCTACCGGCACAAAATGGGGGCATTTTTTAAACCCACTGAGAGGGAGGACAAACTGACCTACTACAAAGACATTCTGCGTAGTCAGTTGGCCGATGCCTATCTGTGCCATGGTCCGTCATACTCTCGCAGGTCTGTCGGGGGGACCTCTGCACTCACCTTCCACTGCCATGGCTGCCAGAGGGATGGCAGGAGCAGCAGCAGCTCCATCAGCAGCAGCCTCAGTCTTCAGTCACTAATGAGTAGCTTTCTGCACCCGCATAGTGAGGCTACTCATGAGCAGCAGGAAGACCTGGAGCAGGGCCTGAACCAGCAGGTCGTGTCATACCTTGAAATGACCATGCCAACGCACCTTGAGGATCCGCTGGACTTCTGGGCAGCCAAACTTGACTTGTGGCCGCAAGCTTTCCTGCCCGGCCAGTAGTGTGCCATCTGAGTGGGTCTTTAGTGCTGCGGGGGCCATAGTAACGCCAAGGAGAACTCGTCTGTCCACGAAAAATGTGGAGAGACTCACCTTTGTGAAGATGAATCAGGCATGGATCAGCCAGGATTTCCACCCACCAATAGCTGATGCATGTGAGTACCTGATGCATGGTAGCTCCTTCTGCTGCTGCAAACTCCAGGGTTTGTCTTTCAGGCAATATATGGGCTCCAAATGCTGCTGCCAACTCCTGGGTGTGTCTTTCAGGCAATATATATGGGCTCCTAATGCTGCTGCAGCTGCTGCCAACTCCAGGGTGTGTCTTTCAAGGGAATATATGGGCTCCTTCTGCTGCTGCCAACTCCTGGGCATGTCTTTCAGGCAATATATGGGCTCCTAATGCTGCTGCTGCTGCCAACTCCAGGGTGTGTTTTTTTTAGGCAATATATGGGCTCCTAATGCTGCTGCCAACTCCAATGTGTTTTTCAGGCAATATATGAGCTCCTAATACTGCAGCCAACTACAATGTGTTTTTCTAGGCAATATATGAGCTCCTAATACTGCTGCCAACTCCAATGTGTTTTTCAGGCAATATATGGGCTCCCTATGCTGCTGCCAACTCCAGGGTGCGTCTTTCAGGAAAAATATGGGCTCCTTATGCTGCTGCTGCCAACTCCAGGGTGTGTTTTTCAGGCAATATATGGGCTCCCTATGCTGCTGCCAACTCCTGGGTGTGTTTTTCAGGCAATATATGGGCTCCCTATGCTTCTGACAACTCCAGGGTGTGTTTTTCAGGCAATATATGGGCTCCTAATGCTGCTGCCAACTCCAGTATCCCTTTCAGGCAATATATGGGCTCCCTATGCTGCTGCCAACTCCAATGTGTTATTCAGGCAATATATGAGCTCCTAATTCTGCTGCCAACTGCAATGTGTTTTTCAGGCAATATATGGGCTCTTTACGCTGCTGCTGCCAACTCCAATGTGTTTTTCAGGCAATATATGGGCTCCCTATGCTGCTGCCAACTCCAGGGTGTGTTTTTCAGACAATATATGGGCTCCCTATGCTGCTTGCAACTCCACTTTGTGTCTTTCAGGCAATATATGGGCTCCTAATGCTGCTGCCAACTCCAGGGTGTGTCTTTCAGGCAATATATGGGCTCCTTATGCTGCTGCTGCCAACTCCAGGGTGTGTTTTTCAGGCAATATATGGGCTCCCTATGCTGCTGCCAACTCCAGGGTGTGTTTTTCAGGCAATATATGGGCTCCCTATGCTGCTGCCAACTTCAGGGTGTGTTTTTCAGGCAATATATGGGCTCCTATGCTGCTGTCAACTCCTGGGTGTGTTTTTCAGGCAATATATGGGCTCCTATGCTGCTGCCAACTTCAGGGTGTGTTTTTCAGGCAATATATGGGCTCCTATGCTGCTGTCAACTCCTGGGTGTGTTTTTCAGGCAATATATGGGCTCCTAATACTGCTGCCAACTCTAATGTGTTTTTCAGACAATTTAGGGGCTCTCTATGCTGCTGCAAACTCCACTGTGTGTCTTTCAGGCAATATATGGGCTCCCTATGCTGCTGCCAACTCCAGGGTGTGTTTTTCAGGCAATATATGGGCTCCTAATGCTGCTGCCAACTCCAATGTGTTTTTCAGGCAATATATGAGCTCCTAATACTGCAGCCAACTACAATGTGTTTTTCTAGGCAATATATGAGCTCCTAATACTGCTGCCAACTCCAATGTGTTTTTCAGGCAATATATGGGCTCCCTATGCTGCTGCCAACTCCAGGGTGCGTCTTTCAGGAAAAATATGGGCTCCTTATGCTGCTGCTGCCAACTCCAGGGTGTGTTTTTCAGGCAATATATGGGCTCCCTATGCTGCTGCCAACTCCTGGGTGTGTTTTTCAGGCAATATATGGGCTCCCTATGCTTCTGACAACTCCAGGGTGTGTTTTTCAGGCAATATATGGGCTCCTAATGCTGCTGCCAACTCCAGTATCCCTTTCAGGCAATATATGGGCTCCCTATGCTGCTGCCAACTCCAATGTGTTATTCAGGCAATATATGAGCTCCTAATTCTGCTGCCAACTGCAATGTGTTTTTCAGGCAATATATGGGCTCTTTACGCTGCTGCTGCCAACTCCAATGTGTTTTTCAGGCAATATATGGGCTCCCTATGCTGCTGCCAACTCCAGGGTGTGTTTTTCAGACAATATATGGGCTCCCTATGCTGCTTGCAACTCCACTTTGTGTCTTTCAGGCAATATATGGGCTCCTAATGCTGCTGCCAACTCCAGGGTGTGTCTTTCAGGCAATATATGGGCTCCTTATGCTGCTGCTGCCAACTCCAGGGTGTGTTTTTCAGGCAATATATGGGCTCCCTATGCTGCTGCCAACTCCAGGGTGTGTTTTTCAGGCAATATATGGGCTCCCTATGCTGCTGCCAACTTCAGGGTGTGTTTTTCAGGCAATATATGGGCTCCTATGCTGCTGTCAACTCCTGGGTGTGTTTTTCAGGCAATATATGGGCTCCTATGCTGCTGCCAACTTCAGGGTGTGTTTTTCAGGCAATATATGGGCTCCTATGCTGCTGTCAACTCCTGGGTGTGTTTTTCAGGCAATATATGGGCTCCTAATACTGCTGCCAACTCTAATGTGTTTTTCAGACAATTTAGGGGCTCTCTATGCTGCTGCAAACTCCACTGTGTGTCTTTCAGGCAATATATGGGCTCCCTATGCTGCTGCCAACTCCAGGGTGTGTTTTTCAGGCAATATATGGGCTCCTAATGCTGTTGACAACTCCAATGTGTTTTTCAGGCAATATATGAGCTCCTAATACTGCTGCCAACTCCAATGTGTTTTTCAGGCAATATATGGGCTCCCTATGCTGCTGCCAACTCCACTGTGTGTATTTCAGGCAATATATGGGCTCCCTATGCTGCTGCCAACTCCAGGGTGTGTTTTTCAGACAATATATGGGCTCCCTATGCTGCTGCCAACTCCACTGTGTGTCTTTCAGGCAATATATGGGCTCCTAATGCTGCTGCCAACTCCAATGTGTTTTTCAGGCAATATATGGGCTCCCTATGCTGCTGCCAACTCCAGGGTGTGTTTTTTTAGGCAATATATGGGCTCCCTATGCTGCTGCCAACTCCACTGTGTGTATTTAAGGCAATATATGGGCTCCCTATGCTGCTGCAAACTCCAGGGTGTGTTTTTCAGACAATATATGGGCTCCCTATGCTGCTGCCAACTCCACTGTGTGTATTTCAGGCAATATATTGCCTCCCTATGCTGCTGCCAACTCCAGGGTGTGTTTCAGACAATATATGGGCTCCCTATGCTGCTGCCAACTCCACTGTGTGTCTTTCAGGCAATATATGGGCTCCTAATGCTGCTGCCAACTCCAATGTGTTTTTCAGGCAATATATAAGCTCCTAATGCTGCTGCCAACTCCAATGTGTTTTTCAGGCAATATATGGGCTCCTAATGCTGCTGCTGCCACCTCCAATGTGTTTTTCAGGCAATATATGGGCTCCCTATGTTGCTGCCAACTCCAGGGTGTGTTTTTCAGGCAATATATGGGCTCCCTATGCTGCTGCCAACTTCACTGTGTGTGTTTTTCAGGCAATATATGGGTTCCTTATGCTGCTGCCAACTCCAATGTGTTTTTCAGGCAATATATGGGCTCCCTATGCTGCTGCCAACTCCAATGTGTTTTTCAGGCAATATATGAGCTCCTAATACTGCTGCCAACTCCAATGTGTTTTTCAGGCAATATATGAGCTCCTAATACTGCTGCCAGCTCCAATGTGTTTTTAGGCAATATATGAGCTCCTAATACTGCTGCCAACTCCAATGTGTTTTTCAGGCAATATATGGGCTTCCTATGCTGCTGCCAACTCCAGGGTGTGTTTTTCAGGCAATATATGGGTTCCTAATGCTGCTGCCAACTCCAGTGTCTCTTTCAGGCAATATATGGGCTCCTAATGTTGCTGCCAACTCCAGGGTGTGTTTTTCAGGCATCATATGGGCTCCCTATGCTGCTGCCAAATTCAGAGTGTGTTTTTCAGGCAATATATGGGCTCATCATGCTGATGCCACCTCAAGGCTCTCTTATTGTGCCGCTCGATGCCTCTGATCTGCATGTCATTCTTCTTTACAATATTATTTCACTAACCCAGCATGCATCCTATACATGTTACAGCCAAGCAAAACGTTCTGCAACCCTATGGAGGCTCTCTGAGTCCCAGAGCGCCCAGCTTTAGCTGTGTGTGTGTGTAGTTTTTTGTTGAATACTGGCTTCAGCGCCAAGTGCCAGACGCACTTAACTGGTGCTACCTATTGCTCGCTGAAACGTTGTCCTGTTGTTAGATGTAGCGTAGCCTTAGCCGCTATGACATTGGGACACCACCTAGCATTCGTGATTGGTTCTGCAGTGAATCAGGGAGAGCGCTTCTACAGCACCCTCCAGACATCACATTTGTGGGGAAAAAGGTAGAAAAAACACTTTTTTGTTTCTAAACGCTGAATAGTTCACCAACGCTGAAAATCTCACCGACATGCAGGTTGCTATCCACACTATAATGCGCACTGTAAGTCATACTGGCTTCATCAAATAATTAGCATGACTATCCCTGTCTCGTCCCTGCTTATTACATTTCACAGCAAGAAGGAGGTTTGGTACGATTTGGTGAAGGTTCCCTTTAATATCTTATGTTCTAAGAGATGTCACATGCACAAATAGACACTGATGAATGAAATGAAAAAGAGTAAAAATGTTTTAAAAACTAAGGGGGTTATTTAAGAATCGATAGCGCCAGGTAGGGCTTCATAGCGGCAGGCAGCGTCTGTGAACGCCGGGCGCTGTACGCAAAACCACATTTAAGAAAGCGAATCTGGTGAGCGTCTCTAACAGCGCCATGTAGTGTCACATGTATTAATCCAGGCAACTCGGCATATAGCGTCGGGGCTCTATGCTAAGGAGCGACATGTAGTACCTGTCACTCTGTAACACTCTCTCATACATTTCATTAACATAGTAACATAGTAACATAGTATGTAAGGCTGAATAAAGACTTTAGTCCATCCATTTCAGCCTGTTTAACTCCTTCCAGTGGTCTAGTAGCCATAGCCGGAAATGTTATTACATGCCAGGAAGGTATCAAGGCCACTTTTGAACATTTTTAATGTATCCCTCATTACTACCTCCTCTGGCAGCGAGTTCCATAGTCTCACTGCTCTTACAGAGAAGAATCCCCTCCTATGTCGGTGGAGAAAGCACCTTTCCTCTAACCTTAGTGGATGCCCTCGGGTTATGGTTACACTCCGGGGTATAAATAGATTGTGGGACAGATCCTTGTATTGACCCCGAATATATTTATACATAGTTATTAGGTCCCCCCTCAATCGTCTTTTTTCTAGACTAAATAAGCCTAACTTGGGCAATCTTTCCGGGTACTCTAGCCCCCGCACTCCTTTTATTAACTTTGTTGCCCTTCTTTGAACGCGCTCCAGTTCTGATATGTCCTTTTTAAGCACAGGTGCCCAGAACTGTACACAGTATTCCATATGGGGTCTGACCAGTGACTTGTACAGGGGTAAAATGATGCTCTGGTCATGAGCACCTATGCCCCTCCTGATGCACCCCATGATCCTATTTGCCTTGGCAGCAGCTGCCTGGCATTGATTACTACAGTTGAGCTTATTGTCAACTAAAACCCCTAGGTCCTTTTCCATTGTTGTTTTACCAAGTGTTTCTTTATTTAGTGTGTAATCATGACACAGATTTCTCCTTCCCATGTGCATAACCTTACATTTATCTGTGTTAAACTTCATTTGCCATTTAACTGCCCATGCTTCCAATTTATCTAAATCTGTTTGTAGTTGCCTGTTGTCCTCCTTTGTTTTAATTACTTTACTCAGCTTAGTATCATCTGCAAAGATTGAGACTTTACTGTTTAATCCATACCCAATGTCATTTATATATATATTGAAGAGAATTGGTCCCAGAACTGGGGTTTCATTAATTGTGTATAAATAGCGTGTTTGGCAATTTAATTTCTTTTTTGCTCAAATCATTGTGTGACCTCTCCTGGCTGCAAACAAACACTTTTATAAATTTTTGGGACTTTTTATATTTTTTTGCAGAATTGTCGCAGGTCTGGCACTAAAGTGTTATTGTCACAGTGTTAAAACAATGTCATTCCATGTGTTTTCGCTTTGTTACAGGGGTATATGTGTTCAAAATCAGACTTTGATCACACAGTGTCTGGCGCTTTATGCTAGAGCGCCCAGCTATAGAGCGCTGGCGCTGTGTATGTGTAGTTTTTTGTTAAATATTGTGTGGAGCGCCTAGTGCCAGATGCACTGAGTTGACTCTACCTCTTGCTCGCTGCAGTGCTGTACTGTTATTAGAACGCCCAACATACATCACAATCATCAATGCTGGCCAGGTTACTAGAGCGACCGAAATGCTCTGTTATAGCGACCGATACCTGCTTACAGCATCTAATAGTGGTCGCTCTAAGCGCCGCTATACAGACGCTCATCTGGCAATACCTGGCACTAGTAGTGAATCAGCATCTTAATCACTTTACAATTTATCAAATAATGTTTTAGGTATAGAAAGCATATTTAGCATGCCTTAGTAATGTTAGGGGGCATTAATGAATTAATGAAAATCACTCAAACAGAGAGTTACCTGTGTTAGTAAATGCACAGTGCCATTTCCTAGTATGTGTTATTCAAATATTTATAAAAAGGATTTTTAGGTTTAAGAATTACAACTCTCACCAGGTCCAGAGTGAGGAGGCAATGCAAACCTGGCATTGACCTCAATGGAAAGCAAAACATTGAATGAATTCATTTTCAGCATGGGGTACATCTTTCTAATGCTTACATTATAATTGCCATCATGCCATCAACTTTCCTAAAAATATCTCATGAAAAAAAAATATCTCATGACCAGCCATTTCCTGCTTTATTTTAGAATAAGTAATTAATAAGAATTTAAATAAGACTTGATTCTAAAAGAAAAGATGTTAAAGGAATTTATACATGTCTAAAAGGGCACATATGCTGGTTATAAACACCTAAAATGTTCTCTCTGGGAAAGTATAAGGATACAGTGACAGTAAAACATAAAATTTACATTAAAAAGCAAATTAAATACATTGCAACCTTACTCTAGTGACATTTATAGGTATAAATCATGCTCTAAAAGGACTGGCTGATGAGCCACCCCTGAATCAGGACACCCAATGTGTGAATCCCCCAACCATCCCCCCATAAACACCTTTCCAGCAAACCTATGCTACATTTATGGGCCTTGGCTGCATCCCCGGACTCCTTGCAGTGCACAGGGACCCTAGGAATGCAGCTGCTCCTTTTTCTCTATGCCAAACGGCATACAGCACTGAGAGCCTGCGCATGCCTTGGGGGACCTTTAAAGTTTTTAGGGCCATCTGGAGGTTTCATACAGTGGGACAACCCAAATTATGATGCCCCAGGGTCAATGACTTAAACCCTGGATAGTAAAAGTACCTGTCTGGGCAAAAATGAAAAAAACAATACAGACTATTTTTGAGTATCTATAATTTTTTCATTTTTGACCGGACAGTTGCTTTAACTTAACTCATGCCTTCCTAAAAATACAAGACCAAATCATAATTTTTAGGACATTTTTATGACGAGGCAACTACTGAATCACGGCCAATGGGTCTTACAGCCGAATCGATGGACAGCTCCCATATTCTTAACTTGCTGGAGGTCTTAAATATAGTCCATCTCTGGGCAAATTTAAAAACAAACAGGATGCTTACAGTACCCTAAATCCAGCAATACATATTACACCTATTCCTCCTGAAACCCAAAGAGAGGTCTTGATAAACAGAACAGAGTTTTGTTTAGGGCCAGTGAGATTAATGCATAATGCATTAGTTCCTAATATTGGAGACAAGAGTTTGAATCCAACTTACTGCTGTTGTTTTTTTAAGCAAATTATTAATATTTTTAAATATATATATATATATATATATATATATTTATATACCGTATTTGGAGATTCCATCCATAGCTGTATGCCCAGTACATGGACTGCACATGGCCAATTAAATTAAAGGGGCATAGCTTACATTCAAGATTAGAGATGAGTGAATTTTTTAAATGTTCGATTTAGACAATTCAACAAATTTTCCCAAGATATTCGAGTTGCCCGGGACCCCAGCCGGGCCTGTGGATTCTGAGAGTGGTGCAGGACACTGACCAAGTAAGTTTTTACTTTGGGGGTTATTTAAGAAGGGATAGCAGCAGGTTGTGCCTCGTAGAGGTAGGAGGCGTCTGGTGAACAGCGGGTGCTGTACGCAAAACCACATTTATGGACAGCACCATGTAGCTTTCGATTCATCAATACAGATGGCTCAGCGTATAGCGTGGGCGCTCTAGCTTCCAGAGTGCCAGGTATTACCTGTGTGGTTTGTTCTACGTAGGGAGGACCACTCGTGAACTCCGCATAAGAATACGGGAACACATATACAATATCAAACGTGGATATGAGATGCACAGTTTATCGGCGCATTTTTAAAAGGTCTAATGCATGTGATCCCGCAAAAATGTCTTTTATTGGCATAGATCATGTAGAGAAACACTTGAGAGGGTCCAATTTAAAACATGACATCTCCCAGAAGGAGGGCAAATGGATATACATCTTGGACACTTTGTCGGCATCCGGGTTGAATATAGACTTTGACCTAAATTGTTTCATAGATAATTCTTAAGTGAATGTCTTGGCTAGGATTCGATTCAGTTTGTGGATATTTATGTACCATATTTTTATAAGATTTGACTTTTTGATTTTTTAGTGTTGTTTATATTTTTAACATTGTGTAATAACTATTTTGCTGGAATTGATGTGTTAAGCCGCCTATTTTAGTATATACAAACTAATATGTCCCTTTTTTTTGCCACTTACGCAAATTGCACAGCTATTATACAAGTTGGGGTTAAGATCTGCGCTATTTGCGTAGAAGATCCGAAGTAGGAAGTCACACCAAGGGGTTAAATTGTTCCTAGGGGTGGTATTCTAAGTCTTTCCTACCCCCTCGCTTAAGAGACTGAGAGCGCCCTATAAATATGTGTTAGGGACACTCATTCATTCATCTGGACTACTGTCCTGTCGCAGATACGCTGGTTGCGTATGTTGGGAGATACTGCTGATGCGACTGCGGAAGTTACGGCGGTTGTGCAGCCTGCAGCTAACAGCGCACGAGGGCTAGGCTGTTTCCTTAGAGGCCTGGGCGCAATCTACGTAACTGGGCTAATAAGCTGACCTCAGTGGAGATGGGCGTAGACAGCCTTGCTTTGATTCTGTGACGTGGCCATACTCCCCTCTGCAACGAGCGTTTGTATTATCTATTGGGCACAGCTGAGCCCTGCACTACCAATCAGCATGTGCAGTTTTGGTTGAATCACGCCCCATTACAGAACGCTTCCTCCTTCGGATGTGTACTGAAAGGTATTTATTCAACGTTTCCCCGCCATGCTGCCAGTCTCGTTAATGTTGCCAAGGGCGGATCTGGCCAGGTCTGATTTTGTGGAGCTGGTGAGAAGCCACCCATATCATTTTAAAGTTATTTGTATTGGTTTTAATGTGAGTGCATTTCTTAGTAATTTTTCCATACAATTCCAACACACTAGATGTTTTTTCTATATTTTTCCTTTCTGCATATCTCAATGTTGATAATTTAACTTGATGTGGAGATTCTATATTCGGAGAAACTTCATAAGAATGATGGAACTGGGAGATTGAGCATACTAATTACCTGGAGTTGTTTGTACGCTTGGAAGGATTTGAAATATATTAACTGTGCAAGCCTTGGGAGATCTGGTAAGAGGCTTTATATTTCGGTGGAGGATTTGGAGTATCACCGTGCCTTGGAGTGCATGCACTGTGGGATTTATTTATAAATATCATTTGAAGACAAGGGAGCTCAGTGCCTATATTGCAATATTCAGGTATTACCTGTCGCTCTCCCATACATTTCAATAGCCTTTCATTTGCTTGTGTGCGCGTTCGCCAATTTTTTTTTTTTTTTTTGCTCAAATCATTGTGTGACCTCTCCTGGCTGCAAACAAACACTTAAAAACTTTTTTGACTTTTTTTATTTTTATGCAGAATTATCATTACAGGTCTGGCACTAAAATGTTATTGTCCCAGTGTTAAAACAATGTCATTCCATGTGTTTTCCCTTTGTTACAGGTGTATATGTGTTCATAAACAGACTTTAATCACACAGTGTCTGGCGCTCTATGCTATAGCGACCAGAATTAGAGCGCCGACGCTGTGTGTGTGTCCTTTTTTAAAAAATATGCTGTGAGTCGCTGAGAGTCGGTCGCATTGAGCTGGTGCTACCTTTAGCTCCCTGCAGCGCTGTACTGGTGTTAGAGCGCCCAACATACATCACATTCATCAATGCTGTCCAGGTTACTACAGCGACTGTGGCGCTCTGTTATAGTGCCCGATACCCGCTTACAGCATTTACTAGTGGTCGCTCTAAGCGCCGCTATACAGACGCTCATCTGCCGATAGTAGTGAATCAGCCTCCACATTATTTAAGAATTTCAGGGCATGGATCACGAGAAATACAGATTCATGCTGAAAAGAATAGAGAGTGAAGTCACTTGCGGCAATCTCTATTGAAGGTGATAATTAGGTTTGCTGCTTTGAACCGAGACTCAGAAGCTGGACGGCTCCAATGTGGGAGCTAAGGAAGGTATAGAAAGCTGCAGCATTTATATATACAAGCCCTTGCTGCCAGCAGTCTGATATAGTAAGCTGGACAGGTTTTAGCTGGTATACTTATCACTGCTATCACTGGATCCAATAAAAATGTTACACAGCATGTTATATGTATTTAAAGTGGACCAACACCCAGGATTTTGACTATCCTGGGTTTTGGTCCACTTCGGTGGGGCACCCCGATCGGGGGTGCCCCGCTGTCTGAAACCCCCTAGAAAGCCCCAAAAAACTCACCTCTCCCCGCTCCCACGTGATCGCGCCAGCCAATCACAGCGCTCAGAGCCACTGTGGTATGCGCGTCCAAGGCCGCCTGGACGCGCATACCAGCTCAGCTGGCTCTAAACGCTGGAGGCCGCGTCTCGCGCTTCCCTCTAACAGGGAGCGCGCCTGCACCGGCCATTCACAAATGGCCGGCGCGGGTGCGCGCCCTGCTAGATGGAAGCGCGAGACGCGGCCGCGGCTCGCGCATGCGCCGATGGAACGGGGCTGAGGTAAGGTTTGTGGGCCTCCTGGGGGGTTCCTCCCCGCAGGACATCCCGATTTCGGATGCCCCACGGGGAGGGATCTGATCGGTCCGGGAATCTTATAGATTTCCGGGCCGATCCCCCCTGGGTGTTGGTCCACTTTAAGAACTTATATATTTACTTTTATCTATTATCCAAAATTTTCCCGTGGCTTTTGGAATATTTATTTACAATAACATTTTTTTGTAAATACTTGGTAACCTCTCTGCAAATATTTAAAGTGGAACGTCGGATATAAATTAAAAAGGGGCCGATCAACCCCCCTTTTGGCCCCTACTTACCTTTTGGATGTCACCACTGCCTGCTGCGCTGACATCTGGTTGCTTCAGGGTCCGATCCTGGCCCCCGCCACCGGCTTAGCCACCTGTAAATGACAGTATGGCTTTAGTCTAACGCCGTTCAGCGAAATTTTGCGAGATTTTGGGTGGCTCCATCACATCCCAGTCCTTAGCACTGTGTAGGTGCGAGATCAGGGGCTGTGTGCATTGTCGAATTGGATGCAAGATGGCGCCGCCCGTCGGAAGGTCGCCGGAATCTGAGTGACCTAGAAGATGGATCCCTCATTGAGGTGAGTAGAAACTACCCAAAAGCAAAATCGGAGGGGGGTTAACCTCCCCCAATGTTCCTCTTTGAGAGGAACAAATCTCGCAGGTCCATGATGGCAAGTCCTAAACCTTGCTAAACAGGGCGGCACAATTAGCAAATTCCCTTTAAAAAGACCTACAACCAAAAACTGTTGTGGCACAGTGACAACTAGTGGAAACACAATTTGAATTGTTTCTTGTGTAGACTATCTTGACCAGTATTTCCATCTGTTTCATATCTAAGGTGTTTTTTGCTATGCCTGGCTATTGGAATGAATGTATCCTACTACAAGCACTTCAGAGTTTACAATAAAACTGTCTGTTCTCTATTAGATATTTTATTTAACAGGTTTTAGTTACACTTTTGAAAATATCTAAGACATCTTGGAGCCCTCTAAATCATCATTACATTTAATCCCACCGGCCTGCAGATACCTTACCCTAGCTTGTAGGGGCTCCAAAAATTCTGACAACTTCAACAGATAATAAGCAGTGGTGTTGCTGTACAGATTCAAGCTAATGTTAAATTTAATTTAAGCTAGGCAAATCCATCCATCTTTTTTTAAAATTAACTTTCAATAGGATTAATTCAAATTTGGATAAGGAGATTCCCTTTGATGAAGACATTTACAAAGAGATGGAGGAAAGTGCTGAAGGTAAAAAATAACCCCAGGACTGCATTGCCACACAATAACTATGGAGAAATCTTGTAAATGTTTTTTTAGGCTTTTGTTTTTGAGTTAATCTGGTGCAACAAACTATCAGTGTCAAGTTAATTGCTTCATTTTCTGTTAGTGCTATTGCATGATCATATCCTTGCCCTGGGCAATGCAAGACTCACTTTAAAGAATGCTGCTACAAAATCCTCTAAGGCAGGGGTGTCAAACTCATTTTGACCGAGGGCCACATCAGCATTCTGGCTGCCTTCAAGGGGCCAGGTAAAGTTGACCAAAACCCACGGCAACCAGTCGCTTGATTCCCTCCTGGCACCCAGAGTCAGGATTCCCTGCTGTGTGAAACCCCCAAGGTCGCCAGGTATACTCACCTTCACCCACAGTTCAATGGCACATGACCAAGCAGTGTCGCATCCCCACCATCCCTTTAGCAGGGCGCATGCCTGCGACAAGCATTTGTGGAGGGCCGGCGTGGGCATGCTCTCTTGCTAGAGAGTAGTGAGGATGCACCCACCAGTGTAGATGCAGACAACGGTAGATCCAGCCAAAGTTAAAATGTAACCTTTACTTGTAAATTTTTAAAACGTTCAAAAAAGCTCCATACATGTGCTGTCAACAACCCCCTCAGCACCCTCCATCACACGTGACGCGTTTCAGGCTTCAAATGAGCCCTTACTCATACGTATGAGTAAGGGCTCATTTGAAGCCTGAAACGCGTCACGTGTGATGGAGGGTGCTGAGGGGGTTGTTGACAGCACATGTATGGAGCTTTTTTGAACGTTTTAAAAATTTACAAGTAAAGGTTACATTTTAACTTTGGCTGGATCTACCGTTGTCTGCATCTTAACTGGAGAGTCCTCAGGAGCCTCTTTTGAGTCCGTGCCGGAGTGCAGTATCACAGGGGTGAGCTGGTCATACACAACTTGTTTGCATTGCACCCACCAGTGTGCTCGCTGGTCCCTAGATAAGCCGAGTTTGCGTCAGCACAGACGAGCACGCTGATTGGACGGGAGGTTGAACATGCATCAAAGGACCAGGCAAAGGCGAGTTAGTTTGGGCGACCTGGGAGGTTTGGCAGCGGGGCATGCTGGGGGCAAGGACCAAAACCCAGGATAGTCAAAATCCAGGGTTTTGATCCACTTTAATAACAGAAAAAAAACAAAACAAAAGGCAAGTATGAACATTCAAATTACAGACACCGAATGATTTTGCCCAGAACCTATGCAGAATTGATTTGCCCAGGAGTAACCCTTTACAGAACCATGGAATATGCTGGTGTTCTATAAATAGTAATAATAAGAGTAGACAGAGTGTTTTTTCACCCAGGACAGATGCAGACACTGAATTATTTTGTCCAGGACAGATACAGATGTTGAATTATTTTGCCCAGGATAGTCACAGAATTATTTTTTCCAGGAAAGATGCTGATGAAGAATGAATTTGTCCAGGATAACCACCAAATAATTGTACCAAGGGCAAATGCAGACGCAGAATTATTTTGCCCACGACAGCACTGCAATCATTTTTTTCCACACCCCACCTGGCAGTAGCAAGCAAGAACCCCTGCAGCAGCTGTAGCACCCTCTTCTGTGGCAAATGGATGGGCACCCCTCCTCCCCTTGTGTGAGAGCCAGTTGCAAAGGACAGTTTCCGACACTACTTGTTTCTCCCACCAAAATACTAAAAAGATGTGTACCAGCTATTATAGGAACCGCACCTGGGATTAGAGGTGGTACTGTGTTCCACAGTGGAATGCCGCACACCAGCGCATCACTCTGCAACACCTCACACAGGCACGAGGATGTGCTGCTGGTGTGAGACGCCTTGGAGTTACTGGGGTGGCTAGAAGGGGTGTCGCCCAGCCATTGCTATCTGGTACCTGTCAGAGGGTCACATAAAAAGGCTCAAAGAGCCGCATCCAGCCCCCAGCCCTTAGTTTGACATATGTGCTCTAAGGGATTCTCCTTCAATTTCAAATTTTTTTTATTAACGCAAAAATCATGTATAATATACATGACGTTGCAGTTTTACAGTCACAAATAACAATGAATTATACATGTTTTTAACTGGGTTACAATTGTATCATATTCTTTTTTACTTGAACAGTTTTGAATTTTGCAAGGCTTATTGTTTTATAATATATTTATCATATAGTAAAATTATTAGGCAAAAATAGTTGTGGTCTATACTTTTGGTAAAACAGACTGTTTATAGCAGAACTTCACATATCTAATTACCCCCCTGCCCTGGCAATGAGGCAGAATGGGGGGAAGGGTTACAAATAAAAAAAGCCCATACCATAGGCAGATGCCCACGCCACTCTTCCAGTGCCTTGGATCCTGTGGACAAGTCATCTTGGCCAGGAGAGACAGAGGCCCTTATTTAACAAGGGATAGCGCCAGGTAGCGAATGGTGAGCGAACGGTAATGACGCTCACCGCCACGAGAATGCCGGCTCCCCTCCGCAATCACACATTTATCAAGCCGATCCTGCTTAGCGACTGACAGAGCGCCAGATAGCGAATCATTCATCATTATTCCAGCCTCACCCCACAGCGCCAGCGAGCGACCTTGAACAGCGACAGGTATGACCTCTCGCTACCTGGCGCTCTCCAATGCATTTCAATGGAGCAATCTTTAAATATTCTTAATTAATTGCTATTAATGTTTTTTTTTTTTTTAAATGTCAAAAATTCTGTGACCACTTCTGCAATGTTAGATATTTTTTTTAAGGTAAAAAAAAAAAAAATTGTGCAGAATTGATATTACAGGTCTGATATTAATGTATTCATATTACAAAATGTTTTGAAAAACTTTTTTTTTTCCCCAAAAATATGGTTGTTTGGGGGTTAAAAAACTACTTTTAACCCATCGCCGCCAGCGCTCTGGGGTTTAAACAAGCATTTCACAGCGCGAGAATTTCTTGAGCGTGATTTGTTAATGAATATGCTGGGAGCCGTTCGCTATGGCCATTCGCTGTCATGCGCTCCCATACAGCGCGGAACCTGTCAAACAGCGACTCCTAACCCCGTATTCAACATTACCGCACACCGACTGAGTCTCTGTCAACAGCCGAACAACGGCCAAGCACAGCGAATACTAGCGTGCGCTGTGAAAATAACGCTACTGTCGCTCATCTGTCGCTACCTGGCGCTATTAATGAATCGGCCTCCCCGCCTTATGCTCTGGTTCTGTGTGCAATTCTGCACGCCCATTCAAGTGAATGAGCATCGGTAGCATGTGCGGACCCAAGGGATGCGGCTTTGTCTCTTTTCCTGTGGCCACCACCGGGGCTCGGGGGGAGTGGCACAGGCGCCTGCATTCATTATTTATTCGTTTGTCTCAGAGGTCGTATAGTAGCACTATCGCAAAATTGTGTAATACTAAAAATACATATAAACCCTTTGGCTAATGAGAGGTTATACACCCGTTAAGCTTGTGGTTTATTCTCTATTGGTTGGAATAAAATCCAGGGGTGACAGGTTTAGTCTATCAGGGGTGACAGAGCCTGTCACTCCGGATGTCCTTTTCCATTAATTAAAAGAAAGAAAGAAAATCCTGGCTGGATATTTCTTGATGCCGGGTGATCCCCTCCCCCCACCACCCAGCAAATTTATAAGGATATTTATCATTGGGTAATTTTTCACGATAGTGCTCCTTTAAGGTTACCGCATGGCATATTATCTAAATTATAAATAAATATATATATATATATATATATATATATATGTATATATATATTTATATATATATGTATATATATATATATAAGCCCATGCAACTGGTATCTATTACTTAATATTTGATGTTTAAGAGGGTACTGTATTTTGTTGGTGCTTGATTCAACCAAAGTGAATGAAACACACCAAAAATAGATTTAAATCAGCTTTTGGAGCAGTCTTGTACTTATAGAGTAATCCAGACTTAGGAAAAGTATAGATGACAGCAGATCAGGTTGGTGTACAGATTAGTCTGCAGTCTTGTCGAGTACTACGTGACAGGCTCTTGAATACCACCAGTGTTACTGCTCTAATGCATTGAGATAAGCTGTTTCAAAGGATTCTTATTCATATGTTTGGAAGTAGTGCCAGTGCACAGATATACAGATGTTTTTATTCAATTGTCATGGCAACATCAATAAACATTGATACAAAACCAAAGTGCTTTTGAAAGTATTATCTTGTCGGGTAGATGAACCTTGGGATCGTAAAAAACAAAATATAAAAAATGTTATTTAACAGTGATCTGTAATAATTACCAAAGCATGCACCTAAAGATTTGGGTCCGAGTAAGCAGTGACAAACAAAAAAGAAAGAGAATTCTTCAGGATGTGGAGGTGTATTGGGTGATGAAGGAAAGCAGGGAGACTATGCTACTTTTATCACAAAGTGAATGTTGTTCCTGGTGCAGGAAGGCATCCCGATTGCAGATGCCCCCTGCGTGTTAATGGCCACAATTGGGGGAAATCTTCTCTTTTACCTTTGACAAGTGCTGGCACACATGTGACTGCAGCAGCCAATCACAGCACTGGATTTGTCTAGGGGAACGAGGAGAAAGGTAAGATTTCTCTCATTTGCAGTTGTTAATACAAAGGAGGACATCTGCAATCACGATGCCTCCCTGCGCCGGAAAACAACACATATTTTGTGAAAAACGGGTGTTGTCCTGGCTTAACCGAGGATCCCATATTTTTAGGAATTTGCAATGTGAGTCATGTAGAATTGCTGTCAGTTTTTTTGTTAATCATAAATCCATCAATCCAGGCCCTGAAATTAAGGGGGTTATTTAACAACGGCTAGCGCCAGGTAATGCTTCGTAGCAGCAGGTAGCGTCTGGTGAACGCTGGGCACTGTACGCAAAACCACATTTAAGAAACTGGTGAGCGCCTCTAACAGCGCCACGTAGCGTCCGATGTATTATTATAGACGGCTCAGCGTATAGCGCCGGCGCCCTAGGTTCAAGAGCGCCACATATTACCTTTCGCTCAGTGTCGCTCTCCCATACATATCAATGGGCTTTCATTTGGTTGTGTTTGCCAATTAAAATTATTTTTTTTGCTCAAATAATTGTGTGACATCTCCTGGCTGCAAACAAACACTTTTATAAATGTGTTTGACTTTTTATATTTTTATGCAGAATTGTCATTACAGGTCTGGCACTAAAGTGTTATTGTCACAGTGTTAAAACAATGTAATTCCATGTGTTTTCGCTTTGTTACTGGTGGATATGTGTTCAAAAACAGAATTTAATCACACAGCGTCTGGCGTCTGTGCTACAGCGCCCAGCTTTAGAGCGCTGAGCTCCGGACGCACTGAGCTGGTGCTACCTCTCGCTGGCTGCAGCGTTGTGCTGTTGTTAGAGCGCCCAACACACATCATATTCATCAATGCCGACCAGGTTACTACAGCGACAGCAACGCTAGGTTACAGCGTCCAATACCCGCTTACAGCGTCTAATAGCGGTCGCTCTAAGCGCCGCTATACAGACGCTCATTTGGCAATTAGAGGCACTAGTAGTGAATCAGCCTCCACGTAAAGTTGACTGAATATTTTTTATATTTTTGCAAATTCTGTGTTTCTGGCACAATTACTTTTACAGATAAAAAGAAGAATTGGAATGAATAGAAGGAAAGAAGAAAGAAAAAATGAAAGAAAGAAAGACAAACAGATGAAAGAAAGAAACAGGCAGGCTGATTCATCACTAACGGCAGGTAGCGACAGATGAGCGTTAGAGATGAGCGAACTTCTTGAAAGTTCGATTTGGGCGATTTGCCGAATTTCCCCAAAAAATTCGGAACTTTCACGAATCGCTCATCTGAAAAAAAAAATGCCGGCTACGCAGCATGCGTGTCCGGCGTTCACCAGCCACTACCTGACGCTATCCCTTCTTAAAGTGGACCAACACCCAGGATTTTGACTATCCTGGGTTTTGGTCCACTTCGGGGGGGGCACCCCGCTGTGTGAAACCCCCCAGAAAGCCCCAAAAACTCACCTCACCACGCTCCCACATGCCCGCGCCGTCCAATCCCCGCCGACGGACAAGCGGGTGACAGCGACGGACAAGACAGCGTGTCCGCCGCCTCCCGCACGTCACTCTTACAGGGCGCGCGCCCACGCCGGCCATTCACAAACGGCCGGCGCGGGCGCACGCACGTCTAGAGGGTAAGGTAAGGTAAGGTTTTTTGGGGGTTTTGGGGGGGTTTCACCCTGCGGGACATCCCGATCTCGGATGTCCCGCGGTGAGGGAGGTGATCGGCCCGGGAATCTTATAGATTCCCGGGCCGATCACCCCTGGGTGTTGGTCCACTTTAAATATGGGCCTATGTCAACATTGTTCTTCACATTGGTGACTTGTGGTGTGAATCCCTACCACTTGGATAATTTGAGAAATTGGACATTCTTGTGAGCTTCAGAAAGTTAAGCATCAACTTAACCTTTTAGCCTGATATACTGCAGATATCTGAATGACCTACAGTAAGTGATATACTAAAATAAGAGTTAGACATGAGCTAGACAAAACCTGACCCAGTCAAAGCTGAGGCAGCAAAACTTCGTACCTGAGAGATCGCTGCTCCACCAAGACATCAACATCTCTCACATCCGCAATTCATTAGTCACTCAGTGAGAGCTGGCAAACCTTCAGGCTGGAAATACTGCGGTGATGTGGGCATAGTACATGCTAAACTTTTTACCTTTACATTACACAACATGTTTACCGTGTCCAGGAGATTTATTTCATTACAACTTGACAATTACAACCCCTTCAATAGAGGGGGAGGCTGTCAACACCTTATTCAAATAGGAGCACAAACTAAAGAATTCTTCAGACGTGCACCATACTGGAACGGAAAGATGATAGAAGATTGCAGATTTCCTGACTTTGTGGTTACCTGTTTTTTTTTTTATTTTGCTATACCTGGAAAAATAAAACCAGATGCTGAGACTTTGCTCAAGCACACTATTGTATAGACTTCTAAATTCTAACTTTTCCCAATGGTCTGCACTTTACATACAGAACTGTTAAAGGGAAAGTTCACTTTGGTGGATTTTCCCAAAAGACCACAGAGCAGAATTGCCATAGCAGCACAGGACTCTCCTGCAGCCCATGCTCTCTCAGCAGTCCTGGCTTTCGACCTTGGGCTGCCCTCTGCAGGATGCAGGGTTGTGCAGTAGCCAGGACAAAGGACTGTCAACCAGGGGCAGAATAGCCATTGGAAGAGCCTTTATTTCTTTCTGTCAGTTCATCTATTATTTATTTATTTCCTTCTATTCCTTCCTTTCCATCTATTCTTTCTTTCTTTCATCTGCTCTTCCCGCCATTCATTTTCTTTCATTCTTCTTTCCTTCTATTATTTCTGCCAGTCTGTCCAGTCTTTGTTTCTTTCCATCTGTTATATTCTTCCTTTCTTTTTCCCGTCCTTACCTTTCTTTCCTTCTTTTTTCTGCAATTTCATCTTTATATAACCCTGCTCTCTTTTTTCTTTCTTTCTTTCCTTCTTTCTTTCTTTCTTTCTCTCTCTCTTTCTCTCTCTCTTTCTTCATTCATTCTATTCTTTTGTTCTTTAATTACTTCCTTTTATTTTTTATATTTATCTTACATTTTCTTTCTTCTTTCCTTCTATTCTTTCTTTTTTTGGTCATTCCTCTATTTCTTTCTTGCTTAATCTGTCATTTCTTCTATCTTTCCCTTTCTTTCTTTCTTTCTTTCTTTCTTTCTTTCTTTCTTTCTTTCTTTCTTTCTTTCTTTCTTTCCATTCCTTCATTCTTTATTTCTCTATTTTTCTGTCAGGCCCTCTATTTCTTAATCCTTCTATACTTTCTTCATGTTATTCCTTCTATTATTTTATTTGTTCTATTGTTTGCCAATATTAATTATACATGAAACTTTGCTAACATATATGGAGTGTCATACCACAACGCAAGCGGCCCACTGAGGCAGTACTGTCGAGGGGTCCACATAAACCTGGAACCAGCCCTGGTGTGGGGTACAGGACCAGATGGAGGTGCCCAATTGTTCGATGAGGTCACATCGGTCTGGTCTTATACTCCAATGTACGCATAAAGGGGGGCCAAAAGCCAGACATGCAGGATTGTCTGGAGAAGACAATTATGTCACTGAGGAGAGGGGTGGATGCCATGGGAGCGGATTCAGGTAAGCAGAGGAACCTTATTTCACAATGGCGGTTCATTTTTGGGGTCTGTTAGGAAAGTCTTTCAAAGATAACTTTTCATTTGAAGCCCATCTCAAAACATCAAAAAATTATCTCTAGTAGATCGTGGTTTGTAATCCTGATTTCATATTCTTACCTTTTCAGAAGATCTGGCTCTCCACACCCAGTGTGCAATTTAGCTGTTTTTTAGAGATGCGGTGGAGGAGATGTTGCTTTGGACTCTCCCTCTGCTACAGTAAATGGAGCTATGCATTTTATTCAGGGCCAGATTAAGTGTGGCGGAGGCCCCTGGGCAGATCATTTGGTGGAGGCCCATGTTGTGGTATTTTTTTCCATTGAAGCAAATGTCCAGTGTCTTCATAACCTTTCACCCTGGCTTCCTTCCCCTGGCGCTGAGGCAAGACGGGGGTTACAAAAAATAAAATGGCCGGGATGCAGTGCCGTTCCCCAGCTGTCTCAGGCCATGGGCCCAGTCATCTTGAAGAGAATGCACACAGTGGCATCCCTCACCCTGTGCACGGGCCTCATCCTTACATGGGCAGGTAGGTGGGTGTGTGATGGAGGTCAGAATAAATAAAATGAATATATATATATATATATATATTCATTTTATTTATTCTGACCTCCATCCATCACAGGTGCACAGTGGGGGGTGCCACTATGTGCACTCTCTGAGCGACCAGCGCCTGTGCTGAACACTGCTGGGGGAGAGGAGCTTATGAAGACCCTGGACATCTGATTTAAAGTAATAGCTCAGCAAAGTAACATAACAGAAAGAAAGTTAGCTTTTGTATGCACACTAAATTGAAAGTCAGATCCAGCCCTCTGTGCCGTATCAGCTCCAGGCAGCCTCTGTAATAAACAGCCCACCACCCTGTCATCTGTCACAGTGACACCTACTCCATTCACTACAATGGAGGGGGAATGTCCAGGGCTTTGCATGTATGTAGAAACAGGTTACCCACCCCCCACACATGACCCCCTCTCATTCTTATCTGCTCACCATTAATTGTCATAATCCCCCTGATTCTTATATCACAGTTTACAATTTTGCTATTTTTCATGTGTGTCAGTAGAAAAACAATTGTAAATTCTTTTTATCCTAAAGAAGAAGCCTGAACTGCTTCGAAAGCTTGCATTTTCAATCTTATTGAGTTAGCCAATAAATGATATTACCTTAACCTTGGATTTCCTGCACGCTGAGTGGATAAACCATGCTCCTCCCTTGTAAAACCGCAAAACCCATCATTGCTCCTTGCTCCAATCACTATAATAATCACAACCTTGCTTGCTATTAGACCAATGCATACACATGTCAGTAACCAACTCCACTATGGCCCTTATTTAGCAAGGGATAGCGACAGGTAGCGACTGGTGAGCGGCCGGTGATGACGGGCCCCGCCACGAGAACGCCGGCTCCCCACCACAATCACACATTTATCAAGCCAATCCTGCTTAGCGACTGAGATAGCGCCATATAGCCACTCATTCATCATTATTCCAGCCTCAGCCCACAGCGCCAGCGTCCGACCTTGAACAGCGACAGGTATGACCTCTCGCTACCTGGCGCGCTCCAATGCATTTCAATGGAACAATCTTTAAATATTCATAATTGATTGTTATTAATTTTTTTTTTTTTTTTTTAATGTGAAAAATTCTGTGACCACTTCTGCCATTTTAAATAATTTTTTTAAGGTACAAAAAAAAAAAAATGTACAGAATTGATATTACAAGTCTGCTATTAATGTATTCATATTGCAAAATTATTTAAAAAACTTGTTTTTTTGGTTTCCAAAAATATGGTTGTTTGGGGGTTAAAAAACTACTTTGAACCCATTGCCGCCAGCGGTCTGGGGTTTAAACATGCATTTTACAACGCGAGAATTTTTTGAGCGTGATTTGTTAATGAATATGGTGGGAGCCGGTCGATAGGGCCAATCACTATCATGCGCTCCCATACAGCGCGGAACCTGTCAAATAGCGACTCCTCACCCAATATTCAACATTACGCTGTCAACTACCGAACAACGGCCAAGCACAGCGACTACTAGCGGGCGCTCTGAAAATGCCGCTACAGTCGCTCAACTGTCGCTACCTGCCGCAATTAATGAATCGGCCTCCCCATGACTTTTACAGAATATATTTAGTGCAGCATAGCTAGTAGAGATGAGCGAACTTTTGAAAAATTCGATTCGACTGATTCGCCGAATTTTCCGACAAAAATCGTTTCGACCCGAATAAATTCGCGACGAATCGCTATTAAAAACGGCTATTTCTGAGCCTCCTACAGCCTCAATAGGGTTGTAAACCATTCAGCCTTGCTGTAACACGCACAGGATGCGTGCTGGGTTTGTTAAATAATACTTTGAAGAAATATCACATGCAGATCAGAGGCATCGCTAATAGAATCGCAGAGCGGCACAATTGCAGAGAGTTGAAGTGGCATCACTATGAGGGGCAGAAGGAGCCCAAATATACACTGGAGTTGGCCTCAGGAGCCCAAAAATTGGATGAATCACACCCTGGAGTTGGCAGAAGTTGGCAGCAGCAGCAGGAGCCCAAATATACACTGGAGTTGGCTTCAGGAGCCCAAAAATTGGATGAATCACACCCTGGAGTTGGCAGAAGTTGGCAGCAGCAGGAGCAGGAGCCCAAATATACACTGGAGTTGGCCTCAGGAGCCCAAAAATTGGATGAATCACACCCTGGAGTTGGCAGAAGTTGGCAGCAGCAGCAGCAGGAGCCCAAATATACACTGGAGTTGGCCTCAGGAGCCCAAAAATTGGATGAATCACACCCTGGAGTTGGCAGGAGTTGACAGTAGTAGCAGCAGGAGCCCAAATATACACTGGAGTTGGCCTCAGGAGCCCAAAAATTGGATGAATCACACCCTGGAATTGGCAGAAGTTGGCAGCAGCAGCAGCAGGAGCCCAAATATACACTGGAGTTGGCCTCAGGAGCCCAAAAATTGGATGAATCACACCCTGGAGTTGGCAGAAGTTGGCAGCAGCAGCAGCAGGAGCCCAAATATACACTGGAGTTGGCTTCAGGAGCCCAAAAATTGGATGAATCACACCCTGGAGTTGGCAGAAGTTGGCAGCAGCAGCAGCAGGAGCCCAAATATACACTGGAGTTGGCCTCAGGAGCCCAAAAATTGGATGAATCACACCCTGGAGTTGGCAGAAGTTGGCAGTAGTAGCAGCAGGAGCCCAAATATACACTGGAGTTGGCCTCAGGAGCCCAAAAATTGGATGAATCACACCCTGGAGTTGGCAGAAGTTGGCAGTAGTAGCAGCAGGAGCCCAAATATACACTGGAGTTGGCTTCAGGAGCCCAAAAATTGGATGAATCACACCCTGGAGTTGGCAGAAGTTGGCAGTAGCAGCAGCAGGAGCCCAAATATACACTGGAGTTGGCTTCAGGAGCCCAAAAATTGGATGAATCACACCCTGGAGTTGGCAGAAGTTGGCAGCAGCAGCAGCAGGAGCCCAAATATACACTGGAGTTGGCCTCAGGAGCCCAAAAATTGGATGAATCACACCCTGGAGTTGGCAGAAGTTGGCAGTAGTAGCAGCAGGAGCCCAAATATACACTGGAGTTGGCCTCAGGAGCCCAAAAATTGGATGAATCACACCCTGGAGTTGGCAGAAGTTGGCAGTAGTAGCAGCAGGAGCCCAAATATACACTGGAGTTGGCTTCAGGAGCCCAAAAATTGGATGAATCACACCCTGGAGTTGGCAGAAGTTGGCAGTAGCAGCAGCAGGAGCCCAAATATACACTGGAGTTGGCTTCAGGAGCCCAAAAATTGGATGAATCACACCCTGGAGTTGGCAGGAGTTGACAGTAGCAGCAGCAGGAGCCCAAATATACACTGGAGTTGGCCTCAGGAGCCCAAAAATTGGATGAATCACACCCTGGAGTTGGCAGGAGTTGACAGTAGCAGCAGCAGGAGCCCAAATATACACTGGAGTTGGCTTCAGGAGCCCAAAAATTGGATGAATCACACCCTGGAGTTGGCAGAAGTTGGCAGCAGCAGCAGCAGCAGGAGCCCAAATATACACTGGAGTTGGCTTCAGGAGCCCAAAAATTGGATGAATCACACCCTGGAGTTGGCAGGAGTTGACAGTAGCAGCAGCAGGAGCCCAAATATACACTGGAGTTGGCCTCAGGAGCCCAAAAATTGGATGAATCACACCCTGGAGTTGGCAGAAGTTGGCAGCAGCAGCAGCAGGAGCCCAAATATACACTGGAGTTGGCCTCAGGAGCCCAAAAATTGGATGAATCACACCCTGGAGTTGGCAGGAGTTGACAGTAGTAGCAGCAGGAGCCCAAATATACACTGGAGTTGGCTTCAGGAGCCCAAAAATTGGATGAATCACACCCTGGAGTTGGCAGAAGTTGGCAGCAGCAGCAGCAGGAGCCCAAATATACACTGGAGTTGGCTTCAGGAGCCCAAAAATTGGATGAATCACACCCTGGAGTTGGCAGAAGTTGGCAGCAGCAGCAGCAGGAGCCCAAATATACACTGGAGTTGGCTTCAGGAGCCCAAAAATTGGATGAATCACACCCTGGAGTTGGCAGAAGTTGGCAGCAGCAGCAGCAGCAGGAGCCCAAATATACACTGGAGTTGGCTTCAGGAGCCCAAAAATTGGATGAATCACACCCTGGAGTTGGCAGGAGTTGACAGTAGCAGCAGCAGGAGCCCAAATATACACTGGAGTTGGCCTCAGGAGCCCAAAAATTGGATGAATCACACCCTGGAGTTGGCAGAAGTTGGCAGCAGCAGCAGCAGGAGCCCAAATATACACTGGAGTTGGCCTCAGGAGCCCAAAAATTGGATGAATCACACCCTGGAGTTGGCAGGAGTTGACAGTAGTAGCAGCAGGAGCCCAAATATACACTGGAGTTGGCTTCAGGAGCCCAAAAATTGGATGAATCACACCCTGGAGTTGGCAGAAGTTGGCAGCAGCAGCAGCAGGAGCCCAAATATACACTGGAGTTGGCTTCAGGAGCCCAAAAATTGGATGAATCACACCCTGGAGTTGGCAGAAGTTGGCAGCAGCAGCAGCAGGAGCCCAAATATACACTGGAGTTGGCTTCAGGAGCCCAAAAATTGGATGAATCACACCCTGGAGTTGGCAGGAGTTGACAGTAGCAGCAGCAGGAGCCCAAATATACACTGGAGTTGGCCTCAGGAGCCCAAAAATTGGATGAATCACACCCTGGAGTTGGCAGGAGTTGACAGTAGTAGCAGCAGGAGCCCAAATATACACTGGAGTTGGCTTCAGGAGCCCAAAAATTGGATGAATCACACCCTGGAGTTGGCAGAAGTTGGCAGTAGCAGCAGCAGGAGCCCAAAAAATGGCCTAAAGACATAAATATGTTTTGCACCATTTGTAAAGTGTAAAACGTGGCACCATGCTGAATCTAGTCGCATGCATCAGGCATTGGTGGGTGGAAATCCTGGCTGATCCATCCCTGATTCATTTTGACAAAGGTGAGTCTCTCCACATTTTTAGTTGACAGACGAGTTCTCCTCGCCGTAACTATGGCCCCCGCCGCACTAAACACCCGCTCAGATGGCACGCTACTTGCCGGGCAGGACAGCTTTTCCAGGGCAAACTCTGCTAGTTGCGGCCACAAATCAAGTTTGGCTGCCCAGAAGTCCAGCGGATCCTCAAGGTGTGTTGGCATGGTCATGTCAAAGTATGACATGACCTGCTGGTTCAGGTCCTGCTCCAGGTCTTCCTGCTGCTCATGAGTAGCCTCACTATGCGGGTGTAGAAAGCTACTCATTAGCGACTGAAGACTGAGGCTGCTGCTGCTGATGGAGCTTCTGCTGCTGCTGCTGCCAACCCCCCCAGCGGCCATGGCAGTGGAAGGTGAGCGCAGAGGTCCCCTCGAGTCAGACCTGCGAGAGTATGGACCATGGCGCAGATAGGCATCGGCCAACTGCCTACGTAGAATGTCTTTGTAGTAGTTGAGTTTGTCCTCCCTCTCGGTGGGTTTAAAAAATGCCCCCATTTTGTGCCGGAAGCGAGGGTCCAATAAGGTGGACAGCCAGAAGTCATCCCGCCGACAGATGGAAACAATTCTGGGGTCACTACGCAAGCATGTGAGCATGCTTCGTGCCATTTGCGCAAGTGACTCGGATGGACTACCTGTCTCCATCTCCACTGCATACTGCCACGGTGTGCCCGGGTCCTCTGTCTCTCCTTCCTCAAAAACCTCTAGCTCCTCTGGCTGCTCCTGCTCCTCCTCTCCTGTCCGCTGACTAGATAAACCAGCCATTTCGCCAAGCCTAAACTGTGTTTCGCTGGGCAACTCCTCCTCCTCCTCTTCCTCCTCCTCCTCCTCCAGTTCAGCTCCAACGGGGTTCATGTGGCCGTAAGATGTAAACGCCATGTCTCCAGTGCCCTGACCAGCCATGGTTTCCAACATGTGCTGTAGTACATGAAGCAGTGGAATCACGTCGTTCATCCCGTAATCCTGCCGACTGACAAATAAAGTGGCTTCCTCAAAGGGCCTGAGCAAACGGCAGGTGTCACGTATGAGCTGCCACTGGTTGACATTGAAGTTACACAGGGGAGTCCCCCTATCTGCTTGGATCATCAGGAAATCCGTGATGGCTTTTCTCTGTTCATATAATCGGTCCAACATGTGAAGGGTGGAATTCCAACGGGTGGAAACATCGCAAATCAGACTATGTTGGGGGATACCATTCTGACGCTGTAGCTCAAGAAGGGTGTGTTTGGCGGTGTAGGAGTGGCTGAAGTGCATGCAAAGTTTCCGTGAAGTTGTTAGGATGTCCTGCAGATGGGGGGAACACTTCAGAAACCGCTTGACAACCAGATTGAAGACGTGAGCCATGCAGGGGGCATGGGTCAGGCTTCCTTGGCGCAGCGCAGACAAAATGTTCTTCCCATTGTCGGTAACCATGATTCCCATTTTAAGTTTTCTCGGAGTAAGCCATGTTTGGATTTCCTGATGAATACATTTAAGCAGTTCCTCCCCTGTGTGACTCCGTTCGCCAAGACAAACCATGTGAAGCACTGCGTGACACCTCCGTGCCCTGCACACATGGTAGACTGGAGGGGCACTGAGACTTGAGCCTACAGTGGAGGGTGAGGAGATGGCGGAGGATGAGGAGGCCGAGTCGCACGGTGTCACAGGCCCAATGGGCAGAGAGCGCGGAGGCCGAAGCGGCGTGACCTGTCCAAGTTGCTGCTGCAAAGGGACCACATTCACCCAGTGGGCCGTAAACGACATGTACTGCCCCTGACCGTAGTTACAGCTCCAGATGTCGGCGCTGCCATGTATTTTGCTACACACCGACAGGCTCAAGGACTGGCCCACCTTCTGTTCAACAAAAGTGTGCAGCGCTGGTACTGCCTTCTTGGCAAAGAAATGACGGCTTGGGACTCTCCACCTCGGCTCGGCACAAGCCATCAGTTCTCTGAAAGGTGCAGATTCCACCACCTGAAAAGGGAGCGACTGCAGCACCAGCAACTTGGACAGGAGCACATTCAGCTTCTGCGCCGTAGGATGAGTGGGCGCATACTGCTGTCTCTTGGACATGGCTTCGCTGATGGATTGCTGGCGGGATGCATGACTTGGAGGAGGAGGAGGAGGAGCAGGAGCGACAGAGGATGGGTGTGACGCACAGCTGCCTTCGGCTGAGGTGCTGGAGCCTTGGCTGGCAGAAATTGGGAGCTCACTTGGTGAGGAAGCAGACTGGACCACCCCTTGGGAGCCTCGGTTCTCCCAGGTCGTTTTATGGTGACGCATCATATGTTGACGCAGGGCCGTGGTGCCAACATTTGGACCCTGGCCACGCTTCACCTTTTGCCTACATATCTTGCATGTGGCCATGTTACCCTCCTGCGGATGCCTCAGGAAAAACTGCCACACTGCCGAGTAGCTACTTTTCCCACCCCCTGGCCTCACTGATTCACTGCTGCTGTTGCCAACTCCAGGAACCCCTGCTCCACTACCTCCCGATAAGGTAGACTGCCGCACAGCAGGTGCTCTACCCCGGCCCCGGCCCCGGCCGGCTCCAGCCTTTGGAATTGTGCCCCCATGCTGACTGCTACCACCTTGCTGCCTCAGCTGCTGACTCCGGGGCAACCTGCGCCCCTCTTCTCCTGATGATGACGATGAAGCCCCTTCATCACCCGGCTCCCAAGTGCGATCGGCTTCATCGTCATCATCATCATCATCACCGGGTTGTGGCTGTACGTCACTGATGTTCGTGGATTCGTCAACAGTGTCTGGCGCAGGAGCTGGAACGCTCGCAGCACCCACGACACTGTCCACATCACTATTTGTCTGCCTAGCTAAAGAAGCCACCTCCATTTCTTGGCTGGGCAGTAGCTGCTGACTGTCCTCCTGTATCTGATCGTCCTCCTCACTAAAGAGTGGAGCTGAACCCAAAGCATAGGATACGTCGCTGGGGGAGGGAACGGCGTAGGACAGAGGCAATGGGAGGACAGGGACTGCTCTCGGGGCATGCCAACTCAGGGTTGTGTCAGAGGAACCTACCGACCCTAGACTGGGGGTCTCAGATGTAAGTTGTGATGATGTTGTTGATGAGCGCGTCAGCCAATCTACCACGGCAGATGCGTTACTGGTGGAGACCCGACCGCTAGCAGATACTGGCAGATTAGGTCTCTCAGCGTGACTCCTGCTGCTACTGGCCCCCAGTCTGATGCGAGCTCTGCCTGCGGAATCTTGGCCTCTGCCACTCCTCTTTTCACTTCCAGGCACTTGTCTGCCCGACATAGTCTAACTGGCGTGGTAGTAGGTGATATTTTAAGAACCCCCAGGCAGCAGTGGGTCTATATAAAACAGAATATAATGCACACCAAAAGTGAGCAGTAACACTCAGCCTCCAACAGGCCTGCTTAGTGTAAATAAGAGAGCTGCTTAGTGTAAATAAAGAGGGGTATGCTATGTTACAGAATGGGATGCCTCAACAGAAGTGCACCTGGCAGGCAGCAGTAAGCCTATGCCCAGCAAAAGTGTCTTATAATATAAATATAATAAGAGCAAATGCTTATATGGTCTTAAACAGAGGCTGCTTTAGTCACAGAATGGGATGCCCTGGGCAGGAATGGACTGGCAGGGTCCAGTAGGGCTTTGGCCAGCAAAAGTGTCTTTATCAGGCTAATTTCAAATATGATAAGAGCAAATGCTTATATGGTCTTAAACAGAGGCTGCTGTAGTCACAGAATGGGATGCCCCGGGCAGGAATCGACCTGGCAGGGTCCAGTAGGGCTTTGGCCAGCAAAAGTGTCTTTATCAGGCCTGATTTCTATGAGAATAAGTGCAAATGTTTATTATGCTATTAAATAGAGGCTGCTTTAGTCACAGAATGGGATGCCAGTGCCACAAAAACCAGAGAGCATGCACAGCAAAAGTGTCTTTATCAGGCCTGATTTCTATGAGAATAAGTGCAAATGTTTATTATGCTATTAAATAGAGGCTGCTTTAGTCACGGAATGGGATGCCAGTGCCACAAAAACCAGAGAGCATGCACAGCAAAAGTGTCTTTATCAGGCCTGATTTCTATGAGAATAAGTGCAAATGTTTATTATGCTATTAAATAGAGGCTGCTTTAGTCACGGAATGGGATGCCAGTGCCACAAAAACCAGAGAGCATGCACAGCAAAAGTGTCTTTATCAGGCCTGATTTCTATGAGAATAAGTGCAAATGTTTATTATGCTATTAAATAGAGGCTGCTTTAGTCACAGAATGGGATGCCAGTGCCACAAAAACCAGAGAGCATGCACAGCAAAAGTGTCTTTATCAGGCCTGATTTCTATGAGAATAAGTGCAAATGTTTATTATGCTATTAAATAGAGGCTGCTTTAGTCACGGAATGGGATGCCAGTGCCACAAAAACCAGAGAGCATGCACAGCAAAAGTGTCTTTATCAGGCCTGATTTCTATGAGAATAAGTGCAAATGTTTATTATGCTATTAAATAGAGGCTGCTTTAGTCACGGAATGGGATGCCAGTGCCACAAAAACCAGAGAGCATGCACAGCAAAAGTGTCTTTATCAGGCCTGATTTCTATGAGAATAAGTGCAAATGTTTATTATGCTATTAAATAGAGGCTGCTTTAGTCACAGAATGGGATGCCAGTGCCACAAAAACCAGAGAGCATGCACAGCAAAAGTGTCTTTATCAGGCCTGATTTCTATGAGAATAAGTGCAAATGTTTATTATGCTATTAATAGAGGCTGCTTTAGTCACAGAATGGGATGCCAGTGCCACAAAAACCAGAGAGCATGCACAGCAAAAGTGTCTTTATCAGGCCTGATTTCTATGAGAATAAGTGCAAATGTTTATTATGCTATTAAATAGGCTGCTTTAGTCACGGAATGGGATGCCAGTGCCACAAAAACCAGAGAGCATGCACAGCAAAAGTGTCTTTATCAGGCCTGATTTCTATGAGAATAAGTGCAAATGGTTATTATGCTATTAAATAGAGGCTGCTTTAGTCACAGAATGGGATGCCAGTGCCACAAAAACCAGAGAGCATGCACAGCAAAAGTGTCTTTATCAGGCCTGATTTCTATGAGAATAAGTGCAAATGTTTATTATGCTATTAAATAGAGGCTGCTTTAGTCACGGAATGGGATGCCAGTGCCACAAAAACCAGAGAGCATGCACAGCAAAAGTGTCTTTATCATGGCCTGATTTCTATGAGAATAAGTGCAAATGTTTATTATGCTATTAAATAGAGGCTGCTTTAGTCACGGAATGGGATGCCAGTGCCACAAAAAACCAGAGAGCATGCACAGCAAAAGTGTCTTTATCAGCCATGATTTCTATGAGAATAAGTGCAAATGTTTATTATGCTATTAAATAGAGGCTGCTTGTAGTCACAGAATGGGATGCCAGTGCCACAAAAACCAGAGAGCATGCACAGCAAAAGTGTCTTTATCAGGCCTGATTTCTATGAGAATAAGTGCAAATGTTTATTATGCTATTAAATAGAGGCTGCTTTAGTCACGAATGGGGATGCCAGTGCCACAAAAACCAGAGAGCATGCACAGCAAAAGTGTCTTTATCAGGCCTGATTTCTATGAGAATAAGTGCAAATGTTTATTATGCTATTAAATAGAGGTTGCTTTAGTCACGGAATGGGATGCCAGTGCCACAAAAACCAGAGAGCATGCACAGCAAAAGTGTCTTTATCAGGCCTGATTTCTATGAGAATAAGTGCAAATGGTTATTATGCTATAAAATAGAGGCTGCTTTAGTCACAGAATGGGATGCCAGTGCCACAAAAACCAGAGAGCATGCACAGCAAAAGTGTCCTTTATAAGGCCTGATTTCTATGAGAATAAGTGCAATGTTTATTATGCTATTAAACTAGATGCTGCTTTAGTCACAGGAATGGGATGCCAGTGCCACAAAAACCAGAGAGCATGCACAGCAAAAGTGTCTTTATCAGGCCTGATTTCTATGAGAATAAGTGCAAATGTTTATTATGCTATTAAATAGAGGCTGCTTTAGTCACGGAATGGGATGCCAGTGCCACAAAAACCAGAGAGCATGCACAGCAAAAGTGTCTTTATCAGGCCTGATTTCTATGAGAATAAGTGCAAATGTTTATTATGCTATTAAATAGAGGCTGCTTTAGTCACAGAATGGGATGCCAGTGCCCACAAAAACCAGAGAGCATGCACAGCAAAAGTGTCTTTATCAGGCCTGATTTCTATGAGAATAAGTGCAAATGTTTATTATGCTATTAAATAGAGGCTGCTTTAGGTCACAGAATGGGATGCCAGTGCCACAAAAACCAGAGAGCATGCACAGCAAAAGTGTCTTTATCAGGCCTGATTTCTATGAGAATAAGTGCAAATGTTTATTATGCTATTAAATAGAGGCTGCTTTAGTCACGGAATGGGATGCCAGTGCCACAAAAACCAGAGAGCATGCACAGCAAAAGTGTCTTTATCAGGCCTGATTTCTATGAGAATAAGTGCAAATGTTTATTATGCTATTAAATAGAGGCTGCTTTAGTCACAGAATGGGATGCCAGTGCCACAAAAACCAGAGAGCATGCACAGCAAAAGTGTCTTTATCAGGCCTGATTTCTATGAGAATAAGTGCAAATGTTTATTATGCTATTAAATAGAGGCTGCTTTAGTCACAGAATGGGATGCCAGTGCCACAAAAACCAGAGAGCATGCACAGCAAAAGTGTCTTTATCAGGCCTGATTTCTATGAGAATAAGTGCAAATGTTTATTATGCTATTAAATAGAGGCTGCTTTAGTCACTGAATGGGATGCCAGTGCCACAAAAACCAGAGAGCATGCACAGCAAAAGTGTCTTTATCAGGCCTGATTTCTA